>JANFAB010000030.1:0-600000 GCA_024613165.1 Pisolithus albus
GCGCTCAACGATTCCCCCCGACTGATGAAACACTCGTCGCTCGTTCGATCTGAATGGCGCGGATCGAGAAGTCGGATGTACTCGCTGTGCATAGGAGGGAGCACCAAAACTCCGAATATCAAAATCCCCAGGAAGCTTGATTTCCTCCTCCGGGTGGTGGGGACGGTTTGATTAGCCGGTCGCGTTATCATCACTGAATTCAGTTCGCCCCTGCATGACGGCTACTTTGGCAAGCTAGTCACAGGTTTCTCATACTCCATTCGCATAGTGGCTTCACTTTTCGAAGACCGACGTCACGAGAACAGAGTTTTTGTCCTGTTATGATGTATCACGGGGGCGTTCGGTACAAACATATGTACTGAAGAAATTCTGAACAAAAGGACCCTACCTCTTGAGGAAATTGAAACTGCAGCTTCCAACCGTAATGGCTTGGTTCCAATAACGAGCGAGTGCGGGCCGTTCACAACGGAATTCAGGCTCGATCCCTCAGGAATTTGAGAACTTGGAGCGCTTTTCCACCGTTACAACGCTGTGAAGAAGTAACCAGCGAAACAGGGTATGCGGCGGCGGCGGCCGTCGCTGACCGAAAGTTCAGTCAACATTTGCAGCTTATGTGGCTCGGATGGGTCTTACTTGATTCATTGGGGTTCTACTTCCCAAGTCAGTTACTACCGTGTCTTTCACTGCAGCAGGTAAGGTTCGGGAAGCCCATCCGATTCGGTAACCATGCACGGCGAGCCGGCAAGAATCACCACTGGACTTTCCTAAAGCGAACCCCCACTCGGCCATGATGTACCGTATCAAAACTACTGTTCGACGCGGGTATGCCCCTAAGCCGCGTGACTTCGAGAATCGACGAACACCCATCGAATACGGGGGCTATTCCATCCCTACAGGTTACGAAAACCTACCAAAGCAGTGGTGCAGGTAACCAACGACGTTCGATTACAAAAAACAATGCAGAGATGCGGTCATTGAAGACCGTGTACCGATCATTCGACGCACTCGGCCACCGTCCAATTTCAGACGTTTCAGAATTTTCGGGGCAGTCTCAGTCCAAAATCTCGGGAGGACCTGCAGTGCATTATCGGGAACATTTTCGAAAATTTCATTGATGAGTTGAATTTGGGATTGAAGAGGAAAAAGGCGGTAGCCTGTTGAGTCTGTACGTGTACATACTTGATCTTATCTGTTACGTACCTGATCCAGGATGATACGTTTCGCGTTTCCGAGACCTATGAAATGAAGCTGAATTACACACGTCCTTGAAGAGAACGTCTCACGAGTCTCTTGGCCCTCCAATTGGACACTGCCCCGCTCCCGCCATTGCGATACCTGGTCCAACGGGGACATTCCGGGTCACCCTTGCCACGTCTCCCTCTCGAATACCCATCATCTCCAACACCCCTTTCCTATCGAACATCACCGCGGCTTCCACTGCACTCGGTTTCCCTAGCCAAGGGTCTGCACCACCCTCGAAAAGCACGCGAACGACCTCTTCATACCCCTTGAACACGGCTCCTGCTATGGGAGATTGGCCACGGTCGTTGAGTCTGTTGGGATCTGCACGTCTAGAGAGCAAACCGGATACGAGGGTGGGATGGTTGGAATAAGAGGCGAGCATGAGGAGCGTGTTACCTGCCGTTTTTTTTTTGGTGCACATACGTTTGGCGATAAGACGTACAGCAGGACCCGCGCTTACCTTTGTCGTTGGTCAGATTAACGGGTAATCCCGCATCGATGGCTGCTAGAAGCAACTCGGAGTTGCCCTCGCGTGCTGCGTCGAACATGCGGTGGGCGAACTCGAGTGTGACAGGTGGCAGCGAGTTCATGTCCACTGCCTCGCGTAACTGGCGGATTCAGTGTTGTCTGCTCGTTTTCGGTATCAGTGTTGTGCAGGTAAGCGTGGTTATCTCTTTTCGATACGATCGTCGTCGTTCTGCTATGCCGTGGATATGATGGTGGAGAGGGAGAGAAAACATTTGTCAAGGAAGGTTTGCTTATGGCTTATCTTGCGTCGAGATGGGAAGTCGTTTCTCGGGATGTGAACTCCGAGTCGAGTTACATAAGTCGGACGATTCATTGTCAAGTGCTCGTTGTCTGGCGCGGGTACCGACCCAGTAATGATGGTGGGCCGTGAAATCATGGTCTGCGCCTGTTTCCAAGACCAGTGCGCATTCCAACTCACGATGACTTCTGCACAAGTGGGGAAGTATAAAAAAATGACGCACGGCCACCAAATTTGGCCGAGTCACCGACTGCTGCCGAAGCGGACTAGCGAGTCCCGCGTTGTGCGCGTAGTGTCTGCATCTTGCAAAAAATGCCAGGCGTTTATAGACATCCGAGCGATGGAAGGCGGACTTGCGATGTTCCTTTCCTTCACCAACGTCCATGGCAACTCAAAGACAGGAATCAAAGTCACCCATCTTGGATGGTTGCACGACACCCGAGACCGACGAGACCGGTAGAGTCCCTTCCTTGCCTACTCCTAGAGTTGGCGGAACACTCGAACGTATTACCCCCCACGCCTGTCTTCGCGAAGCCCGACAAGGCCGCTTTTCAGAAGCAAAAATCGGATCGGAAATCGATGCAGTAACCTGGCAGGTCCTACGTAGACTGCAGCTCGCGACAAACTATCATCGTCATACGCAAACACACCGGGCGATGCCGTTAGTGATAAGTACACCGCTCTCGTCGCTGAAACATACGAGGACAACGCCCTGGCTATAACGTTCAGACACAGATCCGAGTCTTGCATGTTAGTATAGGAAAGCAGGTATGTGTATATCATGCATCATGCAGAAATCGCCATTTTCAGGCTGAACTCGTCCTGGTGCGGGTCGACGAACTGTACGCTGCCAAGGCACGTGTCTGGGTTGTCGCTCGTGTCCAGGCTCACATCGAGTACGCAGTTTCAAGTGTCAGCTTATTCACGCTGATCCATCTCGCTCAAAGGCACCCGAGAAGGCAGATCGAGTCTGGAAGTATGATAATCGTGGAAGGAGAGCATTCAGGCCAGAGTTGTCGCACCTTGCACCCTTACGCAGAACTGCAGAGGTCGTCCAAAACGTGCAAGGTGCCATTGATGCTGACCGAAGGGTATTGTGCGAACAGCGCCGGCAACTTAACAATTCCGAGTTGATGGCTTTATCTGATCGTTACGAAGTCATCACGGCCGAACTGGTCGAACTTGACCACGAATTCTACGCTGACCTCATCCAAAAGTGTAACGCACTTCAAGCTCGACTGAACGACCTCGGGAAACAGAAGCGAGAGGTCGCACAAGAGTTTCGTGATGCATCAGACCGCTATTGGGCTCAGGTGCGAGATGGTCGGCTGTTGCAAGTATGAGGAAGTCGGCGCCCAGAATACTGTTGAAGAAGCTAGAAGACTAGAAGTTAGCTCGAAATGTTAGAACGTTTGCAAGATGAGGCAGTCGTATCAGGTTTTCGAGCACGAATGAAGATCATTGAATCTTCACCCGCGCTTGGTCAGGGAAGGGCGGTTCTGCTGTCATCATACGCAGTCAGTGGCAAAGGTTGATTTGGCCCGCACAAACCAAGAATGTCGACGATGGTCTAGTGCGGCCGAGGAAAAAGGGAATGAAGAAGTGAAATGTTGATTACCTGAACCTAATTCATACGAAGTCACTCGCGTAGCAATGAGATTACTTCTCGTAGGTGTGATTTCTTGTCGGATAAGTCAGAAGGTCTGACGGTATCGATACCATCCACTCCAAATTTTCGGCCCTTCTACCGCTTGTATGGAGGCGTTCACCCCATAACCCAAATGTGAAGACGGCCGACTTTGCAGGTTGGGGGTTCCAGGACACAACCTCGTCTACGACCTCACCTCCAAACAATCTTTGTAGTGGAAAATGAGCCAACTACCACGGCGGGCATCGCTGTGGCCGACCAACCGGATAGAACTACTTTCTAGGTTCATCAAGGCGGTAGTGGGGCTCCCCGAAATCGGTGGACGAAGAGCATACGCACCGTCGTGACATACCTTGAGAGTCTGCACTCCATATTGGCGCCGAGAGCTTGGTACCGTTCGTTCAACGAGGGATGGGTTGTTAATCTATGTAAATTACTAGCATCCAAAGTCTATACCACTAGCAGCGAGGCAAGAGTTGCTTCCGCTTGTATTACCTGACCATTGCGAACGTCAATGACACACTTAGGGTACAGTTAGAAAAAATCCCAAGCAACGTACCTCCAAAGCTTGCTGTACTTCCAATCTTCTTCGAGCAGCCTCAAGCCAATCATGGAGAAGCACCTTGGCCGTCCCCGTCAATTGGTTCAGCTCGCGAGCTGCATTATCTAGATCCTTTTCGTTCAGGTAATACTCCGCTCTGGCTAACACGCTCAAAACATCGTTCCCAGGGGTAAGCCCGTGTTTTCGGAAGGTGAAAGAGGTAAGAAGGTGCGAAGCAAGGTGCGAGAGGACGCCAGCATTGCGGTCGGGTACGAGTGCAACGCTTGACACGCGGGGTGCGACCGACGTTGTGAACCAAGACGTGAGGTCGACGAAGGGTTCAACACCGAGGTCCGGGATATCGGTTTTTTCGATGGAATCTAGCGCAGTGGATAAGACAGGGTCATCCTTGGCGACAGCAACATGACGCAGGACGCGGAGTTCTTCACGGAACGGTTTGCGCACCGATGCATCGACAGCACCTTGCATAGCGCGCACTGCAGTCCACAAAGCATGTACCCGGATGTTCTCGTCGAGGTAATATGAATTGTCGAGAGCTAGTCTCTCCAACCGTTTAAGATTAGTCGCGAGTTCCTCCAGCCGGGAGAGCCGCCCTCCGCGTTCTTCCTCAACCTTCACTTTGACCTCACGGATCCACCGTCGTTGCATCTCTATTCCTTGAGCAATTACCTCCTCCTTCAAGCTTGAAATACACGTTCAGACGGAACACGTATGAACATCAAGCCAAGGGAAGGACTCACCGCTCGTTAATGAGTTCCGTCTGAATCTTAAGTTCGTGAGCCAGTTTTTCGCGGTACGCCTGCGCGTACTTTGCGCGCTCTTCCTCCATGAATTTCTGGAAATCCTCTTGTTGCAAGTCGAGCTTGTCCTGGGCATCGATCTCCAACTCCAACAACTTGGTGTTGTACTCGCGGGCCTGCTCATCCAACTTCTGTTCTAACTGATGTTGTTCCTCTTCCTTGATTCGCTCTATACGTGATGCGAGGTCTTGGAGATCAAGCTTGGCTGTTTCCAGGACATCCTTGGCCTTCTCCACTGCTGGCGTGGAGTTCAGGTAGGAAGCGAGGTTGTCGATCGTATGTGCCAAGTGCGATACCACAGGTTCAGAAACAGCTACGTCCGACACCGCCGGAGCAACAAGAGGGAGAGGCGAGGGCGCAGGTTCGGTTGGCGGAGCAGCGGTGTCTTTTGGCTTCGGAGGTCTGGGGCGCACATACCCTGGTGGTGGTTCGAAGCCAATGGGGAGAGGACTTTCATATACATTCTTGTCTGTCGGTTCCGCCACGATTACCAACTCGACCTCAGCAGCCTTGGGCTGGTCGGCAGTAGTAGTCATTTCTGACTCCAATTCCGGGTACCTCTTTGCCAGAGCTTCCTCAGCTTTCCTCACGAGTTCTTCGAGCTCCTCAGCAAACTTGACAGCCATGTACTTGGCAGTAGCAGAGTGTTTTGGCCCCTCGGGAGGGCCCTGGTCTTTTGACCTGTCCACGGAGGTTTTGAGGGCAGTGGCTAAGGATTTGACACGTTCTTTAGACTCCTGGTATGTAGCCTTTGCACGTTCACGGATGGGAGGAACTGCCTCCTTCGTTGTATCCTTGGTCGCCGCGTCCTCCGACGGACGATACCCGAGTTGCTTCTGTACGAAGCCAGACACGTATTTCACCGCGTCAACCGTAGAGATGACAATTTTCTGAATGGTGATGTCGTCCCAGCCGTGCTTCGTACCGTATTCTATGAGGACATTGCCCAGGGGAACATTCCGGCTGAAGAATTCGCGGTACTGACGGTTTTCGTATGACGCAAAGGTGCTCCCGATGTAGAAAGTGGCAGTCCCAGCGACGGAGTAGAATAAAAGCCTTCGCACTATGCTTTTGCTTCCTTTGGGCTCGGGAGTAGGTTCAGTGGATGGAGTGGTAGTCAGTCGCTGCTAATCCCCGTCAATGTCCGTCTATCGTAGGTTGATGGTGGTAGACTCCATACCCTTCGAGTCACCCTGACCAAACCTCTGCCAGTAATCCTAGAAGGTTGCCTGGGAACAGCAATGGCGCGGTACATGGCTGTCGTCGCACGAGCCGTTGAGGCGAACGACAACTATACTTGCGGCGAGCTGGCGGGAAAAGTAATGCACCACTCGCGGTTTACCCGGAAGTTTCCGTCTCATTCCCTCCAACTCAACTCTGACCACAACCACCGAGTACCCGATAATGCAGAGAACGCAGAAGACGCATTGTAATAAGAAAACCGTTCACGAGAGAGCTCATGCTCAAGTTGCCCACGACCTGTCGATGCGAGGAGGTGAATGCCAGGTTTACGAAGGAGTATCCTGGCATTCCACAGTGGGACACTGACTGACAAGCTATATTACAGCCAGGTTCATCCCAAAGCCCGAGGCGTTTGGTTTACCGAGCATATCTAAGCACGACTCGCGAAGAACTCTCGAACATCGGCCATTGACATTCATATTTTGGGCGTTCGTGCCGTGTCTGCGACAACTCGAGGGAGGCTTATTGAGTTCCCGTGGCTGGCTATACGTCGTTTTGGAAAGTCTCGTCCTGACTCTTGCTCTATGTCCTTACGACCTAGGTACATTCGTCAAACGGACACTTGCAGACATTGCCAACTGGACCAGCAGACGCCAAAATGGCACATCATCGGACTTTAATGACATTACTCCACCTTTGAACCGATCATGACTCACGCTCACGACGAAGCTCGATACTGACATCTGTTTTCCGGCTGCTTCCGTGCCTCAGCAGAAGCTTACCATGTCGTGGAAGGAAAATGTGAGTAGACTCATGCAATCAGCGAGTGAAGGTATGCTGCAAGATGGTAGACCCGGCTCGAGTCCGAGCAAGATATATGCTCTCGTCGGAACGGTGCTCGCCCGTACAATGCGTTCGAGTGCCGTCATCCACTGTTGACAAGGGCAACCATAGTGTATTCTCCTCTTCCATTCGCCATTTCTTCATGACACCATCAATGGAGTTATGCACGCACACAAAGCAATCCACGTAAGTTGCCTTTTGAGATGTAATCAAGTGATGGGTTGACGGGTTTTGTGAAGGCTACCAATACACCCATCCTGGAAATCTCAGTGGAACAATATGAATGGTGAATGTGTTGCCAATATTAGAGTCCTCTTTTGACTTCTCGGTAGAGGAGGCCTAAATGGACTGAGTAATTATTCTAGGCATGCCTTGGGGCCAGACCTGTGACTGGGCTTTGTTCAGGACGTCAAACATGGCTCTAGTATAAAGCTGGGCTGAATGTACCTCTACTGATCAGTGAATCTATGTGGTTTCCGTGCAGCCGCCAACACAGGAGGCATTTTGAATTTGCGGTATGGTGTTCATTGGCTCGTGCAGAATGTATTGCACAGGAGTATATATATGCGAGGTGACATTCACGTGTTGTAGGACCTGATGCAGTATGTGGACCTTGCCCTTTTGGACTCAATTGATTCTGGTCTACATACATTGCTTGGACTTAATTCCCTGTGTAATACAGTACATGTCCATGCTAGCCAACCTGTCTGTAACATCTTTTCCAGTTGTACCCATGAACCATTTGGCTCAAGTCCAATTCTATACTACAACCTCTTGGCATAATTGCTGTGGTCCACATGGAATAAAATGGCATCCTTGATGTCACAGGTATCCAAAGCAGTAACCTATCTTCTGGGCCTTTGATCCAGCCATCAGGGTGAAGCCTGACTGGATGAACCCAATCTTCTTCTTCAGGAAAGAGTCCATCCAGAAGTTGTTCATGATCACAGAGTGCATGTGAAGGAACTGGAGAAAAGCAAATATGGTATGATTCAATCACTGAATTTTCTTTTAATAATTGAGAGTAGAACACAGCTGATATCACTCACCATCTTCTATCCAGGATTGAATAGATTCATCAGTCAAATCAGATACAGACAATCTCAACAAATGCTCATGGGTACTTGTAAAGTCCTCATGGCCTTTGGCATCCCAGACCCTCACAGTGTTGTCACTTGAGCCTGATACAATCCTCTCACCATCAGGAGAGAATGAAACTGAAGAAATTCTACCAGTATGCCCCTCAAGATGGTTGCCAATCTGGATTTCTCTTTGAGGATCCCAAACTCTCACTGTCTCATCCCAAGAGCCTGACACAATCCTTTTTCCATTAGGAGAGAATGCAACTGAACAGACCCCACTTGTGTGCCCCTCAAGATGGCTTCCAATTTGGATGCCCCTCTCAGCATCCCAGACCCTCACAGTCATGTCCTCTGAGCCTGACACAATCATCTTGCCATCAGTGGAGAATGCAACTGAACAGACACAGGCTGTGTGCCCCTCAAGATGACTGCCAATCTGAAATCCTCTTTCAACATCCCAGACCCTCACAGTTGTGTCCACAGACCCTGACACAATCCTCTTCCCATCAGGAGAGAATGCAACTGAACAGACTCTGACTGGGTGCCCCTCAAGATCACTGCCAAAATAAACATCCCTTGCAGCATCACAGGCACCCTCCTGGGAGCCTAACATGATCCCCTTGCCATCAGGGGGGAATGCAACCAAAGAGTCTCTAGCTACATGTACCTCAAGTTGTCTGCCACTATGTATATCCCTCTCAGTATCCCAGGCCCTTGTAGTGTTGGTCCAAGAGCTTGTCACAATCCTCTTTCCATCAGGGGAGAATTCAACTGAGGAAATTCCATGTGGAGATTCCTTAAGATGGCTGCTAATCTGGAAACCTCCCTTAGCATCCCAGACCCTTACAGACTTGTCCTCTGAGCCTGACACAATACTCTTTCCATCAGGGGAGAATGCAACTGAAGAGACACAGGCTGTGTGCCCATCAAGCTTGCCATCAATTGGCACACTTCTTTCAGCATCCCAGATCCTCACAGTTTTATCTGAAGAGCTTGAGACAATCCTCTTGTCATCAGGGGAGAATGCAACTGAAGAGACTATATCTGTGTGCCCTTCAAGATGGCAGCCTATTTGCACACCACTCTTAGCATCCCAAACCCTCAGAGTCTTGTCCCCAGAACCTGAGACAATCCTCTCCCCATCATGGGAGAATGCCACTGCAGAGACCACAGTTGTATGCCCCTTGAGTGTGTTTCCAATTTGTACACCTCCATCAGCATCCCAGACTCTCACAGTCTCATCCCAGGAGCCTGATACAATCCTTTTGCTGTCAGGAGAGAATGCAACTGAGCAGACTCCAGCTGTGTGCCCCTCCAGATAGCTCCCAATCTGGATGCATCTGTCAGGGTCCCAGACCCCCACAGTCTTGTCCCAAGAGCCTGAGATAATCCTTTCACCATTAGGGGAGAAAGCCACTGAGGAGATCCAGTTTGTATGCCCTTCAAGATGGCTGCCAATCTGAATACCTCTTTCCACATCCCACACCCTTATAGTTTGATCTGTAGAGCCTGACACAATCCTCTTGCCATCAGGGGAGAATGCAACTGATTGAACTTTGCCTGTATGACCTTCAAAATGGCACCCAATCTGGATACCTCTTTCAGTATCCCAGACCCTCACAGTCTTGTCCCAAGAGCCTGAAACAATCCTCTTTCCATCAAGGGAAAATGCAACTGAAGAGACCAAGCTTGTATGCCCTTCAAGATGGCTGCCAATTTGAAATCCTCTTTCAGCATCCCAGACCCTCACAGTACAGTCTGCAGAGCCTGATACAACCTTCTTTCCATCAGGGGAGAATGCAGCTGAATAGACCCCAGCAGTATGCCCCTCTAAGGCAAGTAGAATGGCTGGCCAGTAATGCAGACCTCCTGTAAGTTCAGGGAGGGAGGAGAACTTTGGCATGAGCATCATTGATAATGTTGTCTTCATAGGGATGAATGCCACTGCTGAGATATATAGGTGTGGTGTACTGTGTGAAATTGCACCACCACAATTGTGAATAAACCTGATCTCATCTTGAACTATTACAGATGTATCTTTGAAGTCATCTTGGTTCTTCAGTCCAAAGTTAGACAACATGGAATATGAATACTTCTGCTGCACTCACCAAGAGCCATGTTCCAGCAGAGATAAGAGCAGCCACAGCATTTCCAACCTCACCCAGGAGGCTCATGACCTCAAGCCAAAAAAGAATTCTTTCATTTCCCACAAGAGTATGCAATGATGCCGCAAGGGTTGAGTCGAATTCAGTCCTCAACAGGTGTTGGGACCAGAATCGACAAGAGTATGATAAATGCGGGGGAATCTTCTCATTGATCCTCGCTGATAAATCAGCAACCTCAGCATTGCTCAGGTAAGAACTTTCCAATTCACAGACATTGAACCGAAGCTCATTTTGAAGGATTTTCTGAGTGGCAACAGCTAGGTCATATGTGGCAGTGGTGTCAATGAAGTAGATCCCACTCCGTGAATGATCAGTCAAGAAGTCATAAAAGGATGCATGGAGGGGTCGGACAGGGGAGAGGCCATCAATAATGCCACCCAGTACTGGGGACAGGAACTCGAGGATGAGAACAACACCATAGTGATCCCGCCCATTCGGGAAGTGTTTGCGCATGCAATCCAAGGCTGCAATAGGGAGTGGTTCCAGTGTCGCTATAACCTGGTGCATGACCGACCGGTATCGCTCAAGGGCTCTCCTAGACTGCGGTACAGCGATTTCCAGGATGGCCAAGTAAGTTGCATCCAAAAGTGTTCCTCCCTCCTCAGCCTGGAAAGAAATCACGTCGTCATAGCGTTCCTTCACTGTTGCTCCAGCCTCGTCAGCATTTGTGCCAGGAGTTTCTGCTGTGGTGGAATTTCGGTGATTCTGGCTCGAGCCACGGAACATGCGGGTCATCCTGGCGAACACTCTCTGGGGGACACTGCCCGAGGCTGCGGCGAGCGAATCCACATTATGAGTGATGGCCTGAGAGGGACCTTGCGCCTGTTTCCTAGTGCATCAGGAAACATGGTCGGCTGCGAAGAACCAGCTGCTCACTGAGAGTGTGTGGGATGCAGGGTCAGGTGGCTTGACGGACCCAAGGAAACGAGGTTTCTTCAGCTGCTTGCGATTCATCGATAGGTTTGTATCTTCAAAGGTTTCGAATGGGGTTGAAGTTGAAGATGTGGACGCGGAGACACGGAAGGTTGAAGTTGGGCGCTACTAACTTGCTGTGGATATTTCAGACGACGCAAATGCGGTTTGACTGACACAGCCTTATACTATGATCCCGCTCAACTTTACCTGGACGAAACGCAAGGGCCAACGCGATGTTCAGAGAGAATCGACAACCAGGGTGGTCACCGCAAGGCCGTAGCATCCCTCTGTTGAGGACTTCATTCCCAACATATAATGCACCGGTCTTGCCTACGATATCCACCACCTGTTTGAGCGAGGGCCACATCGATACTCGAACCAACACGGCATGGAACATACATGGCAGTGAACCAAGCGATATGGTAAGACACATGGACGAGGGTAAAGATTGACGCCACCTGTCGCCACCACCGGCAGCGAGCGCGTCGGACAACCGCCGTCTCAGCCCTTCGAGTCGACTGGGTCATCAGTCAATACTTTCCAACTCATCCGTGCCTGTTGCATTGAAGGCACAAGCCTGAGGACGTCTCTTCCTTGTGGATACAGCTTGGGCACAAGCAAAGGCAGCGCGCCCAATTGTCTTCCCTCATGCCAGTGTTGTCATGTTGATTGCCCGCCCCTACCTGGCTTGTCTCTGGTACACCTTCGAAGTCATCAAATTACGCTTATCGCATTCAAATATAGTTCCCTTTCCCCCGATGCCACCATTCCATATCATTTTTAGCGGTAGGGTGGGCTTAGATTGGTGGTTGCGCGTCTAACTGGAGGCTTGATGACGTAGACCCAGTCGCAGCGTTTCACTGACATTCGAGAGAAGAAACGAAGGGCAAAGTAGATTATCTGTAATGGAAATGTCCGTGAGATGCGGTACGCATTACATAGGGAATTGCGAGGATGCAGGCATCAGCGAAAGGGGGACGAGAGACTTGCAGAAGGAACAAAACCGTCTATATATACACTCTACCCATTAAGAAAAAACAGCGTCGGTTTCCCAAGATCACATTCGTTCCACGGTATCGATGATGAGCAAGGCGGTGACAATGTTCGACGAGGCTCGTCTCGCAGCATTTATGCCGCGAGAGACAGTGTCTCCATGGCAAGGTCTAGAGGATCAGTAGAGGCAGCTGTCGCTTGTGCAAGGGCGGTTTCGGCCCTGGCAGCTCTGCCAAAGAATACTTCAGGACTGGTGCATGCCGCAACAGCACGGCGCATATGTGTGGTCATAAAGGACAAGCCAACTTGATAAGCGGCTGCAGAGACGGAGGTGAGCGAGGTCGGCAGACGCACGTCGACTCCACCCACCGTTCATCCACCCGAAGCCTTCGCGAGGGACCATTTTGAAGTCAATTCCTTGGTTGCCGTATTCAGCCTCAACCAAATGTGACAGCTTGACTGCATCAAACTGCATCGAAAATGGGCCGTCAGGGAAATGTCTATCAGAGACGAAATGTAAGTCGCACCTTCTCGGGGACGACTCCGTTGAAGTCCACGAAAGCGGTGGTCATCCTGGGTAATCGTCAGCCGATGGGCTTGCCAAGACGTTTAAGAGACGTACATGTAAAGCCATCTGTACGCTAGTCTCTGGGCCTCTTCCAGATATCCGTACCTTTCGAGTCCGACCCACGCCATGATTTGATGTGGTGGCCTACATGGAGTTTTTTTGTTAGCAAATGCACAACGATGCATCACCTCGATCGACAAACCATGCATAACTAAACAAGTGTTTAGATGAACATCAGCACTAATAACAGATGCGTGACACTTACGGGTAGTCCCATTGACGATTGGGACGATCCAAGGATACCTTACCACGAGACTCTTCAGTACCAGAGACGAGGCCACCCAAGACCTCGAACTTCTTCAGGGATTGAGAACTGTAGCACACTATCAGATACCCGCGGTAACAATGGAGAACCTCTTGTACGTACACGACTTTCCAACATTGCTCCTCACTCGCACAGCCTGCCCACAGAGCCCAGAACGCAGTCACACTCTCGTACAAGCTCTGCTTCTCCAGGACGGTGTCATAGTCAAAGTAAAGGTTCTTGCTTTCATTCCACAGGTACTTGTCGATGACTCCTCTTCTCCACTCGGCCCGCTCGAACCACTCGTCGCTGGTTTGTAGCCGAGCGGTCGATCGCTCGCGGTGCGGATTGGCATACGACTCCGGCGTTGGAGGGAATGGCATCAACGGGAAGTCTTCTTCCAACATCAATTCGTCATCGAACACCTCGCTGATGGCAGTGGCGATATCAACTTCATATTTGTACAGAAGGGCCTGCAGATCAATCGTCCCGAGGTTCGCACAACGCTTTTCGAAGCGGTAAGTCGTGTCATGTCCAGACTCACGGACGGCGCGGTCGTGGAGGAAGTATTCGTCGAGCCCCGGTTCCTTCAAGACACCGTTGTTGTATTTCTCACTGAATTCCAGGACAGAGATTCCATGCTTGGCGGCGTACGGTTCCAGGATATGGGTAAAATGGGTAGCCTCAGTCTCGGGGGGAATTCCCACGCCGTCGGGCCGGTAACGAGACAGACCGGTCTTAGGATCCATGCGAGGTTCCGCTACCCAAATAGTATGGTACTCCTTGATAGCGGCTTGTATGGCACGTTTCAGCCATTGACGGTTAGCCTCCATATCAGAGCGATCTAGCTGATTATAGATTTGGAGGGCCATGTCCGTCAAGAATGGCGGCTGAGTGCGGCAAAGATAGTAGCTCCGGGACCCGTTCAGAATCTTGCCGTAGTGCTTGATCTCGAAGATAAAGTGCTCGACCATATTTTTCGCCATTTTTACTTGGCCATCCACAAGGAGGCCGAGAGAGATGAAGTAGGAATCCCAGTTGTAAAGCTATATGTATGACAAGGACGGGCGTCAAGTCAAATGAAGCGCTGACAGTCCATAATTGGGTTACGTACCTCATTAAAGCGCGCACCAGGTACGATGAAGGGAATGCCTTTTAAGGTACGTCCGCCCTTGCCGTCATCCACCTCTTCCATGGCTAAAGCCAATAGACCGGGCTTAGGGTTCAAGCTCTTGACGAAGTACGGGTCATCGTTCTTTTCAGGAAGGACCTGAACGTCGAGATTCATGTGAGGTTTGTCACGAGCGACCTTCCTGTAGTATTCTGCCATGGCGGGCTCCCCGTGGGGTACGTAGATTCGTGGCTGTACACGACCTGTTCGGTTCTTGGGGTCTGCGGTGATAATCTCCAAACCGTCGCCGTCAATACGGCGAGTGAGAGAGTGCCAGAAAGAGTGTCGGATCATGCGTGACAAGCGGTCGACAGGATTCTCCGTCAGACGTGCTTCGTCGAGCACGATACGCTTTCGGCCGTGATCGCGTGCCAGAGCAAGTTCCTGCAACAAGTTTGACAGCATATAGGTGCCCTGGAAAGGGAAGGATGGGTATTGGGCATCATGACAACATATGGACAACATACGCGGATGTCAAATGTCTTGAAACCATTACTGGTTGCGGTGCCAAGGGGCACCAACTTCGGACCTGCATCCGTTATGCTGATTTGGAAGTCACCGTCGGTGTCTTCCTGCTCAAGGACGACTCGGATGGTCTCTTCGACGTCAATGAGAAACCGACGCGGACCTGCGACGCTCTTCTCATCATGAGACATTCTGCGAGACCTTGTGATTACGTCTTCTTGGAAGGCGGGGGCACGTTTGGGGTTGTAACCATGGATGTGCGACTGCGAATGAGGGGTGTACAAGGGTTAGACAGTCCCAAAAGGATGCGGTCCGCGTACATGACTGTATGTTCTTGAACGAGTGAACGTCTCGCCCCCGCCGTAGTAGACGGCAGCTTCTAAGTGAGCGGATCCGTGTTCGCCGTCGTCGACAAAAGTGACGCCGGATGGATGTGTGAGAGAAGGCGCCATGCGGTGAGTCAGAGTGGTCAGAGAGTAGAAAGGGCAGCGGGGTAGACTGGCCAATTTATGTGCCTGTCTTGACTAGCCACTTTGTGTCAAAACAACCGTGGCAATTACGACAGATCCGGGACCAACTGCAGCGCGGTGTCCTTTCGGTGCTCTCTCAGATGTGATGGTAATCCACCGAGACTGATCGCACGCACCTTGTCTTCGAAGAAAAGGTTCCGTTAGGTTTCCTCGGCGACCTGGATAGGCTTGGAACAATTCGATTGGACCTCCGAATTGGCGTTGGCAACTGTTCGTTTCTTATAAACGCTGGGAGGAGGTATCGTGAATTTTTGGTCCCTGCTCGTCTTCGGTGACAGGTCAGATCTTTTGAGATGGTCCAGCCGCTGATCACCTTCCCGATTTTGTCCAACCCCATGATACGTGTTTCAACAATACATCATCCTTTCTTTCTAATGCACTCACTATCAAGTACCGTACAGGGAAAGCGGCTCGAAATTCGCCGCACCGCCCTCTGCTGCAGACTATCTTGAATGCCGATGGCCATCTTCGTAGGAAGTGTCTTTCAACGCCGAGGGTACATATGACGACACTGCTCGGTTCCACTGAAACAATACCAAGCAGCAGGTTTCGTACCGGCTCCGACAAACCGAAAAACCCGGATGGACCTCTCACGCCGGCGCTTCTCAGGTCGCGGGGCCACGCCTGATATCATTTAACATCCGTACACCATTCAGTTACATTCAATGATGAAGGCGTCATATGTGAAGCTCAAAACCCAGGGTGCCTGTCGCCGTCCGATGGTGCGCGCTACGCACACCTTGTCATCCTGAAAGCATACATAATTGCGGACACACATCGGTTCAAGAGGTGGAGCAGTTGCGCTCCATGTACTGCTTCGTATGGAAGTCCGGCATGTTACGTGATTGAAAGTTCCCGATTCTTTGACTCCCAATTGAACACCTCACGGTTCGCTCTGCAGCAACAAACTCCGCCACCGTCTTCGATTTCTACGAAATACAGAAACAAGGTGCTTACACTTCCTCCTTAAATTCGTCGCCACCGGTCAGCTTTTCGTTAAAGTTTTGGGAGATACTGATGACACAATCAAAAAGGAAAGCGAATGGCATATTGTTGTTGTTCCCAGAAGCTGTGATGATGGCAGACAACACGAGGTGTCCGATAAATGCCGACGTTTTGCCAACCTGTAGGTGGTACTGCTGGGCCCATATTTGATACGTATTGAACGTTGCAACTTACGACAGAGAATAGTGCAAAGAACAAGAACCTGTTGTTGATGCGAGCATCACTGACTACAATGAAGCTCGAGACGCACATCTGGGGGGTGGAGAGACTTCACTGATCACGGTTTGGCTGTATGCATATCACGGGCAGACCATGAGGCCATAAAAAGAACCTACAACATGGCGTTAAGAGGGAAGCAGACTCCTACAAAACCACACTGCGCACACCGGATTCCCCACAAATTCTCGAAACCGAACTTGTTCGTGTGGACGCCAATCAGACCCCACATCGTTAGCACCTATAGGATGCCTGATAAGTATCCGTAGCGAACCAAGTGGGAAGAGATCGACCAGTACCCAAGTGACGTTGAAACTCAACATCTATTCAGGTGTGTTTCGATGTGCAAATGAGTACGTGAACGACCAGTTCACGGTTCACGAGGCTCACCAAATGCCAATTGAATGACAATTTCAACAATGAGCAATAATGTCAGCTGCAAGAGACGACAATGGACGATGATTCAGTAAATATGCCGGGTTCTCGTTCTCTAGTCACTCGCCTATTTTGAAGAGTGCCGACGACGGTGCTGTGATCAAGGGGGTATATCAATCCTGGAGTCAGTACCGTATAGCGAAACTTACACACGTCACCCCTGAAGCCGGTAAACGTAGGTTCAGATACGATAGCTGGAGGAAAGAACACATACATCAAGAAGTAAAATATCAGTGAAGAAATATTTGTCGAAAGCACTCTCGCCCTGCGACATACGTCTCTCGAAACCCAACCGTCAACAACAAGGCTCCAGGCGCGAGTGCCAACACAGGGCGACGTGGAGGAGTCTTCGACACCAAGCCAAGCAAACGACATTGAGATTACCAGCGGTGTAAATATGACAGTGGTGTAAGGCTTGGCTTAGTGTTGGGTTTGGGGTATGGAAGTCCGTTAGTAGATAGCTACCTCCACTGGCCATAATCAGCCCACGCTCCCACTACGAGCATTATGACCGCTTATGTTGCAAAGCCAATGCCTTGGTTACGAGTACAACGGAGTTGAGTGTCGCATGTCAGAAAAAAGCTGCATCTGAACACATTGAGCATACGAACTGTCTTTGGTTTTGCCAAGGTAGGGCAAGCCTGCTCTCATGTCGCAAGGCGCAGTGAAGGGGGGTTGACTTGGATCATAGCCAGCGCGATAGAGCAAATTCTGGAATTGTGACGGCCCAAATTGAAGCCAGCCAAGCCATTCTTACTCTACCCGGCATACCTCGTCAAAGAGTACCGAACTCCATGATAACGACTCACAATGTAGTGAAGATAGAGGGCCCATAACTCGCACCTGGATGTAGTGATTGAGTTGTTGGCAGGGGCTATGTCATTATGTTTGCTGCCAGAAGTGTCGGATTCGTTCACAGGTGGGGGGGGCTAAGCAATCTCTGACCTTTCCTGACTCCAATTTTGCGCCTCGGTCGACGCACAGAGGCCCGAGGTGACCTGAAGATTTGGTCACAGCGCCTAACAGCACGGAGTATAACGGATGCTTTAAATATGGCGTTAGGGAGTGTTTCTGCTTCACCTGCACAAGGCAGTTCCAAGGAAGCTCCTAGAGGAACAACACCTGTACTTCTGGGAATTTTGCGTCCGAGGCAATTCTGCCACACCGGGAAGCACAACTCGCGTTTGACACAAACTCGCTTCCTCTTATGCCCTCGACTGACGTGCATTTGGCAGCAAGTTATATATGGAAACGGTTCATTGGTGGCTGAACATGGAGGTAAGCAATCGCTGCGCAAAAATATCATGCACCTCTGTTGTCATATGTAAGTCATCCACCCAGATACCACCACCCTCGGTCGTAGGATCGTCTTCACTGAAGTCGAACTCAAGTGGGTCATCAAGGACTTCCGTGAATACCTGGTGTGACGAGAACAGGAGCACTGTCGCCTCCTTGCTGCTGGCACCAAACTCCGTCACCTGCGCCTGGAACGATTCATTCCAAGCCTTAACGCGCTCTTCCATTTCGTCCGTTAACCCAGCATCCAGGGCTGCGAGGACATGAGGCATGCGCCGGAAAAGATGTCCGCGTCTGGAAACCATACCTTGAGGCGAATGATCAATTGGCGGAACGTTCACAAAGACAAAATTCCTAGCGCCGGCTTTGACGTATAACTCATGCACTGCGTCCAAGATGCACTCGACGATGGACTCCAAGTCATAGGAGTCAGTCTGCCCACAATCGTTGATACCCATGAAGATGACTGTGCCACAATATTCAGCTAGAGAAATCAACTGGATGCACAAAATCGACAAACAGTAGGTGGTTCCGTTCGCATCTAGCACCGGAAGCTCAGTGGGTGAGTTCTTTTTAGGGAAGAGTTTGAAAAAGTGCGAGAGCTGCTTCGAGAAGTCATCTTCAACAGTCGCACCGGGGAAAGCGAAGTTGTGGATCTCCACTTCATTGCTCTGGTTTCGTAAACGCCTCTCCAGGTGACCGACCTGGAGAGTTAATTAGAAACGACCATGGTGAGTATGGACCTCCGTGGCCTACCCAGGTCTCGTCATGATCCAGCTTACTGTAAGAATCGCCACTATTGGGCGCGATAAGACGAGGACGCAGCTGCTTCACGATTATCTCTGAACTCTCACAAAATGACAATGTTCTTCACGGATTCCTGGGCATGCCAGTGGGAACCTTCAAACACGGCTGTCAAGTAGCCTAGTCGAATCCGGATTGACGACTCAGTAACAGGAGAATAAAACAACATCTACACTGACGAGAGGTTAAAGGGAGACGCGACGACACGTCTCCTTCCGGTATGTTTTGCCTCTTCTTAAAACACGTCCTTTCCTCTTCGTGGTCCTGAGCCGAAGGAAGTCCTGAACCATTGTGTGCCGTGCTGCAAGTTAATCCATTCTCCGATACGTTACCGGAATGCGCATCGACAGAACATCGCTTTCTCTTGCCAGTAGAACACGACATAGTTATATCTAAGGTGCAGTATACGTGTTTAAATGTTGCCACGAATGGACGTCAGTAGACTGTATGTAAACACGCGTAAATACCTCGCCAGGCCAAGTCGACGTCGTTGAACAGAAGAATGCCATGGCCGAGCGTGGCTATCGCAATCTCAACACTTCCGTCCTTAGGCAAATTTCGAAAGCTTTGGAGAACGATCCCACGGCCGACATAGAGCCTGTCTTACACAAGCTTTGTGCTTCGTATGCAAGTTTGCGGCAAAAGGTAAGGGCGCGCCAAGTGAACCAGCAGACAGGTGCGCGTCCACTTGGATTGAAACTTGCCCACGATCTCCCATCAACCAGTAGACAAAGACGAGAAGCGAAGTCTATCTGAACCCTCTGCCAAAAAACTTCGACTGGCCTCGCCCCGCGTGTTGCGGTTACTCGCCGAAGTTCTGCAGCTACAACGACCAATCTTGGCACCGTGCTCTTCTGAACATTACCGATTACCACCCTCAATTCCGTGCTCTCTTCCATACTCCATCATTCACCTGCTGTCACCTGCCGTCCGTGAAGTACTCGGCGTGACAGATGAGTCATTGAACGACCTTTCTTCGTTAGTTGTTAGATGCGCGCTTTCTGGTACAACAATCTCCGAATCTCCATCGCGTGCTGTGATGCAGGTTGGCGAAGATATCGTCATGAAAGTTGCGCAGCATCTTGACCACGACGAGCATGGCGTCCTTCAGTTCCTCGATGAGCACTTTCCACCGATCCCCGCCCCGCGTGCCTTGGGATTGGTCGAAGTAGGGTCGACATCCTTCATGTTCATGACTCGAATCCCCGGTACCACTTTAGAGACACGTTGGCCTTCTTTGACTCCCGAGGCCAAAAAGCACGTCCAACACCTACTTGACAAGAACTTCGCCGTTCTGCGTGAGCTGGAGCTTCCTCCCGGTGCACCTTTGGGTTCCCCTCTTGGTCGTCGTGTCTGCAAGGATGTACGGAGAGATGAACGAGTCAGCGCATCCCCTATCCACACCGAGGCTCAATTCAACGATTTTCTTCTGCATTCGCCATCCTCTCGTGCCGCAGCAGGCCACAAGAGCTGGCTGCGCTCAATGCTGCGCACTGATCATCGGATTTTGTTCACTCATGCCGATCTTCATCCGCGGAATGTGATGGTTGTCGACAGACCGGAAGGCGGCGTGGAGCTCTCTGGTCTTATTGATTGGGAAGCCAGTGGCTATTATCCCGAATACTGGGAACATTTGAAGGCGACGAATACGCGGTCGATAAAGGACACGAGTGACTGGTGGGACCATTTGCCTTCCTCTATCGTAGGATATGACCATGACATCGTGTTGGACCACGTCATCGAATCTACCGTAGTGTACTGAAGTTCTCTGTACTCGCCCGCCCGTTTCATGTTCACGCTTCCTGTTACATGGTGGTCTGGATCACACTTTTCAAGTTCGGACTTGGAGGTTAAGTTACCAATGCATGAAGTGTACCCCGGGGAACAATCAGTCTCTGACAATTATGCTAGTCTAACAACTCACAACATTGCTCAATGCTAACCTGCACGATATTCGATAAAGTAACTCACCAATGTCAGATATGTCAGTCCACGGAACGCTCACCCACCACGACCCCGTCTAGTTGCCCAACCACCTCCTTCAAACCCTTCGCATCATCATCCCCAATGCTACTACACTCACTGAAGGTCAGCCTCTGGAGCATAAGGCCGACCTGCGCACGATCGGCCAATACACGGCGTAGACATCGCACGCACGACCCGTAATGATCTTCAGGACTCTGGGTCGTACACGAGGTGCGGAAATCAACATTCCTGAGCTTTACATTGGTCAATGCAGGAGCGAATGTTCTATTCTTCACGAGTGCGCGGATAAATAGGTGGGCACTGCCACGTAGCTCAATGACACGCAGCTCCGGTGCGTCACCAAGGGCCTCTGTCAGAGGACTATCCCAAGGGGTGCGGTCCCTGTCTTTGCGACTGTTCGTCGTTAACTGTCTCACGTGAAAAAGGGGCAAAAGGCGGCAAAAGGCAGCGATGCCCTCTGTGGGTCCATCTCCCATGAAAAATTGGCGGTCCTTAAACTCGAGTCGTAGTAAAGGTTGGGTATCCAGGTATTCATCCATGGTATAGAGGCAGTCTGTCTGATAGGGATCAGGGTTTAGCGTGCCGCAGATGATGCTCCAGGTGTCCTTCTCCGCTCGATATTCGAGGTCCAAGGACAAGATGTGCCGCATGGGTGGTCCAGGAATCTTGGATGGACGAGGGCTGTCATCGAATCTCTCTTCGATGAATGGCTGAAGAATGGTGATACTGGAATAAGGGAAGAAAGCACAATTGAGATGGACGAATGCAGATCGAGAAAATTCCAGATGAGCTAGCAGGGCTGCTACAGGGATGACTGGGTCGATCAGAACGACACTCTCGAGTTTTGGGAGATGGACTTTGGCCACGCCGCGCAAGTCAGTGGTCCCAGTGCTCGCGCTTAGAAGTAAGCTCTCCAAACGCAGTTGTTGAAGATCAGGCAGCCGGCTTATGGTGCGGATAACGACATCCATGCTTAACATGGACACAGTACTGATACGAGACAAGTTCAGACTCGTGAGCCCGCTGAAAATGGGTGATGCCAAATCCACTTGGCAACTCTCAATGCTCACATCGCGAAGGGAAGGCGCGGACCCAGCAAAGATATCTTCGTTTACGCTGATTTGCTGGTCAGGAAATCCCATGGGAGACAGACACAATCGACACGACCGCAGTATGGGCGCGGCCGAAGTCAGCCGGCACATGTACTCTGCGGAATTAGCCCCCGAACAACGAAGCCAGAGGTGTTGGATGCGGTCCATATGCAACAACGTCTTCGCGAGAGCCTTACTTGGCTCCGATGAGCGAACGATAGATAAATCAGCGTAAATGGAGATTGGACAGGTTTTGGACCTCGTCAGTAGTTCGTCCACCCATCGACACGAAACCAAGAAGAAACGGGTCCAAAGGACGGGGCTGTTCACAGCAACGTGGCGCCAGGTACGGCAAACGTAAGAGACAGACACCCAATCAGGGACCCGATCTGCACGCCTCATAATACACCTGAAGTGCCAATCGAGCGCGCACTCGAGAAAGATTGCAGTCAGTAGCGCAGGGGGCAAGCGAGAGACGCTCGACAGCGAGTTGCGCCAGGATCGCAGGGAACATAAAGACAAAGTGGCCGTTTCAATCTCTTTGTCGATACGATCAAAAGCCTTCTGCACCACTTGTTCCGAGCTTGCGGCAGTGATACCAGTGTCCGTTAAGAAACCGGTGATCCTCGATATCTCTGCTGCCATTTCTGTGGAAGCCCGTAAAAAAGCACGTCAGATAAGAAGAGCCTCACGCTTCCCCAACGTACCCAGTTGAAACTGTCGCGCCAACTAATTCGGAGGGTGAGGGCAAGACAGTCGTGTGAAAATGTGATGACTAAGCCAAGTGCTTTGGGTGTGGTGTGTGCGTGTGCTTGCAACTGGCGTGTGATGGCAAGTACTCGATGTTACCGACCGCATTGTCGGCTTTGCTCATCGCATTACTGGAACTTTTCGGCGGTAAAAGTTTCGACGACGATGGATTTCGTCAAAGACCTCCACGACTGCGATTCGACCTCCGGCATGAACACGCTGTCTCGCATACAGGGAACGTGGTATTCTCCGACGTCCGTCCGGTTGGCGGCTACGAAGTTACTGGGGCACAACATGAGCTTGGAACGAGATACATCTCGTCGTTCCGACCTCCTTCCTTCGAAGAGCACTCCGAGGCAAGGATGCGTTCCATAAGACATGCTCAAAGTACCAAGTTACCGTGGTACGAGGACACGATTCTCGGTCCAGCCGTCGACAGCAGGGAAACACTCCTGGAGCTTGCAAAGATGACGAACAATGCCTATGTGACTCCGAACGACACAGCATGGTATAAATTGGGAAACCGGTGGGTTTCTGTGCGTGTCTGCGGGAGAGAGCTTGTTCATGGCCGCAAGAGCTGAACTTTTTCTCTTTACGTAGCACTATCCATTCGGCTGGGAACCCGACGCCGACGGATTCCGTGGTTACGTCTTTGCCACTCCTGATAACTCTACGGTTGTGCTCTCTATAAAGGGCACTTCAGCCAACGTGTTTGGAGGCGGAGGTCCAACTGCGAAGAAGGACAAGTTCAATGACAATCTGCTGTTCAGTTGTTGTTGTGCTCGTGTAGGCTGGACGTGGACGACTGTGTGTGGATGTTACCGTGGAGGATGGAAGTGTGACCAGCTGTGTCTGGAACAGGCTTTGATAGATGAAAGTTTGTTTTATCCTATCGGCACGGTGAGTTTATTCCTCGCTGCGAAACTCTAACGCCAATTGTCGAGTAGAATTTATACAATAATTTAACGTACATGTATCCACACTCGAACATATGGATCATAGGGCACTCGTTAGGTAAGTGGAGGTATGTACAATTCTATGCACCCCAACTGGACTCATACCCTAGGTGGTGCCCTGGCATCATTACTGGGTGTAACTTTTGGCGTACCCGTGGTCGCCTTTGAATCTCCTGGAGAGAGGTTAGCAGCCGAGCGGCTCCATCTTCCATCGCCAGTATGCTGTTCGTCCCTGTTATTGTTCTGGTAGTCCTGACTATGATACTGGCAGCCATCTACGCAACACGTAACACACGTTTATCATACCGCTGACCCCATTGCTATGGGCACATGCAATGGGGTGTTGTCTTCCTGTTCGTTAGCAGGGTTTGCCATGGAAACGAAGTATGCTCGAAGTGTGGCTCGTCTGTGTGTTTGTCATTAATAGTTTACAGGTGCCACCTTGGGGAGTCTATCGTGTACGATACAGTGAGCAACCTCTCATGGTCCGTCGACATTCGAAACCACGGGATCGTGACCGTGATTGAAAACGTGTTGGGGAAGCCATGGACGGCTTGTGACGGAGTGGGTCGAGAAGTTCCTATACCCAAGCGAGAGGTGGACTGCGTGGTGAGCCACGTTTCTTTTTCATTTTGAGTCTAAGTCTGAAACCTGACGTGCCATGTTCCCCTCAGGAGTGTTACAGTTGGGAGTTTGGTGACTTCCCGCCCGCCGTAGCTGGGGAAGTTTCGCAACGTGGTGGCGCCAAGGTCTACACACCACGGAGTGACCAGTAGCTACACGTGTGCGGGTTCTCCGAGTACGTGAAGGACCAGCCACGAGTAATGTATCTAGATGTAATGATGGGGGTGACTGAGTACG
Source organism: Pisolithus albus (assembly GCA_024613165.1). Classification (NCBI taxonomy): domain Eukaryota; kingdom Fungi; phylum Basidiomycota; class Agaricomycetes; order Boletales; family Pisolithaceae; genus Pisolithus; species Pisolithus albus. Next base: position 24,637 of record JANFAB010000030.1, read on the forward strand.
TGCATGGATCTAAATTGCTGAACTTACACGGACACAAAGGAGAAGTGTCTACCCGCGGAGTGCTACATAACCCCTTACGTACTTCATACTATTCTCGCGGTGGCTTGCTGTGTTGTCGTATTCATTCCAACGTATTGGAACACGCACGCTCACCTGCAGGAGATTCACAGACGCGGACAACGTGTACGGTGAGGTCCAAGGTAGACTCTCTCAGAAGTCACCACAAAGGGTCGTGCACCGCATCCTGGCAGGAGACCCAGACGCCCTGCATGATCATCCCAATCACCGTTTCCCGTCCGGGCCAGTTCTCCGCAAAATTACCACCCCAGCTGGTCACCCTTGGCCACGACGAACTTTTCCTGATAGAGCTGCAAGGTACCCTGGATGTCGAGGGTATCGAGGCGGCGGACAAAGATGGCCAGCTAATCGGAACATTGAATATGGCTGACATGGTGTGGCAAAGCAACCTTTTTTTTCAAGTGTGCACGCGCGTTCGCTGACGATCCAGGCCACTCATTCACAGAACAAACCCACCCTAACTATCGGATACCACTTACTCGAAGGGAAGGTGGTATCTCTGACGAAACCACTAGGGGTTTTACACAAGCAAGCGTGCACCCCTGTCGATAGCGTATCCACCAGCTCCGGAGGTCCGAGTCAGGAGGAAGTCGGAACGGGGACGAAGTGGGATGTGATAGCCATAGTGAAGAAGAAGTTGGTGTTCTCCAAACGGCCCATGCCAGTCGCCGAAAACTCAGCCAACAAAGCCCCATCATCACGAAGAGCGTAGAGCACTTTTTTGAAACGCGAATCCGTTTGCTATTCGAACGGTGCTAGCAGGCTGGGCCGCGGGCAACGATGCAGACCCTGAACCCCACCCTGGATTTCCTCCGTGGCACCCGAGAAAAGCGAGTGGATGATGAAAACAAAAGCTACCAAGCTTGGCACTAATCCCAGGTTCGAGAACGTCCTTTTCCTGATTTCACTCTGCCAGCTGGAACCAGCATGTGGCGTTTCATGATATGTATTCGTCCGGTGTAAACCATTATGCCACCGACCTCCGGTCTCTGCATATTAGACACATCCACATGCTTTCGACTGTAACATAATTTTGAGGTCCGCGAAGAGGAGGCGAGCAACGCAATGTGTACACCCAAAAGAAAAAAAAAATGCGGATGCAGTCCCGCTCGCTCGTGAAAGCAACGTTGCCTCACAAACGCCTGTCTTGCACACTCAGCCGAGCCGCACCGGATCCTTCTCGCCCTGCCATGCTGCAGGTTGCGTTTTTCGATAAAACGCAGCACGAGTGTTCGCCCGTGACTACCAGACACGTCTTTACAGTACCCATCCGACTTCCCGCTACCCCATCCGCCATATCATCGTACTCGACCCCTCTTCCATAAACAATGGCTGCAGAGACTGGCACTCTGAAAGAGACGGGGACACCGCTGTACGTGGACAAACTAGAGCGATATGGTGACGTGAGGGAGCTACCTCCGGTATGTCGCATTCACAGTTATATATTGCCCGTGTCGATGGCCCGAATTTATCGCACCCGCCTCTCTCATCTAGTCGTCGATACTGCGTTTACTTCAGACCAACGGTGCCCCACTTGACACCCAACGGGACGAGGTGCGCTCCCTACTGGTCGAATCGAAAGCGGAGCTGGGGGCAGTAGAGGACGACATAGACGACTTGCAGGCTCGTCTTGCAGACTGCCAGCGGAGAAAACGAGAGCTCATTTCTTACGTAGAGGATCTCGGTGCACTCCTCTCACCCATTAGACGGATGCCGCCGGAGATCATGGCGAGAATATTTGAGTTTTGTGGGGACATTGGCGCGCGCGGGCCCCACGCGGAACCCAGCAAGCGAGCGCCGCTCCTATTGGGAAGCGTATGCCGTAGCTGGCGCGCTCTTTCCCTTGCGATTCCTCGTCTGTGGACGACTCTTTACCTGAGACTGCCTACCAGTGGCTCCTTTGTAAAACAACAAGAGATCCTGCAGGCTTGGCTGGAACGCTCACGTCCGTTCCCGATATCACTTTGGCTGTGGAATGACTTTCTGACAGACGACATCCCCGTGTCGTTCCTTCGAAAGCTCACAGAAACCCTCGCCGAGAACTCTGATAGATGGAAAGCCATCTTCATTCACTTCCCTGCATACGATCCTGATTGGGAATACTTTGATGCCCTGGTGCGCTGTCACTTCCCTAATCTCGAGGAACTCGAGATATCACCCCAATTCACTCCGTGGGCACCGTTCAAACCAGAGCAGATGCCGCGACTGCGCGAACTGCAAGTTCCAGCTGGTGCCATGCCCGACAGTCACAGAACCTTACCGTGGACGCAGCTTACCCATCTCACATTGCGTGGTGGCTACCGTACCACGGATGTCTCCGAACTCCTCCAAATCCTCTCCTGTGCACCACTCTTGTCGTATCTTCACGTCGAGATATCACAATACAGAACAGAGGGGAAATGGGACGACACGCAGGATCGTATCACAATGCCCTGCCTCAATACTCTCGTTCTCGTCACGATCATGAACCACGAAGAATGCATCAATCACTTCACGGACGCCCTCATTCTCCCGCACTTGCGCGACTTCCAGTTACTTACACGTGTCTGGGATCGTAGCAGTATGACGACGCCGTGGTGCCACGATTCCTTTATAGATCTCCTTTCCCGCTCCAAGTGCAGCATCAACCATTTCACCCTTCACGCCATCAATATCAATGGGGCACAGCTCCGCGAGGTTGTGGAGCGGTGTCCATCGCTCGTGCTCCTCAAGCTCCATGGCTCCCGGACACATATTGTCCTAAGCGAGATCATCAAAGATATGGTCTACGATCCGTCCTCACAAGCATTATCTTCACGTACATCGCCCTCTTCCAACTCCCAGCAGGATCGAGCCGGTGCACCACTTGCACCATGGCTCAAGGCCCTTTCGCTCAGCTGTGAATCCGTCGACGCACTCACGTACAAGGTCGATGACTCTGGGCTGACGTTCGAGGAGGCGTTCACGCACATGGTCAAGTCTCGTACTGTCCTCCGTACCCGCGAAAGCAAAGTTCTCCAGCTCAAATGGATCCATTGGACGATCTGGTGGGAGTGGTACCGAACCTGCGGCGTGTCGCCCGTCAAACCGCATCCCGATCCAGCACTGGAACAGCGGCTGAGCGAGTTGTGTGCCGGAGAGGTGGATGTTGGTGTCTCCGCTGCCACATACAACAAGTACAAGCGGGTATCTTGAAAGGCCCGAGAAATGACTCTTACCACGTTGTCTACGGGATACTTTACAGTAATAGGTTTATCTTAGGACTTGGATTGTAGAGGTCTTGCAGCAGACGGCTAGTCTTTCACACATACATACCCTACTCTTTGGAGGGTCCCTCTGAACGAGCGAACTTCGGGTACGCAGAGAGATATATTGGATTTGGATAAATCTTACAAGAGCGGAGGAGGAAATCCGAACAACCGTATCCCCACGAATAATATACAAGATAGCAACGAAAAGCGACCTGCGTAAAACAAGACCCCATGGAGAAGAGCGGTATGGAACCGCAGATAAGAATACAATGCACAATCGCATGAAAACGGGAAACAAAGAATGCGCAAGGTAACAGACACACGTCAGTGTATTAGCCGCCCACCAACATTGTGAGAGAAAAAGCGTTGGCAGCGACGTCATAGAATACTTGTGGTAACCAGGTTCTCAGTGTGAATGGTGAATATGGCACCTCATCAGTTTGCGGGTGTGAGGAATGGGTAGTCCGAGGTAAGGAGAGGATACTGATCAAAGGAGCGGAAACTTCTAGATGAAACTGTCGAAATGGCCTTTTAGGATCCGTTCGCCCATCGGAGAGGGTGCACGGCGTGGTCTTCCGGACTCCGTGACTGTCGCTGACCGTTTTGGCTTCCTTCCCGCGAACGACGCGGTGGGAATGACAGGGGACGTAGATACAGCGGAGTTAGGCGGAGGTATCGGCTGGGGAGGACTGGTGGAAGGAACGGGAGGGGTCTACAAGATTCATGAGTTACGATTGCGTGCTATGACAACAGAGGAGAACGTTACCTTTGCACTGCCGAAAGAGAGGCGTCTCAGGATATTCGTGCCTCGTTCATGTTGCAACTCAGTCACAGGGGGTTGTTGTGCAAACATCCCATTAACGCTAGAACGACGACCATGATCCGCCACCGGTTTTTTGTCCATGGCCTCATCTACGGGAGGTATGGGATACGGGGTGGTCTTTGGAGGTAATGGTCGATTGAGCGTACCTTCAAAGACAGGAGGACCGAAGCCGCGGAATGGGAAAGTCGCAGATGGTTTGGCAGGGGATTGGGATAAGAATGGGAAAATAGGAACGCTCGACGGCGAGAGCGGCTGCTGTCTGCCAGGAGGGGATATATTCTGCGGTGTCTGGACCGAAGCAGGCGACACCGGAGAGGGAGACGAATCTGAAGCCGTCGAGAGTGAACGATGGCGGAGGTGATGGGTAACGATCGGGATTGGCTTTGAGTGTCTGACGCCGTTGTCCTTGTTGGCCTCTGCTGGGTTCATCGTGTCCGACTGAGAAGAGAGAGAGGGAAGGAAGTGAAGTCTGATGTCAGAATACGAAATGCTTTATAACCCCGCCCCTGGCAATCCCCGGGCCTCTTTCCCCATAACACGTGGTCCGGGGTCATGCCTTTTTTGGAACACTCGCTGACTTCTCACCGGTTATCGGCCGCAATGGTCGGTCGATACAGACCAACTCGTCGAAACACGAGATATTATCAGGCTGCTTATTATCCACCGTAAGACGATTTATGTCAACCAGGAGTCCGCGTATTATCGGTTTTGCCGTATTACCCCGCAATTTCCTTTCAAATCCGACTGCCCTGGATTGGTGACACGATTGCAAATGCATGTGGAATACGGGAGGACCGCACTGCCGTCGAAGGTCACCAACTCCACAGCTCTGGGGAGTAGAGAGCTGGTGTTATCACTCATGCCTAGAGTTTCCCCCTTTCAGGTACACAATAAACATTTTGACTCTGGACGAGTCAGCAATTCCTCGGCACGAAAACTGTCCGTGCATGAGCTCCGGCCGCACGCCAAGTTGAGACATATCCCGTCCACGGCACGCCATATATCCACTCTCTGTTTCAAACTGTCACTGATCTCTTCGACGTCCAGTTGCTGTGTACGAGGCTCACCCCTTGCCGTGCATCGCCCAACTGCATATCCTCGCTCCTCAAGCTAGCTTTTGCTGCTGTCGTGCGCGTGTTCGAACCAAATGGACTGGTCTCGGCACGGGCATCCGAGGCATCCCATCAGGGTTGTTCAGGACTCACGCACATCTCATCATTCAGGTCAAGGTTCGTAAAGGACAACCTCCATTTTCCGTACCATAACAACTCATCATTATAAAATAGCGTCGACTTTCCAATCTGCCCAGTGATTGGATGGCAAGAGTTGCTGAGAATGGCGGCTCCAAGTCATCATCGATAATGTATGGATTGCTGCCACGTAACTACCATCACTTTCGCCTTTCCATTGCTGGCCATCGCTCCACAGATAGCATGCCAACAACATCCTGACAAGGCTGCATCCCTCGACCCTAATTACCATACCGGTAATGCACTGCAAGGTCGTCATCCAGAAATTTCCACTAGGAGGGGGGTCACACGATCGAGTCTGGATCACGGAGTCTTCTGATAAGTGAGATATGTTCTGTGGCGTCGCCACTAACCTTCGCGAAGATACAGTTGGAGCAGCGCACGACCCTCTCCTATCGAGTCATTCCTCTCCTGACTTTCCTATATGGAATACTTCCATCAGAATTCACATACATGTAAGTAGCTGGCAGGCACATCAATTATAGATCAAGAAGACAGCTCACGGTTGGTTTAGTGCCTCGCAAAGCACCGCGTAGAATCAGACCATCGTTCACGTGTTATGCTATCATCAAATGGTGCAGGAGGTAACGGGCTCACGTATGGCATAGGAGGCTTCCATGCATTCCTCCCGTCGGACACATTGATTTCGACCTCGTTCGTGTGCGCGAAATGTGTGGAGGCTTGATTGGAGATCCGTCGTCCGTGACGACGACTGTCGAACGTTTAATCTTCTTCGCCGGCTCGAGTCCAAAGGGGCAAGTGCACACAAAAGCGCACTTCGCGGACGCATTTAAATCACGATGAGCCTTTCGAGTCGGCTGAAGGCTCCCATGGATGGTCGCTAAAATCTGGAAATTGACAAGGTCACAAACGGATCCAAGCAGCAGTCGACTCAACCGCCGACAAATATCTCGACGCGGCGCGGGTCTGTGCAAGTATTTGTCTTATCCCACCCACACGAACGCTAGTATGATACTGGATGATATACAACGGGTGGATTCCATGCAAGTCATGTCCTACATTAAATAAAAGTTCATCTACTCCCACCCTCCTTATTCACGCCATCGGTACTGCGCCGTTGGCACCGACCATCAATGCGCACTCGCAAATAACCTGTGCACGCCTGACGATCGTTTGCATGTTATCTTGATTCTGTTCACTGCCTGTTGTAGACCCCTTTGCCACTTTAACCAGTCCGGGAAAAATAGTCGCCCCGACTCGGTCAACCTCTCCTTGCTCACTCTTTAAGCACCGCCGTATGAGCTCTATCTGGCGTGGTAACAGTGCACTGCCGATCTCCGGCACGAACGATCGGTAAAATGCGTCTGTAGACGCTCCGCTGGCGTTGGCGCCGTGTAACATTCGGGAAAAGTTGTAAGCGGAATCGAAGATGCTGATAGCACCTTTCATGGATGCGCCGAGTACCCTGACCAGAGATGGCATTTGATCGTTGAAGATGCTATGTGCCATATTCGCGTCACAGGACTCGACTGCCGCCGAAAAGGTCTGACGACGCCAGACGGCCGCAACCATAGGATTTCCTGTTCGACAACGGGGATAGGTCACTCATGAGAGTTGTCCCAGCGAGATTGTAGCGATTGCCTTCGAAATAACATACTCACGAGAGAACAAGTGCTCATTTATACGTGTTAGTTGCACGTTAGCCTCCGTCGAGTTAGTCACGATCAGACAGTTGATGACCTCGGTACTGATCATTTCGGACATGACATGCCGCAAGATGTTCTGTACTTGCATGGGGCTCGCACCAGGGGGTAGTGGTTCGTTGCTGCCTGTGATATCCGAGATGGCAGCGGCATAGATGATGTCCAGATTTGCAGGCGGGGACCGTACGACCTCCGCTGCCCATCTGTTGATTAATCTCTCCAGTTGAGAAGCAGCATTCTGAGCGTCGAATCGTGCCAGATGTCAATATATAACAATCACAGGAGCCCCACGATGAGCGATGCTCATTGGGTGCGCCTTCGAGAAAGACACGCACCTTGATCGAAAAGTCATCCACCGATGTTCCTCCTTGTTTCGTGAGCGCATCCTGCGACTTTGCAGTACCCTCCAAGAGTCCTATACGTGCACGAAGCAGTCCGATCTGTCGTTCCTGTTCTTCGAGCTGGCGTCGCTGCTCCTCGACCTTTTCGTGGGCTATGCGCTGTCGGGGGTGTCAGCCAATGATCCTGTATAGGAAGCTGCGACGCATCGTGTAACGGTATGGTAGTAAGATGGATACCCACAAAGTTCGTGAGCGCATAGCGGTACTGCTCACCGCTGACGAGGTCTTGCGGGAATGCCATTATCGATGATAGCACAGAGAAGGCGCTATACACGAATCCCACAGCACACGATCAGAGCCAAATACGTTCCAAGTTCAAGGCGGGCTTGGATGTGCTGGGAGTGTACCCGCACCTCGAAAGTGTCAATATCGTCACTGCCATCAGAAGACATCGGCTCAAGGGTACACATATATGGGTGTACTCGTCATTTATCAACGTCTCGGGTCTCAGTAATCTAATCAACCAAGATGTGCGACTACAGAGGAAGATGAACTATTCATTTCACCTGCAATGACTCCATCCCGAAATCACTCCCGTTTCCTCGATCGAGATCGTTGAACGGGTCCCTCACGCTCCCCGTCTTGGCACGCCATAGCTGAGTGTACAGCGCCTTCAACTTCTGTAGTTCGGCATCCACTGTGGCTGTCTTGGCTGCCAGAGACACGAATACAGCATGTTGAGCTTGCAATGCAGTTGCGATGGCTATGAAAGATATTCGCCTATTAGTCTTAGCAGGAAGGATGGAAACTACGAACCCTGGGGGGTATTTTGCTGTTGAGTCACTGTCGAGGACAGTTTTCGTTCGATTTGCTTAATGACACATGATTAGGGCTGGTGTACTTGACTGGAAAAAGAAGGATGATACCTCGATCGTATTTTTACACCATTGCAGGCGTTCCTGCATCTCTCTGCTCATACGAGTGAAGAACCTGGGGATCTGATCAGTACAGCGATGTCAGTTCCAATGGAATTTCTTACTCCAGCGGAAATGACGCGTAGTTCTTCAAGTAGACGGCGTGTTGCTGTGGGTTCTTGAAACCATCTACAATGCGAGTTGCAGCAATAGTATCTTGAACAGCTTGCTCTGTTTTAGCTTTGAGGTCTCGGACGAATTGGGCATCTGCTTGTATCATGGACGTGACACTTAGCAGTTCCTGTAAAAAAAAAGGAACATCAGCCGACCCGACGTTTAAACTAACAAGGAGGTCGACCCGACCTTGTGCACTTGGCGGATAAGTCCTTGACCTTTGGTAGGTTCCTGACCGAGCTTGCGTTGTTTAAGATCGTTACTGATCTGGATGCGACCATGGATGTATGAACTATCTAGAGTGAGATCGTCCCGACTTGTCCTACAACTCGACTCACTCGAGAGCTTCGAACTTTTTCTTAATATCCTCAGGAAGGTCATTAAACTTCGTAGATTTCGAGAATAGTACTTGTCCTGTAGGTTGCACTGGGGATATACTGGAAGCATGTGTTAATGGTACATGTCATATCTGAGAGCACACCTAACCTCATCCTGAACGCCATCAGCGACTGATCACAAAACAAAGCAGCGGAAGAAACTTACGACTGTTGGACTCCGAACAGCGACGGTCCCGTGGTTGTAGAGCCAGTGCCAAAAGCTGGTAGAGTCGGTTGTGGTTGGAGAGTGCTACCAAAAAGGCCTGCGCCTTGTTGGGCGGGTTGTTGTTGGCCACCGAACAGTCCACCTGTTTGCTGAGGCGGCTGCGTTGTGGTGCCAAACAGCGATGTCCCTGTCGTAGGCTGGGGTTGTTGCTGCGCTGCACCAAACAGGGACGTTCCCTGTGGCTGTTGTTGCTGTTGTTGTGTGCCCCCAAATAACGACGTCCCGGTCGTACTTTGAGGTTGCGGTGTCGTCCCGCCAAACAGTGACGTCCCAGTTCCTTGAGGCTGCTGGGCCGTCCCACCGAACAAAGACGTCCCAGGAGTCGTCTGAGGTTGCGTCGTACTGCCAAACAAAGACGTCCCAGATGTTGTCTGAGGCTGCGTCGTCCCACCAAACAATGATGTTCCAGATGTTGCCGTGCCTTTGGCTTGTTGACCGAACAGTGATGTGGTGGGCTGCTGTTGCTGACCACCGCCAAACAACGATGTGTTTTGTGCTGGCTGTTGAGTCTGCTGCTGCTGCTGTGGCTGTTGTGGCTGACCGAACCCTGTGAACGTCGAAGTGGTCGGTTGAGTTGAACCAAAGAATGATCCAGCTGGCTTCGACGCCGTGGTTTGGCCAAATATCGACGTGCTGGCGGGTGCTGCAGTCGTGCTAGCCCCAAACGCCGAGCTGAAAAACAAATCAGCATCGTGTATGGATGCGACACGGTGGCTTGCTTACCCGCCAAAGGACATTTTGAGTTCAATACCGATCGGGGAGGAAGGCAAGGGGGAAGGAGGTCACGTGCAGCTCTATACCGCGGTGGTGTCCTCAAAGCCTGGCGCTCAGTTGGGTCGAGTTACCGGCACGTGTCCGTGCATCGTCGACACTGGCCACCTGGATTACATTTCCGACGAGGCTGCTTGGTTGCACTTGCAACGAAATCATATTTGGCATGGCCACTTCGACACGTCGGATGCGGACTGTACAGCGTGTTAAAATGTAGGTATGTACCTCTGTTCTGCACTCCCGTGCGTACGCCAGGGAAAGCTACAGTCGTCGTCTTGGTCGCGTCGACACCTTGAGGATATGCACCTTCCTGCATACTCCCGAACAACGCAACCTCAGGCATCACGCAGCAATGCTACTCGCGGAAACGGCTATTTTGGCTCAACATACTCCGTATCTCTGGAGGATAGCGATGCCGGCAAGTGGTTGACACTACACGTCCTTAGTCGGTCACCGAATCCGACGACCTGGCGCATCGACTTGTACTTTCTTCCATCCGAGTCAATCAAGTCCATCACAATCGAGGTGAGTCGAGTCACTTAACAAGTAGGGCCGGGTCGCATGTGCACCTGGGATTTCTCCGCTTTGCTACGTTTATGTCACGGCTGGGACGGCAGGAAGAGGATGCAAATTTAAGGATTGAGAAGGAACTATGGAGTCCCTCGATTTCTCCTCCAGATGGATCCAAAGTTTCCAAACTTGTGAAAGGAACTTTTTCGTGGCCGTTCCTGACAACCCTCCCCTGCGAAGTAGAGGAAAGGTAAAGAGAGACCTTCCTTTTCTTGCCATTTTCTCAGAGAAAGCTGGCGTTGGATATCTCGACTATAAGCTCATGGTCACGATGAAGTGTGAGGCTTTGAGGGTCAATAAGACGTAAGTTGAATTTATTCGCTGGTGGCGTAGGCGACTGTGTTCAAGCTACGTAGCCTCGTAACATCGTTTGCCTGCGTGTCTGTGGTGGGATCCCAACCCGCCGTCGCGGATGCTCCGGAAGGTCGGTAAAGGGAACCTGCCGCTTCTAAGACCCGAGGGTATGCAACACACCTCACCTGACGCCCGTTCCTTACAACGGACCATTAGATGATCCCACAGGTGCATATCACTTCGACTTGTTGCGAGTCGAACAGGATCCCACGGACATTGCTGGCAGGTAAAACATGACATCATACGTTCTACTCCACCGGGTTACCGGATATCCTTATAACGCTTCTACAGGTAGCCCTTGCCAACCCAATTTGTCCTAAAGTCAGCCTCTTACCGATCATCACTAACCATTCGTGTTATTACCGTACGCCCGTGGAATTTCTAGTTAACCTTGACAGGTACAGACGTACAAGCACTCGACCTACTTTCCTCTCCGTCGTCGACCAGACTCTTCCTTGTCAGATCACTTGCTACGGAATCAAATGCGACGATGGAACTGGACGATTCCAAGCGAAGGTCAGACAACTTTTCCCTCAAGGTTGTGTTAGAAGGCGTGTTTTGTCCGGCGGCGGATGGATCATCCAGAGAGGGTGGGAAGGAGAAAAGGGTAATGCAAGGCGAGTTGGAGGTGAAGAGGTCGTTCAAGCCGACCTGTTTGTTTCCCAAGTTCGCGACTCGCGTGAGTGTAGTTTGGCGCTTTGCTTCTCATATTTTGACATACTGCTTACTGCACAACTGATCGACGCGTCGGCACGTGTAGAAACTGTGAATCCACAGTACCTGGCTTTGTAGTTACTGTTCCCAGTGCCACCACTGCGTCGTCTTCTCGCGCATCATCCAAGTCCAAACTACTGTCGAACGCTAGCTCGATGATCTCCATTCTCAAGATCGCAGTGAAGGTAGTCAGCTTCCCCGCTCCAGGTGCTGTCCTGCGTTCACGTATGCCTCCCGAGTACGCGCAAGAAAACGGCGCGGATTATAGAAATTTCGTAGGGTTGTTGGAGAACGGTATCCAGCGGTTCTATCATCATGGGGCCAGGTAGCCGGACAACGTCGGAAGAGTGCCTGGAAGAAGAAGCGACTGGAGAGAGGGAAGACGTAAGACATTTGGGTATAATCCTCTCATTTGCTGTTGTGCAGTTCTCCAGTGTCACTGTACCCATCTCTGTATGTGGTGTAGGTATGAGTAGTGCATACACTTGTCATGTTTGTCATTCTGTGTGCTCCATGATCATGAATAACAGCGTCTCGAACGTGTCATCCGCCTTCCTGAACGACGTACCCCTGGCCCCGACTCCATCGATGAGGTCCTGATCGCTCTGTGGAATGTCCCATGACAGTGACTCAGGACGGCGGTACGCGAAGAAGACAAATGTCCTGTCTGGAGTGTCAGGATCGGTGTCACCGAATGGCATCCATGGTTCTGTCTTCACATCCCCATTCAACGAATGATCATCCGCTACGACTGAGTGCGGGAGAAGACGCGTCGAACGCCGACGGCGGTAAAGAACTGGGTGGAACGTGAACCACAATCCGAACGCAGCCCAGAAGGGCGCTTCTTTCTGTAAACTGCGGATTTTGTACGAGATGACGATTTTAGGGTAAACGTTGTTCATGGCAGCCATGCATGGGAATGAAGTGAGATGGATAAGCGTGCGTAGGAGAGGAGCAAACAGTTCTGGAAAGTACACCTGACAAAGAGATTATGGGTAGGCAATAAGGAGGGGATGAAAACCTACGAGGTCACTGCAGATAACGTGGGTGAGTGTATTAGAGGATGGTGCATCGCCCATGAAGTTTGCATCCCTACGCAGACCGAATTCTCGTTCGATGAGCGCAGCATGCTTTATATTTCCCCAGGCAAGGGGCCGTACGAACACATTGTCACATCCCGACTTTCTCGAATCCGGAGGGGCAGTGTGAGCGTGGAGGTTGCGCTCCAGTAGAGGGCACACATCCGGAAGATCTGTGGCGATGATGATTCCATCTCCCAGAAACATGCGTGCAATCTGCGCAGCGACGATACCCGTTCCTGACCCGAGTTCGATCAGTGTCGGGTGTCCATCCCAACCCCTGCCCTCAAGGAAAGGTGGATCGAACTCCAAATCGCGCGCGTCCACGCTCATAGAATTGACGTAGGAGCACATCGCCAACGCAGCTTCCCTGCCCGGACATTGATCCTCAACAAACGCGTGTTCTCAGTTGTCGAGGGGGGAGTAATCACCAGACCCTGCCTGCGATGCCAAATTTTTCAATCGCGTCGCGCTGAGCTGAAATCCCAAACTCATCGCCGTCGTCGGCTGTCGTGTTAGGTGATATGGACAGACTCGGAGGGAAGTTGGGATGATGATGAGACATGATGGAGGTGTTTGTTTGTCCTTGTTAGGATCCAAAGGCGCCGACTTCCTTGTTTGGTTATCAGGTCGCTCATTGGACGACGACGATTTCATGTGCCATCGTCGGAGGATAGCCGGTTGGAATGGCGGTGACCGGGCGATGGGATAGCACTTAAAGGACACTCGGGCGCCCACAACTCAAGAAAACTTCCACAGAAGCCAGACGATGTCGGTACAGTCCAAACAGACCAATAACCTACCACAGCAGTTGACACCGCTCGGCTATGCCTTGGCGGGTGCGCTCGGTGCGTGCTTCAGCAACGCGTGAGCATGGCACTTTGGTCCAGGTCTACGATACACGCTCATCTACCTTTCTAGCATCGTGTACCCTCTAGATGTGTACGTATAATCTGCGTTTCTGCTGAAGCTTTGGCTAGAAATTCCCATTACATCTGTCAGTGCGAAAACCCGAATTCAAGCTACTTCTCCAACAGCCAAGGGCAAGCGCAAAGATGATATGACGATGCTATCCGTACTTCGAGACATACTCCGTGAAGAGGGTGTTACGGGGTGGTACAGCGGATTCGCTGCAACGATGTTGAATACGTTTTCCACGCGTACGGGCTACTCACATTCTGCTGAAATGCCTTACCTGATGACGTCGCCCATGCTCACCTAGAATATGCCTATTTCTTCTTCTACTCTTTTATACGCACCGCTTACGCGAAGCGTATCGCGTCCAGGCTTCCCAAAGGCTCAAAGCTACCCCCGCTTTCAACGGCTGCAGAACTTACCCTAGGGGCCGTCGCCGGCGCTCTCTCTCAAATTTTCACAATCCCCGTTTCTGTCATTGCGACCCGCCAGCAAATTGGACAGTCGTTAAGGCAGAGCACCAAGTCCTACTCTCTCCTACAGAGCGGGGATAAAGAAAGTCAGCCATACGAAGCAGACGCACTAACACTGAGCAATAGAGAAACGAAAGGCTTGCGGGACGATAACTCGTTCTTGAATGTTGCACGTGAGATTATCCGCGAGGACGGTATCACGGGACTTTGGCGCGGTCTCAAGCCAAGCATGGTACTCACCGTCAACCCGGCGATCACGTACGGCGTGTATGAGCGTCTGAAGAGCATACTCCTACTTGCAAGGGAAAAGGCCGGGGCGGGCGAGAAGATGACACCGTGGATGAGTTTCATCTTGGGAGCATTCAGCAAAACGTTGGCCACCATTGTGAGTGAAACGTGCTCTTGTCCCTTTTTGCTCGGATATACGAGCAGATCGATACGCGGTTTGGATGTGTTTGATGGGCGTCTCAGCCGCGGCGAGAGCGTGTCTGACGACCCAGGTTTAACGCGCAGACGTCGGCACTCCACCTGAAACTGATAAGCGTTTAATGCCGAGCTAACGCTGTGCAGGTTACCTATCCGTACATCATGGCCAAAGTTCGTATTCAAGCCCGTACGTCTGGTGCTGACAGCGACGAGGACGTGTGTCGTGATGATCGGGTGGATGACGTCGAAAAACGCCTCGGAAGCTCGTCACAGAAGTATGCCCGCGGACGTGCTAAACAGTCAGGGGCCTTGGCTCTGCTCATTCGGGTCCTGAAGACGGAAGGAGTGGTGGGTTGGTATCAGGTCCGTCGTCTCCTTCCTTTTTCTCTATGTCGTTTGTTTCCGCCACTTGAAACTCTTTTTTCTCTTTGCTGCCCGACGACGTCTGACAACGATCGACGCAAGTTTAAACTGACACTTTTGACAGGGAATGTCAGCTCAAATCATCAAGGCTGTACTCTCCCAAGCTCTCTTGTTCGTATCCAAGGAACAATTCGAGCGTTGGGCACTTGTGATCTTTGTCTTGTCATCCAAGTTGCGATCTCGTACCTAGCCCTTATACGATTTAGTCTCTTCACTTGTGTGCGTGTAGCCTTATGTCGTAGCCGACCCAGATGTCTACATGCATACCATAGATCCTCGGACGCGACGTGTCCCTTGCAGTTAAGGTTACCAGCTCCAACCTCGAAAATTTTGAAAGGAGGAGGCTGCATTTGGCGCTTACTTTGTTCCTCTGAGTCCATGAACCGAGGGCATCGGCGTTTTGAAAATGGCCACTGATCCGTACGTCCGTCCCCGACGTCGGGTGCAATGGTATGAAGGTCGCCACGTGGGGCGGGTCGGCATAGTCACTGTATCCACAGAACTACCCATATTTCGTATCACAGGTTCGCGAGGCGCGGTGAAAATAGTTTACAGCAGTGCAACACGGCGTTTCGATATCATTGATGAGTACTATCTCGATGGGTATGTGTGGGAGAACGAGTGGTATGCTGCGGTACGAACGGGTAATCAACCAAGTCGAATCGATGGTGGATGAACAGATCCGGATGAAATAGATGCATGAGAAGTATGGATCAGAAAAAAAAATCGTTTTATGAGACGAAAACGAATTGAAGAGAGAGTCGGAGCTGAAGTGGCACGTCGGTAGGTGAGCTGGGTCGTGACGATTGGAAATGGACTGATACAAGTGCGAGACAAATGGACCGGAGATAGTACAAGATCCCCATTCAAAAACATACTGTATGTAGGACAGGAAATCCAAGCCGGAACGAAGAATAAAACATATGAAAGACGAACGATGGTGAGGAATCGGATCTCATGCCTAAGTAGAGTACATGAACCAATTCGAAAACTATAGTCCTGGTGTCGAGCTTGCGGGTGTGATTGTGCTTGCGGAATAAATACATGTCATTTCCGTTCCGTCGTCATCCGTCGTGTCACGTCACTGACGTTAGACGTCGTCACGGGTAGAGGGGAGAGAGGGGGAACCAGGGTCGAGTCGGGATAGGGTGGAGTGAGGATCGGGGTAGTGTTACAAAACGTCAGTAAGTCACGCCCCGCATTGCACCTCTTGTCCATACGAGACAACCCTCCAATGGCGCCCGCTTACGGGTGGCGTCATGAGTGAGTCATCTTCCATGATAGAGTCATCGTCATCCGCAGCGGCGGACACGATGCGCTCGAGCTCCCTTGTCGCGGTCAACATGGCCACTGCCAGCCTTGCGCCCATGCGAAGGATCTTTTCGCCCTCCGGGGAGTGGGCCATTCGCGTCTTTATTGCGAAGCGGTAGAGGTCAGGCTCCGGCTTCGAACGAGGGAAAGAGGCGCGGGGAGGAAGGAGCTTGCGCGAGGGGGCTAATGGGGAAGTGGTGCGCGGGCCGGTGTTCTTGGGAGCGGAGGGGGTAGAACTGGGGAGTGGCCGCTGCCCTATGGGTTGCGCACAACGCTTCCGAGGCTGTTTAATTGGGGTGGCATTGGACTGTGACGAGCCAATGGTGAACTCGGGCCTGGGTCTGGGACCGAGCTTGTGATGCTCTTTGCAGTACACGACGGGGCGCGGATAAGGGGAGATGCTGGGCGACGTTGAGGAGAGGTGCAAAAAGGAGTCCGATTCGTCATCGGAGCTGTCTGAGAGCGATAGAAATGACTCTGTGCGACGGAGTGACATGCGGGATGACTTGCGTGGCAGGATGGGCTCAGTGAACGAAATGGTGCGTTTGCGTGGGTTGACGAGTTGAGACATAAGTAGGAAAAGGAGAGACCCGGAGTAACTTTACAAAGAAAGGAGTGGTGGGAGGAACAAAAGCAGTGCCGAGGAGGGACGAGGCGCAGCAATTGCCCTGCCAGCTATAAAACATCAACCAAACCGCCCGAGATTTCATTCTGATCTCGGCAAAACAATCATCGGATCTAACGATTGCACAGCCACGCAACCTCGACCCCACATAGCCAATGCACCATTGAGAGAATGTGAAATGACGAACCAAGAGATAACGAAAGATGCCTTTTTGTTGCTTGAGTGACGGAATGGACGTGGTTATTATGCTGCCAATGTCATGTCCTGTCAAAAGTCAACAAAAGGATCGACGACAACGTACATATTTCCTAGTCGGCTTTCTCCAAAGTTCGATCGGACAAAAGACATCTACATACTTTCCGCCGCGGAACGGCGCGAGTTGGGTGACTGAAATAGAACGTACTGGCGTCGAAAGGTGTCCAGACACGATGTAGCCGTACGGAGGGGGGCGCGCGCCGCGAAGATGGGAAAGATGGCAATGGAAGACTGCCAGCGATGACAATAATATTAACGAAACGACGAACGCCACCATCGTGCTAGTCTGAGTGCGTCTTCGTCGCCGACGTTCTCTGCGTTCTGTGCGCGACCCGAGTTGAACGGAGAACGTTGTCACGTGATCATGCGCCACATGCTTATCGTCCCGGGTTATCGTGTCGCCCACCCAGCTAATTAGTAGCAGAGTAGCCACATCAATGTACATCCTTCCACGGGAGCAGGACAAGCTACTGCTTCACCAGGTATCTCCCAACAGACGACGTTCTAATGGAAACAATAACACCGGATTCGTATTTCCCAGGCGGGCTTCTTAGCCCAGAAGCGTCTTGCAAGAGGACTACAACTCAACATTAACGAGGCCACCGCTCTCATCGCCTCCCAGCTGCAGGAGCGTATTCGAGACGGTCAACACTCGGTTGCAGAGCTTATGCAACATGGAAAGACCCTCCTTGGAAGAAGACATGTCCTCCCGAGTGTGCCCGCTCGGCTTCATGACATCCAAGTAGAGGGGACATTCCATGACGGGTTAGCCCGCTAATTATCCGTTTCTGATGTAGCTTACTAGCACTCCGCGCTCGCATCTCAGCGTCTTCTTAGTAACCGTGCACGACCCAATTTGCACGGACGATGGTAATCTGGAGGCAGCGCTGTATGGCTCCTTCCTGCCTATTCCTTCCCGCGATGCCTTCCCCCTTCCCCAAAGTATATCGGAGGGCCTCCCGGGTGCAGTCATTGCCAAGAAGGAACGCATCGTCATTAACTGTGGACGGGAACGTATAAGGCTCAAAGTCACTAATAATGGTGACCGTCCCATCCAAGTAAATCCTTCCTCTGTTTATCAAGTCAGCGTTGAAGTACCTAGCTCCGATCAATGCGTGTAGGTCGGTTCGCACTACCACTTCGTCGAGACGAACAAAGCTCTCGCGTTCGACCGCGTCAAGGCTTTTCACAAGCGACTCGACATACCTGCTGGCACCGCTGTACGCTTCGAACCTGGGGACACGAAGACCGTTACACTGTGTTCTATTGCCGGTAAGAAATGCCCAAAGGGGGGAAACAACATAACCGCTCTTATTGCGCTACATTGGGCATCTGGTCATGCTGAGCCACTGCTCGACACAAAGCAGCTCATGGGATTTACGCATGTGCCTGAGCCACATGCACCATTGGTGCACGCAGACAGTGATATGGGTAGGGAGGAGTATATTTCAATGTTCGGCCCAACAGTTGGAGACCGTGTGCGGCTCGGAGATACGAGCTTGTGGATCAAAATCGAGAGAGACTCGGTACGCGTTACAGCATCCTCATTTTTCATCCGATTTCATGTTGGCAACAACCACGCAATTTTTAGGCCATTTATGGCGACGAAGTCAAGTTCGGTGGAGGTGACCTCGTCCGAAGTATCCCTCTGCTACGGCATTCATGAATTATTGCAGGTAAAACCATTCGGGATGGAATGGGCCAGAGGACGGGTTATGTAGGAGCCCTTGATCTCGTCATAACGAACGCCGTCATCGTTGACTGGAGTGGGATTTACAAGGTGAGTCCACTCCGGACCCCTCTCCGCGCAGAGTATATGCCTACGCGCTGCAGGCAGACATTGGCGTCCGGGGCGGCATTATTATTGGAATCGGAAAGGCCGGGAATCCAGACGTGATGCATGGAGTAGACTCCCGCCTGATCATCGGCTCTGCGACCGAAGTCATTGCGGGCGAAAAGTTAATCGTCACAGCAGGCGCTATCGATGCACACGTACATTATATTTGCCCGCAACAAGTCACGGAAGCACTTGCATCTGGAACGACGACAATGATCGGGGGCGGAACCGGTCCGAGCGCCGGTACGAACGCGACAACCTGTACGTCAAGTCCGTTTTACATCCAGCATATGCTCGCTGCGACGGACGGCCTACCTATGAACTTTGCGTTTACTGGCAAGGGTAATGACTCGGACATTGCTGCAATGGAAGAAGTTGTTAAAGCTGGCGCCGCGGGCCTCAAGTTACATGAAGATTGGGGAAGCACGCCTGCTGCAATCAAGGCTTGTTTGGATGTAGGGGATTTGTACGACGTACAGGTATGACTTGGCCATCCATACGGTGCTTAGGACTTATTACGAGACGAACAGGTGAACATCCACACGGATACCCTGAACGAAAGTGGTTTCGTGGAGAGTGGGTTGCCGTACTTTCTCGTTTTATACGTCACTTAATTTATTTCAGGCACGATTGAGGCATTCGGAGGACGTACCATTCACACTTACCACACAGAGGGTGCTGGTAGGTGTTGCGCCCATATGTCAGCTTTCACTTTTTCTGAGCGAGATCAACATGAGGTGGCGGCCATGCTCCCGATATCATCGTGGTCTGTGGTTTGAATAACGTCCTCCCCTCGTCTACAAACCCCACCCGTCCTTACGCCACTAACACTCTCGACGAGCATCTAGACGTAAGTGCTCGGCACCACAGCCGATTTACTCATTTTCTGAATCTAACCTTGTAAGATGTTAATGGTCTGCCACCATCTTGACAAATCCATCCCAGAAGACCTAGCCTTTGCAGAATCGCGCATCCGAGCAGAAACTGTTGCGGCTGAAGACGTGCTGCACGACATGGGCGCCATCTCAATGATCAGCTCCGATTCGCAGGCGATGGGTCGTGTTGGCGAGGTCGTCGCGAGGACGTGGCGGACAGCAAGCAAGCTAAGGAGTCTCAGGGGACCACTAACAGAACTCGGGGATACGGACGGTTGTGATAATTGGAGGGTGAAGAGATACATTGCCAAGTATACGATTAATCCGTGCGTCCATCCTATTCTTCCATCGCCTCTATACGGCATCGAATTTTGCAATAACCTGACCCATGTGATTCCCGCAGTGCGATCACTCATGGTATCGACTCTTACGTGGGCTCGATCGAGGTTGGCAAGGTTGCGGACCTTGTTTTGTGGAAACCCGAAAACTTCGGCGCAAAGCCGGAGATGGTCCTTAAATCTGGCGTCATAGCTTGGGCACAGGTGCGTTTTGTCATTCTCCGGTTGTCCTCCGTCTTCCGTTTGATCTCCGTTTCGCTCGTCGCTCCGTTTCTTGTTCCTCTGATTTGCGTTGATGCCGGATCACGCATGGTCGCGCGTGATTGTCGCGCCGAGAACGTGGCCGTCGCAGCCGGTGTGCAAGCCTGTGTATACTCCCCTGTTCTACAAAAAGGCAATAACGAACGCGCAATCACCACTGACACTTCCCCTGACAGATGGGTGACGCCAACGCCTCCATACCAACTGTCCAACCTACCTACGGCCGCCCAATGTGGGGTTCCTTACCCGGTTCAGCTGCCCGCAACTCTTACGCCTTCGTTTCCAAACATTCCGTCGACTACGGAGTCATCGCGTCTTACGGTCTGAGAAAGCGTTTCGCAGCTGTCAAGAATTGCCGCTCCGTCAAGAAGAAGGATATGAAATTGAACGATGCATTGCCCAAGATGTCGGTCGATCCTGAGAGCTACGAGGTCCGCGCGGATGGGGTACTTGCAGACGTGGAACCGGCTAAGAAGGTCGCACTCGCGAGGGAGTATAATTTCTTCTGACGTTTCTGTGGGTCTACGTGCTACATGTAGTCATGCGTTTCTTATTCATTACATGCACCACCGCACATACGTACATCTACAAAATTGTGTTACATAAATATCCAAAAAAAAGATACTCGGTGAATAGCACATTAAGTTCCTGTGTATATGTGAGCAGCTACAATACACTTGTTTTTAGGCCGATTGCAACACAGAAAATGGGTTAATGGGGTCTGAGATGACTATGGATCGATGTTTAGCAAACAGACACCTCGCGAAGAGACACACGTGTGAGCATATCCTCATCCGAAATTTCCGGGAAGTCGTATTCGAATGCGTAGATGTCGGGGACGCGCGAGCTTGGAGAAGTGTCATGATTGGCACCGCGTCCTGTAGAGCCACCGAAGACGGTAGAGGAGCCATTACGCGGGAATGGCTCCGTAGAGGTGACAGCTGCCACCTCGTCCCACAAGTTTCGCTCGTCACGATCGATCCCACCAAGCATGTCCAGCGGAACACGCCCAGGGATAGGAAGACCAAAGTCGTATGAGCGATGCTTTTGTCGGGACATTTGGCGATATTTAAACGCCAGGAAACGCTTTGTGACCGAATCCCTTTTGCATTCGTAGCAGTGTGCACACACCTCCTCAAAACGCGAGGATTGGTAAATGTCGCAGGTACTGATAGGCGGGGAGGGGAATGTGAGATAACGCAAGTAGGTGCGGAATGAAGGAACAACACATACGTTCGCACTCGTATAGCAGGACTCCGCTCGTACCTGGGCGACGGTACATTCGTCGGGGATGGCATGTGCGAGATGTACGTAGGGTCGGCAGCAAGATCGGAGGGAGGGGTAGCAGCACGGAGAGGGTTTAAAGGAGAGAAGACTTTCGAAGCGAACCTATTGCTCGTCGTCTGTCGTAAGAGGCGACGGAAATCTTCTTGGGAAATTGGACCCGGATAGGGAAGATGGAATGACTTCTCACCCTCCGAAACAGTTTTCGGTTTGGACTGAAGTTTAGGAGACTGCGAGGGTGGGCACCAAAGATGAAAGGAACGATCATCAGTGAGTGTATCTCGAATGGATGACAGTCTAGATTTCTCGCTTGGTGAACGACTAGATATTATGCGCATCACCCTGCTACGTTCAGCACCAATAGGTAGGGCGGACTTGGAATGTTCTGAAGCGTGTAATGGCTGACTGCCCGAAGCAAGTGATAATGACACCGAGCTACCAGCATTGAGATCGAATTCCGAACCACGACGCGTCAGCTTTGGGCGAGGAGGGTATAGCCCAGGTGGGAACGCAGGGGAAGATGAAGAACAATCGTCGACGAGTCCATGCGCTGTGCTCGGTGGTGAAGAACCCACTAGAGAGTCGTCTGCAATCGTAGCCTGCCAGAAGTCACCAGGTGGACAGCGGACACACGGAAGGGAGTTTGCACGTGCACGCGAAGAAAGAGAGGGGCTTCCATGTTTCGTTTGAGGGGCATCCAACATGGTACCTAGGCTTTCCGATAGGGGTAAACTAGACGTGGATTGGTGAAGAGCAGGACGGGGTGACACGCGTTCATCCGGATAGTACAATATATCGTACTCTGCTACCCCGCGCCTAGGCATAAGGTTCTGAACCACACTGTCACATTGGACAGCAGGAGGCCAAGTGTAAACCGAGCCTGCCATAGATCCTCCGGTGGCACTGCATGGCTGTTCCCAGGATTGACCCTGTGAGAGGGATCGGAGTTCAGGACAGGAGGGAGAAGTAGAGATAGAGAGGTCATGCAAGTCTGAGTTGGGCCATTGCATGTCATAGCCAGAGTTGTTCTCTCTGTCCAACACGGCTAGCGGATCTAGTGCGTTTGGATTCCAGCCAACGAGCCAAGTCGTATGAGGGGATGTACTCACCGAGCGGCACCCTTCTGCGTAGACCCTGTCCGTCGAGTCCCTCCAAAAGCACATGACGACGTTTGGAGCCTACAGGATCATAGCCGTCCTGTGCAAAAGACCTCTTTGGTGACAATGGTGGTGACAGCTGGGATTCGTTTTCGATATCGTTACCTGGCAGTTTGCGAGCCATCTTTGGCGAGGGCGGTGGGGATATCATATTGGTAGATAATACAGTGAGTGCTTGAACGAGGATGAGAGTGCGCTGGGGATACAACAAAGTGACGGTGACGACGATGGGACGAGCAGGAAGTATAACCACGTCTGATGCCTTGACACCGCCTTTTTTGCCCACGCGTGGAGCGGACATTGTCATCCGAATTCCGCAAGTGCCCTCGTCGGGGGACCCGAAGAACAAAGCTCGTACGAGCCATCCTCAAAAAATCACTCTTGACTTTCTGCTTTGACCGTCAAAGAGTCACCCTCATTGTATGGACAACAAAGGAGGCACGGGTATGTACTACGATCATATCTCATGTCAATGATATCATCCACTGCAGAACGCTGTGCGCGCCGACGTCAATCAATAGAGCATCAATACGACGGATGCGTTGCAATCATAGTAAATGATAACGATACAAACGAGAGGTGTGTGCACGGTAGTACGTTGACGATATGTGTCATGACATTAAAGCAAAGGACGGTATGTTTCTAAATAATGCAAAGTGACCAAGAATGTTTTGTGGAAGGAAAGTCGTTCAATCCATCAGCAGGACAAAGGAGTGCAGTTCGTCGATTGAGCGAATGAACGCTTCGGCACGGTCGTCAAGTTTGGGTTCCTCGGTCGGCTTTTGCGCCAACATGGCCAGGTCACAAAGGGATCGGTGCCTGTGCAAGATTGGCGAGTCCGGCCTGAAGGGGTCGTAATCTTGAGGGATGGGAGACAGAAAACTTAGAATTGCTTCGCCACACGAAACTTGCGAGTCTGGGTCGAGCGTCAAGTAGATTCCTTTCTTGTCTGCCATAAGCTCCTCCTGCGTTAGAACTTCGGATTCTTCCACCGTTCTTCTGGTAGGAGGGGCGTGTGGCAACAATGAGGGGACGGACGGCGTGGTCGCCAACTCAGGCTTTGTAACATGACTGGCCTTGCCCCGTATATCGGGCGTGGAGATTGTGTTCATCAACCTTTTGCGTATGCTTTGCTGTGCTTTGCACCGAAAGGACTCCAATACGTTCACACCCTTTTGGTTTGGCTGACTCGTGGGCGTCCTGTTTTCGCAACCAGGTTAGGAATCAGCACAGGTTGAGTTGACTTATGCAGCACCTTCTCTTGAGGAAGCCCCATGGTCTGTGGGATCGCGAGGTGGACGAGGCTTGACTGGAAGCAGATAGAGGTGTGGTAGGGAGACTGTCAGTGGCGTCGGGCAAGAATATCGGCGATACAGGAAATTGCATATGTTGCCCTAATTGTCTCTTGCGATACACGCGCTAATAACAGGTTATCCGCGTCTGCAAGTCACCAGAAGAAAATGGGACCCACCGTTCCTTTCACGGACTCGTTCCAATGGTCGCGCCAGTTGTCCATTTCCTCCTTGGAGAGTGTCTCTTCGATTCTTATTGCTGGAAGAGCCTTACTGATGCCCTGCGCGCTTCCCTCAGAACGAAACGTTGATATGACGGGTCTGCCACAGACACGCGAGCTAGTGCTCAGTGGAACTGCAGGAAGCGTCTTGTTTCGATTCGAGGCCATGGGAAAGACCCGCAATAGGTTGTAGAATCGATGACTGACTGGGCAGTAAGATCGTGACTATGTTCGCGTCAGGAGTCGCGTTTAATACATGCTTTGAAGGCTGCCGCGGAAATGTGGACAGACAAATAACACGCCGCCTTGTGGGTGGACAATGGTCGCGCATCCATGTTGGGCGACAAAGCAAGCTACCCTAATTTCAACTACGATGGTGTTGATAGACTTTTGGGATTTCTACACGTTCCACCAAATGGGCGTGACGTCACATCCCTCCAAGTACGGTCACGTGCCTAAGAAATCAAGGAATCGGAATCCGATGCCGATTTGCCGACTTACTCAGCAACAAAACCCTCCGCTCCCTTCCATGCCGTGAGCGAGAGAGTGTATGTAAATAACAAAGACGTCTTATGACGTTTGTACAGTGACTCACCACTCCCAGGACGTGGTGGAAAAATCAACGACGTTGACCTGCTTCAACTCCTCCGCTATGGCACACACTGTCCACGAGGAGACTCCTTTGTTGCACGTACAGCAACAAAAGCGACGGAGGACCCCTTTACCGTGGCGCCAGTTCACTATCATACTTTTCTTGCAACTCGCTGAACCTCTCACCTCCCAGCTTATATCGCCTTTCGCCCCTCAGGTATGTCAGTTATCGAATAGTCGTGATGTGATTGAGGATTGCAATGCATTACAGCTAATACGAGATATTGGCGTAACCAATGGTGACGAGACTAAGGTTGGGGTTTACGTCGGACTTTTGGTGAGTGTCCCACCACCTTGATGTACCAGATTTTCGTATTGAAGTGGGGCAATCATAGCACTCCTTGTTCTTTGCTACGCAGGCTCTCACCGTCCTTCACTGGAGCCGGGTGTCCGATCATATCGGTCGGAAGCCTGTCTTGCTTACGGGTCTTTTTGGCTTATCGTTATCGATGTACTGCTTTGGCTTATCCAAGACTTTCGTGGGTCTTGTGTTGAGGTCCGCAATTCTGTTTGGCTCGCATCTATATCCATTCAAAACTTATAATATGAACAGCCGGTCCCTTAATGGTGCCCTGAATGGTAACGTTGGCGTCATGAAGAGTATGATGGTGGAAATCACCGACGAGACAAATTTGGCACAAGCTTATGCTTTCATGCCCCTCGCTTGGTCGAGTGGTGGGACATTAGGGTACGTTTACCATGTAGAGAGGTGTTGCATGCGCTGATCTCCCTCTCTTTAGTCCTTTGATTGGAGGTTTCCTCTCTCGCCCAGCTGATCGTTTTCCCAACGTGTTTGGAAACGTGGAGTTCTTGAAAGAGTACCCTTACTTCCTTGCATGTGCAGTCCCGGCGACTTTCACGGCAATCGCTTGGATAGTAACCTTTTTGTTCCTGAAAGAGGTGTGTAACTTGAATGGTGCCTTTAGTTAGTGGTTCGTTAAATTTCGCTGTCTGTCTAATCTCCAAGACTCTACCAAACAGTGTCTCCCTTAGACAACTGATAAGATCCAAAATTCGCCAATGGAGCTCTAACAGGAAAGATATTCAATCGGAACTCCCTACTGAAACACCGGCCACCAACGAAGACGACGAGAACAAACCGTTGCCTTTGCGTGCCCTTCTTATCCCTCGGGTGCTAATCGCGGCAGGAAATTACGCTGCTCTGTCAACAATTGAAATTGCGTTCCGTGGCGTGCAACCCTTGTTCTACGCAACCCCGATCGAACTCGGCGGCCTTGGTCTCGATCCTCCACAGATCGGTAATATACTTGCGACGTATGGTGTCTTAAACGGGCTTTTCCAAATCTTCTTCTTCGCAAACTTGCATGATCGGTTTGGTTCCAAAGCTATCTTCACCGTCGCAGTGTCGTCTGGGATTCCGTTTATCCTGACATGCCCATTGATCAATGCCCTAGCGAGAGCATATGGATTGAACTGGGCAGTTTGGTGTATGATTGGCGTACAGATTATATGCAGCATGCTGTTGAACCTTGGTTATGGTGAGTCACTTGATCGAAGTGGATTGATGATTGCGGCACTGAAACTGCGATGCAGCCTGCATTTTCATCTATATCGCAGCGGCGTCGCCCAATCGCGGGTCCCTCGGTGCGACTAATGGAATTGCCCAAATGCTGGTTTCGATCATGCGAAGTATTGGACCTGCATCTGCAACGTCGATGTTCTCGTTCTCGATTAAAACGCCTGCCCACGCATGGTTCGTATATTACTTCCTACTCCTCATCGTCTTTATCGCTATTGGAACATCCCTGCTTTTACCCCGCAAACTGTGGAAAAACTGATGACCACCCGCTTAACCTCTCACCTCCTGGTCGAGTCTTTTGATGATTATTATATCCAACACGGTAGATAGACTACACATCTATTAGATGTATGCATTTACGAATTCCAGTACTTTAGTACCCTGCCAGTGCAGAGCCAAACAAGAACAAATGAGCTGAACAAAGGACTCCGCCGTCACAGCGTTCAAAACTTCAAGTATATTCTATTATCTCTGGGCCCGTTGGCGATATAGAAACATACGTTGACCGAGTGGTTGTTTGCAGCCCACGTGCAAAACACCCGCATCTGAGGATGACAGGGCTCGATGTGGAACCCGCTGCTATCTGTACGTTCCCCGAGGACCATTCTTCTTTGGGGCGAGTCTCCAGCTGTTGGCACCGGAACAGCCTTATCGATCCTCTTCGCACTTCTTGCAGAATGCAATAGAGTCACGATGGTGAGTTCTCCGTGGATACGTGTACTGGTGCTCGATGGCGTCATCCAAAAGTGCCTTGTCTTGGTTGGATCGCGTGTGGGGGAGCCAACGACTGTTGGGATAGTGACTACTCACGTCAGGTGTCGTTGGGAGGCCGACCATGGTTGCGCACTCCAGGCAAGCCAGCAAATGACTCTTGGACGAACTCGTTCTTCTATCTCCAATCGAATATCGCGCTCCGAAGAAAAGAGTGGTTAGAATCCAGAGGGTGAAATGCCAGCGAATGGCAAATTTTCGACTTCGCTACTCTGTTATGACGCGCTAGGATGAGGATTGGCCGACAACCGTTTGAATGGCGGCGGAGAGGATTAAGAGTACGGGCGAATATTATATCTTGTAAGTCTTCCACCCACTCCCATGGCACGCACGATGGACGAAGAGACTCCCATGTTGCACGTTCAGCACCCAAAGCGGCGCAGCACTCCTTTGCCTTGGCGTCAGTTCGGTATCATCCTTTTCCTACAACTGGCCGAACCACTTACCTCCCAAGTCATATCGCCCCTTGCTCCTCAGGTTTGTCATTCATCAAGTATGTACTGTATGACTGACAACGCACTACAGTTGATACGAGACATCGGCGTCACCCATGGTGACGAGACGAAGGTTGGGTTCTATGTCGGCCTCTTGGTGAGTGTCCCATTAATCGGGTGTGCCAGGTCTCTGTACTGAACTAGGATGGTCACAGCACTCTCTGTTCTTTGCTGCGCAGGCCCTAACCGTCCTTCATTGGAGTCGGATATCCGATCGTATTGGTCGGAAGCCTGTCCTTCTCGCGGGCCTTTTTGGCTTATCACTGTCGATGTATTGCTTTGGCTTATCCAAGACTTTCATGGGTCTGGTGTTAAGGTCGGGAGTTTTGTCTAGTCCGCATCAATATCTACTTAACCTTTTCACTGGTTACAATGTAGTCGTGCCCTTAGCGGTGCCCTGAACGGTAACATTGGCGTCACAAAGAGTATGATGGCGGAAATCACAGATGAGACAAATCTGGCACATGCGTATGCTTACACGCCAATCGCTTGGTCGAGCGGCAGCACACTAGGGTACGTCACCGCTTGGAGTATGTGATCCGTTCATCGTTTTTCATGTCCTCAGTCCTTTGATTGGAGGCTTCCTCTTTCGCCCTGCTGATCGTTTTCCCGATGTGTTTGGGCACGTGAAATTCCTGAGAGAATACCCCTACTTCCTTGCATGTGCGATACCTGCAACTTTCACGGTAATTGCTTGGACAATCACGTTTTTGTTCCTAAAAGAGGTACGTGATTCGGTTGTGCCGTCTGTCGGCTCACTAAATGATGATTATCTTAACTTCCAGACCCTATCAAACACCATCTCGTTTAGGCAGCTTATTGAGTCAAAATTCAACCGGCGAAGATTTGAAGTGGCCGCTCTTGAATCCCCCAAGTCTTCACCTGAGACCCTTGCTACCAGTGAAGATGGCGAGAGCAGGCCGTTGCCTCTTCGTGCGCTGCTAATTCCTCGGGTGCTAATCGCAGCGGGGAATTACGCTGCTTTGTCGACTATTGATATTGCATTCCGCGCCGTCCAACCATTGTTCTATGCAACTCCCATTGAACTTGGTGGTCTTGGTCTTGACCCACCCCTGATTGGCAACATACTCGCAGTATATGGCACCTTAAGCGGACTTTTTCAAATCCTCTTTTTTGCAAGCTTACATGATCGGTTTGGTTCCAAGGCCGTCTACACTGCTGCCGTGTCGTGCGGCATTCCATTGGTCTTGACATACCCGATCGTCAATACCCTGGCAAGAGCGTACGGGGTAAATTGGGCAGTTTGGTGTGTGATTGGCATGCAAATTTCATGTTCCGTGCTTTTGAACCTTGGTTTTTGTAAATCACCCGTTCGAAGTGAACTGGTGGCACAAGCGCTGACACGTCGATATTTACAGCTTGCGTATTCATCTATATTGCAGCTGCATCTCCCAACCGCGGTTGCCTCGGTGCAACTAACGGGCTCGCTCAGGTGTTGGTTTCGATCATGCGAAGCATTGGACCTGCATCTGCGGCGTCGATGTTCTCGCTCTCGATTGCGGCGCCGGCCCATGCATGGTTTGTGTATTGCTACCTCCTTGTTGTCGTCGTTATTGGTATCGGAGCATCCCTCCTTTTACCCCGCAAACTGTGGGGAAACTAATGACTCGCGTGACTCCGTAAATCCTGGCCGGTCATTCATTTCTCACTACATACATACATCACGGTGGACGGCTGTACTACATATATTGGATACGGTTATGAATCTAACAACCTGTTCCGCAGCGCCACGATCAGTCTGACCTCCAGGCTTAATTGCGGATTGTTTTGTCCATGCAGTGCCAAACAATGCCAAACAAGTGGTGCATCGCCTAGTCTCATAAAGCTGGACCAAAGCACTCCGCTAGCATCGCATCTCTTGTCTTCGCAACCCTCCCATCTTACTACGGCGCGTCCCAGTTTTTAGGTGTCCTCGGTGGGACAGTCGTCGATCGCTATGACCGGTTTCGCTGCGTTAATGGCATTGAGTGCCTCGCAGACTAAAGAGGCGCAGAGCGCGGTCCAGACCGCATTACTCGAGCGCCAACGAAACGAGGAAATGAAACGGAAGAAGCAGGAAGAACTTGAACAGAAGGAACGAGAGGAACAGGCTAAGCTACGCCGGAAGCACTTTGAAGAGGAGAAGAAGCAGCAGGAATTGGAGGCGAAACGAGCGGCTGACATGGCACGGCTGGAGGCGGAGAAAGCACGCCGAGAAGAGGAGGCCAGGAGAGCATTGCTATATGGACCGAAGAAAGCCAAGTGGCCGACGTCGAACGGAGCGGCGAGAGACGAGGTCCGCAAACGCAGACTCCCATCGGACGACGAGGGCGACTCTCGTTCCGGATCTCCCGCCACGGCGCTTACGAGGGAGGAGAAGCGACAACGTAGACTGGAGGCTGAATTACGACGCTCGTACTCTGCGAAGCGTTCTTCGGTCGGTGCTGGCTACAACAAGGCTGGCAGACGACTACCAGGAGGGGCCATCGATGCCACGTCAGCCCCCTTAGCTGACTCCGAGTCTAATGCGCAGTCAGTGAAGGCACGACTTGCTGCATTGCCTAACACTCTCACGAAATTGAACGTGAACAAGCGGGACACGCGGACTATTGACGAAATTCTCCAGGACAGAGCAAAAGCTAAGCATGGCATACTCGACGGCGACGAAGCCCGCGAGTTTAACGACTGGTTTGGGAAATCGAAGAAAAAGGAACTTGTTCCCAGTAGCTCCCAGTCCTCCAGTGGTCAGGGCTCCGGTCCCGCCTCTGGCGCGGCGTCGCCATTGCCGTCGAGTGCAAGTAAGTGCCGTCCCGTGCCCGCTCACTCCCACGACTGTCGTAACACTCTGCAGAGTCGACTTCGCAGCCTGTGTCGAAAGCTTCGACTACTTCGAAGGTTACTACTGTGCCCTCTGCTGGCAAATCTACCCCGTCTGGAGTTCAGCAAAGAGCTGCCATCCCCTCAAAGACGGGTGTATCCGCTGCTAAGTCGGCGAGAGATGATACCAAGGGTACATCTTCTGGGACAAAAGCTACCCAGTTGAAAGGGCCTTCAGCGCCGTTAAAGGCACAGCCGTCAAAGTCAATGTCGGCCTCACGAGCTGTCCCTGCTTCTGTACTACCAAAGAAGCGATCGCACTCTTCGTCGCGTTCGGTGTCTCCTCCACCTAAGCGGCGTGCGGGATCTCCTGCGGATGCTATCCGTTCTGAAATATGGAAGCTGTTCGGGAGAGATCGGGCTACTTATGTGGCAAGGGACATCGACAGTGACGATGATGACATGGAAGCAGATGCAAGTGCCGTCATGACTGAGGAGCTAAGAAGGTTGGTGCATCTTATCCCAACACGACGCTTGATCTCATGTATTCAGTTCCCGCCTTGCCAAACGCGAGGACGAAATTGCCTTGCTGGAAGAGAAACGCCACGAAGAAGAAAAACGCCGAAGGAAGCGTGAGAGGGAAGTGAGAGAGAAACGCGGTTAAACACGCTGCGGTATTCGTTAGGCTATCCGTGGACATTCTAACTTACCATTTTCTCGGAGGGCAGATACCCAGTGCAACCGTCGACTTGTATGCATTTCACAATTTTGACCTATCTAAAGTGCGACGTAGACGCATTCACCCCTTACTGCGTCTGTTGTTTTATCTACATAAACATCCTGTGCATATGTTCCATTACCCAAGACTGCTGTATCCGCATTTGCTTTCCTTCATGCATCCACGGCCCACTTTATATCATCTAAGTTATGTAGGCTCATACGTTACATCAATACATAAAGCTCGATGGAAGAGAATATGAACTTCAGCTGTAGAGTATCACCATGTCAGTACGCTGTGCGAGGATTATGTATACTTTCAAGCGCTTTCGTCGGTTCGGAAGCGCTTGCTAGAACCGTACTGGGTCCCCTGACTGCCTTGCATGAAGGCTGGATTGAAGTGACCCTGCATGTTGAAGCCGCCACGGCCACCGCCGCCCATCGTTCCCATACCTATACAAATACATCGGATGGATATAAGAACAATGCCAGACAACGAATCGTTAGAAGCCCATACCCATGCCTCCCATGCCTCCTCTACCTCCTACCATCATCCCACCCCCTCTAGGACCTTGGGGAACCATACCCCCACGTCCTCCGACAAAACCGCCACCCATGCCTCCGAAGCCACCCATCCCCATGTTTCCCATTCCCATACCTCCCATACCTCCCATAGGCATGTTCATGCCCATTCCCATATTACCCATCATGGCAGGCATGCCACCACGCATCATACCGCCCATCATTCCACCACGCTGCATGCCCATCACATTCTGTGCACCCCCGCCGCTTGCTTGATGGCCGCCCCCTCGGAATGTGCCTCCACCCCGACCCGCCCCGGTACCTCCGGAGGTCGGTCCACTGCCTTGCTGTCCCATTCGCATTTCACGGGGAGGGGGTTCTGGTCGAACTTACTCACCTGGTCAAATTGGCACAAAAGAACAGGTAACTTACCTTTTGGTAGTGTACGGAATGGATTTCCTTGTGCAGAATTAGTGAGTGTCGCTGTTGCTCGTCTGTTCTGAAACTCGCTGAAAACGGGTCGTATCACTACGACTCTCAGTAGAAATTACGTGCGACTTACTTGTTATCAAACCATGCTTTGATGACATTGGCGGCTTCGAAGCTGCCACATTCTACGTATGCAACTCTGCACGACGTTAAAAAACCTGTGCAAGCATGAACCTGCGTCACGAGACCTCACCCTTTGCTCTTCCCGTTGACTTTATGCTCTGAAAATGTAATGTTCCGGTGATCAATGTTCACTCCAACGTTGAGAGCAACCTGACGGAGGTCCTCATCCGTAGTCCACTGCCAAGAACAACAAACAAAACAAACAAAAAGATAAGAACAACGCCAACGTGGACTAATCGACAGGACGAAACGGACCCATTGTAAATCCCCGATATACAGCGCGTCGTAACCCACCACGGACGGATCTCCTCCACCGCCCACCTGTCCACTGTTAGCCACGCTAGGGCTGTAATTACCGTTCGCAGTGCCGTTCTGAGTAGGTTCGGTCCTCGCTTGTGAGTTTACGGGAGTAGAACGTGACTCCGAGGGAGAATTCTGCTCATCCTCCTCTCGGGGGCGCTTGCTGCCGGTTGATGGCTCAACAGTGGTGGCTATCGTTTCGACAGGCTCTTCTACCTGGACTTCGTCATGCAGTAGATCACCCTTGAAGTGCGCGGGCGGTTTCTTCAAGTCAGCAAGTACGTTGTATGCACTGAGAACCACGACCTACCTGGTCTGTATGCGAAGCGAAGCCGTCGTCTTCGCCGTAGATGTCAAAATCGTCCTCAGGCATGACTCAGAAGAAGAATTCGTGGAGAGAACAGAAACTCTTTTGCACTAGAAAGTAGAATGACAGGATTGTTGAGTACCCAAATGACAATATAACCGACGACAGGGACAGCGACGACAACAAACGCGCGTATACAGGATTTGCGCGCTACGAAAATCAGTGACATGGGCAGATGGAAGACGTCTTACATGGAAAGGTATGGATACAGTGACAGTGGCTATAACGCACTCTTCCGCCGTTACACAATTCCGTAGAGAACCAGGATAGCAGACACTGACAACCACCGCTCAACAGCGAACAAGAATGTCGAGTGCGCACGTAGCGTGGTTGACGATGAGTCGATGACAGTTAGCAGGGCGAAGGAAACAAGCAGAGAGACGAGTTTTCTCGTTCCCCTCTCCCGGGCTGTATAACCACGACCGTGTTTGTCACTATTTGGAATCTGTGGCTCATACAGTTGCCATGTCATCGCCAAGTTTACACAGCTCAAGGGACGGCTCAAGCACGTTGTATGTACACGAATCGAAGTATTTAGTTGGTCACGATTACCACTTCACATCTTCTGTCTCAATGTATCTTGCACGACTTCCTCCTGACGAGCCAACCAGAGCCCAAAGGCAGGAGTCCTCAGCCACTTCTCATAGAATTCTCTCTGTTTTGAAGGGGACTTGAAAGGTAGCGCAGAGGGACTTGACCTTAACGACAAAAAGAACTCGGCAGTATTGAATGTTTTCAGCCGGCGAAGACCAAGAGTCGTATTACGTTCCGCCGGTGACGGTATGAGAGCGTTAAGATAACGATTCAGTGGCACGAGAACGGCATTGGTGCGGGAACAAAAGTGTCTTCGCAGCTCCAACGAAGCTTGCATTCCTGGAAAAGAGGGCGCATATATTCGTGTATTCATGAGTATAGGCCCAAAATACGTACTGTCCAACGTGCTCGAGGCACACGCCTTTTCAAGTCGTTTCAGCAGCTGACGATCTTTGGAGATGTACCTGCGATGAGTCTTGGTGGTCCACCCTGCACAGGGTCCAGTGACAACCGTGGCACCTTGCCTGGCGAGGATCTTACGTCTGAGCCTCGATCTCTTTTCGATCTACAGGGCTCACCTTGATTTTCGCCCCACGCTCAAAACATGGGGCCAATGAGTACACGACTTTGCAAAAAATGGGTTTGTGACACCGATGATCAATCCCACCTTGGGAGGAGACTTGTTCACCAGCGATGCATGATCTCTGTCGTGAATGGTGAAGTATGGTCGGATATCTGCCGCTAATGGAATCTGCCAAAACGGTTATCTCGCAAGAACGGCTCGAGTTTTGACAGAATACGTACAGGACGTATAAGATCGCGCAGCCACCAGACAGCCTGGCTCGTCATAGAAGGCGAAGGACCGTACACCAGTAAGGGCTCACACAATATCAAACATTCCCAGACGGACCACAGATGGGATAGCGAGGCCTCGAACAAGTTGATAGGGGGAGGATAGAGTGGCACCGATGACGCAAGCAACTAAATAAATACTAGTCAACTTGTGCATTGGCACGAACGAAGAATAGGCTAACATGCTCTGTGGGATCAAACCCTCGACCAAAAGAGGCAGTTTCAACGAGCTGTTGGCTGTCGATATTCGTTGGCAGTTCGACGTGGAGCACAAACCCTAGGAAACCAAGTTCGAGGGTAGAGCCTGACGCGGGGCTCTGCCTTGCTTTAACGGGGGATATCAGCGGGGTTTGACGGACAGCTGTCCCATGTACGCACCAGTTTGCGATGTTGTGACACGCTGTTTCTAGCATCGTGATGCCGTGGTTTTGAAAAAGGGGACCAAGCTTTGAGATTACGCGGGTGAAGAGGGCAGGGTATTGATGGTGCGTTAGAAGAACCAACGAAGACTGGGTTGAAGGTAAGTGCCAGCCCAAATCAAACGGAAAAGATGTGCTGGTACCTGTCTATACCCGCGCTTGGAACTCGAGTCTCGTGTTTGGCTAAAGTATGAGAAGCCATATATGAAGCCATCCAATGTCTCCGGCCTCGTGGGAGGGTCTTGAGAAGGGGTGTGAGGAGAATCTGAGTATACTCTTATTCTAAATGAGTGAACCTCTGCCCCCTGGTCGAATTGCAATGAGTCTGGAAATGCTGAAAAGGCACTTCGACGTATCATCAGTTTGAATAGACACCGGAGAAGATCATGGGACAGACATGTTCTCTAATTCTGAGGGTGATAGATACACAGGGGGGTATACGGCTCGAACGACAGGTCCAAGATCAAGGTCGAAGTCGACTGTAATATTGAAACGGTTTGCGTTCACGAGGTATATAACAAAAGTAGTCTCACCGACGGCAAAAGTGAGCACCCACTGTTGCATCTTCAAAACCTTGTCACACGGGAAATCAAATGAACCAACTTCCGTACCCCGCTCGTCACCGTTCTGCGGGAGAAGGGAAAGGCTGCGTGATCGTGACAGCATCCGTTGGTGGGGAACGCGTCTCTCGTCGTCAGCTCCCACAACGTCAGACGTGGACGTTGATTTTAGATGAGCAGGAGTATGGCATGGTACCAGCGGCAGCTCGAGATGAACTTGGGACGTTCGCTGAGAGAAAGAAACCGCACTTGACGTTTCCAAATCCGAGACAGTCAAGTTAGGGCTAGGCGGATAGGACAAGCCAATGTCTTGCTCCTGAAGATCGTCTGTGGCATCAAACCCCACTGCCATGGGTACTGAGGGACAGATGGATGGGCACTCGAAAGCCGTGGAGAACGCTATATAGCTGGCGAGGGTTATGAGGTATATTTGTTACGGTATCGGCACTTTGGCAGCTTGGCACGACTCCATCATCAACCACCACCAACATCCATGGCTGGTGCAAACTATATGGGAGGAAAAAGGTTTGACTGGACCTGCTGTCTACTCACATTATCAGAGTTAAAGGCCCAGCGCATAGAAATGCGGTACGTGCGAAGACGAGAGATGCTGTGGGTCGTGCACAAAAACGACATTTTGTAAAGCAACGTCTAGCGAATGCCCTAGGACGCTGTCCTGACGATCGCCGTAACTCTGGTCCATCGTGCTCAGCTTCTTTGCTGTCTGAGATATCTCTCGCCCATGCACCCCACAACATTGGTTCCAAAGGCTCTCAGCGAGTTTCGCATGTCCCACCCAATCCGTATCATATGTCGTCTTCTGACAACGAGAACGACCGGAAACGACCTTCCAAAGTACTCTCTGCATTGGATACGTCGGATCGTATGCTTCTGCATTTCTGATCCCTCGTCAGTGCTGAGAACCTGTGATGTTAGACATGTCGATCAGAGCTGCCATCGATCGAATACTTCAATTGCCAGATCTGGTTGGCGCTCAGGTTAAACCCAAGGTTGCCCACCAGGGCTCAGTGCCCTGCAGGGACACGAGGATAACAGATGAACATGGTGGTAGCGACAAAGTACTTTTACGACTTCGGCAAGAATGCGTTGACTGAACAGTTCTTGTATCTCAGGATCCTCCGTGTGATACCGAGCATATTCGGCGGTCACCAGACGATAGTACAGACGAGTGGGCGACTTCCTGGAATTTCCCTCACGACGGATTTGTCAACTCTCGGACCCCTTTCCACTCACAGGGTCCTCTCTGGACGCGAAACAAATTTTCGCCCCTTCCCCGGTCTTCTCCTTTCACCACCGATTCTTCCATGATGGATGTTGATCGTGATGTGATCTTGGAGTTTGAGTCTTCACCACGGCTCCCTCCTAGTCCTATAATGGAGTGGTCTGACATCCAGCCCACAAGGTTTAGTCCCCAACTCCCGGCAGCACAGTACATGTTCTCGTCGCGGGATACCCGGGACGAGTCAGACTCGGAGCATTTTCAGCACTTATCTCATGTTTCTACTGGCAGTGACGAGTTTCCTAATAGTGCGATCCAATCAAGTCCTCAGATTTCGCCCCCCTTCCTTCCACTTCAACCCACGTTCCAGGGACTAGCATCTTCCGACAACCCTGACCAGGTGCGCGGTATTCACGAGACGCATCCCGTGAAGGATAACCCAGTTGTCGCTCCCACGACTGATCTGCCACTCGACTTCCTTGCCGATCCGGATCCCTGGACGACTATTGGAAGGATTCTCCAAGTGGAGCGTTTGCAGGCTACATCCCATGTAGCATCGCCGAATGAACAGCTGATCGAGTTTACAAAAGGAAGGGAAGGCGTTGGTCACCCCTCGCAAGCAGAGACAACTGTCTCCAGCAGTGTCTCAACGGGTACGGCTTCGGACAGCTCAGCAAACGAGACAGGAGTAGAATCTATGAAGCCCTCTGAAGATAATAGTCGTTTCCCTCCTAGGACTGCATCTAGTGCTGGGTCGGTTCGTAAGCCTCTTCAGGATGCCTTTGCCCATGATTTGAATGCTACCGATGCCGGAGTCGAGTCGTCTCAGCCGTTGGGAAGTCGGCCGTCCTACTCGGATAAACATGGGCCTACTTACGGAGTTGTGGCACGAACGATAGGAGGTCAATCATCGAACGACTTGGAATGCCGAGTATCCGGTGACTCTCCAGGGGAAGGCTTGGATGTGGTCTACGATGGGCCTTGTCTGTTTGGTGATTCTGACCCCGAAGACGAGTAACTCTGTATCATTACTACTGGCGTGTACGAAGACTGCACTTCAAGTTGTAGTTATGTAATATCATAGTTACGTACGTGTCGCGACGCGTTCTCTGCACCGAAACGCGACTCTGCCGACCTATTGTCAGACGATGACAAGGTAGTACATTCTAGACTTACGCGAAGTTCATTCCGCCCGCCGCCCATTCGCGTAGACATGAACTCGGAGAACCGAAAGCAGCTGGAGGCACGATTATTCGAGATCAACTGGGACGAGTATAACACCGTGGCGCACCGCACGATTTATGGCCAGTGACTCGACTCTGTTGCATCCTTTTTTCTTACCCGATATCCAGACGAAGTGGTGGGTACTGCAGGGGCTGCGGGCAGCGATAGCGCTGCCATACCACCCCCCTTGTTGATCTATGCGATCCGAAACATCCTTCACCCGACGTTTATTGTTGGTCAAATTCCCGACTTGCTCAACCTCCTTACAACTGTCGAAGGATTTCGCCAGTTCGCTACCAAACGCTCAGGGGAGATACTCGCGTTGAACCAATTTTACACGGAACACCCGCTGAACAGCCTGGGCGTCAGGGTATTGACAACGAAAGAGAACCGCACTCTTGCGCGTTATCGAGCACAAAGCGAGCGTTTGCGAGAAAAGTACTTCAACATCTTGAAGAACCTCTGCCGAGTAGTAAGCGGTCACTTGGCAAGGTCACTGTAGGCTATTGAACACCTTTCTGCAGTATATTCATTATCTGTGGACAGCGCCAGAGTCATGCCTGCTCGCAATGCGACTGAATGATTTTTTCCCCGGTTGCCTCGAAGATTATAACCGACCGTCCTCTCTCCGCTTCCACATGGATCTCAGCGAGAATGAGAAGGCCGAATTTGGAGAGTTAAAGGATGAGATATCAGTTTGGATGAAATCAGTACTCGAATGGGAGTATGAACGGGAAAAATCCCGAAAGCAGCAGAGGTAAGCTACAGCGACTGTTTACCTCACTTATATTGTCCTCAAGTGTTTGTCTAGCTATTCGAAAACAGACCTGAGCACTTCTTTCAAAGACGAATTTCAGGCAGCCTTTCCACCTCTTGACTATGCTGATATATTGGACGTGTTGGTGGGATATCTCGCAAGCGTCGAAGATATGACCAACAAGCTGGAAAAGTGGTTCCCACCGAAGACCTGACTAACTCAATGTCAGCCGGTTTGACAGGCTACCCTTCGGTCACATCTCCCAACTCGCCAGATCCGTCGCACTGCTGCTGCTATGTCGAGCTGATGAATCGCGGATTTGCGCTAGAAATACTGGGTGGCGCCACCTTCCACAACATTTCTCCCTTGTCATCCATCCCGAATACGTGTTGGCTTTTTCAGTCAAGGATCTACAGGTAGCGGGAAGTGCCTATGTTCTCGCTGGCAATCACTTATCTGGGGAAGGGATGTAGTTGTACAGTATCTTGCAGCTCTGTGCAGTAGCTACATGAACCCTGCAATGAAGTCGATCCAGTCAACGCGCGTCTTGGATGGCTAGTAAATAAATCCTTCCATATATTCCTAGTGGTAGTGGTCATACGAGACTGTCCTCCCGAAGCGAAACTTTGCCAGACTTCCTTAAATTTGCCGTAAAGTGTTAAGCTTCCTGGAAAAGGCTTCTCGGCATTGATAGTGGGTGACCTCTCCACTGAAGTGTGAGGTGAGTAACTCCGAAAGAGTATTCAAATTTGGTAAACTGACTGTGGTGCATGAACTGCAATGACACTGCTTCCCAGTCGCTTATGACATTGGGGGCATCTAGAATATGGATAAGTCCCGTCAGTGGTCAGCACCTATAATGGAAACATGGCAGCCTACATCCTGCTGTCCGTCACTTTGACATGTTTGGATTCAAGTATCATCAGAGCCCAATCAAGTTGCTCACACCTCGCCTCGCGAATTTCCCGAATGACGTGATTGTCAAAGACTGGTATACGCAGAGCCTGCTGCAAGAACTTCTGCACCTCCTTTGCTGAAACGAGTGGTGGAAGCAGTTCCAGTGTCTCGACGGGATCCAGTCGATGACTCTGCCTCCTCATTAGATCCAAAGCAGGCGGGAGGAGATTGGGAATATCCTTCGCCGTGGGCCGTAGGTAAAGCTTCAGCAATGTCAAGAATATCGTGCTGGTCTCAGTATCGGGGTGGTAAACTCGTTTGCAGTACCTAAAAAGACGGTCACTAAATGGGGTACGTGGATGACGGTGGTGATCATACTCCTCGGCCTTCTGGAAATTGCCTAGCTTATATGCGTACAATTCTAGGGCATGTTCGTGTCTTCCCATACGACCTAATAGTATGGCCCGCGCTTCATAGAGATCTGTGGAAGGTATTGTCACTTTCCACAGCTACGCCAGGCGGATAACCGACCTTCTGAAAGTCGACCGTACAGGCGAGCGGGTTGGTAGTGGCTCGTGGTATCGATAAAGTGTAGGAGCTTGGTGTACAGCTTGTCCCGTTTCTCTGTGACATCACAACATGATCTCATGTCAATTTTGAGGGGGATAAAGGCCTACGGTTGTCCCCACGTTTCTTCGCACTGATGGCAATGCTCAAGTAGAGTTCGGCGAGGCGATCGTGGAACATGCCACCTTCTTCACGTTTCTCCTCAATAAGGTACTCGATATAACGAGCAGAAATTTCAGGGTCAATCTTCTCTAGGTATTCCACCACTTGGAAGCGGGGGAGTTCGACATCCTCGGACATGAATACCTGATATGTATGTCAGGATACGGCGGGACGAAGATGCGGGTTATGGACGCGTTACCTGGAGGCCCATTTCACGATCCTGGTCAAACACCCAACGTGCAGTTTTGAACACTTGATCCAAGTACTCTGGACCCAGCTTCTGGAGATAAGAAATTGTGGGGTTGAGTTTGTCCCTGATATCATCCTCATTCTCACTCAACCTGTGTAGAATCGTCAGGAATATATCGCGGACTGGCAAAAGAAGACCTCACTGCTGTAAAAGTGCCAAGGCTTTCGCATGCATCTTCTTTCCATTATATAGGTAGACCAGCTCTGCGAATTTCTGAGGGGAAAAATCAACTGTTAGCATTTGGATAATCTTAGAGGCCCACCTCCCGCGCGCGTAGCTCCTCCTCGACTTCCGATACTTCACACCAGTTTGCAACTCGGCACAGAGAACCCAGCAATGCAGGTCGGTAAAGTAAGTAGGACTTGAACAATGCAGTGTCCACGATTTGAGCGAAGTGGATCAGTTGTTGCGGCGTTAGTGACGACAGCGGAACATTTGGCAGAGAAAATAGTTCCTCGGTAGAGGTCTCCGAAAGAGTTGGCCATTGGTGGGATTGAGCAGAAGTAATATTGACCGCAGCCAATGCTCCCGCAACTTTGGGTCTGCGGTCTGTTAGATAGCGCCAGAGCACTTCAACGGCACGGGTAGAATCATCTGATACCCTGCTTGTCAGATGCGAACTAATCATGAGAGTCACTCCATTACCTATTGGCTGTTTAGCTCTCCTTCTACCACTTAGAGATACCACGTCGTCCTCCTTCCCTGCCGACGGTATTAAGGAGCCAAACACCGTCTTCGACCGCACGGGGATGGAGCCGGTAGGAGAAGGTGATCGTTCGATAAGCTTCTCTTTGCTGCCTTCCTTCGAGGCATCGCTTGACTCTGCGGACGCCGGGCCCCCAGGCCCAGGCGCCGGGTCTGCAGGACCGCCGAATAGCGGTACCCACCCATCCTGAGGGACGGACAGCCGACCAGCCACTCGCTCAGGGTAAAGAGCAACCACCTTGGCTGGGTTAAGGTCAAGCTCGAGGAAAGTATTGATGGCATCATCGTACTTCCCCGCGCGGAATTGAGCGACTGCATTCAGGGCGCGTATTCTGGTGCATCGCTCGTCCTAAAAATGGTGAGAAAGTAGCAAACGACTCCGCAGGGTTCCGCATACCTTGTCGAGGAGCGCACTAGTGTCCAAAGTATTCAAGAGGGCTAATGCGTTCGCATACAAACCCTTCCGCACTAACTCATCAATCTGTTCACCCCATGGTTTCATCTCGAACTTCCATACACAACTACCTTCGGTAGTGGCGATCGTCCGGTCAAGCGGGGTAGAAACGAGAAAAAGGGGTGACTTGGCAACCAGAGATGGCGTTAAGAGGCGAATGGAACAGTTAGGATTGGCAGGCACGTTAGAACTAGGCTGTGGAAAGGGGAATGATAGGGTTTGCACGGGTGAACGAGATATGGATGATATGACTTGCACAACTGGAGCTGGTATCGTGGCCTGTTGGGTCGATGGTAAGGCGGACGAGGAATCACTTTCGTCATCCGGAACCGGAACAGTCCCTGGCGGCAGGATGGAGAACACGTACGGGTCCACGTATGCTGGTGGGCTGATTAGAAAGGATGCGCGTTTCATTGAGAGTTCTTACCAATTTCGTCAGGGGGACCCGGCCAATCAATAGCGTCAGGCCTCGTTTGTTTACCATCAACGCCCACCATAAACCCTTGGTCTAGGATAACCGTGAACACCCCGAACGAGACAAGGTAGGAGTGTACGTACTATCCCTCACCACCAGGGCCTCCGTTTCGCTAAGTCTCACCATGTTAGGCTTGGACTTCGCACCTCTACTAAGCATCATATAAGTACCCAAACCCGACAAGGCCCCCATAGACGTGCTAGGTGCTGTTGGTAGGACCACCTCTACGGCCGTAAGTTTGCTGATAGAAAACACTGCATATTCAGTAGGTGAGTACGCAAAACAGACGTTGTCGTGATCCAGGAAGCTGATGAGGCGCGGCGAGTGGGGTAGCGCCGCTTCCTTCGTGTAAAGCATACCGATCAGACAGTCAACAGAGACCAATAGTACATCCTACACACTTTGATATCTTGAGCTTCTCCATCTTTCCAGCAGTATATGACCACTTTCCTGCGGCACCCGATGATGAGTTGTGTGACCACCGTTGGTATGGTCGCCGTCCCATCGTGTGATGACTTCCTGTCGGCTACGGAGGAGTACGTAGCGAAGGAGAATGCAGACTTAGCCTTCGTAAGCGGCGTCGGTGGGGAGAAGGACGGTAATGGGTAAAGAGTCACGAGTGTTTCTGAGACTGGTCAGCACCAATCCGTGATTACAATCAGACCGCTCACCAGAAAGTAACACCAACGAATTTATATCCTTGATATATCCTAGTTGATCAATGGCCCTCCGTGACAATCCCTTCTTGGTCTCAACCAACATGGACTGCTCGTCAGGATCTGGCAACCGGTTAGGTTCAACATGTCAAGTTCAGAAATCCAACTCACCGGCAGAAGCATTCAAGTCATATATGTGCAGATTTCCCGTGGAGGTCCCGATGTACAGTCTTTCTCCTAAAAGATGAATAGTACACTGCGT
Organism: Pisolithus albus; assembly: GCA_024613165.1. Taxonomy (NCBI): domain Eukaryota; kingdom Fungi; phylum Basidiomycota; class Agaricomycetes; order Boletales; family Pisolithaceae; genus Pisolithus; species Pisolithus albus. Next base: position 67,700 of record JANFAB010000030.1, read on the forward strand.
CGTCCGGGGGTCAAGGTGTTCGCCTTACCTTGGGCAAGAATTGACTCGGGCCGTTCCTTGAATCTACTAATAACCACGCCTGGTGTATTGAAAGGCGCCATACTCGGTCAGGTCCTGCCGCTACCGTTCGCCGACAAAGGGTGCAACCACTTCGGGAGCCGTCACTCTGCAAGCCTTCCCAATAAGGAGGTTCCATTTACCGGACCGCTTCGGACCGCCAGCATAAACGGAAGACAAAACAATGTACAACTACAATGAGTACCTAGCACAGTAACGCGGGCGGCTGAACCCGGTTATAGCATGTTTTGTATGCTGGTCAAACCGGGTCAGTATACCCCACTTTCAAGCGTAAAATGAGCCGGGACATCAATCTGGGTAGTAAACAAAATCTTGTCGCTGTCTTGTGGTTCTTCCTGACCTCGCAAACGCGCCATGTTCAAAATGAGACGAGTTCCCTGTGGGTAACACTCTTTTGAGCTACACATCCCTCTCACGTCTTATCAGTTCAACTTACACATGTCGAGCGAACAGTCACAGCCCAGCTAGATGAAGTTAAGGTCATTAACAGTGCCACGGCGGTAGAAGAATGTTAGCGCGCACAAGAACAGAATGGCTGGATGCCAATGTAGCTTGAACATGACGAACCCACAACATATTAGCCCTAGTGGAGGGAGGTGAGTTGACCGTCGGAGAAGTTAATAGGATATTCCCGACCCATCTCCACAAAGTAGGCTATCGTTCCATCCCATGCAACCTGGAATATGACGGGTGTTTTCCAAAATCTGGTGTCTCGAATAAGGACTCTACATAACGTCATGCAGATAAGGGTGGTTTGGACAACCAGGGAGGCAAACCTAAGAGGCTTCAGAGTCAAGATCCCAAACAGGCTACAGGACGCACGCTTGTATCAGCACCAGGGGTGACAGGATGAAAAGAATGCAATATTGATAATAACCAATGTTCTCCCACGCGTTGGGCACGGCACAGAGAAGTTCAACTACCATGATACAACCGAGTAGGCGAGGCACCCATCGATGATTGCTGAATAGCGCGGCGACTAATGTGGGCACATAATGGTGACGGGAACTGAAGGGCGAATACGGATACCCACCTCTGAGTACCAATACGAGCTCCAAAGCGACATTTATAGCTCGTGTCAGCATTATCATGTACACGTGCCATAGGGTGCATGCAAGAGGGGATATAGTATCGTTCCCAGAAAAGTCAGGGAGAATGATTTGATGAAGTCTGGGGTATCAGAGTGAAGCTAGTCAATACTACACCACAAAAATACCACGCTTACATCTGTGTGGACAGAGGGATATAACGCAGAAACATGTACAACCATTTGAAGCGTCCCTTCTTCATTCTGCGAGAAGTGAGTTCCGATCCTAACGATGAAAGATGTACTCACGGCCATATTCTACCGACCTCATCGTCCATGGTCAATAGGAAGTCGCATAGTAATACAACGAGTGAAGCAACTGGACAACCCGTCTGAACTTCTGGAACACACTTTTGGAAAGGAGGGCAGACGTACTGCTGTGATTGTGAATACTCCGGATAGCTGCAGCAACTTCGTACTCTCTGATGATGGTGTCAAACGCCATTTTAGGAGTGGGATTTATGGATGACCCTGTCAACAACGGGCCTTATGAACTGCTACCAGATCGATGGCGCCAGCCGCCTGTGTAGCATGAGGTTATGAGTAAAGCACTGGACAAGCCAACTGCCAACAGCCGATGTCGAAGCCGGTAAAACCTATGATCAGAAGGCCACTCACGCCAATTGAATTACAAGTGGCCTCATGGCTTGGACCCGATGGCAGAAACTGCTCCGACAGCTCGAAGGTCGGAGACTGCACATCATCCGCAAGTGAACGTATCATGCAGACGATACACATGTCTCAAGCAGTTATCGGTGAGAAGGACTTGCAATGTTGAACGAATTTTGTCGACGCTACAGCGCCCAGTGACAGAGTAGGGACTCCGGGTTTTGCACCTTCGCCTTGTTGGGGAAAAAAGCACAGCCGGTCAGCCATTGGCAGTTAATAAGGAGGCAGGGTCAGACCTTCCGATGGCAGCATTGGTGGTCAGCACACAGGATGGTTCGGAAGTAGGTTAACGGCGGCGGCGTGGGAGCAGCCTCATGTGCTCAAGGCAGATAGTCTCCGAGATTGACGCCGCTGGTGGTCAGGCCTCGACGGACGCACGTTTCAAGGGGAATTCCTGTTGACTTGTCAGGCAGGACGTAGGTTCCGTCTGTGTGATGAAGACTAGCGGATAAACCATGAATCTCATCGGTTCCTTTGACTCGCAAGCAGTTTAGCTACGTCATGGGAATGCGCTCCGTGCCTTCGATACGTGAATTTAGTGTTACGGTCTCAGACGTTACGGTCGTGTAGGTGTTAGCGCGGTCCGCCACACAGGTTCCGAGACAAGTAGGTGAGAGATCGTTCTGGCTTATGTACCCTGTAATGGTTCGATACGTCGCACTTAGTTAAACCGAATCAGAGCCTGTCTGTGAGCCAGACCAAAACCTCTGTGAGGGACGACGGATGTGACCTGAAAGGCACTTACCAGACAGTATACCCATCCTATCCTTCCCAACCCGTTCAGTGCTCTTAGAGTTGGTGCACCAGATAGCGTCGACACGCGCAGAAGTGCACCGCTGACAACAGCGGGAACAGTGGGCTGTTAGCTAGTAGCAGCGGAACTGGGGTGGTATATGTAAAGCTTTGGTTTATGACATAAAACTTTACTTTCAAGTAGACACATCAACAATTGGTGGGCTGTTTCAGGAGGATATTACAACATGCAACGGCATGGAGGTTGCGTCTGGCAGTTCCACTCGGCTCTACCAGCAGGAGTGCGAGTCGAACTTGTTGAGGTCGGTTTCAAACTTTGCTCTCGCCGGATTTGTGGGTTGACTTTGTTTCAGTGTTGCCGACATCGCAGGCGTTCCCCACTCTCAAGTCTGTCCTGACTCGGATCTAAACCTTTCTCAAACTCTACTCGAATGTCTCACTACCCCAAGTTCATGCTCGTTCGTAGCGCCAGCTTCTATGTTGTCAGTGCGCCACGTTTGTGTGCCTATAAGACGCGCATGCATCTCCAGTTTACATTGGCGACCCAACAAGGATGATAACATCCCCTCTTCTTGTAAGCACCGCCTGCATAATTGTGGCAGGCCTTGGTCTTGCGATTCGAATTACCCGGAAGAAATCTAGTCTACCCTATCCCCCGGGCCCCAGACAGCTGCCCATCGTCGGAAACGCGTTTGACATCGACCCCAAGCAGCCTCATCTTACATATGCGGAGTGGGGGAAAGCTTATGGTTTGTTGTCCATATTACAATACCCCCCGCCCACTAACTTCCATGCTACAGGGGAAATTGTGTATTCTCGCATATTCGGTCAAGACATCGTCATCGTGAATTCCGAGAAAATGGCACGAATTTTGGCTGAAAAGCGGTCAACCATCTATTCAGACCGCCCTCGTTCGCCTCTGTATAAACTGTAGGTCTTCCAGGTTGCATACTCAACTTCCGTCTAGTGACTAATTTCCTCGCAGCTTTGGTGCAGATCACACGACCGCTGTTTTAGAGTACGGCAATAAATGGAAGATTCAGCGAAAGCTTCTCCACCTTAGCCTTCGTCACGATACTGTTAGCAGGTATCAGCAGTTACACCTCCGCAGTGCTCGCCAGCTCTTGGAAAACATACAACGGGACAGTAAAAATTTCTATGACCATCTCGATCTGTGAGTGCGTTGGGTTATTCTTTTACGCCAACATCCCGACCAATATCAGGTATACTCTGTCCACTGCTCTCGAGTTCACTTACGGGCGAAGAATGGACGGGAAGAACGACCCCATCATTTCAATGGCGAACAGCTTAGCGGAAAGCATGACGAAGGGGCTGACCGCCGAAAGAGCAGGGTTGCTGATGGCATTACCAATTCGTTAGTCCGGTTCATGTGTGGAATGGCGAAAATACTCAGAGTCACCTCCCAGTCAAATACGTTCCATCCTGGTTTCCAGGTGCTGCATTCCAGGATGAAGCACGAAGGTGTAGAAACACGATGGAATCTTTTTCTGACATCCCTTTTTCCATGGCTAAGAAACAAGCAGTAAGCCTTTATGTGCTACCGGATAATACGCATGCTGATGGATGCCAGGAATCTGGTGTATTGCAGCCCAGCTTTGTTTCCGATATCCTGCAGCAAGGGGAGGCTGAAGAGTCGGTCGCGAGGGAGACAGCCGTGGGTATTTATATAGGTACGTCTCTTTCTTGTTTTCTTAGTAGACTCAGAAGGTTGACCGTCGACGACCTCGTGCTAGCCGCCGGAGAAACTGTAAGTGTGTATGGTTGTCTCCAGGTGATGGATGACAAGCTGGGCCCTTAGACCTCCTCGACCTTGAAAACTCTCGTGTTAGCCATGATACTGAATCCCGAGATCCAGGACAGGGTTCATGCGGAGCTAGACACTGTTGTTGGGAAAGGTGTCTTACCCACCTTTGAAGACAGAGAAGGCTTGCCGTATTTGCAGGCTGTGTTATTTGAGGTCATGAGATGGCACCCCGTCGCCCCTCTAGGTGACTGATGTTCCATCTACGAACTTACGTGGTGACGCTGACTGAGAAAACAGGCGCTCCTCATGCTACCACCACCAGTGACGTTGTCGAGGGATATTACATCCCCGAAGGTACGTTTATATCGTAAGGCATGATCTCCGCACGTGAAGCCCACTTTTACACCGCAGGGACTATTGTGATATTCAATACGTGGTAAGCCATTGATCATGCTTCTTAACTGCATGCTTCACGACAGGGATTAGGGCCATGGTGAATAACGAGTACAATGATCCGGAGTGTTTCGATCCGACTCGACACCTTACTGCGGACGGGCAACTGAAACCGGATGCCATGCAAGACAACTCAAAATACTTTGGTTTTGGGAGGAGGTGGGCGGATGATGCATTCGAATCTTTTTCCGTAGTGCTAAGTAATCTCACAGAATTTGCCCCGGACGATTTTTTGCAAATGACTCGCTGTGGGCAGGTGCTGCAGTGATTCTGTCTGCCTTTCGTTTTGAGAAAGCTAAGGATTCATTTGGAAACGAGATCGAGCTTAACCCCATCTTTCACCACGGCGCACTAAGGTCGGTATTGCTTTCTTGTCAGCTCGCGCGACATTAACTTGAATGCCATGATCGTCGCAGTTACCCGAGTCCCTTTCAGTGTTCCATCACTAGCAGAGTTGGTACTGAATGTGAACGCCGCTGACTTCTTCTGTGTTAGCTGCAGACGTAGTCCCGGATCTATGTAAATTTGTAGAAAAATACTTGTGTATAATGACAGTGTACTCGGCTCAAATAACTAGTCCACTTTTCGGAACTTCAGACTGTGATTCTTGACGCAAGACTGTTCATCAGGGTTGCGTACGGGCTAACGACGCAACTGTGTATGATGGGAGATAATGCGAGGTGCACTCCAGCGAGCCAGCAGTTCCAACCCGCTATAGGCGAGCTGATAACGAATGATTGGCAAGACCATCTGTACTCCCATGCGCTGTGGGTTGTCTTTTCTGCCCAAGTCCGGATGGCGTACTACAGAATATTTGAGTATCACTTCCAGGAATCAGTGTAGTTACAGCCGTGCTTTTGGAGATTAGCACGAGAGCCTGATCCATGTCGGATCTGCTGTGTACTTTGTTCACTGGTTTCACTTCATACGTTACTTACTAGACTACAGGATGGTTTCATGATACATACACTTTACTCGATAGATGAGTGTTACACGATCGATTACTCAAACTCTAATCGTGATGGAACACTCGAAAGGTACCGGATGACTGTTAGACGGTTTCAGTTAGTACTGTTCCAAGCGTCGTAAGAAACTCAAACTCACCTGACCTGCCCACTGGTAAATGTTGGTTCCACTTGGGCAACCGTGTCCTTAGCCTTCTCAAATTTAAGAGCGGAAAGCATTGTTGCTACTGCGGCCCAGAGGGCATTGTCTGCAAAGAAGCGCCCGGGACAGACCCTGTGAAGAATCACATTCTTCCGTTGTTCGCAATCCTCGAAGTCAGTAGTTACCTTCTGCCGAACCCAAAGAAAAGAGCATTTCGTTGATTGGCTTGGGGAGCGAGTTGGCCATCTGGAGTAAGGTGTCTGTTCGGATCGAAACGTTCCGGATTTGGGCAGTCGCGAGACATGGCCCTATGGCACATGCGGATGTCCAATAAATGCAGGGTCGAATGAGGATATGATCAGCCTACTTACCATGCGTTGAAAATAACGATGCATCCTGTCATAATCATGAAAAGTGCATCATCTCTACAAATGGACTGCCAACAAACCCTTCGGAATGTGATATCCTTCGTATATGTCGCTCGTTGTGGTTGCATGAGGAACACCTGATCATTCTGGTCAGACAGGGCAACACGCAGGGTCATACCCACAACCTAGGGGAAAGACGGGATTCCACCTCATAACCTCGTAGAGTACAGCTTGCAAGTACGGTAATCGCGTCCTGTCTTCGAATGTCGGAATGACACCCTTCCCAAGGACATCATCAAGTTCCGCGTGGACCTTGGCTTGCACCTCAGGGTGGAGCATCATTGCTAGGACAAAGGTCTCCAAAATGGAGGCGGTCTATGACTACGGTTAGCGACAGGCCTCTACATCGGTTGCAGACTTACACTCTCCGCCGCAGCTGATGGACAATGAAAACCCAAACCGTGATTGGCATGCCACTGACTGAAACATGAACCAACCTAGATAGACGCCTGCGGCAGCATCTCTCGCTGCTGACTCTCCTCCACCTTCATACTTGATGAAGTCAGATACCAAGCAATGTTGCAAAGTTCCGGATGCCTTGAACGTTGAGCACGCATGAAGAGGTGTTTGTGGTGGCAACTTACTAGTTGTGTTTTCGCTTCACGGAATGGGAGCTCCGACATGGTTGCAATCATCTTCCTGCAACGTGGTGCATCCGCTTTGAAACCGAGTCCAGGAAACCAAGATGGAAAGTGTTCCACTGTGCGCGACATAGTGTCATCAAAATAGCACGAAAGAGATTGAACTGACATATAGGGAACGCCAACAATAGACCACCGCTTTCCGGCGTAGTTCCCCGACTTAGAATATCGAATATCGTGCTGACGAAACGAATAGTAGCGTCATTCTTTCCCTCCACCTTCCGTCCGTATGTGAGCTCCAACGCGAGTGATCCGGAGAATCTGCAAGCTATGTCACAGATTGAAGCACTCGGGAAGAAATACCACGCTCACAATTTGAAATGTTCTGGAAAGTTAGAAGTATCGGATCGTATGTTGTTAAGGAGTTGCCGAGCGTTGTTGAGGTATATGTCGTGAAATCTTTCGACCACATCAGCCTTGAGGCTATTATGGAATAGCTTCCTATGGAGCCTCCAGTCATTGCCATACGGCATTACAGGGGTCATACGATCAATGCCGAATCTGTGAAAAGCAAGCAACATGTATAAGTTTGAGTTAAAATGCATGACTCGAGGTCTTACAATGAATACACTGGCGAATGAGGCCGATCCGAGTAAATAGTAGACCGTTTATCGGCCAAGAGGCGTGCAGTCCCTTCCGAGTTTACGACAACGAAGTCTTGGCCGAAGATTTTAAAATACACAACGTCCCCTTAGATACGAGCGAGGGTGAAAAGCTGCTCATCATGGAAGTGGAAAAGACAGACCATATATTTTCCCCCACTTAGCATATGTGAATTGCGGGAATTTCAGGTTGATATCAAGGGCGTTGCCAATGATCGGAAAGCCTTTAGGACCTGGGGGATAGGGAAGCGGATTTCTCTTGCGAGCCACGAGCCAAAGAACAACCAACGCGACACAGGTGCATTTCACGCCGAAGACAAAGGAATCGTGCATGGCTACAGACAACGAGCGGGAGACTTCAGGGATGGTTATAAGCAATCATAACTGGCAACCAACCTTGGAGTACTGGACTGGTATGGTCTAGTCCCTGCTCAACGCTGAATCTGAGACAAGACCGCTGTTACGTAGTAGGACCTGCGATGGCATGACTGAGAAGTGCCGCAAGTGTTTCAATGTCCCCTCAGACTTCTCGTCAACATGCTGAAAAGGTGAGTAAAGATGATTGCTCAACGCTCTGAACTTCAAGACCCACAGCAAAATTGGCCAGTGGTGTAGTTGAAGTGTATCGCCTATTACCTACCAAATAAGTGTAGTGTTGATTAGTCATTGATTAGCAAAGTGTTGTGTAGACTATTGATTAGCAAAAGTCCGCATTTTTGACTACCAAATAAGAGTAGTGTTTTGTAATGTTTGGTTAGCAAAGTGTAGTGTAGTCTATTGATTAGCAAAAGTGTAGTAAAGTCCGCTTTTTTGACTACCAAATAAGTGTAGTGTTTTGTATTGTTTGATTAGCATAGAGTAGTGTAGATGAGCATTACCAAAAGTGTAGTAAAGTTCGCATTTTTGACTACCAAGTAAGTGTAGTGTTGATTAGTAATTGATTAGCAAAGTGTTGTGTAGACTAATGATTAGCAGAAGTGTAGTAGAGTCCGCTTTTTTGACTACCAAATAAGTGTAGTGTTGTGTAGTGTTTTGATTAGCAAAGTGTAGTGTAGATGAGTATTACCAAAAGTGTAGTGTTGTGGCGCTTTTTTGACTACCAAATAAGTGTAGTGTTTTGTAGTATTTGATTAGCAAAGTGCAGTGTACATTTGTATTACCAAAAGTGTAGTGTTGTGGCGCTTTTTTGATTACCAATTAAGTGTAGTGTTGATTAGTGTTTGAGTAGCTAAATGTTGTGTACACTTTTGATTACCAAAAGTGTAGTAAAGTCCGCATTTTTGACTACCAAATAAGTGTAGTGTTGATTAGTGTTTGACTAGTGAAATGTTTACACTTTTGATTACCAAAAGTGTAGTAAAAGTTCGCTTTTTTGGACTACCAAATATTTGTAGTGTGACTAAGAAATGTACAGTAGTGTTGATTAGCAAAAAAGCGTAGTGATGATTAGGATTGTTGTGTAGTGGGCACAGCCACTAATGCCTCGAAATTTTGCAAAGTCACAAAAATACCCAAAAACGCGATATAGTGGACACCAAAACTCACGCCTTTCGCGCAAGCGGCCAAAGCTGACCAAACAATGGCCAATTCCTACTATAGGGTAGTGTATGCCACTAGCCCACTACTACCACACATTTGATTACCCACAAGTGTAGTGGTAGTAGAAAAAAGCGTAGTACTATTAGGAAAAAGCGTAGTAGTATTAGCAAAAAGGGTAGTGGTATTAGCAAAAAGGGTAGTGGTATTAGCAAAAAGTGTAGTAGGATTAGTAAAAAGTGTAGTAGTATTAGCAAAAAGCGTAGTGGTATTAGGAAAAAGCGTAGTAGTACTAGTAAAAAGCGTAGTAGTATTAGCAAAAAGTGTAGTGGTATTAGCAAAAAGCGTAGTAGTATTAGCAAAAAGTGTAGTAGGATTAGTAAAAAGTGTAGTAGTATTAGCAAAAAGGGTAGTGGTATTAGGAAAAAGCGTAGTAGTACTAGTAAAAAGCGTAGTACTATTAGCCTCTTATGTGGTAGTACTTGAATTTGAATATATTACTACTTTTGACTTGATTTCTGTTTGATGGAGTGATAAGCCTATTACTTTGAAAGTGTAGTAGTGGTATTAGCAAAAAAGCGTAGTACTGTACAAGTTGGTACAGGTGACTTGGACTGTACAGCACTGTAGATGGACTGTGAGGCAACTGTACAGGGGGGGACCTTGCTGTGGCACTGTGTGTCAGATACTTAGTTCCTCAGTAACACCAAGCTACTATATTAATATCTACCTGTCAGATAATTAGTCTACAGGTGGTCAGTAAAGGTAAAGCTAAATAGAAAGAATGACTTACTCCTCAGTAACACCAAGCTACTGAGGAAGGAGGGAGAAAATTTACCCTACTGTATGTACGCATTTTTGCTTATGTAAGCAGCAAATCTTCGCACCTAAGTATAGTAGTAACAGGGGCAGTTTATACTCAACACTCCCCCATAAACTGCAAGGATTAAATGATAGAAATGCGAAAAATAAATTGTACCCATGTCTATAGTTCAGCAGATGTTGTGCGAACTCGGATTCTCGATTCTCGAAGTGTTGATGTTGTGGTGTGATGCGTGATTACCGGATTTGGCCATATGTGACTCTGTGGCTGTTTCGTCGTCTCACAACTCTTCGTGCAGCTACGCTGCTGCTGTCGCTACCTCCCCGGTCCGTTTCACTCAATGGCGACTCCCCCAGAATGCTTGTGGGGTCTCCAAGGTAATATCTGGCTCGTTTTTGACTCGTTTCGCAGCTTCGAAGACTTCGTTTGGCCTCGAAATGGCCCTGGTAGGTTTCCTGGCTATCTCCACCTCGTCTGATAACATTTTCAGGTTCCGTTTTCTCTCGTTTTTGATGACGGTGGGTAGGGGTGATTTCGTATGGGTGCTCGGGAGGTTGGATGGGGGTTTTAGGTACGTTTTGCCTCGTGTTTTGGCCTCTGAGTTCATCCTGACTTGTTTCTCCTCCAGATAGCTGTAGCACTTCTTCGTCTCTCGTTTCAATAGTCCCAAAAGTATACTTTCGACTTCCTGTGGGTAAAGTATCCCCAGATATATAGATGTTTGTCCCTGGAACTCGAGATCTGGCTTCGAGGGTAAGATGATTGCTGCGCGTGCTTCGTTTGGAGTCGATTTTGAGGTTTTCGCAAACGTTCGACTCAATTTCATGGACGTCGACCTCGTTTTCTGTCTCCTTATCAAGCAGGGTGTCGTTCTTCGTCACCATTGGACTCTGGTGCCCACAACTCGGGCATGGGGTAGGTTTGGCATGCATAGCGCCAGCACTCGTTGCCGCGCTCTCGATTTCAGGTAATTCTTCTTCGTCTACCTCGGTGAGCCAATCTGACAGCTCGTCGTCTCCACTAGAGTATCCACCATATGCGAGCCACACTCCATCGGGCTCGAGATCGCTTGCCTCGCCACTTGACTTGTTCGCAACTGCAGCCTTCTCGCCCAGCTTCTCGTTTCCCTTTCCTTTCGAGTCGCTAACCTCGTCCTTTGCCTTAGTACCCTTTTCTTTATTGGCTCGACAGTCTCGTGCCATGTGGCCATACTTGCCACAATTATAGCAATCTCCATTTATCCTTCGTTGCTTCAAATCTCCGGATGTGGTATATGCGGCGTCCTCGCCACTTTCATTCGAAGGCTTTCGAGAGCCCAGGTTTCGACTGTCGTACGCATCGAGTACAGTTGCCATGAGCACGTCTGAGGTAATGACTGTGCCAGTAACTTTCGAGAGAGCCATCACTGCTCCAATCTGGGCCTGGTACGAGTTCGGAAGAGAACTGATAATGATCGCGGTAAAACTTTCATCCGTTGGTGCCTGGTCCATCGAAGCTAATTGCTCTCGCATGTCTCGCAGGGTATCGAAGTGTTTGTGGACGTCTTCGCGCTCTCGACAGCGCAAGTTCTGCATTTTTCGAAGGATCTCGACAGCTACGACTCGAGACCTTTGCTCGAAGAGCTTCGCAAGATGTCGGAAGATTTCGTATGCTGATTTAAGTCGTTTGATCTGCGTGAATAGAGTGTCGGGTAGTGTTCCTGCGATCTGCTGCTTGACGACGGCCTCGCCCATTCGCCACGTCTTCATTTCAGCCTTCCAGACTTCAACCTCTTTCTTCTCAGCTGACGTAGTGGGGGTCCAGCTTTCCCCTCGACCATCGAGTGACTTCGGGTCCTCGGGCTCTGTCTCCGAGCCGTCTAAGTGCCCTCCGAGGCCTCGTGCCTCTACTGACCATAAAAGTCGGTCTTTATAAGTAACCCAATTTGTGCCTTCTGCCGCAAGCTTCGGCACCTTCAGAAATTCATCTCCGAGTTTCGTTTCGAAGGACATGTTGTAGTTCTGCCTTAGGTATCTCTGTAGTTCTTCTCTTGGGTGCAGTTAGAGCTCGGGGCTCATAACCTGTCAGATACTTAGTTCCTCAGTAACACCAAGCTACTATATTAATATCTACCTGTCAGATAATTAGTCTACAGGTGGTCAGTAAAGGTAAAGCTAAATAGAAAGAATGACTTACTCCTCAGTAACACCAAGCTACTGAGGAAGGAGGGAGAAAATTTACCCTACTGTATGTACGCATTTTTGCTTATGTAAGCAGCAAATCTTCGCACCTAAGTATAGTAGTAACAGGGGCAGTTTATACTCAACACTGTGGGCACTGTACAGTGCTGTACAGCATTGTACAGCTGCAGACTAGTTTGCTGATGCTCTGCAGATACGTCAGGACAGTGAATAAGTGAGACTAACGACTTACACATCAATGCGTGTGCATCAATGTCCCCCTCAAGCGATTCCTCGATCTGGTCATCCACACTGGAGTTTCCGTCCGAATCATCTTGAAGAATGGCATAGGCCATTCTAACAATGCCCTGAAGGACAGACGAAAAAGTAATTTCCTTCGCTTCTGATGCTTTTTGTGTTTTTCGTGCTTGTCAAAGCAGAAAAGCTCCAAAAGTGGAAATAAGTAAAGTGCGAATTTGCTGATGCGGCGTGGACTCAGACGAACAATCTACGCGTTTACTTCGTTAGCTATGGGTGAAGTACGAAGTGGCGATACTGGGAAAGAGGTGCTAGGATGAGAGGTAAGGAGCGAGTAGAGGGGTTTGGGTGAAAACCGGTAGGTTTTCCGGCCCGAAGCCAGGCACGAGTGGGCGAGCTGAGCTGTGAGGGTGGGCTGGGCGCCGAACAGGTCAGCTTCGAGTGCACGTCGAGCTCGAGGCGTCGGGCAAACTGGGGGGCTTTGGCCGGCCTGTGAGAGGGAGTGGTGGGCGGGAGCAAAGAATGAAGAAAATCAGGCGAGCGTCTCAGCTGAATCTCGAGGCGCGAGTGAGTGGTACGAGGAAGAGAAGCACAGGCTAACTTCGTTCCCACGCGTAGACTAAATTCTCTGTACGCTACGTGCCTCCGCTACTGAGAATGGACATCTACACGTTTACTTCGTTAGCTATGGGTGAAGTACGAAGTGGCGATACTGGGAAAGAGGTGCTAGGATGAGAGGTAAGGAGCGAGTAGAGGGGTTTGGGTGAAAACCGGTAGGTTTTCCGGCCCGAAGCCAGGCACGAGTGGGCGAGCTGAGCTGTGAATCCCAAAGGTGAAGGAGTGAGTGACGCATCCAGCGAAGCTCGAGGCCCGGCAGTGAAGGAACTCTACTCACGTTCTAGCGGACTGGTGGCAGGACATAGTGCCGGAGGGAATTGATGGTGTCTGGGTTGGATTGGAGGAAGGGCGCAAGAACTAGGGCGTGATGGCGAAGGTAGAGAGTGAATGATTCTCCTGACCAGCGACCCATCGTTTTGACTACGTCGAAGGGTACGTGGTTTAGAAGGTAGAACAGGGTACCTCCGATACGGAGGCTATGGCCCTTGAGGTTGGGGGCACTTGGGTGTAGTTTGGCAACGGTGGCTATCCTTTTGACGACCTCAGTTTTGGAGAGGGGTCTGAGACCTGAGGTGGGGTGTTTCCAAGCGAAGAGGTGAGCTCCGTTGTAGGGAGGGAGTCCTCCCTACCATGGTAATTATTATATTTCCTTGTTTCTACTTACAGTTTTGTTTTTATCTTTACCCTACCTCTTTTTTTACTTAGTATTTGGACGCATTTTGGCTTATGTAAGCCAACCCTTGCACTTACTGTACATTGTACTTGCTTAGTAACAAAACAGAGACTTGATCCCAGACGAAATAGGACGGAATTCGAAGGCCGGAGACTCGGATTATCTATTCTCCCTTGTTAGACTTTCTCTCTAGACGTGGTCTCGACCTATTTGGGCTATCAGGGCGCATTTTCACCCCTTTTCCTCATCCCTGACTCTCCTACCAGGCAAATCCAAGCCCCCTGGGTCGAACTAGGACCCGAAAATCCAGAGGGAGACTCCTTGGACCTCTCCCCTCACCCTCTCTCACTCAACTTTACATCTGGAGCCCACCGCGAGGGGGCTGATTTGCTTGGTAGTCAACTTCCCCTCCTACCCTCAACTTCGTGCATGCGATTTCGCGAGACCCGACGCGCCTATCCTCTCGCTTTTCGGGAATCACATTCTACTCTACGCAGGCTCTCTGGAGGTATATTCTTTGTCCCTATTGCCTCAGCGGTTCCGGAGATATTGCGCATTTTGTGGAGAAAGGCACTTTTGGACGGTTTTGGGCATAACTCGGGATTGGGTGCGCCAAATCTTTTGTTTCTTTGATCTCCCAGCGCCCCTAGACGCCTCCTACCACCACCCGAAGTTTCGTGGCATTCTACCCAGCGGCTCCTCGTCAACACACTACTGTTCCCCCACCCCCCAGACTGCACACGCGTTTTCTTGAGAACCGACGCGCCGCTCCTCTCGCAAACGCCAGGTATAGTAGAGCCTGTCGATACCTCCCGGAAGGTACCTTCTTCGTCGCGTCCGCGTCATTACCTCTGGAGATATCGCGCATTTCGTGCCGAAAGGTGGTATCGGACCATTTCACGAATATCTCAGGACTGGGTTTGCGGTTTCTCGTATTCCTTCATTCTCCCAGTTTCTACAGGTCCCCTCTATCATCGTCCGGAGTTTCGTACCGTTTCGCCCAGCGGTTCTCCCCCGACGCACTGCTGTCCTCCCCCTCCTGCCACAGCTGAGCTCCCTGGCACCTCCCTTGGCATTTTTGTGCTATTTTGAGCCGTAGGAATCCCCTCCCCACCTTTTAGAGTCGGTTGAAAGCCCCTTCGAGACCTCCCCAGTCGGTTCGAGATCCCAGACGCTTCGAGACCCCCAGACGAGTACCGAGACCCCTTTCGAGACGTTTTCGAGACAGTCAATCATTTAGACGCACCCGCATTCATTTACAGACGTAATACAGACAATATCTATCGAGTTTCCCTGCGCACTTTTGCAGTCGATCGAGGCTGCAAATTAAGTTTCGAGGCTTCGAGTCGCAACTTCGAGGCGACTAATTTAAGTTTAGTGGTCGAAACCACTTCGTGACGAGTATACGAGACCCTCTCACTCCCCTGTGTATAGGATCCACCCTCTCCGAACCCCACATAGACGTTCGAAGTCACATTGAGGTGACCCCGCCCTTCGTTTACCTCTTCGAGGCCAGTCGCGGACTTTCGAAGGCTCACACTACCCCCGTGTTATCAACTACGACGTGAAATATATTCATTTGAATCTCGTACATACTGCTCGTGATGGAAAGTGGATACCGAAAGTCTCGAGCCCCACTCGAGCCCCATCCAAAGTTCTCGGGCCAGGCACAGGACCTGCCCACCTATTTCGAAGAAGTGGAGGAGTATGGTAAGGCCCAGGGAAGGTTTGGGGATTCGTCCCTAGTGATGGTTGCGATCGAGGGAGCCCCATCCCTCGATAGACTTCTCTGGGGCCACCTCGCTGCTAGTGTCCCAGTTGGTAGGCAATGGGAGGATTTCAAGGCACTCGTAACCCTTCAGTACCCTGAGATCGAACCAGTCGAGGACGACCTCAAGTACTTCGAGGAGTTCTACTCTCTCCTCGAGGGAGCTCGTTGCAGGGAGCTGAGCTCGGTTCAAGCCTTGGGGAAGTACCTTCGTGTATTCCGGCTCTTCTTTTTGGCCATGGTAAGGGGAAACATGCTCGAGATGAGCCACCAGCCCCAGCTGTTCCTTCGAGGCCTCCCACCCCAGGTCGAGCTCGAAGTCTCGAGGAGGCTCACATCCAGGTTCCCCCTGTTTAGGTCAGGGAAGCTATGGCCTATCGAGGTCGTCGTTCGCATTACGAAGGAGGTTATCGAAGATGGGGTAAGTTGCGCATCTCCCCACCTAGCTTCGAAGAACCCCTCGTCAAGTCTCGAGTCGCTCCAGGGACCCTCTCGACACCCACACTCGCCCTCGTCCAGCCACCAGTCTAGTGCCCCTGCGGAGTATTCTCGGTCTCATTCTAGAAGATGCTCCCAGGGAAGCTCAAGCTCAAAGTCCCCCTCTCGTTCCCCCTTCGAGGCAACCCCTCGAACTTCGAAGAATACCCCTTGCCCTCCCGAGCTCGCTTCGAGCGGCTCCTTCCCCCTTCGAGTCACTAAGGCAGGCTCGAGGCACCCTGCTCCTCCAGGTTGGAGTGCCTCGTGTGAGCAGGCCAGTGACTCGCCTTCGAACTCACTTTGCAGCTCGAGAGAGGATCAACAGTCGCATTCGTACACAGTAGGTGGTTTACAGCCCTCGAAGCTTTGTTCATCTCGCCTCGAAACTGCTTCGAGCAAGCCTCGTGACCTCAGCTCAACCTCGACTCGCCCCCTTCGACCTCGTGAGCCCTCGAGTACCCCCGCAAAGTTGTACTCTTGCTTCGAAGCATCTTTGACGTCCTTCGGTAAGGCTTACCCTCGTCTTGAGTCCCCTCCGAGCATTCCTTCAAAGCCACCCTCGGACTGCGAGCCACCCCACACCACCTCGTTCCTCCTTCGAGAGGCTCTGACTTCGAAGGCGAAGCCTGCCCCCACCGGTTTCGAGTCGCGTTCAAGAGAGTCAAGAGGTTTGTCACCTCTTCGAGAGCCTGTGGCTTCGAGCGAGCCATCCCCTCCCATTCGAGAGTTCTCGAGGCACCAAGTTCCCCCTCGAGGTATTTCTTTTTGCTTCTTCTGTGGTCGTAAAGGGCACATTCGAGCAAAGTGCAAGCTCTGTGCTTCGTATCTGGCAGCGGGTAGGTGTAGGATCGTTCAGGGTCGAGTCGTGCTGCCCACAGGTGAGGAGATCCCTCGAGAGGCTCTCGGACGCACCCTACAGGCTCGTTTAGATTTCTGGGTCCTCGCTCGAGGCCCAGGGAGCTTCGTTGACCAGGTACCACCCCCTCTCTCGAGTTCTGAGTTGATCCAGCCCCCCTCCTCCCCTCGAGTCGACCACGAGACTACCCCCAAGCACCCTACGAGCTCGAGAGTGAGTCAGCGCCCTTCGAAAGTGAGCCCATCCCCTTCGAGAGTCAGCCAGGCCCCTTCGAGCCACCCCCGAGCTACCTTTCACCCTCGAACTACTCTCAATACACCTTCGAGCCCCCTCGAGACCGCTTCGAGCCCCCCTTCGAGCCACCCCCGAGCCACCTCTTCCCCTCGAAGACCTTCGATTTACCTTCGAGCTGCCTGCCCCATGAGCTGAGTAGTGATTTTTGTTTCCTTTTCATGGTCTCTTTCGTTTTGAGTTCGCATTTTTGAGTTTCTACTTAGAGTTTTTGTTTCGAGAATGATACCTCTCCCCTCGTCTTAGGATAAATCTTGGTATGTGATGACTGGGGACAGTCAGTATTTAAAGCCACCCTCGGATGTAGGGAGGGAGTCCTCCCTACCATGGTAATTATTATATTTCCTTGTTTCTACTTACAGTTTTGTTTTTATCTTTACCCTACCTCTTTTTTTACTTAGTATTTGGACGCATTTTGGCTTATGTAAGCCAACCCTTGCACTTACTGTACATTGTACTTGCTTAGTAACAAAACAGAGACTTGATCCCAGACGAAATAGGACGGAATTCAAAGGCCGGAGACTCGGATTATCTATTCTCCCTTGTTAGACTTTCTCTCTAGACGTGGTCTCGACCTATTTGGGCTATCAGGGCGCATTTTCACCCCTTTTCCTCATCCCTGACTCTCCTACCAGGCAAATCCAAGCCCCCTGGGTCGAACTAGGACCCGAAAATCCAGAGGGAGACTCCTTGGACCTCTCCCCTCACCCTCTCTCACTCAACTTTACACCGTCGCCAGCCGGGTTCAGCCTAAAGTGGTTTTCCAAGGCACGGAGTGGGTCGATGTTGGGGTCAGCTTGTGGCACGCACTGGACGGATTCACCTGCAGGTGCACACTTGGTAGACGGGAGGTGGAAGACCATGACAGGTAGGTTCTCGTGGTTGCTGGAGAGTCGGTATCCAGCCCTGGTGATGTGCCGTGCTGGGTTGAAAGACTTAATGGTGGGTACGGTGAATTCGCCAAGTCTCGCCAAGCAGAAGAAGGAAGTGGTAAGGCATGCGAAAATTGCGGCGTCACAGGGGCTGTCTCGGTCCAGGACATTGTGGAGGAAACACAGGATTTCGGTCGTGAACGGGGCCCTGCGGGCCCTTTTGGATGTGCTGGGGGCTAGCCTTGAGGCGCCTTCCAGGATGGCCTTGTACTCGGCTTCGTTAACTGTCCAGTTGTGGCCATGGACGATGTGCCACGCTCGAATACCTGCAGCATAGTTGGCAAGTGTGGAGCCTGAGTGTGCTCCTGCGCAACTCGCTAAGAAGGCTGCCAGCAGGTCTGGGGAGGTTGGACATCTGCGATCCTCCGGGATGTTGTTGAGGTCACAGAATACGTGGAAAATTAGAAGCCCTGTGCCGTATAGTTCTTTGGTTGACTCTGACCAGGAAGCGCCTATCACGCTGGTGATCCGCTCTACCATTTCCGAGGGGAGGGGTGCAGTGGAGGTAGTGCGTGGGGGGGAGTTGGATGGTCGCCATAGGAGTAGTCTTTCCTTGGCCAGACAGTGAGGCCTTAGTGGAGATGGGGTGGGGGTGAGGTGTGGGCGGTAGGGTCTCGGGGAGGGAGTCTTATCACTGGCTTCGAGGTGGGTTGGGAGTGGGGAGTTGAATTTCTGTTGGGTGTTCTCAGTCGTCTTCTGTGATGGCGCTTTTGACGAAGTTGTCGAGGTATTGCTGGTGGGTACGGAGGTTGTGTTCAGCTTCGTGTTGGCGGGTGATGCGGTCAATGTTACGTGCTGGTTCTTGGGCATAGTATCCCTCTCGTCTGGCTCTGAACTCTGCTGGGGTGATTTGGGCGTTAAAGTCGACAATGTGGTGTTTAAGATGGTCAGGGATCGGAAGCGGGGGGAGGAGGAGTTCGGGGTCTCCGTAGATGCCTCTCGATGGCCCATCAGCTGGGTTGTTGTCACTGGCGACGTAGGTAGTTTGGACACTAAGGATGTTAGAGGAGGTATCGGAGACGAGTTGGTGTATGCGCTTGAATACCTCGTTGACTTCGTGGTTCCGGTGTCTTCCGGTCCACCAACCTTCGACAACACCATTGTTGTCCCCGTGTACGAGGACATGTGCAGGGGAGGGGAGGATGCGGTTGATTGTGAGGACCAGGAATTCGAAACCGATGGCTTCTGCCCAGCCGATGTCTTGTTTGGGCTTTGGCCCCTTCCACCCGGGGATGAGACGCCAAGCTCTCCATTTGTCTTTGATGACAATTGCGATGCCAAAACCAGAGCTAGCATCGGAGAAAGCTAGGAGGTCAGTGCGGGGTGGTGGCAGGGTGAGTGGGCAGCGAACTCTGCTTTCTTGTAAGACGGTGGTCCACCAGTCGAGGTCTGTTTGACAGTATTTGTCTGGGCGGTGCGGCATGAATGGTTTATCCGAGCAGATGGACAACATGCGTTCGAGGCTCGTAAGGTAAGCTCGGCCTTGTGGAAGCAGCGCGGACGCATGTAACAGTTTTCCATACAGCTGTTGCACGTCCACTAGGGTGTGGGCCTGTCTTTTCCGCCACGAGTGTATCGCACATAGGTATTTGGTAACTTTCCCCTCGCTGAGGGACACAGTGCGGTGTCTTAGATCCCACAGGAAGCCTATGTAGACGGTCGAGTGGCTGAACGGTTGGTCTTTGCTAGGTTCCCAGGGGATGCCAAGGTCCCGAGAGATCACATCAATGTCCTGCATGTTGTAGGTGAATAGCGAGTCATGGTGAGATCGTTGTGAGTCGGAGGAGTGGTCTACCAATGGGAAATGGCAGTCTTCATTGTATTCTTCGACTGAGCCGCTGTTCTGTATGGCGCCTCTGAACCAGAGACGACTGCCTGTGCATTGCATGCCAGAGGGAGTAATTTGCGAATTCCACAGTTTCCTGCTCTCATTGTATCTGTGGAGGTATTCCCTGCGAATCCTGAAGAAAATGTGGTCGTCAACCCATTTGTCAAGAGGGCCGATACCTTTGCTTCTGAAGATTTCCACAGCTGCGTCTGCGAGGTTTCCATAAATGCCTGCAGATGGTCTGGCTCCGAAGGCTAGGCAGGTGTCAATACATCCGTGTGTGTCTGAGACACGAACTACTGCTGCGGGCCATTGGGAAGGGTGCAGGGGAATGGTCCTGTAGGCTTCGGCTACGTCTCTGGTGGCTGCTTCGGATCCTGGCGGGAGTCGGGATGCTAGTAGGAAGATGATGGAGAAGGTTCCCCACGTGCAGGGAAAATTGTCGGCCGATGTGAAGGAGTTGACAGCTGGGTTGGGGTAGGGGGGGTGCGGTGATAAGGGGAAGGAGAAGTTCTGTATTAGTCTGAATTTTCCGGGTTTTCCGGGTTTCGGGATTAGAGAGAGGGGGGAGGACTGGAAATGGCCTATCAATGATTGGATAGTCTTGACATCGAAGGGTCCTAAGAATCTCCCTTTGGTAATCTCTTTATTAACCATTTCCGTAAACTTATCGAGGTACGTATCAACTGATTCTTTATTAGGGGGAAATTGAGTATGGGAGATCACGGGAAAGTCTATTATGAATCCGGAACATAAGCTTTCAATGAGGGAGGGGAAACGTTCGAGAAGGTCCGCAGCACGGAGTGCCTTTTCCCATGCTGTAGGGTTATACGGGGTGAGAGGGGCCTGTCACCTGTGCTCGAGGGCAGTTGCTGGCTCCATGGGTGGCGAGGCCACAGCCCGAGCAGACGTGCTTCGCATCGTGTCTGTCTGGGCATCCTTCTTCACGTTGCCACCTGGGGCAAATGCGAACACCGCCTTTGGAGTAGAGAATTCTGTGGACCCTTTCTGAGAAGGTTTCGAACTTGTTGTCCCAGGTTCTGGGGGCTCGGCACTCCACAACAGGGATGGTATGGCGCTCTCGACTGAGGCAGACGGCGCAGACTGGGAGGGAGCCTGATTCGGTGGGTGGATTCGTGGGGCGAAAGGGTCTGGTGCGCCTCGAAGGGTCGGCATGGGAGCTGGGAGGGGAGAGGGGGCGCTTGGCTGTAGCGTGGGGTCTGGGGACGTGCTGCGTGTGGTACCCTTGGCTGTACCTGCTGGTGAGTTGTGAGGGGGAAAAGGAAGACATGGCGAGCAGGGTGAAACGGGTGTCCCGATGTGTATTCGGGGCCGAGGGGGGGGGGCATGCGACCCGTGTTCCCGATGTGAATTCGGGGGGGTGTGAGCCAGGTGTGTGGAGCAAGGGGCGTGTAGCCCGTAGGTAGCCCGAGCAGGGCAGATGTGGATGTGTGGCCGTGTTCGGATGTGAGTCCGGGGCCGGGGAAATGGGGTCAGGGGGGTACAGGGGGGCAGTAGAGTAGACATATGAGGGTTTCGTAGGTAAAGGGGGGAGGATGGGTGGTGAGACTGGGTTGCGCATGAGGGGCGATGCGTACTGACCTGCTTTAGAGACTCTAGTTCTGCTATGCGGGCTGAGTGGACCAGCTCGTCTCTGATTCTGGTGAGGAGGTCAGCGTTGATGTGGGCGATGTTGAAAGAGTGGGGGGTGGCTAGCGTGTCATGCCACTTCCGTCTGACCCGGGCCTGGTAGGTAAGCAGTGCTCGTTTGCTTATTTCGCAGCTGCCATGCCGCCATGGGTGACTTTCGAGGGCCAGCCAAAACTTGACATGGCTGTCTACTCTCTCATCCGGCCAGCTGTTCTCTCTCATGGCCGTAACCAACCGGTGTGCTGCCTCCGAAAATTCCTCCCAAGATAGGTCCTCGTCCTTCGTCACGGAACCTTTGGCCTGGGCTGTAGCCAGAGGAACGAAGGCATGGAGGCCATCACTGGTCTGTAGGAGGGTGAGTGTGTCATCGTCAGCTGATCTTGTGGCGAGCTCTGCATTGCGGAGACCCTTGTTCGTAAAGTAGTATAGCTCTACAAAATCTCCCTTGCATAGTTTGCGGATAGCCACCTGCGAGGGGATGATGATCGGGTCTGTTGGGATGACCACGTCATGTGGTATCGGTGCATGCTTGTGGCGGTACTTCTTTCTCTCCTCCTGGAGGGCAAGCTCGCGCTCGCGTTCTTGTTCTAGCTGTAGTCGCTGCCTTTCTTCTTCTTCTTGTCGTTCTCTGTCAGCGGCTTCTTGTTGCTCTTGCCGCATTTGGCGATCCCACTCTTGTCTCTCTATGTCGTTATTGAGGGTCCAGGCTAGAGCTAGCTGACGGGCAGCTGTTTCGTGGTCACCACCATCAGCAATGAGCTGTTCTCTGGCTAGACGGAAATTCTCGGAGGAGAAATCCGGAGGGGCCATTAGGTGTGGGTTTCGAGCTAGAGTAGGCATGAGCAAGTGCTGAGCAAAGAATGAAGAAAATCAGGCGAGCGTCTCAGCTGAATCTCGAGGCGCGAGTGAGTGGTACGAGGAAGAGAAGCACAGGCTAACTTCGTTCCCACGCGTAGACTAAATTCTCTGTACGCTACGTGCCTCCGCTACTGAGAATGGACAGCTGTGTCGTGATCTGGGAAAACCGACGAATCAAGAAGCTGCCGTGTAGGATCGAGGGAACCTGTTCAGACAGAGCCCTATAGGATAGGAATGCGTGGGACTGGGCTGTGCTCTTCGTATGCCACAGACTCCTGCCCTCTCTTTCTTACAGACGTCCACTAACCGTTTGACTACTGGTGAGCTTCCCTCATCTCCAATCTGTGCGACGTACTCAAGGAACACAGTCAATCTGCTTCCCGCTTCTCCAACCAACTTGCACTTCTCCAATCCATCGGTGAGCTTCCCATCGGTCCGCCTTCACATTATTTGCGCTTACCTGCATGCAGCTTCGTTCGCCATCCCGACACCCAAGATCGTCTGCGGTCAACTATAGTCCGTCTTCACCTGTGGGTTCCTTCTGGCTGGCCGATTAGCCTTGCTGATCAAGTAATATTCTGACTTTCAGCACTACCCACTCTCTGTTTTAGAAAGGTATGGCTCTGACGTCCTTGTCAAATGGCAGTTGATGGTCTGAAGGTGGACCCATTTCCATCGTGAATAACCCCGCAGTGTAACGACATTCGATGGACAACGTTTCCCGCAAACGAGAGAAGTTGGAACGCTGTCCTCCAGGGCATGCTGGTCGTTATCTCGCCCTCTACAAGCTGGCATATGCCCTCTGCGAGAGATACGAGAAAGAGAGCAGAATCGACGACTTGAACGAGTCAATCACTTTGCACCGCGACTCTTTGGAACTCCTACCCGTCGAGGAAGAAGGCGGCGGTCGGTCCTTCTCACTCAACGAGCTTGCTTTCTGCCTCTGCCGTAGATATCGTAAGCTGGGGGCAGTCGATGATATAGAAGAAGCCATTGCACTCGAACGGCAAGCACTAGCGCTGCGTCCACCAGGGCATCCCAAACGAAGTGCTTCTCTCCACAATCTTGGTGGCCACCTCTGGACGAGGTTTGAGAAGCAGTCTGAGATCTGCGACTTGGAAGAGGCGATTCCGCTGCTCCGTGCAGCTTTGGAATTACATCCCTCTGGCCATAAGTGGCGGTCTTTTACGCTCCATTACCTTAGCCTTTGTCTCTCGTGTAGATATGAAAGGCAGGGACTAGTCGAGGACTTGGAAGAACTCGTGACACTCAGATGAGCAGAACTAGAGCTCTATCCGCGAGGACACGCTGATCATGCCGCATCTCTCCACAACCTTGCTCGTGACCTCAGGATGAGGTACGCGAAAACAGCTGTGATAGCCGACTTGGAGGAGTCCATTGAACTGCACCGTGCAGCCTTGGAACTACGTCCCCCTGGAGATCGCGATCGGTCCTCAACGCTCGATGAACTCACCATCTGTCTGTCAACTAGATATGATAAGCTGGGGATCGTTGCCGACCTGGAAGAAGCCATTGAATTCGGACGCGCAGCACTGAAGCTTCTTACACGAAGCCACTCCAGTTGCGGTGCATCTCTTCACAATCTCGCCTGTAACCTCAGGAAGAGGTTCGTGAAACGGGCCGCGATTCAAGACCTGGAGGAAGCGATTGAGCTGCTCCGTTCAGCTTTGGAACTACGTCCCACTGGACATCCTGATCGGTCCTCATCACTCTGTGAACTTGTTTTCTGTCTATCGCATAGGCACGACAAGCATAGGGTAGTGGAGGACTTGGAAGAAACAGTTATGCTAGGACGTGAAGCACTAGAACTTTGTCCACTGGAGCATCCTTATCGCGGCATGTGTCTCCGAAATCTTGGTCGCAACCTCCGGAAGAGTTCCGTGCAAACAGCTGCTATCCGTGACTTGGAAAAATCCATTGAGCTGCTCCGTCGGGCTCTGGAACTGCACCCCATCGGACATCCTGATCGATCCTCGTCACTCTATGAACTTGCTCTTTGTTTGTCGCTTAGACACGACCAGTATGGGGAAGCTAGTGACCTGGAAGAAGCCATCCTACTCGGACGTGAAGCACTAGAGCTCTGTCCATCAGGGCATCCTGATCATGGTGTAATTCTTCACAGCCTCGCTTGCGACCTTTGGAAGAAGTTTCAGTACCTCCATCAGACTGCAGCGGTAGTCTGTCCAACAAGCAGAGCTGATCTCGCCTCCTCCCTTTTCGAGTTCTCTCAACACTTCTGGGACCAGTTTCAGAAGGAGATCAGGGTGACCGATCTAGACAACGCCGTTTGTCTTGCAATGCATGCTTTGGAGCTCCGACTGTCTCCTGAAGATGATTCGGTCGCAGCGTGGGTCCAGAGGGTGGCCAAGGGAGCAAATGCAGATGAACTCGTCATGCCTGGGCTGGTGGTAGATAACCTACGTACCCTTGCGAGTTACCATAGGGCCAGATTTACAGCTCAGCGCGCAATTCTTGACCTAAACGAAGCCATCACATTTTACCGACATACGCTACAAACCTGTCCAGCTGGGCATCCCGATCGCGCCTCGCTCCTCCACGACCTTGCACAGTGTCTGGCAGACCGGTTTCGTGAACAACCCGCAGCAGTAGATCTGGATGAGGCTATTTCCCTCGAACAAGAAGCCCTACATTTACTCGTACGTGGAGTTCCAGACTACCACGTATCTCGGCGATGTCTTGCGGCCTGCCTGCAAATGAAGTTCGACTCCCGAATTGCTATGACGACCTCGGGTGCCGCGAGTGTTGACTCCCTCAACGTGAAGGAAGTCATCCGTAATGTCGCATTCGAAATCCTCAAAACCATGCCAACCAGGCTGCTGCATACACCGACCGGACTCCTGTGCAGCCGTGATGAGCAGATATCACATTTTATGGATAGTCAACAGTGTAAAGAGTTGGAGGCTCTGTGCACAACATGCGATCAGCATCAGCAAAGGGAACTTATTCATGCTGATATCTCGAGACACTTCCAGTACGTCACACTTTCTCACCGCTGGGGCGACGGCGAGCCATCGTTGCACGACATCGAGGACCACACGATATATGACATGCCAGTTAAGGGGGGCTTTGGCAAGGTGCAAGCTTTCTGCCGTGTTGCTTTGGAGTTGGATTACTTGTGGGCATGGAGCGACACGTGCTGCATCGACAAACACAGCAGTGCCGAGGTGCAAGAAACGATAGGATCGATGTTCGCGTGGTATCGACAGTCTGCGCTGACTATCGTACACCTTTCCGATGTCCCCGATACCGGTTCAATTGGGAGCAGCGAATGGTTCAGACGTGGGTGGACCCTCCAAGAACTACTCGCTCCCCGAACCATGCTATTTTACACTCGAAACTGGTCACTTTACAAGAACCTCACGTCTGCAAACCATAAAGAGGATGCCGCTGTGTTGGCAGAGCTGGCAAGGGAAACTAGAATAGAGCCCCGGTTCCTCACCGACTTTTCTCCGGGGATGGACAATGCACGTTCAAGACTCCAATGGGCATCATCGCGCCTTACCACTCGACCCGAAGATATCGCCTACTCACTTTTTGGGATCTTCAACGTCTACCTCCCCGTTTTGTACGGTGAATCTGCTGCGCATGCACTCGGCCGTCTCCTTACCGAAATTGTATCGCAGTCTGGGGACATCTCGGTTCTGGATTGGGCTGGAGAGCCGTCACCGTTTCACAGCTGTTTCCCTGCTCACATCACTTCGTATCAAAGACTATCAGTGCCTCCACCTCACTTGAATGCAGAAGGGCAGTCATCAGCGAGAAGTGAGGGACTCTCGTCATTCGAAGTACTACAAGACATCCCCGGCTCACCTACGGTGCGACCGGTTCAGTTGCGAACTCTAGACTCAAACATACTAGGCGAGGTACACGATATCCACTCACCTGCTAGGGTGCCTCTTGCGCGATTCTTCGGTCGCCTCCTTGCACTACCCTGCATTCCCTATCAAGTCACAGCCATTCAGCTGAAAGGGACCGATCCATCGACACCGAATTATACGTACAATATCCAGGCATCCGGTCTGACACCACTCGAGATCACATTGCCGGTCAACCTGGAGGACGTAACGAGGTCCCAGGATGTTCTATACCTTGTTCGCCCATGGCACTCGAAACTACTCGGTCCATTCGCTGCGCTAGACGCTGTGACTGACGAGCAACTGGTTTCTGCGCTTTTGACGCCATTTAACGCACTTCTGTTAACTCAACTACCTCACAATGAGCATAAAAGAATCGCGTCTTCTACCCTCATCACTGCTCAGCCCGTGAACCGGGCTAGCATTCTGAACAGTAAAATTAGGATATTCAATGTTATTTAGTTAATTGTCTGGTCGTGATACGCTTATGCGAAGACTGTTGTGCTGTACATGGCGATATTCACCTGCAGTATTTACTCGTGTGGGAGGTCGTAGCCAAGCTTCGACTGGCCTCAATAGTTGTACCCGCTCGAAGATATTGTTTATTCACTCTTTAGGATCTTCAACGTCCGTCTCTCTGTTCTGTATGGCGAATCTGTTGAGTGCGCGCTTGGCCGTCTCCTGGGAGAAATCGTACCAGTCCGCAGAAATCTCGGTTTTGAATTGGGTCTGGGAACCATCACTCTTTCGTAGCTGTTTACCCGCTGGCACATCACCTGCTATCAAAGACCACCGGCACCCTCACTCTACCCGGCCATTGAACAACAACCATCGACGATGAGTCAGTTGCCCTCTTCTCTTGAAGTGCCTCTATGGCTCATTTGTTACGTCGTTGCTCTGTGGTTCTCTCGTTCGTTACCTTACACTGTCAAGTGTCGCCCATCGCGTTCCGGCGATTCAGTAGGTAACGCCACGTTTCACGTATAGAGCCGGTGATCTCGTATTGCGGTAAAGAGAAAGCGCAAATAACGCTACATCGAGGTAAGCACATATAACACAACTTGAACGGGTAGGGACCCACGATAGATCCGAAGTGGCGGGGCTATGCGTGTCCGCCCCGCCATCTGACAACAATGGTGAGCCGGGAGAGAAAAACGGTGGGAGAGCGTCGATAAATCGTACTCGACAAGGGGGAGTGAGTAGGCTGCTTGGCGATTGGAAGATCGAAGTGGATAAAGTGATAACACCACCATATTGAGAGATGACATGTAGGAATAGTAAGTGCAAGTGAAAGGTAGGGGCGTGATTCCCAACGCTGTAGTTCTGCTGTGCGATGGGATGACGGCACCAACCCCGTTCCTTTCCATACATCAGTGCCATAATGAACAATACCCAAGTGTAATGTAGGAGACAGGCGTCCGCATATCCTTCATCGCAGGCCATGAAGTCTTATGGACCCGATCAGACTTGATAAGCAGACTATACGAGTGGCGTTGTGAAGGATGCTCAGCAAGTACATTTCCAGCGAATGGCAGCCGACCCTTGGATTTCGACAAGAGAAACGGGAGAATAGCTGAAATAAGCAGCACCTGGAGGTTCGCCGATAGACCAGTTTCAAGAACGGCACGGAAAGCTAGCTGCGACCTCGTAGCTTGGATTCCAGGCGAACAAGCTGTATTGCGAAGCATCGTCTAGTGAAACGCAATCAAGAAGCTGCTGTGTGGATCAGTGGCGCATCAGAAACAAGGGACCGTGTTTAGGTAGGGTCCAGGGTAGGAATGCGTGGCCTGTGCTCTTCGTATGCCACAGCTTCCTGTCCTCCCCCTCTCGCAGACGTCCACTAACCGCTCGACTACTGGTAAGCTTCCCTATCTCCAATCTGCGCGACGTACTCATGGAACACAGTCAATTTGCTTGTCGCTTCTCCAACTAACCTACACTTCTCGAATCCATCGGTGAGCTTCCCGTCGGTTTACATTCACATTATTTGCGCTTACCGGCGCGTAGCTTCGTTCATCATCCCAACACCCAAGATCGTCCGCGGTATCGCTGATTTGGGTAGTATCCAGACTTTCGGGATTACCCACTTTCTGGTTTAGACAGGTATGGCTCTAACGTCCTTATTATACCGCAGTTAATGGTCTGAAGGCAGACCCATCTCCGTCCTGAATAACCTCGCAGTGTGACGACATTCGATGGACGACGTTTCCTGCAAAAGAGAAGAATTGGAACGTTGCCCTCCCGGGCGTGATGGTCGTGATGACTCGCCCTCATCAACCTGGCATACGCCCTCCACCAGAGATTCCTAAAAGAGCGCAAAATCGGCGATTTGAACGAGGCAATCACTTTGCACCGCGATGCTTTGAAACTCCGACCCGTCGAGGATGAGGGCGGCGATCGGTCCGACTCACTCCATGAACTTGCTTTCCGCCTCTTCCTTAGATATGAGACTCTGGGGACAGTCGATAATTTGGAAGAAGCCGTCGCACTTGGACGGGAAGCACTGGCGCTGCGTCCACCAGGGCATCCCGTTCGTGATTTCTCTCTCAACAATCTTGGTGCCTACCTCCGGCTGAGGTTCAAGAAGCAGGCTGAGGTCTGCGACTTGGAAGAGGCGATTCAGCTGCTCCGTGCAGCTTTGGAATTACGTTCCCCTGGCCATCAGTTGCGGTCTCAAACGCTCAGTAACCTTATCCTTTGTCTCTCGAGTAGATATGAAAGCCGGAGGTTAGTCCAGGACTTGGAAGAGCTTGTGACACTCAGACGAGCAGAACTAGAGCTCTATCCGCGAGGACATTCCGATCACGTCGCATCTCTCCACAATCTTGCTCGTGACCTCAGGACGAGGTACGCGAGAACAGCTGCGATAAATGACTTGAAGGAGTCCATTGAACTGCACCGCGCAGCTTTGGAACTACGTACCCCTGGAGATCGCGATCGGTCCTCCACTCTCCATGAACTCACCCTCTGTCTGTCATCTAGGTATGACAGGCTGGGTATGGCTGCCGACCTGGAACAAGCCATTGAATTCGGACGCGCAGCACTGAAGCTTCTTAAACATGGGCACCCCAGTCGTGGCGAATCCCTTCACAATCTCGCCTGCAACCTCAGGAAGAGATTCATGAAACAGACTGCGATGCAAGACCTGGAAGAAGCGATTGAGCTGCTCCATGCAGCTTTGGAACTACGTCCCATTGGACATCCTGATCGGCCCTCATCACTCTGTGAACTCGCTTTCTGTCTGTCATGTAGACACGGCAAGCATGGAGTAGCCAAGGACTTGAAAGAAGCCGTTACTCTAGGCCGTGAAGCACTAAAACTTTGTCCACAAGGGCATCCTAATCATGGCATGTGTCTCCGAAACCTTGGTCGCAGCCTAATCAGGAATAGTTCCGCGGAAACAACTGCTATCCGTGACTTGGAGGAATCCATTGAGCTGCTCCGTCGGGCTCTGGAACTGCACCCCATCGGACATCCTGATCGACCCTCATCACTGTATGAACTTGCTCTTTGTTTGTCGCTTAGGCACGACAAGCACGGGGTAGCCGATGGTCTGGAAGAGGCCATCCTACTCGGACGTGAAGCGCTAGGGCTCTATCCACCAGGGCATTCTGATCGTGGTGTAATTCTTCACAGCCTCGCATGCGACCTTTGGAAGAAGTTTCAGTACCTTCGTGAGGCTGCAGCTGTAGTCCGTCCAACAAGCAGAGCTGATCTCGCTTCTGCCCTTTTCAACCTCTCTCAACACCTCTGGGACCGGTTTCAGGAGCAGGTCATGATGACTGACCTAGATGATGCTATTTGTCTTGCAACGTATGCTTTGGAGCTCCAACTACCTCCTGAAGATGATTCGATCACAACATGGCTCCAGAGGCTGACCCCGGGAGAAAATTCAGTCGAACTCGTCATACCTGGGCATGTGGTAGACAATCTACATGCCATTGCGAATTACCATAGGGCCAGATTCCAAAACCTGCATGACATTGTTGACCTAAACGAGGGCATCACATTTTACCGACGTACCCTACAGTTTCGCCCATCTGGGCATCCCAATCATGCATCATCCCTTCATGACCTTGCACAGTGCCTAGCTGACCGGTTTCGTGAACAAACCACAGCAACTGATCTGGACGAGGCTATTGCTCTCCAACAAGAAGCCCTGCACTCCCTCGGGCATGGAGAGGCAGGCTACGACATATCTCGACGCAGTCTCGCGACCTATGTCCAAATGAAGATCAGGACACAAGTTGCTGTGATGTCCTCGGATATCTCAGGTATTACCCACTTGGATGTTGCGCAAGCTGTTCGCAGTGTCGCATTTGAGACCCTCAAGACCATGCCTACCAGGCTGCTGCACACGCATTCTGGCATTTTGTGCAACCGGGATGCGCAGGTGTCGCACTTTTTGAGTAGCCCGCAATACAGACAGCTGGTGTCTCAGTGCAAAACATGCGAGCCGAATCAGCAAATGGAACTCATCCGTACGGAGGTCTCCAGACACTTCCAGTATGTCACGCTTTCTCACCGCTGGGGCTCACGCGAGCCATCATTGCTCGACATCGAAGGCCGGGGGATATATAGTATGCCAGCCATCGGCGGCTTGAGAAAACTCCAAGGTTTCTGTGCTATTGCTTGCGAGTCTGATTACCTGTGGGCATGGAGTGACACGTGCTGCATCGACCAGCATAGCAGCGCCGAGTTGCAACAGACAATAGGTTCGATGTTCGCGTGGTATCGACGGTCCGCCTTGACCGTCGTATACCTTTCCGACGTCCCTGATACCGGTTCGCTCGGAAGCAGCGAATGGTTCAGACGTGGGTGGACCCTCCAAGAACTACTCGCTCCCCGAACCATACTATTTTACACCCAGAACTGGACGCTTTACAAGAACCTCACGTCTGCAAACCATAAAGAGGATGCCGCCGTGTTGGCAGAGCTAGCAAGGGAAACTGGAATAGAACCCCGGTTCCTCACTGACTTTTGTCCAGGCGTGGACAATGCACGTTCAAGACTCCAGTGGGCATCATCGCGCCTTACCACTCAACCCGAAGACATCGCTTACTCACTTTTCGGGATCTTCAACCTCCACCTCCCTGTTTTGTATGGTGAATCCGCTGAGCATGCACTCTTCCGTCTCCTTACCGAAATTGTTTCGCGGTCTGGGGACATCTCGGTTCTGGATTGGGTTGGAGAGTCGTCACCGTTTCACAGCTGTTTCCCAGCTCACATTAAATACTATCAATGCCTTCCACCCCACCCATATGCAACAGAGCAACCAATGGCAATAAGTGAGGGGCTCTCTTCATGCGAAATACTACCAGACATCCCCGGCTCACCTACGGTGCAGCCGGTTCAGTCGCGAACTCCAGACTCAAATGTACTAAGCGAGGTGCACGATATCCACTCACCTGCTAGGGTGCCCCTTGCGCGATTCTTCGGTCGCCTCCTTGCATTGCCATGCATTCCCTATCAGGTCATAGCCACTCAGCTGAAAGGCGCAGATCCATCAACACCGAATTATACATACAGCATCCAGGCGTCTGGTCTGACACCACTCGACATTGCGTTGTCTGTCAAGTTAGAAGACATAACGAGGCCGCAAGCCGTTCTGCATCTTGTCCGCCCTTGGCACTCGAAGCTACTCGGTCCGTCCACTGACCTTGATGCCGTGACTGATCAGCAGATACTTTCTGCACTTGGGACGCCATTTAATGCACTTTTGTTAACTGAACTACCTCACAACGAGCATAAAAGAATCGCGTCTTCTACCCTCATCACTGCTCAGCCCGTGAACCGGGCTAGCATTCTGAACAGTAAAATTAGGATATTCAATGTTGTTTAGTTAGTTACCTGGTCGTGCTTCACACGCAGTATTTACTCGTGTGGGAGGTCGTAGCCAAGTTTCGACTGGCCTCAATAGCCGTACCCTCTCTGAAGATATCGCCTATTCGCTTTTTGAGATCCTCAACGTCCGTCTCTCTGTTCTGCAGGCAAATCCGTTGAGCACGCGCTTGGCCGTCTCCTGGCAGAAATCGTACCAGTCTGTAGAAATCTCGGTTTTGAATTGGGCCGGGGAACCACCGTTCGTAGCTGTTTTCCCGCTCGCGTCACCTCCTATCGAAGACCACCGGTATCCTCACTGTACCCGGCCATTGAAGAACAACCTTCGGCGATGAGTCAGTGACCCTCTTCTCTTGAAGTACCTCTATGGCTCACTTGCTACGTCGTTGCTCCTTGGTTCTCTCGTTCGTTACCTTACACTGTCAAGTGTCGCCCATCGCATTCCGGCGATTCAGTACGTAACGCCACGTTTCACGTATAGAACCGGTGATCTCGCGTTGCAGCAAAGAGAAAGCACGAATAACACTACGTCGAGGTCAACACATACAACGCAACGTGAACGGGTACGGACCACACCGATGAATCCGAAGTGGTGAAGCTATGCGTGTCCGCCCCGCCATCTGAGAACAGCGGTGAGCCAGGAGAGAAAGACGGTGGGAGAGCATCGATGAATCGCGCCCGACAAGGGGGAGTGAGTAGGCTGCCTGGCGATTGGAAGACGGAAGCGGATAAAGCGATAACACCACCATATTGAGAGATGACGTGTACGAGTAGAGATTGCAAGTGAAAGGTTGGACCCGGTTAGTTGTTGGGTGGTACAATCGCGCCTGACGACGAGGACGCAACGGGTCTGGAACTGAGGTCGATAGCGCCGGATTTGGACAGAGTATATTTTCCAAGACGCAGATCACCGGTATGAGAACGGCACGGCAGGCTTCGAAGGGAGGTCGCATCAAGAGGTGAGTGCGATATGACTCTCGCAATGCTTGCAAAGGCACGTCAGCGCGAGTATGCTTAAGTTGCTGTCGATCTATAGGCTATAACGACTGTGTCGTGTTCGTCTGTCCGCAGTAGTAGGCAGGCGCGTCGTCATTTTGCCATCGTTGAGGTTGGGCAGGACGGCAGTCCACTGAGATGAGTGCAAGAGGGCCAAGTAAAAGAGACATCGAGTGAACATTCGCCGGTTGGTTACCGGTTACACTAGTCCATGTTGGCTTCGTGCAGTGGTTATAAGTGCGATGATCGATAAAGCTAGACTAGGGACTGCTCGCTGAGAGGTGCATCCATGTCAATGCATAAACCCGTGTTACCAAGAAGAGGAATTCGAACTTGACCGACATGAGACCAGGCATTGGTGTGCGGATGCTATTCAACACCTTCCGCGGACTATGGCGAACGATGCGGAAGAATTCCGTTGTTCCCCGGCCCCCGCACGGTAATGCACCCCTCACTGGAAATGTTCCGCGGACCAAACTGTCAGTTTCGACCACCTGCAACGTTGCATCTTGGAAAAGAGAAAGAAGTAGTCAAGTATTCGACGATAAATCAGCTACATTTCCACGTCCCTCCCCGAATCAAGCTTGCTTCAGACACTCTTCGCAAAGTTCGAGGCATGTGTTTTAGGTGCTGGCAATGCTTGGTAGCCCAGGTAGCAGCTCCATCACGGTCAAGCCCCTGCTGATCAACTTCGCTCCCTTCTAACCGTCCTCCTGGTTTTCTGCGCGGCAATTGACTCAAAACCTAATTGGCTTGGGTATACTTTTGTGGGTATGAGCTTGGGGTGAGGACAATTTATCTATTCGGACTGACTTGGAAGTAATCCTGCACGGCACGCACGGCCCCCATGCTTCCAAACACGCCTTCGAAATATCCCTTCAACCCCGCCACACCACGCACGATGGCACCGACCACCCCATCCGGACGTACGACAACAGCCGCCACCTCCTGGGGCTCCACTACATACCCTCGGTACGCATGACCCGCCTCATCGGTAAGCACTTCTTCGTCAATGGTTTGATCTTCCTCCCAAGACGGCTATTTGGTTTAGAGGTGGAACCGGGGTGGACGACTACAGGCCTCACTGATGCCTTCCGCAGACTCCGGTCAAGTGTCGTGAGTTCGGATTGGATGATAGGGACATCCAAGGTCGGTGCAAAAACGATAACAGTATGATGCGTCGACCCGAAGATATCCATCCGGGTGTTCCCGGCCACGCCGTTTGACTGAGAACCGCTTGAAAGGCTGGCGGATGCACGGTTAGGTAAAACGACAGGCACGAGTCCCAGTGCATCGGCTGCATGATCACCTGCTCGCATGACGCCTCCTTGAGTGTCCCCATATGCACTGTTTCTGACCGTGACCCCCCAGTCTAGGAGCGAACTCGTCGACGACATTTCGGCCTGTGCGATAATTCACGCTGAGCGTATGCAACTTCCCTCCGTGACGCATTGCACACTCAAAATTGGATTTTACTTGCTCTGAGCCGCTGTTTTCGCTGGCAGTCGATCCTGGAGTGTGTTCGGCAGTGGACTGCCCAAATGTACGATTATACAGTTCGGTCGGTAAACCGAGCGTTTCGGTGATCACGGGAGTCGTTCGGCGGTGTAGGTATCCAGAAGGGACGCCTGGGATAAGCCCTTGTATACCGGTGCAATTTTCCAGGCAATATTCAACTGTCAAGGGTATGTTAGCATGGGTATTGTAACATGGAGTGCGTGAAGTCTTACTGCGCACGTAGCGCTCAAATGCTAATTGGTCTTGTCGCGTTCTCCGGCTCCACCTCCCGGCATATGCCATGTGTTACAGCTAGTGCTGAGTGTGCAATCGTTCACAGCCTGAGGCCCGAGTCTCGTACACTCAAAAGCTAGTTGGTTTTACACTTGCCTATGCAATGTTTCCTTTCGTCTTCCACCACCATCATTGTCATGCACTCATCCCTGACTTCCATGAAGTGGGAGGGGGATCGAACCGCTTGGAGAGCGCACTGACCAGCCGGTAATCCTAGGGTACCCGTGCGTGTCCGCTTCGAGAGAGAAAAACGTACTGACTGAACAGACTAACGAACAGAATCGTTGTTGCGGTCGTCGACGACATTTGGAGGTCAAGCGAGGATGACACGCTGCAGGTCTTCAATCAAGTGTACATGACCTCATTCAGGGTCACTCTGCGCGAGTGTTTAATATTTTATGTATGTGTGGCAACCATCCTCCCGGTCGTCGTCGCACACAGTGGCGGCTGTCAGACGGACGCGTCCAAAGTTTCTCCGTCGGATAGGCCGGGGCCGTGCACGCTAACCAAATCGATATCATAACTTGGTCTCTATCACCGACGACTTCCCTTGTTTGTCTTTTCTTTCGTTGATCATCAAGCCCGGCATGAAACTCGCCGTACTCACGTCTGGTGGCGACAGCGCAGGCATGAATACAGTCGTGTGTGCTGTCGTCAAAGCAAGAATACTAAGGTAGGTAGACTCGTACGGTGTCCCTACTCCTCTCAACGTCGTTCAGTGGCTGCGAGTCCTGGATCATACGCGAGGGACACGAGGTAACACGAATACCCTCCACCACCGATGAGTCCTCCGCCGATTATTCCGCTAGGCAATGCGTGCGCAGCGGAAAAGTTACTAATCTCGTCGAAAACCTTCGATTCGGTGATGGTGGTCTCCTTCGCGATGGTGCGGGTGACTGTGCGTGGGGACGAACGCTCAAAGGCAGATACATCGTCCGTGCAGGTTGGGACGACGTCAGGGGCTGGTTCGCAGATGTGCGTCCGACGAGCATCGTTCGACCGTCGCTCATCCTAGTCGCCGCTGATTCCAGGGCGACACCCTCATCAATACAGCGTGTTCAAAAACATTTCGCAGCCCGGTAGGTCGACTTGCAGCGGCCTACAACCTTGTTAAGGAAGGCATCGATGCTCTGGTCGTATGTGGAGGCGATGGATCTCTCACTGGAGCAGACCTCTTCTGCTTGGAATGGCCCCCTCTCGTTTCTACTCTTCACTCTGAGGGAAAAATCACGGACGAACAGCCGTCGAAACATGGACATCTCCGTAATTATCGTTGGACTCGTTGGCTCGATCGACAATGATATGAGCATGACTGACCTCACGATTGGCGCCTCAACAGCATTGCATCGGATCTGCGAAGCGATCGACAGCATCAGTCCGACCGCGGCATCTCACTCGAGGGTCTTTGTACTCGAGGTCATGGGTAGACACTGCGGATGGTTAGCTTTATTGGCAGGCGTGAGGTCTGTCTTTTTCGTTGCGGGTATAGACAACGAGTTTACACAATGTGTACCCAGTGCGGGTGCAGACTTCATTTTCATCCCAGAGCGGCCACCCCAGACAGACTCATGGGAAAACGAGATGTGCTAAGCCATTTGCATGGTAATTCCACTCTTATCCGTATGATCTCTTTCACCCATCACCTCTCTCACCACCGCGAAGTGGGCAACGCGAGACGCTCGTGATCATTTCCGAAGGCACCCATGATAGCAACCTCAAACCCATTCGTGCAGACTACGTCGGGGACATTCCCACCAAACACCTCGGTCTCGATTCACGCAGCACTACGCTCAGACGTATCCAACGCAGTAGGCGACCATGTGCCTTCCATCGCATCCGTTTGATTGGCTCGTTGGTTCGAGCGTTCACGTCTCACTCGGTTGACGGCATACAGCCTACCTTGCAAGGTAGAGGCAGTCAAGGCAGTTCTCGAAGCTATGCCGGATACCCCTTCCTACATGATCGGCGTGAGGGAGAACAAACTCACACGCGTGCCTTTAATGGAGGCTATGGAAATGGTATATGTGTAGTTGTCTGCTTCCTGGTACTTTGCTCTAGAGGCCCATTCCAGATGCGAGCAGTTGCGGATGCCATTGCCGACAAGGATTTTGCAAAGGCAATGTCTTTGCGTGACCCGGAGTTTTTGCAGAGTCTTGAAGGATTCATGACCACGTCTCTACTGTACAAGGAGAAGGCGCTCTCCGAAGACAAGGTGAGCCCACTTTTGCGACGGCCCGTTTGGTTTGGCTGATCCCCCTCGTAGCGCATGCGGGTAGCTATCATGCAGTGAGTTAAGGCATCCAAGCGTATGCGTCATCCCCTCGCCTCCTTTAGTATCGGTGCGCCCGCCGGGGGGATGAATGCTGCTGCCCGTGCCGCACTCCGGTACTGCATCAAGCAAGGACATATTCCACTCGCCGTTCACAATGGACTCGAGGGTCTCCTCGACGGCATGGTTTCTGAGAAGCGGTGCATGGCGGTAGCTTTTCCGATCCTTTTTTTTATTTTTATTTTAATTATATACTATTGCGTAGATAACAAGGGAACGGAACTCTTGGCCAACTCGCACTCAGTCACTATTATTTGATGGGGTCTACCCATGAGAAGCCGGACTTGCATGCACCGATCTACTATCAGCACCTGCTTGGTCACTCCCATTTCGTGTTTTGACTTTTCCCTTGTATAGGTTGTAACAGCTCCATTACGTGTTTTCTGCCTCTTTCCCTCATCATCCCGCCGTGCTTGGCGACACACGCAATCATGCCTGGTGAGTCAGGGACTGTTCCTGCAGATGGACCCGTAGAAGGCCCAATCGCTGTAATGTTAGATGCGATTATGCATTATACCGCTGTTCGACACCGAGGAAAGACATGCTGCGTGAAGGAGGAGAACGTGCTTCGAAGTTACGTATCAGAATCCGCGACTCTCGTCATCGCACATGCCTTCTCAAGTCGTTCGCGTGTGACGGGCGTTTCGAGAGACCGGGTGGTAAGGATACCCAACACATGCATAGCTGCCAGAACGTGAGCTCACTGGCGGGGGGCGACAGCAATGAAACTATGCGTATCTCCTGAGTATAGGTACTCCCGACTAGACCTGCAGCGCCATCAGCACTCCAAGAGAATGGCGTTCGACCAGCACCCTTGAGCTGAAACTCGTATATTGTATCAGGGTCAGGAAGGCTGAGGCCTCCCGTGACCTACTACGCTCTGCCTCGGAAGATCTAGTCATAACAGACATTTTGGGAACGGTAAAAGGAATCGAAGCCCTAGCCGATTTCCTCAAGGAAACAGATACTGACTCGAGCCGAGCCAACACGCCGCCGTCTTCAGCCCCAGAGTAACGCCACCCACCTTTTGACCCCCCCTATAATCGTCTTTCCATAGTACATTACACCTCCTACTATTTACCTTCACCCGCATATAACCTTCATATGTCAACTATAAACTATACGTCTTACTCCACGGCTATCGCATGGTAGTACATACTTTACATTCCAATCTACGGGCCCCAGGGGCACCGCGTCTTAGTAGTAGCCTACTTGTTGCGGTATATAAATATAGAAGTTCTCTCTCTCTCTCTCTCTCTCTCAGGAAGGCTGAGGCGTGACGACTGCAAGACATCAGGACTCGCTACAAGGTCAAACATATGCCCTTAGAAATCGAGATTGTTTGCCAATCACCGAGCTGCCCTGCCCGGACGCCGTCGATGGCTCATTCACCCTGTTCCCACACTGGATGGATAACGGAACGTTCGTTTCCCTGTGAGCATTCGTCATGCCACCATCTTTCTCGTTTTTCTTTCCTAGCACACAGGAAAACATTTTTGAATGAATCGAATGCCTCGGCCTCTGAACAACGTCATCACCACTAAAGGACAGGAAAGAGTAAGGTGCAAGTGAAACAGTGCCATATTGAACAAATACCCAAGTGTGATGTAGGAGACAGGTGTCCGCCTCATTTCATATCCTCAATGCAGGCCATGGAATCTTGTGGACCCGATCGGACTTGATAAGCAGAGTATACGAGCGGCGTTGTGAAGGATGCTCAGCAAGTACGTTTCCAGCGAATGGCGACCGACCCTTGGATTTCGACAAGAGAAACGGGAGAATAGCTGAAATAAGCAGCACCCGGAGGTTCGCCGATGAGACCAGTTTCAAGAACGGCGCGCAAAGCTAGCTGCAAACTCGTAGGGTGGATTTAGGCGAGCAAGCTGTATCGTCTGGAGAAAACAGATCAACCAAGAACCCGGTATGTGGGATCAGTGGCGCATCAGACACAAGGGAACGTGTTCATGAGGCAGTGTCCAGGGTAGGCATGCGTGGGCTGTGCTCTTCATATGCCATAGCTTCCTGCCCCCTCTCACCCTCTCTCTGAGAGATCCATTAACCGTTCGACTACTGGCCGTGAGCTCTAACTCATCTCCAATCTGTACGACGTACTCAAGGAACACAGTCAATTTGCTTCTCGCTTCTCCGGCCAACCTGCACTTCTCCAATTCATCGGTAAGCTTCCCGTCCGTCCACCTTCACATTATTTGCGCTTATTGCATGCAGCTTCATTCACCATCCCGACACCCAAGATAGTCCGCAGTATATAAGTCTGTCTTCACCTGTGGGTCCCTTCTCGCTGCCCGGTTAGCCTCGCTGATTTGGGTAGTATCCTGAGTTTCAGGATTACCCACTTTCTGTTTAGACAGGTATGGCTCTGACGTCCTCGTCAAATGGCAGTTGATGGTCTGAAGGCGGACCCATTTCCATCGCGAACAACCCCAGTTTAACGACATTCGATGGACGACGTTTCCAGAAAACGAGAGAAATTGGCACGCTGTCCTCCAGGGCATGCTGGTCGTCGTGTCGCCCTCTACAACCTGGCACGTGGCCTTTACAAGAGATACGTGGTAGAGCGCAAAATCGACGATTTGAACGAGGCAATCACTTTGCACCGCGACGCTTTGGAACTCCGACCCGTCGAAAATGAAGACGGCGATCAGTCCGAGTCACTCAACGAGCTTGCTGTCTGCCTCTGCCATAAATATCGTAAGCTGGGGACAGTCGATGATTTGGATGAAGCCATCGCACTCGGACGGGAAGCACTAGCGCTGCGTCCACCGGGACGTCCCCGTCGTCATGTGTCTCTCTACAACCTTGGTTGCTTCCTCAAGAGGAGGTTCGAGAAGCAGGCTGAGGTCTGCGACTTGGAGGAGGCGATTCCGCTGTTCCGTGCTGCTTTGGAACTACGTCCCCCTGGCCATCAGTCCCGGTCTTTAACGGTCCATTACCTTATCCCATGTCTCTCGAGTAGATATGAAAGCCAGGGGCTAGTCGAGGACTTGGATGAACTCGTGACACTCAGACGTGCAATGCTAGATCTCTGTCCGCGAGGACATTCTGATCACGTCATATCTCTCCACAACCTTGCTTGTGACCTCAGGAGGAGGTACGCCAAAACAGCTGCGATAAGCAACTTGGAGGAGTCCATTGAACTACACCGCGCAGCTTTGGAACTACGTTCCTCAGGGCATCGCGATCGGTCCTCAACGCTCGATGAACTCACCATCTGTCTGTCAACTAGATATGATAAGCTGGGGATCGTTGCCGACCTGGAAAAAGCCATTGAATTCGGACGCGCAGCACTGAAGCTTCTTACACGAAGCCACTCCAGTCGCGGTGCATCTCTTCACAATCTCGCTTGCAACCTCAGGAAGAGGTTCGTGAAACGGGCCGCGATACAAGACCTGGAGGAAGCGATTGAGCTGCTCCATCCAGCTTTGGAACTACGTCCAGTTGGACATCCTGATCGGCCCTCATCACTCTGTGAACTTGTTTTCTGTCTATCGCATAGACACGACAAGCATAGGGCAATCGAGGACTTGAAAGAAGCGGTTACGCTAGGACATGAAGCGCTAGAACTTTGTCCACTAGAGCATCCTTATCGCGGCATGTGTCTCCGAAATCTTGGCCGCAACCTCAGGAAGAGTTCCGTGCAAACAACTGCTCTCCGTGACTTGGAAAAATCCATTGAGCTGCTCCGTCGGGCTCTGGAACTGCACCCCGTCGGACATCCTGATCGATCCTCGTCGCTCTATGAACTTGCTCTTGGTTTGTCGCTTAGACACGGCCAGCATGGGGAAGCCAGTGACCTGGAAGAAGCCATCCTACTCGGACGTGAAGCACTAGAGCTCTGTCCATCAGGGCAACCTGATCGTGGTGTAATCCTTCACAGCCTTGCTTGTGACCTTTGGAAGAAGTTTCAGTACCTCCATCAGTCTGCAGTGGTCGTCCGTCCGTCAAGCAGAGCTGATCTCGCCTCCTCCCTTTTTGAGTTCTCTCGACACTTCTGGGACCAGTTTCGGAAGGAGGCCATGGTGGCTGATCTAGACAATGCTGTTTGTCTTGCAACGCATGCTTTGGAGCTCAGATTGCCTCCTGAAGATGATTCGGTCGCAGCGTGGGTCCAGAGGGTGGCCAAGGGAGCAAATTCAGATGAACTCGTCATGCCTAGGCCAGTGGTAGACAATCTATGCACCCTTGCGAATTACCATAGGGCCAGATTCACAGCTCAGCACGCGATTATCGACCTAAATGAAGCCATCACATTTTACCGATATATGCTACAATTCTGTCCAACTGGACATCCCGATCGCGCTCCGTCCCTCCACGACCTTGCACAGTGTCTGGCAGACCGGTTTCGTGAACAACCCACGGCAGCTGATCTGGACGACGCCATTGCCCTTGAGCAGGAAGCTTTGCAGCTACTCGTACATGAAGAGCCGGAATATCAGGTGTCTCGGCGCTGTCTTACAGCCTGCCTACAAATGAAGTTCAACTCACGGGTTGTTATGATGTCCTCTGATGGCTCGGGTGTTACCCACCTTGACATCGAGCAAGTCATCCGTAATGCTGCATTTGAAATTTTGAAAACCATGCCAACCAGGCTCTTATACACGCCTACCGGCATCCTGTGCAACCGTGACGAGCAGGTATCGCATTATATGAAGAGTGAGCGGTACAAACGATTGGTGTCTCAGTGCAAAACATACGACCGGCGTCAGCAAATGAACCGCATTCATGCTGATATCTCAAGACACTTCCAGTACGTCACGCTTTCTCATCGCTGGGGTGAAGGCGAGCCATCATTGCGTGACATCGAGGGCCACACGATATACGGCATGTCAATCGAGGGGGGCTTCGGCAAGCTGCAAGCCTTCTGTCGTGTTGCCTTGGAGTGGAATTACTTATGGGCATGGAGCGACACGTGTTGCATCGACAAACACAGCAGCGCCGAGGTACAAGAAACGATAGGGTCGATGTTCGCTTGGTATCGACAGTCTGCCTTGACCATCGTATACCTTTCTGACGTCGCCGATACTGCTTCACTTGGGAGTAGCGAATGGTTCGGACGCGGGTGGACCCTCCAAGAACTACTGGCTCCCAGGAGCCTACTATTCTACACTGAAAACTGGTCGCTTTACAAGAATTCCCCTTCTTCGAATCATAAAACAGATGTCACCGTGTTGGCAGAGCTAGAAAGGGAAACTAGAATAGACCGCCGGTTCCTCACTAGCTTTTCTCCAGGCCCAGATGATGCACGCTCGAGACTGCAGTGGGCATCTCCGCGTCGTACCACCCGCCCCGAAGATATCGCCTATTCACTTTTCGGGATCTTTAACATCCACCTACCGGTTATGTATGGCGAATCTGCCGAGAACGCGCTCGGCCGTCTCTTGGCAGAGATTGTTTCGCAGTCTGGGGATATCTCGGTCTTGGATTGGGTCGGCCAACCATCACCGTTTCATAGCAGTTTCCCTGCTCACATCACCTCATATCAAATGCTACGATCGCCCACATGTCAACCTAGTGCCGAAGAACAGTGCTCCGCGATCAATCAGCAGCCTACGTCGTTCAAAGTACTTCAAAAACTGCGTGGCTCGCTCGCTACCTCACACCTTCTTCACTTTCTTGGTCGATCCCTGTCAGCGTCAAGTATCGCCCATCGTGTTTTACCAGTTCACCGACGCACCCCAGCTTCATATGCATCAAGCGAAGTGTACGATTTCCACTCACTTGCTAGGGTGCCGCTGCCGCGATTTTTCAATCGCCTCCTCATGCTACCATGTATTGCCTATCATATCACATCGGTTCAGCTGAAAGGGACAGATCCATCGATACCGAGGTGTACTTACAGCATCCAAGCGTCCGGCCTGATGCCGCTTGAAATTGCACTTCCGACCAAGCTAGAGGATCTAACGAGGCCACAAGCCATTCTGCATCTTGTCCGCCCATGGCACTCGAAGCTGCTTGGTCCATCCGCTGACCTAGATGCCGTGACTGATCAGCAGATACTTTGTGCACTTGGGACGCCATTTAACGCACTTTTGTTAACTCAACTACCTCACAACGAGCATAAGAGGATCGCGTCTTCTACCCTCATCACCGCTCAGCCCAGGAACCGGGTCAGCATTCTGAAAAGTAAAATTAGGATATTCAATGTTGTTTAGCTAGTCGTCTGGTCGTGATATGCATTATGTGAAGACTGTTGTTACCGTACAATCCAATATTCACCTGCAGCATTTACATGCTTGTCTGGCAAGTCATAGCCGTGCTTCGAGGTAGCACCTATTCTCTCTTTAGGATCTTCAAGCTTCAACGTCCGTCTCGCTGTTCCGGTGCACGGCGAATCTGTTGGCCGTCTCCTGCTTGAAATCGTACCAGTCTGCAGAAATCCCGGTTTTGAATTGGGTCGGGGAACAATCACCGTTTCATAGCTGTTTTCCCGCTCACATCACCTCCTATCGAAGACCACTGGCACTCTCACTCTACCCGGCCATTGAAGAACAACCATCGACGATGAGTCAGTGGTCCTCTTTCTTTTGAAGTACTTCTCCCGCTCACCAGTGTTGCGTCGTTGCTCCCTGGTTATCTCGTTCGTTCCCTTACACTGTCAAGTGTCGCCCATCGCGTTCCGGCGATGCAGTGGCAAACTCGAGACTTGTATTCAACAAGCGACGTGGACGGTTTTCACTCACTTACTAGCGTGCCCCGCCCAAGATTTCTCAACCGCCTCGTCATACATCCCTGTATTGCCTATCGTGTTAAGTACACACAAGTACGTGCTGACCACACAAATACTACTGCGAGACCAATTCCATTGTAGCGTGGACTCAGACGAAAATGCTGTATTGTCTGGGGAAAACCGATGACTTAAGAAGCTGCCGTGTGGGAACAAGGGAATGTGTTCAAGCAAGGCTTAGGGTAGGAAAGCGTGGGACTGGGCTGTGCTCTTCGTGTGCCACAGATTCTTTCCCTCTCTCTCTCTTACAAACATCCACTAACCGTTCGACTACTGGTGGGTTTTCCCTAATCTCCAATCCGTGCGACGTGCTCAAGGAACACAGTCAAATTACTTCTCGCTTCTCCAATCAACCTGCACTTCCCGAATCCATCGGTGAGCTTCCTGTCGGTCCACCTTTACGTTATTTGCGCTTACCGGCACGTAGCTTCGTTCATCATCCCGACACCCAAGATCGTCTGCAGTATTGTCTGTCTTCACCTGTGGGTTCCTTCTCGCTGCTCAATGATCCAGGTAGTATTCTGACTTACAGAATTA
The DNA here is from genome assembly GCA_024613165.1 of Pisolithus albus. Classification (NCBI taxonomy): domain Eukaryota; kingdom Fungi; phylum Basidiomycota; class Agaricomycetes; order Boletales; family Pisolithaceae; genus Pisolithus; species Pisolithus albus. The sequence goes on from JANFAB010000030.1 coordinate 112,142, forward strand.
CCCACTTTCTCTCTTAGACAGGTATGGCTCTGACATCCTTGTCAAATGGCAGTTGATGGTCTGAAGGCGGAACCATTTCCATCGTGAATAACCTCGCAGTGTAACGACATTCGATGGATGACGTTTCCCGCAAACGAGAGATATTGGAAGGCTGTCCTCCGGGGCATGCTGATCGCGATGTCGCCCTCTACAATCTGGCATATGTCGTCTGTGAGAGATACGAGAAAGAGCGCACAATCGACGACTTGAACGAGGCAGTCACTTTGTACCGCCACGTTTTAGAACTCCGACCCGTCGAAGATGAGAAGAGCAGTCGATCCGCATCACTCCACAACCTCGCTTTCTGCCTCGGGTGTAGATATGATGAGCTGGGGGCAGTCGATGACTTGGAGGAAGCCATCAAATTGGAACGGGAAGCACTGGCGCTGCGTCCACCAGGACATCACGATCATTCTGCGTCTCTCAACGATCTTGGTGTCTACCTCAGGAAAAGGTTCGAGAAGCAGGCTGAGGTCTGCGACTTGGAAGAGGCGATTCCGCTGCTCCGTAAAGCTTTGGAATTACATCCCCCTGGCCATCAGTGGCGGTCTTTGACGCTCAATTACCTTATCCTTTGTCTCTCGAGTAGATATGAAAGCCAGGGGCTAGTCGAGGACTTGGAAGAACTCGTGACACTCAGACGAGCAGAACTAGAGCTGTATCCGCGAGGACATTCTGATCATGCCACATCTCTCCACAATCTTGCTTGTGACCTCAGGAGCAGGTACACGAAAACAGCTGCGGTAAGCGACTTGGGGGAGTCCATTGAAGTGCATCGCGCAGCCTTGGAACTACGTCCCCCTGGACATCGCGATCGGTCCTCAACGCTCGATGAACTCACCCTCTGTCTGTCAACTAGGTATGACAAGCTGGGGATGGTTGCCGACCTGGAAGAAGCCATTGAATTCGGACGCGAAATGCTGAAGCTTCTTCCACAAGGGCACGGTGAATCTCTTCACAATCTCGCCTGTAACCTCAGGAAGAGGTTCGTGAAACAGACTGCGATGCAAGACCTGGAGGAAGCGATTGACCTGCTCCATGCAGCTTTGGAACTACGTCCCACTGGACATCCCGATCGGTCCTCATCACTCTGTGAACTTGCTTTCTGTCTATCGTATAGACACGACATGCATGGAGTAGCCAAGAACTTGGAAGAAGCGGTTACGCTAGGACGAGAAGCATTGGAACTTTGTCCACTAGAGCATCCCAATCATGCCACGTGTCTCCGAAACCTTGGTCGCAACCTCAGGAAAAGTTCCGTGCAAACAGCTGCGATCCGTGACTTGGAGGAATCCATTGACCTGCTCCGTCGAGCTCTGGAACTGCACCCCATCGGACATCCTGATCGATCCTCGTCACTCTATGAACTTGCTCTTTGTTTGTCGCTTAGACACGACAAGTATGGGGAAGCCGATGGTCTGGAAGAGGCCATCCTACTCGGACGCGAAGCGCTAGGGCTCTGTCCACCAGGGCATTCTGATCGTGGTGTAATTCTTCACAACCTCGCTTGCGACCTTTGGAAGAAGTTTCAGTACCCTCGTAAGGCTGCAGCAGTGGTCCGTCCAACCAGCAGAGCTGATCTCGCTTCCGCCCTTTTCGGCCTCTCTCAACACGTCTGGGACCAGTTTCGGAAGGAGGCCATGGTGGCTGATCTAGACAATGCTGTTTGTCTTGCAACGCATGCTTTGGAGCTCAGATTGCCTCCTGAAGATGATTCGGTCGCAGCGTGGGTCCAGAGGGTGGCCAAGGGAGCAAATTCAGATGAACTCGTCATGCCTGGGCGAATGGTAGACAATCTACGCACCCTTGCGAATTACCATAGGGCCAGGTTCACAACTCAGCATGCAATTACCGACCTAAACGAGGCTATCACATTGTACCGACATACGCTTCAAACCTGTCCAGCTGGGCATCCCGATCGTGCTTCGTCGCTTCATGACCTTGCACAGTGCCTGGCAGACCGGTTTCGTGAACAACTCGCAGCAACTGATCTGGACGAGGCTATTCCCCTCCAACAAGAAGCCCTGCAGTTACTCGGACCCGGAGATGCAGGCTACGACATATCCCAACGCTGTCTCATGACCTATGTCCAAATGAAGATCAAGGCACAACTTACCATGATGTCCTCGGACGACTCAGGTGTTACCCACTTGGACGTTGAGCAAGCCATCCGTAAAACTGCATCCGAGACCCTCAAAACCATGCCTACGAGGCTGCTGCACACGCATACTGGCACCCTGTGCAACCGTGATGCGCAGTTATCGCATTTCTTTCGTAGCCAACAGTACACACAACTGGTGTCTCGGTGCAAGACACGCGACCGGGAACAGCTAATGGAGTTGATCCGCACTGAGGTCCAAAGATACTTCCAGTATGTCACGCTTTCTCACCGCTGGGGCGCAGGCGAGCCGTTATTGCGCGACATCGAAGGTCAGATGATATATAATATGCTGGCCATCGGGGGCTTAGCAAAGCTTCAAGGTTTCTGTGCCGTTGCTTGTGGCTGGGGTTACTTGTGGGCATGGAGCGACACGTGCTGCATCGACAAAAATAGCAGTGCCGAGGTGCAAGAAACGATAGGATCGATGTTCGCGTGGTATCAACAGTCCGCCTTGACCGTCGTATACCTTTCTGACGTCCCTGACACCGGTTCACTCGGGAGTAGCGAATGGTTCAGTCGTGGGTGGACACTTCAAGAACTACTGGCTCCAAAGAGTGTAGTATTCTACACCAAAACCTGGTCACCTTACAGATATCTTACGTCCCTGAACCATAAAAGGGACATCGCCGTTCTGGAAGAGCTAGAGAGCGTTACTGGAATAGAGCGCCGGTTCTTCAACAGCTTTTCTCCAGGTATGGACAGCGCATGTTCGAGACTGCAGTGGGCATCTCTGCGTCGTACCACCCGCCCCGAAGATATCGCCTATTCACTCTTCGGGATTTTTAACGTACACTTACCCGTCATGTATGGCGAATCCGCTGAGAATGCGCTCGGCCGTCTCCTGGCAGAAATTGTGTCGCAGTCCGGGGACATCTCAGTTTTGGATTGGGTCGGGGATCCGTCGCCTTTTCATGGCTGTTTCCCTGCTCAGGTCACCTCGTATCGAGTGCTACGCTCCCGTACATCTCAACCTAATGCGGAAGAACAATGCTTGGTGATCAGTCAGCAGCCTACATCGTTCAAAGTACTTCGAAAGCTGCGTGGCTCGCTCGCTACGTCACACCTTCCTCACTTTCTTGGTCGATCCCTGTCACTGTCAAATATCGCCCATCGTGTTTTACCAGTTCACCGACGCACTCCAGCTTCATATGCATCAAGCGAAGTGTATGATTTCCACTCACTTGCTAAGGTGCCCCTGCCACGATTTTCCAATCGCCTCCTCACACTACCATGTATTGCCTATCATGTCACATCAGTTCAGCTGAAAGGAGCAGATTCATCAATACCAAATTGTACGTACAGCATCCAGGCGTCCGGCCTGATGCCACTTGAAATTGCACTTCCGACCAAGCTAGAGGATCTAACGAGGCCACAAGCCATTCTGCATCTTGTCCGCCCTTGGCACTCGAAGCTGCTTGAACCATCCGCCGACCTAGATGCCGTGACTGATCGGCAGATACTGTCTGCACTTGGGACGCCATTTAACGCACTTTTGTTAACTCAACTACCTCACAACGAGCATAAGAGGATCGCATCTTCTACCCTCATCACCGCTCAGCCCGTGAACCGCGCTAGCATTCTCAACAGCAAAATTAGGATATTCAATGTTGTTTAGCTAGTCGTCTGGTCGTGATATGCAGGATGTGAAGACTGTTGTACCGTACATAGCAGAATCCCAATATTCACCTGCAGTATTTACTTGTCTGGCAAGTCACAGCCGTGCTTCGACTGGCCTCGATAGCTGTACCTGGCTTGAAGATGACACCTATTCTTTCTTTAGGATCTTCAGCGTCCGTCTCGTTGTTTTCGGTGTACGGCGAATCTGTTGGGCACGTCCGTCTCCTGTTTGGAATTGTACCGCAATCCTCGGTTCTAAATTGGGTCAGAGAACCATCACCATTCCATACAGTTTTCCCGCTCACATCACCTCCTATCAATGACCACTGGCACCCTTACTCTACCCGGCCATTGAAGAACAACCATCGACGATGAGTCAGTGGCCCTCTTCGTTTGAAGCACTTCTCTGGCTCACTAGTGTTACGTCGTTGCTCCCTGGTTATCTCGTTCGTTCCCTTACACTGTCAAGTGTTGCCCATCGCGTTCTGGCGATGCAGTAGCAAACCCGAGACTTGTACTCAACAAACGAGGTGGACAATTTTAGCTCACTTACTAGCGTTCCCCGTTCAAGATTTCTCAACCACCCCGTCATATTTCCCTGCGTTGCCTATCGTGTTATAGCTGTCAGGTCATTACGTGTCATAGCTTTGTACAGAACATCTGGGGCATGCGAAGCTTACTTGGATACCAGCACCGCGCTGGCCGCAACTGGTACATTATTCCGGGCGAACGTCAAGGCTGCAGTTATGCCGGATGGTCCAGCTCCGACCTAGATTTCTGACTTGACGGTCTGCAATGCTGGGCAGAGAGGACGAAACATACCACAAGTACGAGCGCCATGAAAGAGGCTGTCATCTTGTATCTGAACGGTTTCTGTGGGTTGTGCGGAGATGGTGGAATGTTGGGAGTGTATACTTTTGCATGGTGTGTAGTTGTTCATACAGCTTGCTTTCTCGGGTCAATCGTTCCAAATATCGCAACACTCACTATTAGTGTTGTGCTGGGCCCGGCCTCAAGCCCTGAGCCGAGCCGGGCCGGGCCCTCTTAGGCCGAGCCGAGCCGAGCCGTGGGGACGGCCTATGAGGGCTCAGGGCTCGGCCTGACCTTTTGAGAAGCCGCGATCCCCAGATCTCGAGTGTAAACTGATCAAACACTTTGTCACACCACCGGATGCTCTGCCTCAATTATATTGTAACAGCAATGACACACATCACCATACATTACTTCCGGTGTTCCCTCGCCATTGTTCTACCTCAGCCGCCTCAATCCGTACATGCCAGCCCTCGAGTCGCTCCAGTGTATCGGGACGTCGGTCCATTTCCTGTCCTTCTCTCGATCCCCTTCTTCAGCGCAAGGAACGATGAATTGGATTTTGCTGATGGTACTTTCACGGTAATCAGGAACTTTGTTCTCGAGATGAAGGATGGACCAGATTCGAAAGTCGAGCTGAGTAGGGGGATTGTATTGACACGCAGGTCGTGGCCAGTACAAATGTCCCTCGCAATACCGTAGTTTGTCCGTGCCTGTTCACAGCTACTCTAGCTAGAACTGGCTATGTACACCATTTCATCCATCTTTCGTGTTCAGGCCGCGGCCTCAGGCCGGGCCGAGCCCTATATAGGGCCTGGCCCGGCTCACGGCTCGGCTTCAGATAAGGTAGGCATCAAGGGAATTCGACGAACATCACGTGAGGTGACATGGGTGTGACATGGGCAAACACGGTAACTTCAGAGTGTGCTGGAGAGTCAACCGAGTAAGGATAGGTGGCATAGACTGGGCAAGAAATTAAAAATCAATTCACCATGCCATCAATTCCATATTTTGCTCAATAGACTAATTATGTTATTACTCTACCAACACTCCCTATTGATCACTTTCTGACTTCGCACTTCAGTACAATTGATTTTGAATTTTTGTTGATTGTCACGCAAAAGTCACTCTTGATCATGTGATGTTTGTCGAAATCCGCTGACGCCTACCTTATCTCAGGCCGTGAGCCCTATGAAGCCGGGCCCGAGCCCCGGCTTTCGAGCCGAGCCGGGCCTGGGCAACACTACTGAGTCACTATGTCACTGTAAAAAGTAAAAGCACTATATTTCAGCGTCCGTGACGCTGAAATGGACAAAATCAGTGTCTGTGACGCTGAATCAGTGGACGCGTCTTTTCAGCGTCATTGTTTGACAGTGATTTTACGTGTCACAAAAAATAAATGCTTTGATTTTCAGTGTCGGGGAGAAAATCAGCGTCATAAACTGACTTAGCATGGTAGATGCAGCCACGAGATGCTTAGTCAGCGGGTACAAGCGTGCACAAATTGACTTATCTAATAAAATCAGATTCATGTTTTTTATTTTATTTTATTTCTCGAGTCCTGGTGAAATTACGTAATGCGGCGTCGCGTTCAATTCTGTCAAGTCCTGTCCCTACTAACAGCGTGACGGTCACGCTCACGTGTTTATCGCCAGCACTCGTTCTTTGCTTCCTTCCATCTCTTTCCTCGACATGCCACTCGCAGCAAGTATGGACCTATCGCACTCCGGTTCTCAAGCACCCGTCTAGGCTGTATCCAGTACATTCGACATGCTGCAGAGCCCCACACTAACACAAAGAAGTTGGTATCTGGTAAGGTTGAACGAGTCCTTGTCTTTCTCGCAAGATAGGTGATTCTCTCAGAGTTCTCGCTTACGTCTCAAGGTCTTGTCGTGTTTCTATTAGGAAGGACTGACCAGCTCCGTGATATGTGGGATTTGAGTCCCTATATGCGCTGGCTAGAGGACATAAAGGTGAGTGTATGCGGTGACCTTTGTTACAACGCTACTCCACAACACTCTGTAGGGTGACGCTCAATAGATGGTCATGATCTTTGTGAGGTGTTGCACCACACCACTCATGTGATGCTTTCACGAGTTGTGGGAAACCCGAATATTTCCACTGGCCGGTTTATTGACTCTTTCCCCCAGTGCAAGAGATACTCCAGGTCCTGCCCGCCCCACTCATTGTGTGCAAAATTCCTTCTCAAGAAGGCCGGTACGTTTGTAATTATCCTCACCTCTGCTTTATTTGACATATTGCTAGCTATGCATTGTTCCTGCCGTCGACGCCTCGCATTCCCTACCCTGCTGCTGGATGCCCACGCAAGAGGTACGCAATATTGTTGCTTTTGGTGCCTCATATTTCCTGCTGCACCGCTATGTGATTCTACCTGTAGCCTCCCCGCACACGCAATATTTTGAGCCGCACGGGGTTCTTGTGTTTGACACCCCACATTCCCCGGTCGTACTGTTACGCATTTCGTGTACCGGACCCCGCTACGGTGTGCCGCCTGTCCCAGGAGTGCACACATGTCCCCCTGTGTCATGTATAGGATAGGATAGTACACAACTGTATTCGATCTGGACGGAATGAAGTCGATCGTGAACTGTCAGAATTGATGCTGTAGCAATGAAAAGCAGTATATAATTCATTTTTACTTGGTGGTTGCGACACTCTTCTTCAATGCCCTCGACACTCTTCTTCAATGCCCTCGACACTCTTCTTCAATGCCCTCAACACTCTTCTTCAATGCCCTCGACAGTTTTATCCAATGTCCTGGACGCTGATTTTTAGTAGGCCGCATGTCCACTTCAGCGTCATGTTAAGACGCTGAAATTCAATGACGGACGCTGATTTTTAGGTGTCGTGACGCTTACTAAGAGTGTCTTAGACACTTGTTTTAAACGTCCTGACTTTTCATAGTGTGTTGTACGAGTGTGCTCTAGCACATCCTCTCGTGGTAGCTGTAGTGAGCTCTTCATCGGTTACCCAAAAGCACTTGCTGACCATACAAATATTGTTGCCACACGGTGACTTTGTCAACTGTAAATGTGTGGTAGGTATCCTCTCGGTTGGAATACATATTATTGTACACGGTTTGGACGAGAGAAACCAGCTACATGGCTGGGGTCAGCATTAGCTCATTCACCAGAAGTGTCAGTTACCTGTACGTTCAGCGATCCCGGATAGCACACCAACACGCCATCCTCGTACAAACCCATCAGGTAAAATATACCAGTCCGGCTATCGATCAAACCGGTCGTCGCGGTCTCATACACGGAGCTGTCGCTCTGGAACATGGTCTCGGTTTCATCCGTCGACGAAGCAGGCGCGATCACAGAGGCTGACAACGGCGCACGGGTATCGTACCCCGCGTTCTTCGAACGTGAGTTTTTCTGACCCTCCGACTCCCCGTCCTCGCTCGCTGCAATGGGGCGGATAAAAACAGCCCAGCTCGGTGCCTTGGCACCAGGTTTGTTCTCCACGACAGCAACGAAAGATGGGAAGTGAGGATGACCGGCTGCGTTGAGCGTGTCGTCGTCGTCATACATCACATTATCAAGGCCAAATGGGACGGTGACAGCACGATCCAGGGTGAGGTCGTTGGTCGACGGGTCGCATCTGTAGAAGTGGACTTTGGCCAAGCTGCTCGACGTTACTGCTATGTGTAGCCCATCGCGGGAAAGGGCGACCCCGTTGGCAAATGCGATACCGAGCGCGGCGAATTTATGTTCAAAGGAGTCGTCAGGTAAGACTGTAATGTGTGCGACCCACGTCAAGGGAGGTCTACCGATTGTTCCAATGGTGGACAGAATACTGCCGAAAGGACGTGGTAGACGATAAGTCACGAGGTGGTCGTTGTTAGGTAGAAAGAATGGGAGACGTCAGGGAAACGGAGTTGGGAGCGACAAAATAGGAAGAGGTGAGCGTGCGAACGTGGGTTGCTACAGTAGGTTGAGCGGGGCGAGAACGAACTGCTCGATGGTCGAGTTTGCACGAGCATGGTTAACCAGGAAGAGGTTGGACGGCGCGCCTGCCTTCGAGGGATAGACATCGATACCAAGTAGGTGGAAGTCATGACCTTCAGGATAGTTGGCAAGGGCGACACGAGACAACGACTCAGTCTCGGTGGAATATATCCACAGGATGCCGAATGGATCTGGGTCGTTCATGGGTCCCATGACGGTGTTCCATTCTCTTCGCCCGGGAGTAGTAGGATGAACCGGTTGGCAACGTGGTCTTCTTCATCGAGATGGTCCCAAGAGGCCATGTGCTCGCAGTGTTTGAGGCGGCCATCTTTCTCGTCCTTGATAACTACACAGTGGCCCCTGTAGTCCCCGTCTACGAAGTATCCCTCGGGGAAATTTGGGCTATGAGTACATGATGAAAAAATGCCCGACCACTCCTATAGATCCGCCTCAGCATATCGCTCAGTAGTGAAGGCGATCAAGTTTCGAAACGTACCAAGAGTGTCGTCAAGACTGCTGCGAACTTGTAGAACATGGCAGTCGGCTGCCTACCGACTTAACCGCCTGGGCAGGATTACGGTCAAAATTGGATTGGATCAAGTTGGCTGACTACACTTGATACACCATCAACGTGACGTCAGCTCCTCGTTGTTCAAGGCGATTGCAAAACACTGCAAGTGTCGTGCACCAAGTCAGATGTAGGTACGATGCTGGTGTCGGAAGACCTATCATGTTCGATTATGACTGTGTAGGTTTCACCGGTAATCAAGCTGAATGGCTGCGTTAGTGGCCGTTGGGTTCAATCTCGAAACGTCGTGGTGACTTTGAACAAATTTTCGAGAACTCGTGACTTTTGCCGTCCCCACTGATTATTTCCAATTTTTCAGGCCATTTCCGGAGCACCCTCGTTTGCCTCCGTTCCAGAAGTGGCAAAGAAGATCGATCACGACCTCAGTGGTAGATGTTGTAGAGACCGGGAAAACTCAGACCGCCTCCTGATGATGACTACCGACTCTGCAAGCGCTGGAGTCCATTCGTCATGTAAGACGTTGGACCAGCGTGGAGAACGGAGGAAACTTACGTTTGAGGAACTCATTACCGCCGATCAGGATGTTTATGCATCCGAGACCACTACAGCCTTCGATTGAGTGCTCAAGTGCTGGCAGTGCTGATAGCCATGTAAAATGGTGAGGGGGAGGGGTGGGTAAATTACGAGGCGTGGTGTATTCGTTTGCCACGGGACGCTACTGAAAAGGCCCGCCGCCTACCTACCAGTGCTGGTGGTTCACATATTCACATCCTGCAGTCCGGGGCGGCGGAACGGAAAACGACGGAGTTTCTTCGAATGTGACGTCGAAGCCCATTATGTAATGCACCCACCCCGGATTCAAGATTCCGGACAAAACACCGACGCTCTCTTCTCACCCGTCTGGACAGTCCGTCGACAACCTCGTGGATAGGATCACGGACCAGCTGCGAGGTTCCCCTCAGAGTCACCAAAACTGCCGAAAAGCGTGTTCGTACCAGCTCTTTCAGTTGGCCACTCATTGGATACTATCGCATCCTACACGTATCCCAAGCAGGCCCTAGTCAGGGATGGATTCCAGTGTGTCGTCACCAAGGCTTATGATGTCTCCGCCGCTGTGGGCAACGTCAAGATGACCGTTGAGAAGGAAGGAGCGCCTACAGCGATCACTCCATGCGCTTACATATTTCCGGAGTGCAGACGAAATTGGTTTCTTACGGAACACCAACCACTTCGTCGCTGATCGTTATTTTGGGAGACGTATGCTGCTTCCGTTTGGGCAGTACTTACTGCTTAGGCTGCCACATCCTCCAGCGGGAACTTGCTGGTGCCAGCAGACATTGACTAGAGAACGTCGTGTCGATGGATCCAACCAGCCACCACATTTTTGAGACGTTGAAGATTTCGTTCACTGCCACCATGAGAATCATAACTTTTCTTTTATGAAATTCAGGCAGGGGGCTCGTGTCGTAGGCAGCATCTCATGGGTATAAATTTGTGGCATCCCACTGCTTCTACCTTTCCCACCGCCTAAAACTCGCGACTTTCGCTACACCGGATCTGGAGAGGTGTCATCTTCCTCATCCAACCTACCTTGTCATGCGTGCCACCCGCGCCAAGATTGCCCATCTCCCTGGTGCAGCTGAACATATCAAGAAGGTGCTTAGACGCATGGAAGTCATCCATGTCTTGGCAGAGGATGGTGGATCGTCAGAGGCTCCTAAACGCGGACGAATTGAAGAACTGACTAACCCATCCCCTAGTAGCACCCTGGCACCGTTCGGAACGGAGTCGTTGCAAGGTACATACGTCTCCACACACCCTGCAATACCGTCACTGTGAATGCAAGTCTCATACCAAGGGGCTCGACAAGGACAGATACCAGTCACAAACACGATTTGAGAGGTCTCATCCAAAGATTGCATGCATCTCTCTCGGCATGTTATTTCCCCAGTGCCATCACATCGCCTACCAAATTGGGGTAAAGTCGGTCGACCGCAAGTAGCGGCGACTCTCAAGTCATTCGACTAGAAACCGGCTCTACTTACGCTGGTAGATGTATGTACATCTTGCGCACCCAGGCCTCGTTCGTTTCGCCGATTCTCTACTAACGTAGATAATGCGATGGGTTTTGAAAGAACGCGCGCTCTCGTTGCTTAACTTTGCGCCACATCCTCCAAGGTAAGCATACCCCCTTTCTTCCCGAACACGCCTTCGAAGTATCGCTCCAACCCTGTCACACCCCGCACGACTGCACCAACCACTCCGTCCGGGCGTACGACTACAACCTTCATTTCCTGCAAATCTACAATATACCCTCGGTACGCATGACCCGCGTGATCGATGAGCACTTCTACGTCGATGGCTTGATCCACTCCAGAAGATGTCTCGAGACGGTTATCTGGTTCAGAGGTAGAACCGGGAAGCACGACTACTCGTTTCACTAGCTCCTGCGGGACGATCTGCTGTAACGTCATAAGTATGGACTGCACAGCAGAGACAGCCAAGGCCGGTGCGAAAATGATAACAGTGTGATGCGTCGACCCGAAGATATCAAACATTCGAGTGCTCCCAGCCATCCTGCTTAGGAGTGACACGGCCAATTGGGCACCACTCGAGATAAAATGCGGTGGCAGGCGGTTAAGATTGACGATAGAAACGAGTTCCGGCGCATCAGGTGCGCGATCGCCTGCTCGCAAGACGCCTTCTTCAACTTCTCCGTATGCACCATGTGCGACGACTGGCGCTACCGGAACGGGAGCGAACTCATCGACGACGATGGGGCTCGAACGATAATTCACACCGAGCATATACATATTGTTTGCGCGACGCAGTCTAGGTTCGAGATCGGAATTTGCACCTTTTGAGTTACCGTCGTCATCGATCATCTGCGGTCGATTGCGGAGTGTTGTTCGACGCCGGACCGTCAAACATGACCTTGTACATCTCGGTGGTGTATCCCAACATTTCCGCAATCACGGGTAGCCGTTCGGCGGTGTAAGTGTCTAGAAGGGACACTGGGGAGAATCCTTTGTAAACCAATGCAATTTTCCAGGCGATGTTAAACTGTCGACGACATGTTAGCTCGATCGTCGTGACTCGGATTGACCGTGTCTCAACACTGGAATTAAGACCTTGCCCGCCTGCTGGACTGTGTACACTAAGAAAAGGATCGGTGGCGGGGGGTTATTCAATTACGCAGATGTACTCACTCTGAAGTCGGCGGAAGCCACACATGAGCAATACGATAGTCGAGCACGCGCCAGATGCGTACCTCCAGCAACAAAAATCCTTCCAACTCCAAACTTGTTTACCATCCTCATGTTCGGTCTTGTCCACGCAGGGGTCAAAATCTAATCTTAACACTGAAACGAAGAGACACCTGAACTCTGAGGTCCACATCACCTCTTTGACTTTGAAATCATCCCCGAAGCCTACGAAGTCTTTTATACGATTCACAAGTGCCTCTTCGTCGCGGATGAGGCCTTCCAGATGCATTGTGCGACTGCTCATCACGAACCGCCATCCATCCTTGCCAAGTTCATCGGTAGGGCGAAGTGTGATCCTGCCAAATGGAGCACGTCAGCTTGTGAATGATATTACTACAGGTCATAGGAAACTGTACAGATCATGCGACATATGGCCGAAGATGTGCCAATACTGTAAAGAGGAGTCAGTCCCTCTCGCTCGCTTCGTCCGTGAAGGAATGATACATACGGCTCGATCAAGCCAAACGGATATCTCCCAGCGCCAGAAAACCGTCTTCACGAGTGGTTCCAAGAAAGGTAAGCTCCAGTTGTTTTCTCGTTATACCCTTGGCGCCATCTGCACTGATCAGGTATGCCGCCTCTATATCGTCCTCGACTTCCTCCCCATCGTCACCACGGTGCTTGACAACCTTGGCTCTAACGCACTTCTCATCTTGTGAGAACGAAATCAGTCAGGTGCCTAACTCGACAGTGCAGCCGAGTTTGGCGAGGTGCTCGCGCACGATTGACTCGAGAGTGGGTTGACCCATTAATTTCATATTAGACTATAGCATCGCCATGAGTGCACAGTTCCCTGCCTCCTAACAGTGGAGTACGGGAAGATTGTAAAAGTAAAAGTACGCACGTATGGGATGGCTGGTGTGGGTTCCATATAGTCTATCATGGAAAACGTCCGGAGAGGTTCGAGCGATCCCTTGCTATGTCTCTGAATGGGGAGAACAGGGGTTGCGCGTTCGTGGATCTCCGGAGCATGTAGGAAGTGGAAGACTTCGAATGTGCGAGGCTAGATTAACATGTCAAAGCTTTGTACAGAAAATCAGGGGCATACGAAGGTTACTTGGATACCAGCACCGCGCTGGCTGCGTCGGTGTTGGGTTTCTTTCTCTATGATCCGCACTGGTACATTATTCCGGGAAAGCGTCAATGCTGCAGTTATACCGGATGGACCAGCTCCGACCTAGATATCTGACTTGACGGTCTGCAATGCTGGGCAGAGAGGGCGCAAACTTACTACAAGTACGGGAGCGGTACAAACTGTCATCTTGCGTCTGAACGGTTTCTGAGGGTTGTGCTGAGATAGGCTCACTAAGAGATGAATAAGTCGCGGTGCTCAGAATACTCACAGGGACATAACGACAGCTACAGCCTACAGGTGATCGATACACCGCTGCAGTACACAGCTAGGCCTAATGGACTTCTGCGCAAGGCGTGGAGACAGGCCACTATTGAAAAGAGCACAGGGGGACGAGGTGAGAAACCTGAATGGAATTTCAGGAACCAGAGACCGAGGAGCGAAAGATTGGCAACGAACAAACGCGTTTCAAAAGTTCCACTGTTCACCTAGCTTGACCCACGGCGGGTCTTTTGAATGGCATTTAGCAGTATTCGCGATCGGCATGGGCACCAAATGTCAAAGTAAGCCGTTGGTCGTATGACTCGTACACCTCGCTTTCTCAAGTCACTCCTTCCAAATTTTTTCTCAGAGTCGCTACACTCACCATGTCGTACGGGTGTGTTGTAACGCATCCTCTCGTGATAACTGTAATGGGCTCTTCTTGAGTTACAGGTAAGTACTTGCTGACCAGTAATACACAAATACTACTGCCATGCGGTGGCTTTGTCAACTTACATAAATGGACGTTCACCGTCACCGACCAGCTCCGGGAACGGCAGGTGGGGCTAGCTGCAACCTCGCAGCGTGGACTCGGAAGAACAAGCTGTATCGTCTGGGGCAAACCGATGAATCAAGAAGCTGCCGTATGGGATCAAGGGACGTGTTCGGGCAGGGCCTAGGGTAGGACTCTGCGTGGGACTGGGCTGTGCTCTTCGTGTGCCACAGGTCCTTTGCCTCCCTCTCTTACTCCACTAACTGTTCAACCGCTGGTGAGCTTTTCCTCATCTCCAATCCGTGCGACGTACTCAAGGAATGCAGCCAAGTTTCATTTCGCTTCTACAACCAGCTGCGCTTCTCGAACCCATCAGTGAGCTTCGTCTCGGTCCGCCCTTCACATTATTTGCGCTTACCGGCATGTAGTTTCGTTCGTCATCCCGACACCCAAGATCGTCCGCGGTCAACTATAGTCCGTCTTCACCTGCGGGTTCCTTCTCGCTGGCCGATTAGCCTCGCTGATTCAGATAGTATTCCGACTCTCAGGATTACCCACTTTCTGGTTCAGACAGGTATGACTCTGACGTCCTCGTCAAATGGTAGTTGATGGTCTGAACGCGGAACCATTTCCATGATGAATAACCTTGCAGTGTAACGACATTCGATGGACGACGTTTCCAGCAGTCGAGAGATATTGGAGTGCCGGCCTCCAGGGCATGATGGTCGTTATGTCGCTGTTTTCAACCTGGCACTTGGCCTCCGGCAGAGATACAAGAAAGAGGAGAAGATTGATGACTTGAACGAGGCAATCACTTTATACCGCGACTCTTTGGAACTTCGACCCGTCGAGAATGAAGAAGGCGATCGGTCCGACTCACTCCAGAACCTCGCTGTCTGCCTCTGGCTTAGATATCGTAAGCTCGGGGCAGTCGATGATTTGGAAGAAGTCATCACAATCGAACGGGAAGCACTAGCGCTGCGTCCGCCGGGACATCCCGATCGTGATGCTTCTCTCAGCAATTTCGGTGTCTCCCTCAAGGAGAGGTTCGAGAAACAGGCTGAGGTTTGCGACTTGGAGGAGGCGATTCAGCTGTTCCGTGCAGCGTTGGAATTACGTCCCCCTGGGGATCAGGAACGGTCTTCAACGCTCCGTGAACTTATTGGTTGTCTCTCGAGTAGATATGAAAGCCAGGGCCTAGTTGCTGACTTGGAAGAACTCGTGACACTCAGACGAGCACAACTAGAGCTCTATCCCCGAGGACGTTCTGATCATGTCGCATCTCTCCACGACCTTGCTTGTGACCTCAGGAGGAGATACGCGAAAACAGCTGAGATGAGCGACTTGGAGGAGTCCATTGAACTGCATCGCACAGCTTTGGAACTACGTCCTCCTGGACATCGCGATCGGTCCCCGACGCTCGATGAACTCACCCTCTGTCTGTCAACTAGATATGACAAGCTGGGGATGGTTGCCGACCTGGAAGAAGCCATTGGACTCGGACGTGAAACGCTGAAGCTTCTTCCACAAGGGCACGGTGAATCTCTTCACAATCTCGCCTGTAACCTCAGGAAGAGGTTCGTGAAACAGACTGCGATGCAAGACCTGGAGGAAGCGATTGAGCTGCTCCATGCAGCTTTGGAACTACGTCCCATTGGACATCCCGATCGGTCCTCATCACTCTCCGAGCTTGCTTTCTGTCTATCGCATAGACATGACAAGCATAGGGTAGCCGAGGACTTGGAAGAAGCGATTACTCTAGGACGTGAAGCACTGGAACTTTGTCCACTGGAGCATCCTAATCATGGCATGTGTCTCCGAAACCTTGGTCGCATTCTCAGGAAGAGTTCCGTGCAAACAGCTGCGATCCGTGACTTGGAGGAATCCATTGAGCTGCTCCGTCGGGCTCTGGAACTGCACCCCATCGGACATCCTGATCGATTCTCGTCACTCTATGAACTTGCTCTTTGTTTGTCGCTGAGACATGACAAGCACGGGGTAGCTGATGGTCTGGAAGAAGCCATTCTACTCGGACGGCAAGCACTGAAGCTCTGCCCATCACGGCATCCTGATCGGGGTGTAATTCTTCACAGCCTTGCTTGCGACCTTTGGAAGAAGTTTCAGTACCCCCATCAGACTGCAGCGGTTGTCATTCCGACAAGCAGAGCTGATCTCGCCTCCTCCCTTTTCCAGTTCTCTCAACACTTCTGGGACCAGTTTCAGAAGGAGGTCAGGGTGACTGATCTAGACAATGCTGTTTGTCTTGCAGAGTATGCTTTGGAGCTCCGATTGCCTCCTGAAGATGATTCGGTCACAGCATGGGTCCAGAGGCTGGCCAAAGGAGCAAATTCAGATGAGCTCGTCATGCTAGGGCGAGTGGTAGACAATCTGCACAACCTTGCGAATTACCATAGGGCCAGATTTACAGCTCAACACGCAATTATCGACCTAAACGAGGCCATCACATTGTACCGATATACGCTACAAACCCGTCCAGCTGGGCATCCCAACCGTGCTTCGTCCCTCCATGACCTTGCACAGTGTCTGGCAGACCGGTTTCGTGAACAACCCGCGGCAGCCGATCTGAACGATGCCATTGCTCTTGAGCAGGAAGCCTTGCAGCTACTCGTGCATGAAGAGCCGGAATACGAGGTGTCTCAGCGCTGTCTTGCAGCGTGCCTACAAATGAAGTTCAACTCACAGACTGTTATGACGTCCTCTGATGCCTCAGGTGTTACGCACCTGGACATCGAGCAAGTCATCCGCAATACTGCATTTGAAATTTTGAGAACCATGCCAACCAGGCTCTTGTACACACCTACTGGCATCCTGTGCAACCGTGACGAGCAGGTATCGCATTTTATGAAGAGTGGACGGTACAAACGATTGGTGTCTCAGTGCAAAACATACGACCGGCGTCAGCAAATGGACCGCATTCATGCTGATATCTCAAGACACTTCCAGTACGTCACACTTTCCCACCGCTGGGGTGAAGGCGAGCCATCATTGCGCGACATCGAGGGCCACACCATTTATGACATGTCAATCGTGGGTGGCTTCGGCAAGCTGCAAGCCTTCTGTCGTGTTGCCTTGGAGTGGAATTACTTATGGGCATGGAGCGACACGTGTTGCATCGACAAACACAGCAGCGCCGAGGTACAGGAAACGATAGGATCGATGTTCGCATGGTATCGACAGTCTGCCTTGACCATCGTATACCTTTCTGACGTTGCCGATACTGCTTCACTTGGGAGCAGCGAATGGTTCGGACGCGGGTGGACCCTCCAAGAACTACTGGCTCCCAGGAGCCTAATATTCTACACTGAAAACTGGTCGCTTTACAAGAATTCCCCTTCTTCGAATCATAAAACAGATGTCACCGTGTTGGCAGAGCTAGAAAGGGAAACTAGAATAGACCGCCGGTTCCTCACTAGCTTTTCTCCAGGCCTAGATGATGCACGCTCGAGACTGCAGTGGGCGTCTCTGCGTCGTACCACCCGCCCCGAAGATATCGCCTATTCACTTTTCGGGATCTTTAACATCCACCTACCGGTTATGTATGGCGAATCTGCCGAGAACGCACTCAGCCGTCTCCTGGCAGAAATTGTGTCGCAGTCTGGGGACATCTCGGTTTTGGATTGGGTCGGGGAGCCGTCACCGTTTCATAGCTGTTTTCCTGCTCACATCACCTCGTATCAAATACTACTATTGCCTCCATCTCAACCTGATGCCGAAGAACAGTGCTCGGCGATCAACCAGCAGCCTACATCGTTCCAAGTACTTCGAGAACTATGTGGATCTCTCGCTACCTCATACCTCCCTTACTCTCTTGGTCGATCCCTGTTACCGTCAAGTATCGCGCATCGGGTTTTACCAGTTCACACACGCACTCCAGCTTCATATGCATCAAGCGAAGTGTACGATTTCCACTCACTTGCTAGGGTGCCTCCGGCACGATTTTTCAATCGTCTCCTCGTGCTACCATGTATTGCCTATCATGTCACTTCGATTCAGCTGGAAGGGGAAGATCCATCGATACCGAATTGTATGTACAGCATTCAAGCGTCCGGCCTGATGCCATTTGAAATTGCACTTCCGACCAAGCTAGAGGATCTAACGAGGCCACAAGCCATCCTGCATCTTGTCCGCCCTTGGCACTCGAAGCTGCTTGGTCCATCCGCTAACCTAGATGCAGTGACTGATCAGCAGATACTGTCTGCACTGGGGACGCCATTTAACGTACTTTTGTTAACTCAACTACCTCACAACGAGCATAAAAGAATCGCGTCCTCTACCCTCATCACCGCTCGGCCCGTGAACCGGGCTAGCGTTTTGAACAGTAAAATTAGGATATTCAACGTTGTTTAGTTAGTTGTCTGGTCATGATACGCATTTACACGAAGACTGTTGTAGTGTGCATAGCAATATTCACCTGCAGTATTTACTCGTGCGGGAAGTCGTAGCCACACTTCGACTGGCCCACATACAATGCAACGAGGACGGATAGGGAACACACCGATAGATCCGAATGGCGTGCGTTGGTTGAAGGGGCGAAAGAGAGTCAGGCTACGCGATGCATGAGTAGACTGTGCGGAGTGAAAACCCGAGGAAGCGCTCACCAGTAGCCCAACAGTTGGTCACTGTTGACAGAGAATTGCTGCCCACCCAGTACCCCTGCGAGTGTAGACAGCACGTTTCGAAGTTTGCATGTCAGATACGGTCCAACTCGGAGGCCTTAGTCATCTCTCCTGGCTTGACTCAAGGCATTGAACAAGGCCCGCTATTGGTTAGTATCGGCCGACCAACCAACCAGTCAATGACATGAGCCGTCAGCCTTACGGGGCTTGGCCGGAGTTCTTGATTTTTGCGTAAGAACTCATGTCAAACGATATCTGATCTTATCTCGGCATCGTCGCTCGCCGAGCACGTACTCCCGAGTAATTCTGCAGCCAACCCTTCCAGCGCCGTTGCGCCACTATCGTCGCTTCCCAGGAGTATGTTTGGACGGAAGGACGCCAGCTTTCCGAATGTGCCATGGAAATCTAATCTGTGGTTCTCCGTCATACCCAAAAGAGGCCGGGGACTGGTACGCTGATCCGACGGATCGACATGACGAAGTGCGAGACGCCGACGAAGCGCCATGCCATATTCGCTGGCCCACGTTGACTCGATGATTTGGTTCATCGTAGCTCCAACTTCTCTGATTCCCGCTGTATGCCATTCCGATACGGTCTCGTCGCTGACGTTGTCGGCCCAGCCTCTTTGTACGGCCTTGTTACCGAGAGCAATTTCAGCGCCAATGAGAGGGGCGAGCACGTCAAGTAGGGCACGGTAGCACAGAGGTTGCGAAGATAATTAGTAGATCGAACGGGTTGTAACATACGAGACTAATATCATGTTCAGTTGTTGCTGCGAGATGTCATTTGGGCGAGGTATCGGGACCGACGGGAAAAGTCGCGTCGTAAGCGTACCGACCTTCTTGGTCGGAGTGGTTGCATGTGCGTGGATGAAAAACTTTCATGAGTTCATCTGGTCCTAAAACGAAATGAAGAGCTGGCTCAAATTTAGTGCTAGTAGTACCTTACCGTAGTCTTTTTGCAAGTCCAGCGATCGATACACTGTCGCGGATCAGGTGGAGAATGGCGTGCGACCAGCACCCTTGATTGAGCTGAACCTCCGAGTTGGGTATTCTCAGTAGCGAAGGAACGTAGCGTACAGAGAATTTAATCTTCGCGTGAGAATAAGTTAGCCTCACCGCTCTTTTACTCGAACCGCTCCCTAGCGCCTCAAGGCTCAGCTGAGCCGCTCGCCCGTTCCTCGTCATTCTTTGCACCCACCCACCACTCCCTCTCACAGGCCGGCCAAACCAGCCGGAACCCGCCAGTTTGTCCGACGCCTCGAGCCTGACGCGCACTCGACGCTGACCTGTTCGGTGCCCATCCCGCCCTCACAGCTCAGCTCGATTCCCCAGGCCTGGCTTCGGGCCGGAAAACCTACCGGTTTTCACCCAAACCCCCCGGACGTCTGTTGATCCTTTCCACTCACCAAATCCCCCCTGCTCCGTGCCTTTTCAGCACCGTACCTTACATCTCCCTAGCTAACGGTACGAACGCGTAGACGTATGTTGTGTGTCAGAGTCAGACGGATGAGGCGTGGCGACTGGACGACATTAGGATCACCCTAGACAGACTCCATGATGGGAAGACGAGATGCCGCGAAGCCATTTCCATGGTAATTCCACTCTTATTCGTACGAGCTCTCCCAGCACCCGCGAAGTGGGCAAATGCAAGACGCTTGTGAGCGTTGCCGAAGGTGCCCATGATAGCAACCTCAAACCCATTCGCGCAAACTATGTCAGGGACGTTCTCACCGAACGCCTCGGTCTCGATTCACGCGTCACTACAGTCGGACATATCCAACGCAGTGGGCGACCAATCGCGTCGTGTTAAATTGGCTCGTTGGTTCGAGTGTTCACGTCTCACTCGGTTGACGGCATATGGCCTACCTTGCAAGGTATAGAGGCAGTCAAGAGGCTACGCCAGATACCCCTTCCTACATGATCGCATGAGGGAGAACAAAAACACACGTGTGCCTTTAATGGAGGCTGTGGCAATGGTATGTGTGCAGCTGTCTACTTCCTGGCACATTACTCTAGAGGCCCATTCCAGACGCGAGCAGTTGCGGATGCCATTGCCGCCAAGGATTTCGCAAAGGCAATGTCTTTGCGTGACCCAGAGTTTTTGCAGAGTCCGGAAGGATTCATGACCGCGTCTCTACTGTACAAGGAGAAGATGCTTTCCCAAGAGAGGGTGAGCCCACTTTGTGGCGGGCTGTTTGGTTTGGCTGACCCCCTCGTAGTGCACGCGGGTAGCCATCATGCAGTGAGTTAAGGCATCCAAGCGTATGCGTCATCCTCTCGCCTCCTCTAGTATCGGTGCGCCCTGCAGGATGAATGCTGCTATCCGTGTCACAGTCAGGTACTGCATCAAGCAGGGACATATTCCACTCGCCGTTCACAATAAATTCAAGGGTCTCTTCGACGGCGCTATTCACGAACTCTCTTGGCTTGGTGTTGATGGCTGGACATCTCGGGTAGGCTCCGAGCTTGGTACAAACCATACCTTACCCAGCGTCGTCCTTTGTGCTGTTGCGGCCCGTTTCCAGCAGCACGACTTCCACGCTCTAATGCTCATAGGTGGATCTGAAGCGTTCAATTCTCTATTGATCTTAGAGAATGGGAGAAACCTGTACCCACCGTTTCATATCCCGATGGTGCATCTTCCGGCGACGATCTCGAACAATCGTCCGATAACCGATGACCGAGTTCAGTCTTGGAAGTGACACGAGTTTGAATGCGCTCGTGGATGCATGTGATGCGATCAAGCAAAACGCGAGTGCAAGTAGGAATAAGTACGCTGGCGGTACGTCATTTTTCCGAGTGACTTGTGACGTTGATGATAACCTTTTTCTTGGGAAGACAGGAACACCACTCGTGTATACACCTGAACAAGGGATGGATCTTAATACGTTATGCTTGGGCGAGAGTGAGGGACGTCTAGTTATTTGGTCTGTGTCCCTCCTTTCTTCATTTACTCTCTTTCACGTACACCTGACATGTGCACTGACACCTTACTTCCATCCAGAAACGAATGTGGCTCTAAAGTGTATACCACCGATATGTTCCGCGAAGAAGGTGGCGGCCTCTTCGATTCACGTTACGTGTCGCTTGGACGTGTTCTCCGGGGCGGGGGGTACCCACCCCAATGGACCGCGGTCGCGCTGCCCGTCTCTCCTTACGATGTATGGCATCCCTCGAGGATCATCACCAATCATTGCTCGCTCAACTACCTAAATCGCGTTGTGCTTCCCCGGAGAGTGCGGCTGTGATCACGATCCAGGGATCAGCACTGAAGCGGGTACCAGTAACGGAAATGGTAAAGCGTGCCGATATGAAGGATAGGAGGGAGAAGGAAGCATAGTGGGAACCTGTCAAGGGTTGGGCGGAGGCGTTGTCTGGGAGATTGGAATTCGGAAACATGTAGAATTTTTGAATATGGATGTGGACACAACTTCCGGATTACGCAGGCTACTTTCTCTACTCTGCAAGTTGGCTGGCCAGTTGTAGACTTGTAGTGCATGGCATTAGCTTTTTCGATCTTTTTTCCTTGCTATTGCTTAGATAACAAGGGAAGGGAACTCTCTCGCACTCCGTCACTACTCTGATGCGGTCTACCCACGGCAAGCCCGACTCGCATGTACCGATCTACTATTAGCACCTGCTCGGCCACTCCCATTTCATGTTTTAACTTTTCCCTTGTATAGGTTGTAACAGCTCCATTACGTGTTTTCTGCCTCTTTCCCTCATCATCCCGCCGTGCTTGGCGACACACGCAATCATGCCTGGTGAGTCAGGGACTATTCCTGCAGATGGACCCGTGGAAGGTCCAATCCCTATAATGTTAGATGCGATTATGCACTATACGGCTGTTCGACACCGAGGAAAGACATGGTGCGTGCGTGAAGGAGGAGAAAGTGCTTCGAAGTTACCTATCGGTATGAAGGTTTCCGCGACTGTCGTCATCACACATTCTTTCTCAAGTCGTTCGCGAGTGACGGGCATTTCGGGAGATCGGGTGGTAGGGATACCCAATACATGCATAGCTGCCAGAACGTGAGCTCACTGGCGGGGGCGACAGCAATGAAACTATGCGTACCTTCTGAGCATAGGTACTCCCGAATGGACGAACGACGAACTGCAACGTCATCAGCACTCCAGGAGAATGGTGTGCGACCAGCACCCTTGAGCTGAAACTCGTATGTTGTGTCAGGGTCGGGAGGGCTGAGGCGCGACGACTGGAAGATATCAGGACTCGCTACAAGGTGAAACATGTGCCCTTACGAATCGAGATTGCTCGCCAGACACCGAGCTGCCCTGCCCAGACGCCGTTGAATCATGGCTCGTTCACCCTGTTCCCGCACCTGGATAGATAACGGAACGTCTGTTTCCCTGTGAGCATACGTCATGCCACCATCTTTCTCGTTTTTCTTTTTTAGCACATGGGAAAACATTTTGGGTGAATCGACTGCCTCGGCCTCTGAAGTTTAATGTAGGAGACATGCGTCCGCCTCACTTCATATCCTCAATGCAGGCCATGAAGTCTTGTGGACCCAATCGGACTTGATAAGTAGACTATACGAGCGGCATTGTGAAGGATGATCAACAGGTATGTTTCCAGCGAATGGCAACCGACCCTTGAATTTCGACAAGGGAAATGGGAGAATAGCTGAAACGAGCAGCACGTGGAGGTTCGCCGATGAGACCAGTCTCAAGAACGGCACGCAAAGCTAGCTGCAACCTCGTAGCGTGGATTCCAGGCGAACAAGCTGTATATCGTGGCGTATTGTCTGGAGAAAACCGATGAATCAAGAAGCTGCTGTGCGGGATCAGTGGCGCACAGACACAAGGGAACGTGTTCAGGCAGGGTCCAGGGTAGGAACGCGTGGCCTGTGCCCTTCGTATGCCACAGCTTCCTGCCCTTCCCCTCTCGCAGACGTCCACTAACCGTTCGATTACTGGTGAACTTCCCTCATCCCCAATCCGTGCGACGTACTCAAGGAACACAGTCAATTTGCTTCTCGCTTCTCCAACCAACCTGCACTTCTCGAATCCATCGGTGAGCTTCCTGTCGGTCCACCTTTACATTATTTGCGCTTACCTGCATGTAGCTTCGTTCGTCATCCCGGCACGCAAAACCGTCTGCAGCGTAGTCTGTCTTCACCTGTGGGTCCCTTCTCGCTGCCCGGTTGGCCTCGCTGATTTAGGTAGTATTCTGACTTTCAGGATTACCCACTTTCTGGTTCAGACAGGTATGCCGACCTCCTTGTCGAATGGCAGTTGATGGTCTGAAGGCGGAACCATTCCCATCGTGAATAACCCCGCAGTGTAACAACATTCGATGGACGACGTTTCCCGCAAACGAGAGAAATTGGAACGCTATCCTCCGGGCCATGCTAGTCGTTATGTCGCCCTCTTCAACCTGGCAGACGCCCTCTGTGAGACATTCAAGAAAGACCACAAAATCCACGACTTGAACGAGGCAATCACTTTGCACCGTGACGCTTTGGAACTCCGACCCGTCGAGAATGAGAAGGGCGATCGGTCCAGATCACTCAACAGCCTCGCTTACTGCCTCCACCTCAGATATCGTAAGCTGGGGACCGTAGTCGATGATTTAGAAGAAGCCATCACACTCGGACGGGAAGCACTGGCGCTCCGTCCACCGGGACATCCCCGTCGTGATACGTCTCTCCACAATCTTGGTGCCCGCCTCTGGACGAGGTTCGGGAAGCAGGCTGAGGTCTGCGACTTGGAGGAGGCGATTCAGCTGCTCCGTGCGGCTTTGGAATTACGTCCACCTGGGCATCAGCGGCGGTCTTTAACGTTCCATCACCTCATCCCTTGCCTCTCGAGTAGATATGAAAGCCAGGGGCTAGTCAAGGACTTGGAAGAACTCGTGACACTCAGACGAGCAATGCTAGAGCTCTGTCCGGGAGGCCACTCCGATCACGTCTCATCTCTCCACAACCTTGCTTGTGACCTCAGGAGGAGGTACGCGAAAACAGCTGTGATAAGCGACTTGGATGAGTCCATCGAGCTGCATCACGCAGCTCTGGAACTATGTCCCCCTGGACATCGCGATCGGTCCTCAACGCTACGTGAACTCACCCTCTGCCTGTCAACTAGATATGACAAGCTGGGGATGGTTGCTGACCTGGAAGAAGCCATTGGATTCGGACGCGCAGCCCTGAAGCTTCTTACACAAGGGCACCCTAGTCACGGCGCATCTCTTCACAAGCTCGCAT
This sequence comes from Pisolithus albus, assembly GCA_024613165.1. Taxonomy (NCBI): domain Eukaryota; kingdom Fungi; phylum Basidiomycota; class Agaricomycetes; order Boletales; family Pisolithaceae; genus Pisolithus; species Pisolithus albus. Next base: position 137,224 of record JANFAB010000030.1, read on the forward strand.
GCAACCTCAGGAAAAGATTCGTGAAACAGGCTGCGATGCAGGACCTGGAGGAGGCAATTCAGCTGCTCCGTGGGGCTTTGGAATTATGTCCACCTAGGCATCAGCGGCGGTTTTTAACGCTCAGAGAACTTATTCGTTGTCTCTCGAGTAGATATGAAAGCCAGGGGCTAGTTAAGGACTTGGAAGAACTTGTGACACTCAGACGAGCTGAACTGGAGCTCTATCCGCAAGGACATTCTGATCATGCCGCATCTCTCCACAATCTTGCTTGCGACCTTAGGAGGAGGTACGCGAAAACAGCTGCGATAAACGACTTGGATGAGTCCATTGAGCTGCATCGCGCAGCTTTGGAACTACGTTCCCCTGGACATCGCGATCGGTCCTCAATGCTACGTAAACTCACCCTCAGCCTGTCAACTAGATATGACAAGCTGGGGATGGTTGCTGACCTGGAAGAAGCCATTGGATTCGGACGCGCAGCCCTGAAGCTTCTTACACAAGGGCACCCTAGTCACGGCGCATCTCTTCACAAGCTCGCATGCAACCTCAGGAAAAGATTCGTGAAACAGGCTGCGATGCAGGACCTGGAGGAGGCAATTCAGCTGCTCCGTGAAGCTTTGGAATTACGTCCACCTGGGCATCAGCGGCGGTTTTTAACGCTCAGAGAACTTATTCGTTGTCTCTCGAGTAGATATGAAAGCCAGGGGCTAGTTAAGGACTTGGAAGAACTCGTGACACTCAGACGAGCTGAACTGGAGCTCTATCCGCAAGGACATTCTGATCATGCCGCATCTCTCCACAATCTTGCTTGCGACCTTAGGAGGAGGTACGCGAAAACAGCTGCGATAAACGACTTGGATGAGTCCATTGAGCTGCATCGCGCAGCTTTGGAACTACGTTCCCCTGGACATCGCGATCGGTCCTCAACGCTACGTAAACTCACCCTCTGCCTGTCAACTAGATATGACAAGCTGGGGATGGTTGCTGACCTGGAAGAAGCCATTGGATTCGGACGCGCAGCCCTGAAGCTTCTTACACGAGGGCACCCTAGTCACGGCGCATCTCTTCACAAGCTCGCATGCAACCTCAGGAAAAGATTCGTGAAACAGGCTGCGATGCAGGACCTGGAGGAGGCAATTCAGCTGCTCCGTGGGGCTTTGGAATTATGTCCACCTAGGCATCAGCGGCGGTTTTTAACGCTCAGAGAACTTATTCGTTGTCTCTCGAGTAGATATGAAAGCCAGGGGCTAGTCGAGGACTTGGAAGAACTCGTGACACTCAGACGAGCAATGCTAGAGCTCTGTCCGCGAGGACATTCTGATCATGTCGCATCTCTCCACAACCTAGCTTGTGACCTCTGGAGAAGGTACGCGAAAACAGCTGCGATAACCGACTTGGAGGACTCCATCGAGCTGCATCGCGCAGCTTTGGAACTATGTTCCCCTGGACATCGCGATCGGTCCTCAACGCTACATGAACTCACCCTCTGCCTGTCAACTAGATATGACAAGCTGGGGATGGTTGCCGACCTGGAAGAAGCCATTGAATTCGGACGTGCAGCACTGAAGCTTCTTACACGAGGGCACCCTAGTCGCGGCGAATCTCTTCACAAGTTCGCCTGCAACCTCAGGAAAAGATTCGTGAAACAGGCTGCGATGCAAGACCTGGAGGAGGCGATTGAGCTGCACCGCGCGGCTTTGGAACTACGTCCCATTGGACATCCGGATCGGTCCTCATCACTCTGTGAACTTGCTTTCTGTCTGTCGCGTAGGCACGACAAGCGTAGAGTAGCCGAGGACTTGGAAGAAGTCGTTACTTTCCGACGCGAAGCACTAAAACTTTGTCCACAAGGGCATCCCAATCGTGCTTCGTCCCTCCACAATCTTGCACAGTGTCTAGCAGACCGGTTTCGTGAAAAACCCGCAGCTGCCGATCTGGACGATGCTATTGCCCTTGAGCAGGAAGCCTTGCAGCTACTCGTGTATGAAGAGCCGGAATACGAGGTGTCTCGGCGCTGCCTTACAGCCTGCCTACAAATGAAGTTTAACTCACAGGTTGTTATGACGTCCTCTGATGCCTCGGGTATTACCCACCTTGACATCGAGCAAGTCATCCGTAACGCTGCATTCGAAATTCTGAAATCCATGCCAACCAGACTCTTGTACACACCTACTGGCATCCTGTGCAACCGTGACGAGCAGTTATCCCACTTTATAAAGAGTGAACACTACAAACGGTTGGTGTCTCAGTACAGAACATACGACCGGCAGCAAATGGACCGCATCCATGCTGATATCTCGAGACACTTCCAGTACGTCACGCTTTCTCATCGCTGGGGTAAAGCCGAGCCATCATTGCGCGACATCGAGGGCCACCCCATATATGGCATGTCAATCGAGGGGGGCTTCGGCAAGCTGCAAGCCTTTTGTCGTGTTGCCTTGGAGTGGAATTACTTATGGGCATGGAGCGATACGTGCTGCATCGACAAACACAGCAGCGCTGAGGTACAAGAAACGATAGGATCGATGTTCGCATGGTATCGACAATCTGCCTTGACCATCGTATACCTTTCTGACGTGGCTGATACTGCCTCACTTGGGAGCAGCGAATGGTTCGGACGTGGGTGGACCCTCCAAGAACTACTGGCTCCCGGGAGCCTACTATTCTACACTGAAAACTGGTCCCTTTACAAGAATTCCCCATCTTCGAATCATAAAACAGATGTCGCCATGTTGGCAGAGCTAGAAAGGGAAACTGGAATAGACCGCCGGTTCCTCACCAGATTTTCTCCCGGCCTAGATGACGCGCGTTCGAGACTGCAGTGGGCGTCTCTGCGTCGTACCACCCGCCCCGAAGATATCGCCTATTCACTTTTCGGGATATTTAGCATCCACCTACCCGTTATGTATGGCGAATCTGCTGAGAACGCACTCGGCCGTCTCCTGGCAGAAATTGTATCGCAGTCTGGGGACATCTCGGTTTTGGATTGGGTCGGGGAGCCGTCACCGTTTCATAGCTGTTTTCCTGCTCACATCACCTCGTATCAAATGCTACGATCGCCCGCATCTCAACCTAGTACCAAAGAACAGTACGTGGTGATCAATCGGCAGCCTACATCGTTCAAAGCACTTCGAGAACTACGTGGCTCGCTCGCTACCTCACATCTCCCTCACTCTCTTGGTCGATCCCTGTTACCGTCAAGTATCGCACGTCGCATTCTACCAGTTCACCAACGCACTCCAGCTTCATACGCATCAAGCGAGGTGTATGATTTCCACTCACTTGCTAGGGTTCCTCTGCCACGATTTTCCAATCGCCTCCTCACACTACCATGTATCGCTTATCATGTCACATCGGTTCAGCTGAAAGGGGCAGATCCGTCGACATCGAGCCATATATACAACATCGTGGCGTCCAGTCTGATGCCACTTGAAATTGCACTGTCGACCAAGCTAGAGGATCTAACGAGGCCACAAGCCGTTCTGCATCTTGTCCGCCCTTGGCACTCGAAGCTGCTTGGTCCATCTGCTGACCTAGATGCCGTCACTGAGCAGGAGATACTTTCTGTACTTGGGACGCCATTCAACGCACTTTTGTTAACCCAACTACCTCACAACGAACATAAGAGGATCGCGTCTTCTACTCTCATCACCGCTCAGCCCAGGAACCGGGCCAGCATTCTGAAAAGTAAAATTAGGATATTCAATGTTGTTTAGTTAGTTATCTGGTCGTGACATGCATTATGTGAAGACTGTTGTACTGTACAATCCAAATATTCACCTGCAGCATTTACATGTTTGTCTGGCAAGTCATAGCCGTGCTTCGAGGTAGCACCTATTCTCTCTTTAGGATCTTGAACGTCCGTCTCGCTGTTCCGGTGCACGGCGAATCTTTTGGGCACGTGCTTGGCCGTTTCCTGCTTGAAATCGTACCGCAGTCCGCGAGAGTCTCGGTTCTAAATTGGGCCAGAGAACCATCACCGTTTCATAGCAGTTTTCCCGCTCACATCACCTCCTATCGAAAACCACTGGCACTCTCACTCTACCCGGCCATTGAAGAACAACCATCGACGATGAGTCAGTGGCCCTCTTCGTTTGAAGCACTTCTCTGGCTCACTAGTGTTACGTCGTTGCTCCCTGGTTATCTCGTTCGCTCTCTTACACTGTCAATTGTCGCCCATCGCGTTCCGGCGACGCAGCAGCAAACCCGAGACTTGTACTCAACAAGCGACGTGGATGATTTTCAATCACTTACTAGAGTGCCCCGCCCAAGATTTCTCAACCGCCTCGTCATACATCCCTATCGCGTTATAGCGGTCAGGTCATTACGTGCCATAGCTTTGTACAGAAAATCTGAGGCCTTACCCGGACACCAGCACCGCGCTGGCCGCGTCGGTGTTGGGGTTCTTCCTTTATGATCCCCACTGATACATTATTCCGGGCAAGCGCCAATGCTACAGTTATGCCAGATGGACCGGCGTCGACCTAAATTTCCGACTCGACGGTCTGCGATGCTCCGCAGAGAGGGCTAAACATACCACAAGTACGGGAGCCGTGGAAGCTGTGATCTTGTGTCTGGACGGTTTCCGTGGGTGTGCGGATATGGTCGATTGTCGGGAGTGTACGCCTAGATAGGGAGGTAGGCGGTGACCTGGACCTTTAATATATCACGAAGACACCCCCTTCCGGTGGAAACATTCACCGATTCTGACTTCCGGAATTCCGTCCGACTCGACAAGACATGAACAAGTCACGGAGCTCAGAATACTCACCGGGACATAACGACAGCTACAGCCTACGGGTGATTGATACACCGCTGCAGTACACAGCTAGGCCTAATGGACTTATGCGCAAGGCGTGGAGACAGACCGACCGCATGGTGGCAGCATTGAAAAGAGTACCGGAGGGCAGGGAGAAACCTGAACAGAATTTCGACGTTTCAACCACCATGCAAGGACCAAACAACGAGGAGCGGAAGATTAGCGGCGAACAAACGCGTTTCAAAGGTTCCACTCTTGACCCGCGGCAAGTCTTTCGAATGGCGTGTTGCAGCATTCGCGATCGGCATGGGCACAAAATGTCAGCGTAAGTGTTGGTCGTACAGTCTGCTTTCTCAGGTCGTTCCTTCCAAACTTTTCTCAGAATCGCTACACTCACCATGTCGTACGGGTGTGTTGTAGCGCATCCTCTCCTGATAACTCTAATAGCCTGCTCTTCTCCAGTTACACATACTGAGTACTTCTCCTGACCACGCAAATATTGTTGCCACGAGGCGGCTTTGTCAATTGCGATATGGATAATACATTGGTAATCTGCTTCGTTGGAGTGCATGTTATCGTACACGGTTGAAACAAGAGAAATCAGCTACACGGGTGGCGTCAGCATTAAGCTCATTCACCAGAAGTGTCAGTTACCTATACGTTCCGCGGTCCCGGATAGCACACTAACACCCCATCCTCGTACAAACCCGTCAGGTAAAATATACCAGTCCGGCTATCAATTAAACCGGTCGTGGCAGTCCCATATACGGAGCCGTCGCTCTGGAATATAGTCTCGACTTCATCGGTCGACGAAGCGGGGGCGATCGCAGAGGCTGACAACGGCGCACGGGAATCGTACCCCGCCTTCTTCGAACGTGAAAATTTCTGACCCTCCGACTCCCCGTCCTCGCTCGCTGCAATGGGGCGGATAGAGACAGCCCAGCTCGGTGCCTTGGCACCAGGCTTGTTCTCCACGACAGCAATGAAAGATGGGAAGTGAGGATGACCGGCTACGATGAGCGTGTCGTCGTCGTCATACATCACATTATCGGGGCCAAATGGGACGATGACATCACGATCCAGGGTGAGGTCGTTGGTCGACGGGTCGCGTCTGTAGAAGTGGACTTTGGCCAAACTGCTCGATGCCACTGCTAGGTGTAGCCCATCGCCAGACAGGGCGACACCGTTGGCGAATGCGATGCCGAGCGCGGCGAATTTATGTTCGATGGAGCCGTCAGGTAAGACTGTAACGTGTGCGACCCACGTCAACGGCGGTCCACCGATTGTTTCGATGGTGGACAGAATACTTCCGAAAGGACGTGGTAGACGATAAGTCATGAGATGGTCATTGGTTAGGTAGAAAGAAGCGGGTGACGTCAGGGCAATGGAGTTCGGAGCGACGAAATAGGAAGAGGTGAGTGTGCGAACGTGGGTAGCTACAGTAGGTTGAGCGGGGTCGAGAACGAATTGCTCGATGGACGAGTTTTCACGAGCATGGTTAATCAGGAAGAGGTTGGACGGCGCGCCTGCTTTCGAGGGATAGACATCGACACCAATTGGGTGGAAGTCATGACCTTCAGGATAGTTGGCAAGGGCGACAGGAGACAATGACCCAGTCTCGGTGGAGTATATCCACAGGTTGCCGAATGGATCTGGGTTGTTCATGGGCCCCATGACGGTGTTCCACTCTCTTCGCCCGGGATCGCACGAGAGTAGGACGAACCGGTTGGTGATGTGATCTTCTTCATCGAGGTGGTCCCAGAAGACCATGTGCTCGCAGTGGTTGAAGCGGCCGTCTTTCTCGTCCTTGATAACTACACAGTGGTCCCTGTAGTCCCCGCCCACGAAGTATCCCTCGGGGAGATTTGGGACGGTGAGTACAAGATGAAAAAATGCCCGGCCACTCCTATAGATATATATCGCCTGTCCAATCCGCCTCAGCAATGAAAGCAATCAAACTTCGAAACGTACCAAGAGCGTCGTCAGGACTGCTGCGAACTTGTAGAACATGGCGGTCGGCTGCCTACCCACTTAACCGCCTAGGCAGTGTTTCCGACGGATTACGGTTGTATCAAATTGGCTGACTACGCCTGCAATTTGGACACCATCGATATGACGTCAGCTCCTTGTTCGAGGCAACTGCAGCGCACTGCAAACGTCACGCACCAAGTCGGATGTAGGTACGACGCCGGTATCAGACGACCTATCATGTTCGATTATGACTGTGCAGGCTTCACCGGTAATCAAGCTGAATGGCTGCGTTAGTAGTCGCTAGGGTCAAGCTCGATACGTCGTGGCGACTTCGAACAAATTTTCCAGAAACCGCGACTTTTGCCATCCCCACCGATTATTTGCAACATCTTCCGAGCACCCTCGTTTGCCTCCGCTGCAGAATTTGCAAAGAAGATCGATCGTGATCTCAGTGGTAAATGGTGTAAAGACCAGGAAAAACTCAGACCGCCTCCTGATGATGACTACCAACTCTGCAAGGAGTCAATCGTCGTTGGACCGGCGATGGTAACGACGTGGTTGTGGTATCTGCGCCCTCGTCTGGTAAGAATCCCTTTCGTCTCTCTTCACGCTTCTGCTCTGCCCGTCCCCGCGCACGTCCCGGTCCTCTCCGCCTCGCCCTTTCCCGGTCCGCTGTTCCTCTCTTCTCGTTAGCCTCCCAATTTCTCTTTGTTCGGCCTGTCTTCTGCGCCGATGCAATAGCACTACAATATCAGTTATGGTGTTGATTGCACCGAAGATGTATGGTTCAGTCGATCGCCAACACGTCCATGTATTGAATTGGAAGTCTGCTCGACTCCGAAACGAAACATACCCTGACCCGGTCTCAAGTTATACGAGTTGTTGCTGGCTGCTGTTATCCTTGCGGGCACGAGTACGTACGTACGTGACAAGGGCGCGCATACATACAAGCTATGAGCACGGGCGATAGAAACACGGCGACTTATCGCGCTCATTCTATTCGTCTTGGGCAGCTAGCGGTTCGCTGAACAGGTGGCTTGATGACAGGGGTCTAATGTACATCGGTCGTGGCACGCGCCGTGAATTCAGCTCCATCCGCTAAGAGACACCGACACCGCGAAAGCCAAGGACGAACTTTGTACACTGCTCGAGGCTTGCGTGCGGAGTATTTTGATGCTATCACGGATCGCTGTGTCCTCGTCTTAGCCTGATCGCCAAGAATTGCTAGTAGTCAGTTGGAGCACCGCGCAGTTACACAGCGGTCTTAGATCGCTCTTTAGTCGTGGTAACATCTTGCGTTTGATGCACCTGCGCACAGGCAACAACGTTGCCGATACTCGAAGAGCACGAAGATCTCAACTCCGTAGACGACGGGGCAACCAGGGCAACGCCAATGGGCGTCGTGATCACCATCAACTTTTAGTGGGTGCTCCGCCGACAATCAATGTTCTCCGAACGGAAGAGCTTGGGTGCTGAAACGGTTCTGCGGGGTGTGCTGTTTGAGACGGTTGGCAATTGAAACTTGGGAGTTCTCTTCTGACGCGACCAACGCGGAGGTGAGTAACATCGTCCGCAACATTCAATAATCTGAAGCACGGTAAAGACTTCTTTGCATTCCGATTGGCCTGTGTTTTGGTCATTCATCGCCCCTGTGATAGACGCCCTCTGCACCCGTGCGTCGCCCCGTCACAGCCCCCTCTGGTGGACCGGAGTCGAACGATTATGGTATGTAGCCAGCTGCGGAAATAGTGCACAGTCCGACTTGTCTCCCTGATTAGGCTCTGAAGGCTCTGGTGCCATGTGCCAACCGTCTAACAGCGTCCACCGGTGTATAAAAAGATGTGGACCGAATCTCGCAGCTTGTCGTTCCGTCCGCTCCTGATCCCGTACTCGCCATTATAATATACCGTAACCGATATTCCATTGTGCTCTCCATACTGTATATAAAGGTATGTCTGCGTGCAACTACCAAACATCCTCTGATTTTCTCCTTCCAGTCATGTGTAATCTCGTAGTGCCCATCCGGACCTGTTCAAAGTGCCACCGAAAGGAGCGATTGTTTGGGGACGGTAATGCCTCTAGCAGCGACAAGATAGACAACCACGGGGTCGGTCGTTCACTGGTTTGAAATCCTTTTCGAACCTGACGGTGACCACTCCGACTTGGTCTTATCATATAGCTGTTGGGATACATGGACCCAGCTCAAGATTGTTACTCCCGTTGGTGTATCTTTAGCAGAGAACATCCCAAGTCCTGCAGTCATTGCTGGCTTACGTGCAAACATTCGTACGATTCCTCTGCATTTCGTCGACGTCAAAGCATTAACTCCTCACCCAGGCACGGAAAAACAAGGGAGATTCAAGGTGGATCGCCGTCCTACGTTTGCTATGGATGCGCTCCTCGTGAAAGAAAACAGCAAACATGGAAGCCACCACGACCAGTTCACACAAAGACGATGCCCCCTCAAGCTCCACTCCATGGTTTCCTCGGCGTCAACAAGCTGGTAACCGCACTCGCACGATAGCAAGCCACACCGCTTCCCTGTACTCGTGTGCCCTTGTGGAGTTGGATCGGATGTTTCTAGAGTTATCTCCCACCCTCCGATGTATTTCTCGTGGAGTCTTGTGTCTTGATAGAGCGCTTGTTGGGGCAAATGTACACTATAATCTTCGTCTTCACCCCTACGATTTCTCGTAGAGGAGGAATACCAAACCCCCATCCGATCACCAAATATGGAATGTTAGTCGCACGATGCGCGTGGATAACCCACAGCCGCAACGAACGCAACCACCCCACAAGAAAATACCCCATTTCCAGTATTTTTCTTATTTTTTTTAGAAAAGGTTTTGTTTGTGTTTCCCGTTATTTTTTTTTCCACACTATCTGTGCGCACATATCCATTTTGCCGTGTCCGTATCCGGCGACCGTGTCTGTGGAAAACAGGTTGTGAGCTGAGCGCGTAGTTTCTCAGGTTCATGGACAACCCTCAGCAATATCAACCGCTTTCACATGCATTAAACCCGCCAATCGTGCCGACTCCATACGAGGAAGAAGAGGAAGAGGAGGAGGAAGAGGAAGGCGAGGATGAGGTTGCCGTTGAAAACCAGCTGGGACGGGATGACGAGGACGGAGACGGGGTCGCCGGGTAGGTGACTCGTTTCCGCTCTGCGACGCTTAGATGAACGGCTCTACTGTGTTCGTTGCCCTTCCCATGGTGTCACGTACACGCAGACCAAGCAACGCACCTCATCGGTCGCTGAATCCTACCGCCAGCAGTAAACCACGCGACGCCCCGTCGTCGTCGAATCGGCTACAATCCAACGGCCGACCGGCCCCCGACGATACTGAACGTAAACGGCGTCCTGGCAGACCACGCGGTTCCAAAAATCGACGTCCGCGTGCCCCAGGGACCGACGCGTCCGCCACACAACCAGTGGGCTCTCGGGCTTCTCCACCCACCAGTACTAACACGGGATTTCATCAATACCAGACTCCGGCGACCCCCGGAGAAATTCATCCACATAATCAACAGTACTATGAGTTCCAATGGCGTGTACTGAACTTGTGTGCTGAATTTTATGGCGCTGCTGAGGAGCTTGTCGTGAGTTGCGCCGCACCCGAGTGTGTGGTATTTCGATGCACATTGACTTGTGGTTTTCTGCTACTGCCGTCCAGAAAGCGACACCCCCGCTTGTTATTGCTCAATGTTACCAGATGGGTTCGACGGTGAAGGTCGACCCCCTGACCATGCTCAGTGAGGCAAAGAAAATATGTGATGCTTTGGTAAGTCCGTCGACGCCCTGTTGCGAGATTAGGGGAGTTCATGGAATGTCATCCTTCTTCTGCAGTTAGCCTCACCAGTTCGACTAACTACACATCCACCTCCACTTCCTGTGACGTTTATACCAAGTTACACGCTACCGTCTACTCCCTCATCGCAACAATCGATACCACCATCCAATGGAAAGACAACGCCAGTCACCCAATCCACGGCTACTATGATCACGAATCCGCAATCATTTGCGGTACCGATGAGTCACCCTCAACAACCTTCGCAGCAGTTCGTTCCGAGCATGTATAATAGCCCCGCATACCCTACAGTTCCCTATTACGGTTATGGAGCATATGGTGGGTATTATCCATCGGTTCCACAGGCAGGACCAAGCGCAGGCAGCTCTACGCCGCCCACCAGTTCTAACGCAGCGAACAACAATAGCGCCGGAAACCAGGGTGCTTGGTCTGACGAAGAGACCGAGAAATTGAAGAAGTTGGCGGAAGAACATCGAAACAGCAGTGGAGATATTACGTGGGACGCTTTATGCGAAAAATGGGGCAATTCGAGGACAAGGTAGATCATGTTGCTGCGTCGATGATTCGAACGAAAAGGACTGAATGCTGCTGGTACCTGTAACAGGCACCAAATTCTCATAAAAGCAACTTCTCTTGGGTTGAAGGAATCGTCTTCACGAGGCACCAAGCGGAGAAGGGATACGGACAGTCACGCCAGCTCTGACCGCCAACCACCGCCGCCGCCCACACCATCTGCACCCTCGGGTAGCACCAACCAAGCGGTCGCTCCTGTCGCTCCTGCAATGTCCGTCCCGCCACCACAGCAGACAACACAATCTGCGCAAGCTACAGTGTCCCCTGCCTCGTCGACGCCAGGACCATCGACGCATCCTTCTCCCGCCATTCGACATGCCCCTCCGCAACAACAACAACAGCAACAACAACAAATACAACAAACCACCACATCGCATCGATCTCCACCACAACAGTCTCAACCGCGACCGAATACTCCACGGTTCACGTACCCGATGCCGACTGTGGCAGCTGCGACCTCGCCTGTTATCTCTCCCAGCACTATCCAACGGCCCGACGCACAGAGCGCAGCAAACCCCTACTATCGTCGACCAAATCCGCCCGCGCAACCGTCCGGATCGAAGCAGCCGCCTCCGCCGCACGGACACGGTGGAGTCGCAGGGGCACCTCAGTACATGTATCAGCACAATGGACGACGAGAACCCTAGCTTTTACAGCCCTTCGAGAGAGGTGGGGGGGGGAAAGATGTCGGTTATGACATATATTATGCTTGATCGTTTTTTTTTGGCGGGTCGCTGTCTAGCTAGTTATGCTGATCGTATGTCGTTGCTGCGCGAGTGTATTTTGACTACCAGCCTTGTATCGTCTTGCCGTCTTTTTTTTTTCAGTACTGTTTGTGTACTTTTGCTCGCTTGACGTAGACTATTCTAATACCAGTTTTTATTTCTTCTCGATCAGTTTTGGTGATAAGAGGCGTTCCTGACAATCCTGCGAGGACACTCCTATTGTAAAGGTAAACAGGTTGAGCGGAGCATACCGTAAGGCATGACACTGTTGAGTGGACTAAACAAAAGGCCGTATGCCATTGTCTTTGCAATGTGAAGAGGGACAAACGTGCTGAAGAGGTGTCACAACGCGGCCACCAATATTTAAGATGGGGGAAAATGTAGTGGAAAATGCGAAGCAAAATTTTAAGATTATGATCAAATTCTAACGTGGACGGAGTTCAAAGTCTTGCCAGTAGTGAGATTGTTTGTGATAACTACAAATTATGACGACCATGCAATAAAGTCCCAAATGTTGGTCTAATTATTAAGTACTGAAACTGACAACACGCTCGCCAAAACTTTGAGTTTTATGTCCACATTTGAGCCATGGGGGAATTTATTGTATTGTTGTTGCCTAGACGATGGCTTGGACTTCAAATTTTCGCAATCATAGAAACCCGGTTTTATTGTTAAAGTGAAAACAGGTGGGAATATGTTATCCGAAACTCTGAATTTCGTCCTGGACTAAACTGGTTGCCCGATCATCGCCCGACTGTCACCCCGATCATCGTCACACATATTGTAGAGTCCGTGCCCGACATGACCTGAGCGGGTTCTAGTAGTACATTCTAGTAGTACATACTATATGTAGTTCGCGACGGCGCTAGATGCTGTAGCAAAGAAACAGGTCAGTTCTCAGAGAAACTGCAAGTGGCAAGGACGTACCCAGAAAAGACGTACCCAGATCAGCATTTAACAATCTTCATGGGAATGGCTCCTCCGAGATCAGGGATGACCCCTCACTTGTTCAAATGCCTAGTCCTGTGAAGATTCAGAGTGAAAACCTGTACACCGGACTACGAATGTGACCCACCCGACACAATGAAAGTACAACTACAGCATCCTTGGAGACTGGCCATCGTGCATAGTGGCTAACAACCCACGAAGTTTCCACGTGTTCCAATCTCTCGCTGAGGGCAGACGAGTACATTTTTGCTGGGAAATGAGGGTAAGCAGCGTATGGGTCAGACATACTGGTAGGCAGAGCACACTGCCTCCGAACTGCAAAGTGGAGTGAGTGGTTGTGCTCGTATATATATATGATGCATCCGGGGATGGCAGGTGAAGCCCGATTCCCATTTGGATAATAGAGGATAAGTGAGTTGCCGAGATGCGTCGAGCATCGGCTGTAAGTAATCCCATCGGGGGTCTTGATGTTGGCACGCAACACAGTTTTGCGCCGATGAATGAGTTCTTCCAGGTCCTGTGGAACATGAGTAGCACTCCATGTCTCTGGCACCTTGACCTTGACATCATCGATGTCGTCTGGACCCATATGGCCACTCGTATTGTAGGCTCTGTCGAGGAGTATTTTGCACTCCTGTATGGTGGGGGGACAGTTTGGGCGAGATAGCCAGGCCCGTAGTTTCGCTCCCTTGAGATACGAGTGCAGCATGGTATTTTCCTGTTCACCTATGAGGGGTTGAGGACAAATTGATACGGAGAGATATAAGTACTCACCAGACTTATGATTACTGGGAAGACATTGTAGTATTCCAATTAACCGTTCGAATGGGAATGTCCACCAGGAATGCACCGGACCGAAGAGAACAAGGTAGTCGTAGATGTGGAATGCAGCGTGATGGTTTGGCCGAAGGCTGAAGCTAGGGTGGGCGTTAGTTAGATTCCCTACATAGCGGGCGATGCATGAACGATATGCAAGCGCTCGCTCGGTGGTCATTGTCCGGGAACATGCAAGATAAACTACGGAAACGAGGTCCATAGTATGGTCGAGGATGAGCTGGAGGTCTGACCCAGAATCACCGAGTCCCCAGAGACTGATGAGCGCGATCGGTATATAGACAGTGATGAGCAATCGCCACTCGTCTGCTTTGACTGTTCCTGCAGCCTGCTCTCCAAAATTTTTGGGCACCGATCCGACCCACGATGGTACAGAGGTGTCGCGGACGACATCACGTATGCGTGCCAGGACTTTCACTTGGCCAAGCTTGGGGGTACCTTTGTCAACTGTGAACAAGGGTCGCTCACGGCACTAGAAAAGTTTTCAGCATAAATCTTTGCGGACCGTAAGTTTGCGTACCCATTGCACGAGTGCCTTTGCGTAGTCAGCTTTGTACAACCTTGTTTGCTTCTCCGGAACACAGTCTAATGTCCGGCATACGTATTTCAAAGTGGCTATATTCTTCCTGAGGAGGACTTCTTTCAGATGACCCATGAAGGTTGTAACGTCAGCATCATTGTCCACAGAGGGCACTCGCGCGACTAGAAGCGCATGGATAGCAGAGACCTGGGCAGCCTCCTTTGTAGTCATGCGTAGCGTTGCTGCTGTTTCGGGATCAAGCTGCTCGAAGTTATGCTGGAACGCAGGGATATTTGCTTGAGACGGGGCAGTATTTTCACCTGTGAGGCCAAGGAGATCGCGTACATGGTGCTGTACAAGACCTTCGAGGATACAGTGCATGGAATCAACGACAAGCTGTCGTGTAGGATCCCAGTAAGACAGTCGCCAGAGCTCGGAATAGCGAATACCATGCTCTTTGAAGAGCCTTTCACGCTCAGCAGTTGTCTGGGCGTCTCTCCACTGTTCGGCATAGTAACGTAGCTTGTCCTTGTCCCTGGGTACCCACTTTTCGAAATCCGTTCTGCCATAGTTAGTTTTGTGGTAACAATTGCATGCGCTGCAGAAAAAGTGACTGCCGGTACCGGCAAGAGCAGCAAGATGGCGGGCAGCTGGCAGATCGCAAACAACGAGTGCAATGGCACTTCGTGTGACCCTTCCATTACGGTGATTCGCAGTTCTCGAGTAGCGGACCCCTTGCTCCCAGGAAGTAGCGAGTTGGGTGATAAGCGGGCGTATGTAGTGGTTGAGGTTTTCCAACGAAGGTTGCTTTGGACCAGGAATGATGCCAGCAAGATACATATTTTCGGGTTTGTACCTCACGTCAAGGGGAAGGTTGAGGCATGCCATTGAAATGATACCCGACGAAGTGCTAGCACCGCGCAAGCTCATACCCTCTGGGTTGAAAAAGTCGACGTGTAAAGCAAACACATATCGACCTTCATCACCCCTATCAACGAAAAGTCGCCCGCCCTTCGGACCGCCAAATTCCCGTAAGAATTTTGCTTCGAAAGGGGTCTTGACAAAACGGGGCTGAGGAGAGGTGAGGGACGCAGTGAGCTCATCACATGATGCGTCCATCATCGTCTCGAGGTCACTCCTCGATAACAGACCGGCAAGGTAGTCATTGAAGTCGTGGTAAACGAATGTCTTCCTTGGCCGGTGGGTACCATCGGGTTGAACATTTAGCAGCGGCTCGCCACACTGTGTTTCGGGATTTGGGTAGTGTGTACAATAGTTCGGATAGGTAGGGGTTGCCGAACCTGCTGAATACGATGGTGCATAAGTACAGTGACAATTGCACAGTGCATAAGTCACTGTCTTGGACGTAATATTGAATTTGCTGAGTGCCGTCTCAATGGTAGGTGGAAGCTGTCGAATGATATTTTCCTGAGATGCGCTAAGTGTGCCATCGGACCGTTGGAACGCTAGAAAGAGCAGCAGAGACAAGGTACCCATGAGGAAGTTGCCATGGCGCTGGCTGACTCCCATCAGGACGCTGCAGACTACGCCAATGAGGACCGCAACCTGAGCAACTATGTCCATATGCTCTATTGGTGGGGTATTTTGATTCTCTATCACGGAGTGAACAATTTAATATTTCTAGTGAAGATGATGCTTACCGGTATCAATATTTATCGGCTCCAAATTTCCTGAGGAAGGAGAGGGGGACGGCCTTGCCTTGACCTCAAGCTCAAGCTTATCCAGAGTAGCTGCGACCTCCCTCTTGCGGGCCTTGACGAAATCGGTCTTTCCTTTGATATTTTCCCAGGAAAGACGTAGACACCGGAGGTCGTTGGTCACCTCAGCAATGGAATCGTCCGAAGGATCCAGTAAGAGACGAAGACACCGGTTGGCACGGCCCTCAATGTTGGACAATAGTTTCAATGAGTTGACGGAGCGTACATGGCCGTCCCTCCTGGATACTCGGCGGCCTGCGATCTGAGAAGCGGGGAGGGCGGCAGAAAGTAGTGCGGACGTGCGGGAAGTTAGACTGAGACGGCTGAGGCTCTCAGCGATGTCGGCAAAAGGAAGGGGATCCAATGACCCAGCGACGACGTCCCTGCTTGGACTTGATTCCTGGTATTCAGACCGTGAGTTCCAGAGTTTGTTGGCAGGGGATTTCGGATCTGGCCCATCATCGGTAAGCGTTAGGGCAAGGAGGTGGCTAGCCAGGTCATCGGGATGGGTATTGCAGGCAGTGAAGGCCTTTCCAGTAGCGGCAAGGGACTGCCCGAGATTGGACTTTTCCTCTTGGACACGTTTCAAGTGGGCAGGTATCAGCCGCGAATCCATCGAGACACCACTGGCATCTCTCTGAATGCACTCTTCACATTGACATCGTTTGTATTTGGCGTATGACGGAGGCATGTTCTGGGTCGGCGGCTGACCAAGGTCACCAGAAAATAACCTGAGCCCGTGTATTAAAGCATGAAGACGGACTCACAAGGGATGCCTTTTGTAGACCTTGTTCTCGTACAAAGACAATTACAATTGATGCAATTTGTGAAGGCCCTGCTACGATTGTCATAGAGCGACAACAAAGCCCTTGAACATAACAAGAACGGTTAGGTTAAGGTGATCATAGAAGGCATTTCCAACGGACCTTGATTTGTACGTCCCACTACAAGACCTACTTGTCCTAGCAGGCATTTACGACAGACCTCGATTTGTATGTCCCATTACAAGATTCGCTTATCCAAGGCAGCGCGCCGCGAGAACTGGACGACCAACTAGCGCGACTAGGAGTCTGCACGATTCATCCGAACACGAATTCAGGCTCATATCAGATCGATGGTCACAGAAATATCGACTAGCGCTACCTATCAATCACATGCTGCTTGCCCCTCCCCCTTCACCAGAGCCTCCCAGCTCTGCAAAATGGCAACTATGACAGATCCGCAAGCTACGATAACAGCTACACCCAAGATGGAGTCGAGAGGGAGAAGTTGGTGTGCAATGTCAATTACAGCTGCAAGGCCCAGTAGCATTATGATACTGAGTAAGAGAACGACAACCACGCAAAGCAGCGATGGAGCTGGTGCGCGGTACTTAGGTTGGTTTTGCGCCCGATACTTGTCCTTGTGCGAGCGCGAGCGGAGAGTAACCTATAAAAATGTCAAACTTGCGTCCACCCTCACTACTGAGACTCACATTCATCCTTTGCAGCATGGTCTGGAGGCTGAGAGACGCTTCGATCTCTAGTTTAATAGACTGACGAGGGCGCGTAGTGATGGCGACGATGTATTTTGTTGTTCGGGTAACTTGCGGGTAATAAAAGTAACAACAAGAGTAACGATAGGCGGCTCCCGTAAGGGTAACAAGAGTAACGACAGGCAACAATGGCGGCTCTCATATAACTAACAATATCGACCAAGAAAAAAATTTTGAGCTTTACAACTGAGATTTGGATTGCTCCCACGCGCCAGGCATGAGCTTAGAGGGCTGATTAGAGTGGCCAGCTCCGGGTGCGACAACGCAGGTGTTATTCGGGATCTCGGGGTGCATCAAACGGTGTTAACAGCTGGAAGAAAACAAAACTTACGGAATACATCTCTTCAAGCGGCCGTTCTATGATCTTTAGAGTGAAGTCAATGGCCTCGGAAAGCCCAACTTCTACCTGGTCACAAAGACCAGCTTCCAGCTGGCAAGCATACTTCTTCACGTGGTATCGGATCGCTCTATGAAGGCTCTCCTTCAATCCAAGAGGGATGCGAGAACCCGACAATGGGCATAGAGCCGGAACTGGGGAACTATTTTCGGAGATTGATTGAGGAGCTGGAAGCCATTGATCGCATTGTTCCTCAGATCATATACACAAGGTGAAAGAGATATAAGCCTCTTACCTGTGGGCTCCAAAGGCAGTGAACAATCGACCTCCCCAGGGGTGTCCAAAATCACCGCACCTTGACGAGTAAGGCGGGAGGGACTGGAGGAAGTTTGAGAAATAGGCAGGGAAGATGAGGCGGTGGATATGAGCTTGATTGAGTCATTTCCACCTAAATTATGAGTTGTAAGATACGGAGGGCAAAGACAAAATACAACGGACTTATCAACTGTGCATGATCGGGTTCCATAGGTAGAAAGTGGTCCACAGCAGTGTGGAAGCTCTGTGAACAAGTCTGGGCGAAAGAACTGCGATTCTGACCACCTACATACCTCGTTCGTTGAGCGGGATTTGTCCCAAACTGTAGCCCTGCTACGCGTGAGGCGGGTAGACGAAGTGGTAGGAGGACTACGGTCCCCTGACTTGTAGGGTTGAAATCTAGAAACGGTATGCAAGCGCTTTGTACGGAGGGAGCTGGAATCGGATTTCATTGTCTGGTGAGGAGAGGGGAGTGTAGACGTCAGTGTTATAAGGGGAACATAAACTCACCAGTGTCGATGACAAAAGCACTAAATCGGTCACCACCCAACAATACGTTCACGCTCTGAATGAAAATCAGTCGCCGCCCGACAATACATCCACGCATAAACTCACTAGTGTCGATGACAAAAGCGCTAATTCGGTCACCGCCCAACAATACGTTCATTCACTGAATGAAAATAGTCGCCACCCGAGAATACGTTCACGCAGTTTTTGGCGTTGATCCGTAACAAATATCCATCGCCCGACAATAAATTCATACGACGAGATAGCCCCGTTACGGCCGATCATCTCCCTGTACATTAATTAATTCGAGTCGACGGCTGGTAACGGTTGCACTCACCAGTGCATCAACAAAAAAAAAGCCGGGTACCGACAAGGCGCTGACGACGACGTTGTTGAGTCGAACAAAAATGGTGAATGAACCGGGTTGGATCAGAAAAGAGGAACATAACGATCAACAATTACAACGCAGCCCAAGCCTATGGCTACTTGTTGTTCTCTACATGATAAATAGATGGCAGAGGGCGGCCAAAGTCACGAAAACCATGCTGCCGGTCAAGTCAGTTCCAAAGTACGTCCTGGGGGGACGCCTTACGGCCCATCGGGATGGTATACTTTGTCTAGCGGTCTCGAATGACGGTAGACTCCTAGCAAGCGGAGGTGAGCGATAATTATACAGCCCAAAGAAAATACTTACAACTATAGGTTTCGACGGCCTATGAATGTGGGACCTACATACTAAGGTGGAGCTCCGCAGGCCCTGCCAGACGCGTAATGCGCGGGACCCCATCACCTGCGCGGTGTGGTTAACTCTCGAAGATGAGAGAAACGACATACTCTGCTGTGGCACTGGGCTTGGGTATCTCTTGCTCTGGAAGCAAGGTTTGACCTCGGCAACACCTGAATTCGAGGAAACCCTAGCGAGATGGGTAGGGACGGGTCAAGAAGTCATGTCGATTAGCTGGTGCAAAAAAAGTGATCAGCTGGTCACTGCGACTTACGACAGACGAGTCCAGCTTTGGACAGTGGGCGCAAAATATACGCTGACCAACATCTTCAGTGTTGAACTGTCGGCTACTGTTCCACATGCCGTGTATTTCCATGGCACTGACATCCTGGTGTTTGGAATGTACGATGGAGAAATGTGAGTAATCAGCGCGAACGTGAATAAAAGATGACTCAGGGTTATCGGGACTATAGACACACGCTACGCGGAAAAGATGGTGTAGTTCTGGCAACGAAAACTATCGGAAGATTGATGTGAGTACAGGTATACGGTTACATACACAAATCTGAAGAGTACCTTCAGAGGAAACGCTGCTATTGATAGCGGTCACACGAGCTTCGTCATCGACAATGCTGTGAACGGATTCAGTCTTCACAAAATGGAGGATGGCGTATGTACTAGAACATACAATACAAATCCCAACAAAGGATTCCCAAAGCAAGTGGCCATTGCAGAGAGGGAATCGGCGGTCGTAGGTGGAGGGGACGACGGATTGGTCTACGTGTTTGATAAGGGGACCGGCGAACTAGTTCAAACGCTGCGGCACTCCACCAGTGGACGAGTGCAAACCGTCACCGTAAGATGAGTCTTTTTCCATGGACAGCAACTGACGTACATACCAAGACACACGACGCAGGCGATGTTCACTTTATCCTCGCAGCAACATCGAGCAACGAAAACAATATCTCCATATCTATATGGAAAAAACCAGCATCATCTTCTAAGCGTCATCACAAAAAGAAGGGGCAGCCTACTGCATTATCTATTTTCCGGTTAGTTTGGCAGATGATTCCACACCTTACGGCGCTGGCTGCCATCGTGATGTTCGCGCTGCAAATGAGGGTGAGCAGTGAAGGTTACACAAGGACGCAGGGAAAGGGGCACGTTGTAAATCCCTTGTCATGGAAAGGTAACCCAACGCCAGCCTACTCAGTACGGTCAACGGGAATCCTATACAAGTTCCAAGGGGAGAGTATCGTCGAGGAAAGGAGCGCAGGGTACGGCGATGCCCATGCAGAGCTTAAGGTTGAGGAAGGGTGCACGGAGTGTGGCGGTGACACGGGGGAATACGAATAATGAGTCCTCGTAGGTCAAAAGCCGTAGGAAACTCATGCTTACCATTGCGATAATTTATGGTTTGAACGGAAGGAGTAAGGGTACAATGGTATCGCCTGTGGATAGTCAGAAGTGTCCATAGATCGGACGCTGCGGACTTACTGCTGCTACGGAAAACAGGATACATCGATATAGACTTTGGGTAGATCATTCACCCAAACCCGGACTGCTTATGCGTCCTGGAATAATTGGCGACGACGCCGCGAGTATGAATTAGGACTGATTCTAACTAGGTTCTCACTCTGTTGTGGTACTCTAACACCAGTATGCAGTGCGCACACATATGAGTTCCGAGACTACCATACAAATTCCAATGTACTACCTAGCCAACGAAAAAGAGTGACGAAAAGAAGAAAGAAGTACAGTGTACTACCTAGCCAACGAAAAAAAAGAGTGATGAAAAGAAGAAAGAAGTACAATAAGCGAGCCTGACAGCTTTTAAGGTGAAACGAACTCAGCCGGGAAACGCCGAATCCGCGTCTAAACATGATCACGTGGTCCCAACGTAGCCGCGAGTAACAAGACTCGCTGCCCTTCGTGAATGACCCAACGTGCCAGTAAAGTGCACAGAATTTTTGATATTGTTTATGCGGGCTGTGAGATACCGATACCGAGTTTTGACTAGTACACGTCCGGTCACCCGCCTAAATACGAGCAGTTTGTCGCACCGTCGCACATGCAAGTATTTCCGGCGGCCCAAATTGAAGACCGGAGTGCCGAATCGCAGAACAGATGAGAAAGACATCGAGGAAAACGATACGTATGCAGAACAAGATCTACTAAATAGCAGTTTCATCTCCCCATTCCCACTCAACGTTGCATTTGAACTTTGGATCACTCGGTGTATAACGCAGCCTGGTCATGGTTACTATTCTGAGGTCTTGAGGGATTCAAATTCGAAAACTCACCGTCACGATTTCACGAGCAGAGGGTTTGACCCTCGCGTACGGGTGGAACCTGAACTGGCGCGACAACTTGTCGCGAGGAAGCCTTCCAGCGTACGGTGGTGCGTTAGAGTCAGCGATGGCGGACGAGGGGACGAAGAGTTCTTCGTCGGACGTATCATCGTATAACGCAGCCTAGAAATCATCAATGTTTTGAAGTCTCGAGGTACTCACGCGAAAACTCACCATCACAATTTCACGAGCAGAGGGTTTGACCCTCGCGTACAGGTGGAACCTAAACTGGTGCGATAGCTTGTAACAAGGGAGTCTTCCGCCGTCCATGTCGTCCAAAGAGGTAGAAAATGCGAGGTATGGGAGCTTTAGGTAGATGAGAGAGTTTGAAATCTAAGCGTGCCTAGAAAATGTGAATGACCGAGGCGTAATTTGAGGAGTCAACGGACGGAGGTGTAAATTTGGGGAGTCCACAGATCGTGCCGTCGCGGAGCACAGACACGGTGGTTTAAGTTACGCGAATGCACTTCACTTCTGCGGGTACTTTCTCATGGGACGAAGCAGGATCTCCTGCGCTGGAACAAAGCACCCGTCATTCCCAAGGACGCATCCCAGTACGAGAGCACACATTCAGAGTACCATTTAGTAAGTATGGACTATTCGAGCGATACAACAGCAACGACAACCAACTTGAGGCTCGTCGGTTAACTGTAAATGGTGCAGATGCAAAACCAGCCACCGTGCCACCATGAGTGATGGGAGAATGGGAATACCAATAAAGCACATACACATACACATGACCTGCCGAGAAGACATCGACGACATCGATCAATCTACACCCTCAAAACTGTTATCCCGAGGCTGCTAGATGGAGAAAACGATCGGAACAGGTGGGCCAATTCATCGTCAGACCTAGAAGTCCCTGCACATAGATAGAGGTCCTCGATTTCGGGGAAAGTGGGTAACCACCAGGCACACTGTAACTGGAAAGCTCGTTAGTCATAGTCACATTGGGCGAAACCTACATACGATTGCGTTGACATCTGATTCGGAGTTCAGGATCCAAAGAGTGAGATCCTTGACTCTGACAAGACAAGTTCGGGCACGATTCTCCGGTAAAGCCAGCGCACGGAGATCTGCCTCAGCAGGAATTCTAACGGAAAGCTCGTTTACTCCAGGCAAGTGTTCGGTGCATAACAATACATCTGATAGGAAACAGTCCGTGAAGCTTGACGCCCCAAGTCGAAGCCCAAGATATTCCAGAGTACCAGGTATATAAGCATAACGCAATAGAGAGAGTATGTAGGAAGGGGGACCATCCAGTCTGGTCAGCGACGAGAGTAAGGCCGTTGGGCGAGCACGTCGCAGTGGACTGCGGGGAAGTGAGCTGCATCGAGCTGTACCGCTAATGATAGTGAGGGTCTTCACTTGATGGCGTGACAGGAACTCTACAAGGCTGCGGGCAGGACAAGTAGCCTCTATCTCGAGTGAGCGAAGGGACCTGAGTCGTAAATCCCCAAGGAACTTTGTCCACTGCACAGCTGTAAGTGCCGTGTTGGTGAGTCTAAGGTTGACTAGTGGTGCACTGCGCAAGGTACTCAGTGTGAAGGCGATGGACATGGAGGTGAAGAAAAGTGATGACGAGAGCTCTAAGGACTCGATCTCAGTATTGCAAACAAAAGCCCCTTTACCACGGCAGATCCGCGGCCCTTCTCCCCAAGGCAAGCCATGGCAGGTCAATTCTTTGCAGCCTGACCCTCGGATACATTCCAGCAGGCGCAAGAACGAATGACTTGGCTTGTCGGGACCAGAGAATAGAAGCAGGTGCACTTGACGGATTATCTTGCTACCAGTCAGCGACTCGAAGAAGGTTCGCAGGGCATACAAATGGTCGTCAGTTGTCGTCCGGGAAACAGAAAAGTAAAGGGAATTCGGGACAGCAAATGCCCTAGTCCACCGCCACAGTAACAGGGCCTCACAGCCCCTGTCGTCCAGGGATAAATAATTACTTTGGGGGGTATCAAACCCAAGGAGCAGGAAATAACGCGGAGCAGCTATCTCCTTGAGTAGCTGGCACACCTGGGTCAGCGCCAGAAGGGAATTCGGGGGAAGAAAAGTTGTGATATGCCCAAGAAGTTCATTGGGAAGTCGCCAGATGAAGCAGCTGTACCCTCTGGGGGAGATCAACGAAGAAGTACGAGGAACCTTGGCAGGAGGGCCAAGCGACAAATCTTGATCCTCGCTACTTTTGCGCTTCAAAGACGGGGTGGTCAATGGAATTTGCTGAATGCTTATAAGTAGCGCACTTGATCATGTCGGGATCCTTACCTGAACACTAACAGAAGACGTCTTCAAGACCAGCGAGGTACCACGCGGGATCTTGGTAGGGGGGCCAAGGGCCAAGTCCTGATCTTCACAAAATTTACGCTTCTGAGCAACTTCAACCAGTGTAGCCGTACAGAAATTCTGGGATGACAAGGATGTTCTGAATGACCAATTGTCAAAGTCATTGGATTCTTACCTGCGCGGTGGGAGCAGGATCGCCGGAGATAGGACTTCCCTCACGAGCGTCACCTTTCGGGGGGACGGCCAGCATCCCTGCAAAGTGACTTTGGACGAGGCCCATAATTGGAGTTCGCAGAAGTCGATGATTGGTGTTCGAAGAGTGTCCGAAGTCGATGGTTTGTGGGGACTGTTAGGATGGACGAGTTATTTCTACTGATGCGATGGGTCACATTAGACACGTTCATGTCATTGCCGAGTTGTCGCCCGACAATAACGAACGAAATGCTCAGTTGCATGAATCCTATAGCAAACAATAACTCGCCTATAGGTAACTATTAAATCATGTCTTTGCAATGTTGTCGCCCGCGCGTGTTAGGCAATTATTAAAACATGCCATTACCATGTTGTCGCCCGACAATAACGAACGAAATTCCCAGTTGCAAGAACCCCGCGAACAATAACCTTGCATCTCAGTTAACTATTAAATCATCATCTGATAGAAAACAGAGCACTTGCCTAGAGACACCGCCGCCAGACAAAAGACTTTGGCGGTGAGAATCCCCAAAACCATCACCGATGAGCCACCACAATAAAGTGCCTATGAATGATTGGTGTTGAAATGCAATCATCGTTGTAAAGCATAAGGCCCAGGACTTAAGGCGGGAATTCAACCGGCAACAGTATTATTGTCATCGTAAATTAAAACCCCCTCGACTACGCACGATTGTACTCAAATGCGACACATACATCAGAAAAATTGAGAGTAACACCATGCTCCATCACAACCGATTTGGAGTTCCTCTGGCACTTCTTTATATGCACGACTTGTCCTGCTTGTGGTCCCTTTAATACCAAACATAACTGATTTTTTCCAGTGGGGTTCGCTGGCGTAAGGTACCGAGCAGGGATCGTGAGATGTTGGATGGCCGAACCCGAATTGTGCCCGGTCACTGTAACGCAGACAGAGCCAGGAAGCGCAGGGCCATTCTGACCCATAAATCGGTCGGGGCACACCGTCCGGACAACGCGCTTGCCTAGTGACACTTGGGTGAAACCAACGCTAACGTTGAATCCAAGATGGAAAGATTTGAAGTCGCAGAAGTCGGGTTGGAAAAGCCATGGAACATCACCTATAGGCACTTGAGTAATTGTAGTATGATAACGAAATGTCATACCATAATCGGGAGTCTGCATCTGGGGAGTCTGCATCTGGGCGATGTCGGCAGGGGTAATTGACCACGCATCTAAAGGGCCCGCATCTGAAGGGCCCGCATTTGAAGGGCCAGGAGAAGGTGGCGGGGTGACACTACGCGGCACAACAGGTGCAATGAAGGATCGGCTGTGCAGGGCCTTCAGGCCGCGCTGCAACTGCGGGGGAAGCAGTGTGCCGTCGAGTAGCATACCCGCTCTAAGACAGGAATCAGGAATCAGAAGAACTAGCCCTCGACAAAAGATGACTTACGGTGTTGCGATTTGATTATTTTTCAGCTGCGTCAGTTGACCGTATAGCTCCACCCAACTGGACATCCTTCCGATGGTACGCAGCGTAGCCCGAGTGCCTTTCTTGTCGCCAGCTATAACCCAGACATCACGACCGACAAACTTCGATAATCCGTGGTCAAAACGCTCCTTGATCTTGCGGCAAAAGGTAATGGGAACAGTAATCTAGGCAAAAGGGTGAGTGAGATTGAGATGGGCATCGAGATGAACAAAAGGTAGCTCACCTGAACTCCATCCGTTGGACGCACAAAATCAAGACTAGCTTTCGTCAAGTCCACTGCCTTCACTGTGCCTTGGGAATGACGCCACTGCCCCCTCACCACCTCCACAGTATCGCCCACAGCAACGTTATAGCCCTTGTCCTTTGAAAACGTGAGGGTATTCGGAGCTCGCTCGATAATGAGGTCAGCTATATCTATAGCGACCACAGTCAGACCGGGAGCCGGATTTTCCCCGTCTGCCGGTGCAGCCTCTTTTCCCTTGTCTGCCGGTGCAGCCTCTTTTCCCTTGTCTGCCGGTGCAGCCTCTTTTCCCTTGTCTGCCGGTGCATCCTCTTTTCCCTTGTCTTCCCGTGCATCCTCTTTTCCCTTACCCTTCCCATGCTTAAAAATCCAGACTTTACCGTCAGAACTAATCCACTCGATGATCCCCGACTCGCCAATATATGGGCCACGATACGCTCGTACCACGTCACCTGGGAGGGCTTCGTCTCCCGGAAGTGGGCGAACTGACTGAAGTTCGTTGTCTTCAGGGACAACAGATAAAATGTGTTCTGGCAATTGGCTCTGCATGGCGAACTTCGACACTTCAATCTGCGAACTTGTCAGGACATAGGTGGCGGAGATGATGAGAACTCACATTAGCTGAGGATTTGTCGGATTGCATGACAGCAAGGACAAGCGTACGCTCATGCAGAACGATAACATAGCCCGTTTCTCCACAAAACGGACCTGCTATAACCCTTACTGTATCCCCTATCTTGAATACTCTGCGTAGCTCCTGCAAGTTGCATTCGAAAGTATCATCACCGTCACACAACACGACGGCGGATCGTTTGTGCAAATCTACGTCAGCAAGCATTCCCCTCTTTCCCCGGAGGTCCCCCTCCTGTATCTCAACGCTGTCATGCTCTCGCCAAAATTGCACTGAAAAAATATTCAGCGTTTCTTCGACAAAAGGAGGATCGACACCAGTGGCCACGTGAAATCTGATGTCGTCAGGATGCGGTAGTTCGACTAACTCCAAAGCGTTCACCGGTAACGTCAGCCTAAGCAGTCCGTGTACGAATTGTTGCCCACCACAACTATATCCGATCTCGGCACCAGAGGGAGATATGATAGGAATGAAATCAAGGCCAGCGAGCCTGGCCAGTTCAACGTCAAACATCATCCTTTCGCCTGATTCCTCGGGAACATCATAGGGAAGCTGACGGGGTGCAACAAGCACAACCGCATGAGTTTCAGCGCTCTCCTCGACATACCCAATATCGCCCTTGTATGCTGACTGCTTGATCCGAACCCAGTTTCGGGCTGGGAGTACTTGCCGAGCTTTGTATGCCAAGATCGACGTGCCTTCCTGCGGGGGCAGAAGAACGATGTCTTTATGACTTCGGCAGTGAGACGGAGGGAGACTTTGTTGCACATCGAGGGGACAAGAAGCCTCCACGTACAGCCGGTGAGGGAGCCACGGTAACGTCGTAGCCTCGAACCCTCGCGCCTTGATGTATTCAAAAGCAAACGTTCTCGCACTGGCTGATGATAATCTTGTCAAAAAAAGATACATGGCTAAGAATACCGAGCACACCTGAATAAAATTCAACTATATAGATATTTTTGCGGGGAGGGGGGAAAATGCTAGTCGGGAGTTGCATGTCGAGAGGACTGTTGGAGACCGTCCCCTCCCGTACACCACGCTTAAACCATTCAGAAAGGGCGTCGATTGACCGTAGGTAAGAACCCTTTCCCGAGGGTCCCACCTCCTGAGGACGACGAATGGGCCCACCTCTTTCATCTCCCCCATCTTCCTCCTCGTCCTCGTCTTCAGCGTCTATGTCAAGGAAAATGCTCGTATTCAGCTTACGGCGCTTCTTCTGAGTAGTTCCACGAGATGATTTACGGCGCTTTTCCTGAGTAGCTCCTGATGATTTATGGCGCTCTTTCCGAGTACCTCCACAAGGTGATTTACCAGGACGACGGGTAGCATATTGAGAGGCTGAAGTGGGGTAGGAAAAGGGGGCAAATGTGTATGGTCCAGGATCAGAGGACAGTACAGGAGGGGGGCCCCAAAAGGTCACTTCAGGAATGGGGACCCAAGAGGACGGTGCAGGAATGGGGGTAAAAGAGGACGGTGCAGCGGCAGGAGTGGGGGTCAAACAGGACGGTGCGGTGGCAGGAGCAGTCGACAAAGTAACGCCCTGCGACTTCATCGCTCTTTCAACGACAAGGGATGCGGGTCCCGCACTTTCAACTCCTGGATCCGACAGCATAAACACCTCGTCAATAATGGTCTTCCACTCCTCAGGGATATAACGAGGTCCATGTGCTCGCATCCTATCATCAAGCTCGCCGAACCCAATCTTGTCCTGCGCCCAATCCATCATGAGGCGCCAGGCGGATGGGTCTTTCAACAAAGGTACGGCTATGGGAGGGAACATCGGATCATTCCATGGAATCTGGGGTAGACGTTAGGAATGGTCTCACCTGATGGACTTAACGCTGAGGGCAGCGGCACTCGTGCTTCTAGGTGGATACCTCAGGGACAGTGTCAATAGTAAAACAGTCATACGTACCAGTGGAAAAGGAAGGCCCCTGCATACCCGACATATTCAGTACTCGAGACGGTTGGGAATGCGACTCTGGCGAAAGATTCAGAAAATAGGACTTTACATATAGATAAAAACATACCAGAGGACGACCCCGCAATACCCAACTCCTGCATAAATATCTTCTCGATAGCGGGCCAACAATCCCGATCCATCACAATATGGTGGGTAAGTTCCATCCACTCGTCCGGGTCAAAGTTCGAGCCAAGGGCGAACTCGATGCTGTTTAGTGCCGTGTCCAGCAAGATGGAACCCTCCGCGAATTGTTTGAGCCAGGAAAATGCTTGTAGGTGAATCATTTTCGGCGTGATATTGAACGTTCCGTGGCTGGACATTTTCGGGCGGATGTCGTCGGACGATATTGTATCGGTGTGAATTGGAGTGGCAAGTCGAAGCCTATGGGACTCGATTTTTAGTGAAGCCTTTTAATACCCAAACAGAGTGCACATGCCCGCCATCTCAAATCAGTTGTATTTTAATGCCGTGGCCATCTTCGTCATTCCTCACGCCTTCACTTGGAAGATTTGACTTCGCACGTTCATTGGCTTGCCCGCCGAAGAACGAAACTTTCTACTAGAAACTAACATTACTACTGAGTTACTACTGAGTCGTCGTGAAGGAAAGTATGAAAGGAAAAAGGAAAATTTTAGCGGAGCTCGGAAAGTATATAAAGTGAAACGAATTCAGCATCACGTGCACACTCCTGCACGTGCTCAGCCAAACAGTTCACTTTATCAAGCGCATTATTACTTTCTCACGGAATCTCTTCTTCTTTTTTTTATCACCACCACAGTCTAAGGTAGCCCGGTCGTCGGCATCGTAGTAGTAGTAGTAGTAGTAATAGTTTAGTTAGTCGTCGCGAAATTAATACGAAAGTTTAGTTAGTCGTCGCGAAACCAATACGAAAGTGTTCGCATCGTAAACGCTAAGACTGTAGTACCAGTCGCGTCTTGCAAAAGATAAATCAGCAGGTGTGGTATCCGCGTTATGTCTTTGCTATGTCTCACTCTGTTCACAGGTGAATGTGCTACTACCAAAAGTAAGGGGCGCGACATCCGTACTTCGTTTTTGCCACTACTCACACTGTTTCATAGTGAGGTGTTGTACGTGCTACCAGTGAGTGGGCGCTAGAATATATTGCATTGATCAATGCAAGAACACGATGCAGTATGGAAGACAATGTATCTATTGAGATGAACAGGATTAATATTTCCCCACCCGCGAGCAGAAGTAGCACTCTGGTGCTTCAGGCGTCGGCCCTCGATATCATCCAAGCTTCGCGGCCCCGCTACACTCCGTCGTTCGACACTATTTCTTTAGTGGTGCGGGTGACTTCGATTTCGACGACCTGCCCCGAATGCTCTTTCCACCCTTTGCAACCTCGTTCGAACCGTCAGCGATTCTCTTCTCCTGCCGGGCTCTTGAAGACAAATATTTCAAGCGCATCTGAATCAGGTCGAGAACGGGCCAACAGTTTTCGAAAGTGCTTAGGTCTGGAAACTCTGCAATAGCCTACGCATTCGGCGGTGAGTAATTATCATCCCAATGGGAAGTGAGCTCACCAGATCGCACACAGTATCGAGTGCTTTGCGATCTTGTTGGCTTCAGCATTTTGTGACATCCAAGTGTTTTTTAATGGCCTTGTTCACAAATCGCTGGTTGATTTCAGATGAGTGCCTGTGTCATCAGGTCTGTATATGGCTCACCTTTAGGCTTTTGAAGCCGCTGTCACCCCAGCCTAACTGCTCCTCCAAGTTGTAACCTCCGCGGCCAGGTCGACCTGCCTCCCCACTCGGCTTAGAAATCTTGTCGCTTCCGCCCAGCTCGGATTCAAGAGATGACAGGCTTGACTCTGATGGCGCAGGTGAGCTTTCTGAATGCTCGGAATCAGAGGAAGGGGCATTGATGGCAACCGATTTTCCTCTGACGGCAGGCGCAGATGTTTGTCTGCTGGGACTTTGTGCTCTAGGAGTTGCAGCCCTAGGCGTTTTCGCTCTAAGGGTCGTGGCTCTGGGGGTCGTCGCCCTCGAGGTCGTGGCGCTGGGAGTTTTTGCTCTGGCTTCCACACTTGTCTGCGAGAGGAAGTTTAACTCAAACACAGTCATCGATTCAGATGCGCTGACGCGCACACGCCTCTCTGGCAGAAATGCTATTTCCACCTGAGAGGACAACATAGGTAATAGGACGGGCTTGCCATCGTAGAATGCGGGGACTGGTCGCGATTCCGACGTTGGCATGGTTGGAAGTTTGAGGAACAAGGATGTCGCAAAGGTCACCACAGGGGCGACAGATTTAAGTGTCCTTTTACCCTTCTCTTGCTCATCTCGCCGTTATTGTCAAGAGTGTCACCTTAGCAACATCTTAATATTTGTTGAGATGTGCCATTGTGTTAATTTATAGGCGCCTGGCAATCGCCAAGCGAAGTGTTCTTGTATTATTGTTGGGCGATGGTATTGTCAAGCCAATAGCTTCTAATCGTAATGCGGAAGTTGTTCTATTTTGCGAACAACTCTAACGCTTCTAATATATAGGACAGAGAAGTCGCGCCGAAATGCCCCTAGGCAGAGAACGCCCCCACGTCGCCTAAAATGTTCCAAAGTGGACTGTTCAACAACCCTTGGCACACATGGCGCTCCCCCGGCCAGCAGGAGGATGTCCAGACGATCCGCCAAAATGATCTTTTTGATGATGACAAGTCATCCACCGGTGATCCTACTGACCATATTGATAGCTCCGCCGTTCCCAATCGGATGGACACCTCTTCGCCTTCTGCCCACGCACAAGCACAAGCACCAGCGTCGGTCATTTCTTTCAATCCGACCCTTCATGTTGCCGGTCAGCGTGAAGCTCGAGAATCGGAACACCAGGTCGATGGATTGAATCTGTGTGGTGCCAATCACCGTATCACCCCCGAAGCCCTAGAATCAGAACGCGATGTTTGGAGGCCAAGCGCTCCCAGTCACCAGATCAACCCGAACCCAGGACAGATGCCAATACCCCACGCAGCCACCAGAAAACGATTGGAACCGGACACTCCCCTGGACCCGGTCACATCAGGAGAAGCCACCGTATGTGCGAGCTCGAAACATTGTTTTATCTGCTCATTTGATCACTAGGCTGTACCGTTACCATCATCCAAGTGCCATTATGAGGAAGTCGATTTCTCCCGATCATTGCGACAAGAGCTGTACGAGAAGGAGGAGATTATCAACAAACTCCGAAAGAAGGTTCGGCAGCAGGGAAAGGTATGGCCAACCGTTAAAGATACACTCCCCGCCACTGACGATAGCAAGCAGAATGATACTGTTACTAGTCTGCAGTCCAATCTAAAGCAAAAGGAACGCGAGTTATTAGGGCTTCAGCAGGCGCTTGATGTAACTCTCTGATGTGTGCTCCCTCCATGCCCACTAACATCGGAGTAGCAGATCCAGAGGGGCCAGGAGCAAAGCATTCGACAGTATGAAATGCAGTTCGAGGAATTGCGAAAACAATTTGAGGTGAAAAACTAACATAAATCATTACCCGTCACCAGGTATTTATGCGCCACCCCCTAGCTTAACATGCGATCTCAGTTTGAGAGCCTGCAAGCCACTAGAATGACGGAAATTGACGCCCGTGTATGAGAAGAGGTCACCAGGCTGAGTTCCACGCTGCAGGTATGTCAAACTTAAATGTTCTCTGCTCAACGCTAAGGTAAAAAGTAGGCAGAAAAAGAGAGGGAACTTGCCA
The DNA here is from genome assembly GCA_024613165.1 of Pisolithus albus. Lineage (NCBI taxonomy): Eukaryota > Fungi > Basidiomycota > Agaricomycetes > Boletales > Pisolithaceae > Pisolithus > Pisolithus albus. The sequence continues at coordinate 169,345 of JANFAB010000030.1, forward strand.
ACATCGAGCAGCGCTACGCGCGGTTCAGGAGACCTGTGAGTACTCCCTGTATGAGATAGTGTAATGTTACTCAAGTACTACGTATGACAGGCTCCTGTTGCAAAACACCTCGACGCTGAAATGGACTCCCCGGCAGGACCACTTCCATCCTGTCCTCAGGTCAACACGCTGTCTACCCCGAATCTGGATGCGATTAAGCGAATCAGGAAAAGTCGAGGGATCTCAAAGCGAACACGGCTCATTGGAGTTGAAATAAATGTAAGACCATCCCTGTTGTTGGCGAATAAATTAATTCTAGTCCTTACAAGGACAATGGCCTCGACCCCGGATCCGCGTTGCCTGAGGGACGAGAAGAGATAGGAGGAGAGGCAACACTCAACGCTCGGGACGACCCACCGCCAATGTCTGCAGTGATGGAAGCCGTCACCAAAAGTGTCGAGATGGCTCTCCGACCTCTTTTGGAGAGTGGGGGCCATTTTTCAGCTGGTGCTGTTCCACAGAGTCCAAGGCGAACTCCACGGCGGAAAAGGCAGCAGAACCACAAACTCCAACTCGAAAAGGCAATGGAACCCAACTACCATCGCGACTTTATCCTGGTAAGAAAACCCTCATGCTCTTGCTGACCCGTTAACCCTCCTATCAGGCTGAAGTGCGTCGTCTCTTCAAGGACAAGCTTGGGATCGCACAGGATGTCGAATTCATAACGCACGAACCAGCCAAAGCTGCCGATGTCCGTGCCTATGAGTACGAAGATGGGCCCAGCCCCGACACGGACAATGTCGCATTCGATTTGACGCGGAATCACTCGTCACCATGGAATTCCTTCATACTTAGTTTCCTCCTTCGCGAATTTCAAGCCCGCTGTGTGCAAGAAGCCTGGCCCATCAAAAAAAATGATGACTATATTGAAGAGGCACTACATGAACGTTACAAGCGACTGCGAACTCTGTGGAAGAATGCACGACCCAAGCTGACGGCCAAGGGGCTAATGGAGACACCTGCTGAACAGGAGGCTCGGCTAGTGGAAGAGAACTTGTTACAAGGGAAGGAGAGTAGACAGGCCACGCGCCGCCGAAATGTAGGCATCGTGTATTCAAACGCCGATACACCTACTGATGCTTGGGTAGAAATACTCTCGGAGGAAAGCTATCCTCGATCACATTGTCGCCACGAAATCAGAAGTTCCTGATGATGATCTACGCAGCTGGCAGTGGCTTCAGCGTCTCATCAACTCATTAGGCGAGCATGGTATGAGCTCGGAAGAGAGCTCTGTGGAAAACGGTATCGAGAATGTACTCCGAGTGAAAAGAATGGAATGGCGGAGGAATATTGACAAAGAACTAGACATCATAGACCTCCAGCGGATCCTCGACAAGGATATCTTTTGCCTGCAGGGCGCAAAACCGCTCCCTAGAAAGCGTGCGCCTGACAATCCAACGTCGTCTAGGGACCCAGTACCGGCTTTACCTGTGGCGTTGTATAATGAAGAGTGGATCTCGCAACTCACTGAATGTCGGAGGGAGTCACTCAAGATCTCGCAGGAGCCATTCCCGTGGATGAAGATTGTTGCAACTTGATCCTAGTACGTCTTTCCCGCTCACAATTTCTGTGAGTCTTGACCGATTCCATTGCTACAGTGGACTAGAATACCCGGCAAACAACATCTAGTGCTCTCACGAACTATAGTATTTTCTTGAATGTACTACTAGAACTTGCTCATGCCGTGTACCCTTGCCCGTGTTACTCCCTACATGATATGTCGGGCACGGACTCTACAATATGTGTGGCGATGATCGGGGTGACAGTCGGGCGATGATCGGGCAACCAGTTTAGTCCAGGACGAAATTCAGAGTTTCGGATAACATATTCCCACCTGTTTTCACTTTAACAATAAAACCGGGTTTCTATGATTGCGAAAATTTGAAGTCCAAGCCATCGTCTAGGCAACAACAATACAATAAATTCCCCCATGGCTCAAATGTGGACATAAAACTCGAAGTTTTGACGAGCGTGTTGTCAGTTTCAGTACTTAATAATTAGACCAACATTTGGGACTTTATTGCATGGTCGTCATAATTTGTAGTTATCACAAACAATCTCACTACTGGCAAGACTTTGAACTCTGTCCATGTTAGAATTCGATCATAATCTTAAAATTTTGCTTCGCATTTTCCACTACATTTTCCCTCATCTTAAATATTGGTGGCCGCGTTGTGCCCGCCATGAGTGCATGCCAATATAGCCCTGAAATGGTACGAAGAGTCGGGAAGGGGAACGATGGGCAAGCACACTTGGATGCCTGTATTGCTGACAGTGAACGTGCGAAGTTGCTGGCTGAGTGCACGCGCACACCGCTTCAGCAATGCCAGTTTGCAGTGATGTATTGGATTGGTCGAAATCTTCCTGGAGTTGATGTATTGCACTAATTTGTCACCAAATTCATCAGGTTCCACCTTTTGGATGCCACCACAGGTCAGAAAGTCGCTCGGATCCCCTGCCAGGAAACTGCCTGCCCTTCGTGTCCGTGGTTCCCAAGCAAATATGCTCTGATCGTCGAATTCCCGAATGATCTCTAGCTGCAGACGGCGAAACGCTTTCTTCCCTTCGCCGTACAACAGCGGCATGTTCACTCCAAACAACCCCATCAGCGAATACGCCCGGTCTTCCATCCGTGTCGTCTTCCGGCGAGCCGCCCACGACATAATTTGTGCGACACTGAGACGCTTCCCAGCCAGACCATCTCTCAAAACCTCACACGGGATTTTCGTGATGTACCTCAAAATGGGTGCGAGGTGTTGTTTGTTGCCAATGAGTGCCCAGTCTCTGTTGAAAAATTCAATCCGGTTCGGTGCGATGAGTTCTTGCAGTGTCCAACCCCGCATGAACCACTCCGGCCAACCATTGGACTTGTCGTACGTTTCATTGTTTTGTTCAGTGGGAAACGTCGGCTCCCCCACGTCGTTGAGGTATGCGTAGCACACTTGGGCATCTTGGTACCACCGATACATCGAGTTGATGGCCTCCGATAATTCCATACTGCTCCGCTTGTCGATGCAACAGGTATCGATCCATGCCCACTCGTAGCCTTCGTTCATGGCCCGCTCGCAAGTTTTGATGATCTTTTGATAGCCAGAGCGCTTCCTGACCTCGTCCCTCTTCCACTCCTCCATTTTCATGAGCCCAATCATCTCTTCATAAGTGACTTCTGAATTGTCTTCCCAGCGATGTGATAATATGGCATATCTCATAGTCTCGTCACCGAGCTCCTTTATGACACCATGTTCAACTTCGAGATGTTGGATGTCCTCTTCACGTTTAAGCACGAGTTCTACATTCAACAGCTCCATCTGTTCGACAAGTTAACAGTTTCATCACAGTCGCAAGTCATTGTACGTACCCTGAACGTGTGCGAGCCTACAAAGTAATCGACCAGCTTGGCGAGCCGTGACTGCAGGACAAAAGGAAAAGCAAAGACTGCTCGTCACAGATCTCGAGTGAGGGGCACGATTCTAAGCTCGGTAGGCGCTCGCCGCGAACGATGTAGAGCCCAGCTCCTGCAGAACACGTAAGACACAGGATCCCCGACTCCCACGACGTGGGAGAGGGTTCCTAATCGACAGGCACGTACCACTAGCAAACCCATGCGCGCGGCTTTTATACCATATATGCATCAGCAAAACCATCAGTCACTGTACGGCACTGTACAGCTTGCCACAGCCCACTACAGTGCCCACAGCGCCACAGGAAAGTCCCCCCCTGTACAGTGCTGTCACAGTGCTGTACAGTCCTGTACCACTACTACGCTTTTTTGTAATCCCACTACCATTTTTTACTAATGCCACTACTACGCTTTTTTCCTAATCCCATTACTGTTTTTTGCTAATACCACTACTACGCTTTTTTCCTAATTCCACTACCGTTTTTTGCTAATACCACTACTACGCTTTTTTCCTAATTCCACTACCGTTTTTTGCTAATACCACTACTACGCTTTTTTCCTAATTCCACTACCGTTTTTTGCTAATACCACTACTACGCTTTTTTCCTAATTCCACTACCGTTTTTTGCTAATACCACTACTACACTTTTTTCCTAATCCCACTACCGTTTTTTGCTAATACCACTACTACGCTTTTTTCCTAATCCCACTACACTTTCAAGCTAATAGAACTATCACTCCATCACACAGAAATCAAATCAAATGTAGTAGTATATTCAAAGTCAAGTACTACCACATAATAGACTAATAGTACTACGCTTTTTTGCTAATAACACTACCTACTACACTTTTTACTAATAGTACTACGCTTTTTCCTAATAGTACTACGCTTTTTACTAATACTACTACGCTTTTTCCTAATACTACTACCCTTTTTACTAATACTACTACACTCTTTACTAATACTACTACGCTTTTTCCTAATACTACTACCCTTTTTACTAATAGTACTACGCTTTTTCCTAATACTACTACGCTTTTTGCTAATAGTACTACCTTTTTCCTAATAGTACTACGCTTTTTCCTAATAGTACTACGCTTTTCCTAATAGTACTACGCTTTTCCTAATAGTACTACGCTTTTTTCTACTACCACTACACTTGTGGGTAATCAAATGTGTGGTAGTAGTGGGCTAGTGGCATACACTACCCTATAGTAGGAATTGGCCATTGTTTGGTCGGCTTTGGCCACTTGCGCGAAAGGCGTGAGTTTTGGTGTCCACTATATCGCGTTTTTGGGTATTTTTGTGACTTTGCAAAATTTCGAGGCATTAGTGGCTGTGCCCACTACACAACAATCCTAATCATGACTACGCTTTTTTGCTAATCAACACTACTGTACATTTCCTAGTCACACTACAAATATTTGGTAGTCCAAAAAAGCGAACTTTTACTACACTTTTGGTAATCAAAACTGTAAACATTTGACTAGTCAAACACTAATCAACACTACACTTATTTGGTAGTCAAAAATGCGGACTTGGCTGTGCCCACTACACAACAATCCTAATCATGACTACGCTTTTTTGCTAATCAACACTACTGTACATTTCCTAGTCACACTACAAATATTTGGTAGTCCAAAAAAGCGAACTTTTACTACACTTTTGGTAATCAAAACTGTAAACATTTGACTAGTCAAACACTAATCAACACTACACTTATTTGGTAGTCAAAAATGCGGACTTTACTACACTTTTGGTAATCAAAAGTGTACACAACATTTAGCTACTCAAACACTAATCAACACTACACTTAATTGGTAATCAAAAAAGCGCCACAACACTACACTTTTGGTAATCAAAAGTGTACACAACATTTAGCTACTCAAACACTAATCAACACTACTCATAATTGGTAATCAAAAAAGCGCCACAACACTACACTTTTGGTAATACACATCTACACTACACTTTGTTAATCAAACATCACAAAACACTACACTTATTTAGTAGTCGAAAATGCGCCACATCACTACACTTTTGGTAATACACACCTACACTACACTTTGCTAATCAAACATCACAAAACACTACACTAATTAGGTAGTCAAAAATGCGGACTTTACTACACTTTTGCTAATCAATGGACTACACAACAATTTGCTAATCAAACACTACATAACACTACTCTTATTTAGTAGTCAAAAATGCGCCACATCACTACACTTTTGGTAATACACACCTACACTACACTTTGCTAATCAAACATCACAAAACACTACACTTATTTGGTAGTCAAAAAAGCGGAGTTTACTACACTTTTGGTAATCAATAGTCTACACTACACTTTGCTAATCAAACACTACAAAACACTACACTTATTTGGTAGTCAAAAAAGCGCACTTTACTACACTTTTGGTAATACACATCTACACTACACTTTGCTAATCAAACACTACAAAACACTACACTTATTTGGTAGTCAAAAAAGCGGAGTTTACTACACTTTTGCTAATCAATAGACTACACTACACTTTGCTAATCAAACACTACAAAACACTACACTTATTTGGTAGCCAAAAAAGCACACTTTACTACACTTTTGCTAATCAAAACAACTACACTGATTAGGTAATCAAAAATGCGCCACAACTCTTCACTTTTGGTAATAAAATGTACACTACACTACACTAATTGTATATTGCCTATATCTCAGCCATTTTTGCATGGATGGATGACATAAGCATACCTCTGGGGTCCTCTAGTCAGGCACTACAACTTTCATTATGACATCTTTGAAATTTAATTTTTGAGACATCCAATTTTTTCAGTATTTTGCATTTTTCTCACCCATTTTTGGGCATATTGATGAGATAAGCATATTCCCACAATCCTGTGATCCAGCCCCACAACTTTCATTATGACATTGTGGCTGTACAGTGACATCTGTGAGATGCCCCTATCTCTGTAGCACTGTGTGTCTGTAGGCCTGTAGCTCTGTGGGAGCCTGTGGGGAACTGTGACATGGTAATGTCACACAATTGTCACACTGTACCTGACTGTGCACTGTCACACTGTCACACTGTGGCACTGTGGGACACTGTGACATCACTGTGGCACTGTGGCCTCTGTGCCAAAAAGGTGGTTTTGCTGATGCATGTAAGGTGTAGTGTGCGCACTGAGTCGTCGGGAAACAGGAACGTTGGCATATATACAATCACGACCCATGATGCATTGATGATTTGTCTCGTGACTTGTCAAATGGCCGGCATTTGGTCGGTGTTGTCGTACATGAAAAGTGCGAGAATGAATGCCTGAGCACAGGGAATTTTGGGTATCGTACTTCAAGCAGTCCAAGGCCCAACATCATGTCACGTAGTGTTGTCCAGGCCCGGCCCGGCTCGAAAGCCGCGGCTTGGGCCCGGCTTTGGAGGGCTCACGGCCTGGGAAATGTCAGGCCGAGCCGTGAGCCGGGCCAGGCCCTATATGGGGGCTCGGCCCGGCCTCAGGCCCCGGCCTGGACAAGAAGTGCTGCCAAAAAAAATCAAAGTACATACATGTAGTTACAGGATGTCATATATACCATCCAAGAGCCCCCCTTCAACTGGTACTCGAGCCTTGAAAAGCCAGAGGCATGGCTCAGGGCTGAGGGAAATATGGGGTACATGCCATCATGGGGGTGGGGGAAAGATGAGGTCGTCGAATGATAACCACAGATGCAACCAATATGAAACTCGGGGAAACCGTAGAGTGAAACATGTAGAATATGTAGAAAAAAGAATTGACTGAATCCACGCACCCAGTCCCGAGATATTGGAAAAATCATGCAGATATACCTCCATCCACAATAATCTGAATTCCTCCACTCTGGCTGTGCTGATCGTAACGCAATGTACACCGTTCGAAAGCGTAGATCGAGTAGTATGAAAGTCCAGAAAAGCGAGAGGCATGAATCGAAAACGACGGAGATACAGTGGTTGCAAATCACAAGGCAAGGGGGTGGGGGAGAAGGGGAGGCCGCCGAGTGACGACCACGTGGGGAATTTACATGAAACTGCCTGTGATGATAGGAGACACATGGGAGGATATGGGGAAAAAGAAACCATACCGATTGGCCAATCCAGTCCTGAGATATCCACCAACTCACCTCCCACCCCCTCCGTACACCAAAATGCAAATATCTCTAGAACGGTTTACCGAGAAATGACACAAGAGACACCGATTGGAAGCTCTCTGTGAGTAGTACATGGCTGTGAATTTGCGAGAGATTTGGACAGACTACGGAAGAGTTATCGTGTATGCAATCTCAGGGTCATGAGGTGAAGGCCAGGTACTCACCAGCTTTGAACTTGTCAAGCCTAGAAAACATGGGGTATCAATGCTACAGATAGAAAGTAGTGTTCCGGTACCCATCCCATTAGTAAACCGAGTAGTTGAACACATTGGGAGTGCACGACACGTCCCTCTGAAAGTGTCTGTAGCACAGCCACCAAGCCGCGGCTCGCGGCTTTTCCAAACTCCAGGCCGGGCCCTGAGCCCCCACAGGCCGTCCCCACGGCTCGGCTCGGCTCGGCCTAGGAGGGCCCGGCCCGGCTCGGCTCAAGGCTTGAGGCCGGGCCCAGCACAACACTAATCATGTGTTCTCAGTTTTCACTACCAAGTCTTATAATGTAATTATATTACCCACCAAGGCTGTATTGGGCAAAATTATTACATGGTACATTATATAGCATTATATACCCAGGTGCTCGGGCCAATGTGTATAATTCAGCAGCCCTAGACGATCAAAACCAGAATATTGAAATGTCAGTGCAAGATGCAGGTCGGCGCAGTTTGCGATAGATGCAGCAGCTTGACGGTCATGGGTACTTGTCATTATAGTACAATTGATCGGACTGACCCGGCGTTCTCATGCTCGCACCGCGTGTTGATAGTACTGAAATGCTCCTCGCCTTGGAATTGACGGACTCGTCCGACACTAATAAAATTGCTTGTCGAGACTAATCATTCGTCAGAGTTTCACCGATGTACAAATCATGACCAAAAGTATCTGGAACGTCATTTTATCCCCTTCCTTAGATTTGTACGGTAATAGTACAAAAAGTAGTGGAGGTATATACATCAAACTTTGCGTCGTCTTCATAAATTTGGAAATCAAAGGCTATCCACTCCCAGCTGCTCCACGACGCCGCTTCCTCAGAGTCGAGGCAACTGACATCTTTTCCGTTGCTTGTGGGCGGTACGTGGATGTGTTCATGCAGCCGAAAACAGAGCTACCGAGCATTGGCTGAATATGGTTTTGATTGTACGTCACGAAGGCATGCACCGATTCCACCAAAAGAGAAGCTTTGCAGTTTCCGCCTTCCCCTGTTCAGTGTGGCAATCCTCAAAGAACGAAACAATGTTATTGTAGAATGCTTCGTAGTTGAAGTCTTCGTCGACGATTTGCCAGGACATACAGCTCGACAAAGCGAATCGCAGCTTGATGTTCAGTCGACCACCTTCTGCAAAATATTTCCACAACATACTCACCTGGACCGCAGTATATGCAATAGCGCGAGGGGCAACGGACTTCATTCCAATAAGAGATGCTACATTGGAACGGGTTCATTTGTTGGTGGGGCCTTTCCGGTGCTTGAGAGGTAGTTCAGAAGTTGATGCTTGGATTTCATCGTCAGTGTCGTCGGCGACACTATCAACATCGGCTGAACTCGGGGACGTGAAAATGTGTTTGAATGCCTGTAGAAGGCTAAGTCTCACTTCGAGGGGGAATGAATGTCCTACCTGTACTAGGAGCTTGTTCTTGAAGAGTCCCTTCACAGGATCTTTGGGATCATAAATCTCGTCCTTGTAAAGAAAATGAGGCCAAGAGTTGGCGGTCACGAGGTAATCCGGATGAAAGTTGCGTATATGTGCTCTATCACTGCAACCAATGAATGAGGGCAGCATTCACCAGAACAAGCAGACATACGCGTCATTAGACCAATCATAATCCACCAGGCAGATTAGTCGGGCAGTTGCATCATGATAGAAACCACGCCCAGTTTTGCTCCGCAGATCAAGTGCCAGCTCAGGGGTTTTCTGCACATAGTTCAGTCAACCACAGTCCTGAAACTGGGACACCCGACATGTACATTTCGGCCTAAATGCAGGACTAGCTGATGTCGGCCGACCCTCCTAGGGGGTAGGTAGGCCGAAGTGTGGGAGGGGGGTCGGCCGACCCTACTGAGGGGGGTAGCCACGTCCTGAGAGTGGGGTCAGCTGACCTCACTGAGGGGGGTAGCCATGTCCTGAGAGTGGGGTCGGCCGACCCCACCATGTGGGGTAGCCACGTCCTGAGAGTGGGTTCGGCCGACCCTACTGAGGGGGGTAGCCACGTCCTGAGAGTGGGGTCGGCCAACCTCACTGAGGGGGGTAGCCACGTCCTGAGAGTGGGTTCGGCCAACCTCACTGAGGGGGGTAGCCACGTCCTGAGAGTGGGTTCGGCCAACCTCACTGAGGGGGGTAGCCACGTCCTGAGAGTGGGTTCAGCTGACCCTACTGAGGGGGGTAGCCACGTCCTGAGAGTGGGGTCAGCCGACCTCACTGAGGGGGGTAGCCACGTCCTGAGAGTGGGGTCGGCCGACCTCACCATGTGGGGTAGCCAAGTCCTGAGAGTGGGTTCGGCCGACCCTACTGAGGGGGGTAGCCAAGTCCTGAGAGTGGGTTTGGCCGACCTCACCATGTGGGGTAGCCACGTCCTGAGAGTGGGTTCGGCCGACCCTACTGAGGGGGGTAGCCACGTCCTGAGAGTGGGTTCGGCCGACCCTACTGAGGGGGCTAGCCAAGTCCTGAGAGTGGGTTCGGCCGACCCTACTGAGGGGGGTAGCCACGTCCTGAGAGTGGGGTCGGCCGACCTCACCATGTGGGGTAGCCACGTCCTGAGAGTGCGTTCGGCCGACCCTACTGAGGGGGGTAGCCAAGTCCTGAGAGTGGGTTCGGCCGACCTCACTGAGGGGGGTAGCCAAGTCCTCAGAGTGGGGTCAACCAACTTGACATACTGAATTTATTGTTGCAAAGATGGATACATAGAAGATAATTTCTGGTTGAAAGAATCATCAAGGATTTCTGGAACTGGTCTACATAATTCTTTGGTATTTACAAGAAGACAGGTAAATTACTAGAGGGTAACTTGTAACCAAGAAGATGTTCCTTTTTTACCCTGTGCTAATGAAATGGCATGAGGAGGAATGGAGTAAACAAATTTCTTTGGTGGGAGGGATGTTTTGTTAGTCCCTTTCTCAAACCCACACTGAGGATATCTGCACTCATAAGTAATGGTTTTACCTGCAGAACCACACTCCCACTTCTGCATGGTTCCACATTGGGGGCACTGGACTGGCAAATGCTCTCCCCAAGGTCTGATAAACTTGTCAGTCCAAATCAATTTCTCCACCACTACCTTTTCCACCTTCTGCACTCCTTGCCCCTCAGACCTCCACATGAAGATGAAGATGTTAGAATGTCTTCCAAGCAGTGCACAATCATTGAGGGCAAACTTGGCTGCTTGGGAAACATCAAACCCTTGAACAATGATACTGTCTAGTAGACTCAGCAGGTAAGGGGTGGTGCTGGCTAGCTGCAGGTGTTGAGCATCAAACAAGATCATAGATCTTGGCATGAATCTGGACAGGGTTGGAGATAAAAATCTAAAAAATATTGGAAATACTCACTTATGTGCAACCTCTTTCAAATCATTGAAGCTCTCCTGGACAGTTACCACAGAGCCACAGACATTGAAAATTATATCTGCACCCCTGACAATTTTGGTAAGGGGGTTGAAGAAGAGTTGGAGGCACTGGACCTAGTCAGTAGATAGATAAAAAGAGGAGTTGGCCACTTACTTCAGAGACCTTGGATGCTTCTGGTTTACCATCAATCTGACCAGAAAAAAGATCCCCTCTTTCCTCATCACTATGGGTAGTGAGGAACAGGACTACCCTTGAAAATGATGAGAGGAAATGGGTCAGGTCCATGGCCTCCTTCTCATAAGCCAGCAGGGACTCCTGAGTGGTCAAGTTGAAGGCCAGGTGAGAGAAGTGGTAGCTGCCTTTAGGGAAGTATGGCTGGAAATAGGAGTCCATCATGTTCACCTGGGCATGACCAACCTGTAGTCCATCCAAGTGGAGGTGGACAAGGGCAGTGGGGAGGGAGGCTACTTGGGAGGAGGTGGCATGTTGGAAGGTACCCTGGACAAGGGGAGGGTGGGCAAGGACAGGAAGTCCTTGAGAGTAGAATCCCTTCATGCTATGTTGTGAATATAAGTGGAAGTGGGGGGATGCAGGACTCACAAAGTAAGGCTGAGGGTTAGCTTGGTTTTGCTTCCAGTGGCAAGTTACACATTTGAAAGTAATATTATCTGCTTCTAGTTTGTCCTTTTCTGCATCAGGAACTACTAGGCACTGGTTACAGACCACCCTTCTGCAATACTTTTCATCACAGATCCACAACAAGGCTCCCCCATCTCTGCACATAACACAGAACTGTAGACAGTATAAACAGGAGTATGACATATGATGAGTAGCTTACAGAGTTGATGCAGGGCTTCTGCTTGGGGGTTGGCCTCTTGGAAGCGGCAGATACCTTATCCTTTTTCTTGTGGAGGGCCTGCAAGGTGACTCTGGGGGCCTTGCCTCCAGTTGTCTTCTTGGCTGTCTGTTTTGTTCTTGCCATAGTGCTGTGGTGGTGCAGCAAAACACAGAGGGATAAGGACATAAATATTGGGCAGGACTCAGGGTGCCGCTGGCTTACCTGAGAGTGGAGTGTAGTACGACACACACAAGGGGCACGTAGTAACGAGGAATGGGGGTCGACAGTCGTGGACACGTCGAACTTGGAAGGGGCTCTTAATATTAAAAAAGGGTTAGGGCAGGGCCGGCTTACCTCGAAGTAGTGTCTAAGGTGACACCGGCAAGGGACACATAGTCAGAGGAAGGAGCTCGACAGTCGTGGACACGTCAAACTTGGATCCCAGGGTTCTCAATATTAAAAAAAAGGATTAGGGCAGGGCTGGCTTACCATGAAGTAGCGTCTAAGGGGACACCAGTAAGGCCCACGTAGTCAGAGGAAGGGGGCTCGACAGTGGTGGACACATCGAACTTGGATCTGGGGGTTCTCAATATTAAAAAAGAATTAGGGCAGGGCCAGCTTACCTCGAAGTAGCGTCTAAGGGGACACCGGTAAGGCCCACGTAGTCAGAGGAAGGGGGCTCGACAGTGGTGGACACGTCGAACTTGGATCCGGGGGTTCTCAATATTAAAAAAGAATTAGGGCAGGGCTGGCTTACCTCGAAGTAGTTCGTTGGCACGTCGGACTTGAGTCAGAGGAAGGGGCACGTAGTACCGTGGACACGTCGAACTTGGATCCGGGGGTTCTCAATATTAAAAAAGAATTAGGGCGAGGCTGGCTTACCTTGAAGTAGTTTGTCAGCAGGTCGGACTTGAGTCAGGGGGAGGGTGTCACATCCGTGACACGCGCCTACACTCCGGTACGAACTCCGGATATTATTATCTTTGTTCTAGACTCTCGGAACTCCGTTCCGTTACGGAACTCCGTTCTATTCTCGTTCTTATCTTTTACTTCGTATATAGGTTTCCGAATTTAGTAATAGTTTCCCTCACGTCGTTCTTAGTTGCCGTTCCGGCCTTTTATTACTAATCACTCTACCTACCGGTTATCCGGCGACTACCGGCTTAGCTTACTAATCACTTACTAATCTTTCAGTCATCCGTACTGCGCTCCGGTAGTCGCTACGCCCCGGACATTGCTTTACAACGTTCTCCGTAGTATAAAAGCCTTGTACATACGTCGTAGCACTTCAGTTGGAATATCAGCTAAGATACTCTTCGTTCTCACTCGATTCCAGTTGTATCTGGATCGCTCCGACCTCTGGAACTCGGCAAGTAGAAGTATACTAGTGGTATACTAAACTCCGATAGTCCGGACTTCCGTCCCAGCGTTAACCTCTGACCTCGGGCCTTCTCGGAGACCGAAGGGAACCGGTCTTGACAGTATATTCGAACTCAAGCTTGCACGAGTTCACTACCCTACATCCCCATGACTATGACAACTCGACTTCGCTCTCGCTCTCTCGCAGCGGAGGCCTCGGAGCAGGCCGCCGTAAGCGACCTTCATCAATCAAGCGCTCGTATCGCACTGGCTAGCAACAGACGGCCTCCACCGTCAGTAAGCCAATTCCGAAGTTTCTCCGCCAGGGGAGACCCCATTTCTCCAGTAACTCCTAGAGCTGGGTCGTCCAGCAGACGATCGACCACCGCGACCCGTCGTACCCCGGATACTCCCGGACGTTTCACCCCCGCAGGGAATGAACCCGGAGGAGACGATCCTGGGGACGACGACCCCGACAATAACGACGACGACGACGAAGACGACGACAACCCTTTTGTCGACGCCCCAGAAGAGTTAGACCCCCAGTTGGCGGTCTTACAGAATTTAGCCACGGCCGTCGACCGTCTCTCTCGTTCTACTCGCCGTCCCGACGACAATGCGTCCTCCCGGGCCAAGGTCCGAGAACCCGATACTTTTGATGGTACGGATCCACGAAAACTCCGGACCTTCCTGGTCCAGTGCGAGTTGTGTTTCCAGGACCGCCCTCGGGCCTTCCGTCAGGATCGCAACAAAGTAACATTTGCCCAGTCGTACCTGAAGGGTATGGCTCTGGAGTGGTTTGAACCCGATCTCCTGAACACCGGAGATCCGGCTGATCGTCCACTTTGGATGGACAGCTGGCTGGACTTCGTCGCAGAACTCCAAACCACCTTCGGACCACACGATCCCGTTGCCGACGCAGAACATCAATTGGACCACCTCCACATGAAGGAAACCCACCGCGTCAACCGCTATGTGGTGGACTTCAATAGGTTAGCCTCCCAAGTCCGAGGCTACGGAGATGGTGCACTCCGCCACCTCTTCTACTCCGGACTCCCTGATCGAATCAAGGATGAGATCAGTAGGGTCGGTAAACCCAATACTCTGAATGGGCTGCGCGCTCTAGCCCAAGAAATAGACGCGCGCTACTGGGAACGTAAGGACGAGGTCGCTCGCCAGGCCAAGTCCTCTGGAGCAAGCTCCAGTAGTAACTCCGGGAATAAAGCTAACTCCAACAAGGGAGACAAGCAGAAGTCCGGAGGTAACGCTCCAGCTAGTACCAGTACCCCTACTCCGTCCACTTCGACCTCTAAGCCTCAGAATCAGCAAAGCTCCGGACAATCCACCGGCCTGTCCAATAAGCTCGGCAAAGATGGGAAGTTAACCCCAGCCGAAAGGAAGAGACGCTTCGAGCAGAACCTGTGTATGTTCTGTGGAAACGCCGGACATAAGGCCAAGGAGTGTCCCAGATCGACCTCCCGTGCAGCCAAAGCTCGCGCAGCTACGGCAACCGAGTCGGAAGCCAAACCGACTGCCTCCGCCGAGGCAAAAAAATAGAGTGCAACTCTCAGAACTCCGCACAGCCTGGGAGTTGCGTTGATTCCGACTGTGCATCTGTGGAGGCACGCTTCAACGCATCCGCTCTTTCGAATCCTAATTCCCTAAAGCCTCTCGTATCTCTTGACACCTACAGTACTCCGGACTTTCCAGCCTTAATAGACTCTGGGTCAACACATTGTTTTGTAGACTCGGACTTTGTCAATAAACACGATCTTTCCACGTATCCAGTCCAACCGCTCACTCTCCGTCTGTTCGATGGTACGACTACGACTTCTATCACCAAAGCCTGCGACCTTGTCATTCGTTTTCCCTCCGGAGATGTCACCGATATGACTTGCTATGTAACTCCGTTGGATTCAGAGTGCAAGATAGTACTTGGGCATAACTGGCTCACCCGTTACAATCCGTCGATTGATTGGGTATTGAGCAGTATTAAATTCCGAGACCTTGCACCTCGTTTGCCAGCGCCGACGTCACCCTTCGACATGGAGTCTTCTCCTAGAAACTCCGTAGAGTCCCCTCCGGACTCCCCGTCTCCCTCATCCACACCCCTTGATTCGGTTGACTCCTCCACTCCACCCGGCCTTCGAGCACCCCACATCTCGCTTATCAACGCGGCCGCGTATGTCCGTGCTTGTAAGTTGGATGGCTCACTCCAGTTCTCCCTCCAAGTTCGTCCTCAGAACTCCAGTAAACTCCGAGCTGTATCTGTACAAGACACTCCGGACTTATCATCGGTTCCTCCGGACTATCACGACTTCGCTGACGTGTTTAGTAAGGCCAAGGCCTCGACCCTTGCGCCCCACCGGGAATTCGATTTGAAGATAGAACTAGAGGAAGGAACTACCCCACCGCTGGGAACACTCTACTCCCTATCACCGGTCGAGCTTGCCGCTCTCCGGACTTTCATAGACGAGAACCTTGCAACTGGCTTTATCCGTCCTACGTCTTCGCCTTACGCCGCTCCTGTCCTCTTCGTCAAGAAGAAGGATGGATCACTCCGCTTATGCGTGGACTTCAGGGGTCTTAACAAGATCACGAAGAAGGATCGCTACCCACTCCCTCTCATCTCGGACTTGCTCGACTCGCCTAGCCGTGCCAAAGTCTACACCAAAATCGACCTGCGCCATGCCTATCACTTGGTGCGCATTGCCGACGGAGATGAATGGAAAACGGCGTTCCGGACTCGTTACGGATCTTATGAGTGGCTCGTTATGCCATTCGGACTAACCAATGCCCCTGCAGCATTCCAACGCTTCGTCAATTCAATCTTCACGGACTTACTCGACGTATGCGTCGTGGTCTACCTAGACGACATTCTCATCTACTCCGATAACATAGAAAATCATAAAAAACATGTTCGTGAGGTTCTTCGCAGACTCCGGAGGCACAGTCTCTACGCCAAACCAGAGAAGTGCGAGTTCCACTCCGAGTCCGTCGAGTACCTCGGGTTTTATCTCTCCCCCGACGGTTTAACGATGTCCGAGGACAAGGTTAAGGCCATCCGAGACTGGCCTGAACCCCGTAAAGTGAAAGACATCCAATCCTTCCTCGGCTTCGCCAACTTTTACCGTCGATTTATCCATAATTACTCGGACATTGTGGTACCCCTCACACGTCTCACTCGGAAGAATGCCCCTTGGAACTTCTCCGAGGAATGCCGAAAGTCCTTCAATCGACTCAAGGACGCTTTTTCCACAGCTCCAATCCTTACCCACTTCCAACCCGGACTTCCCATAACGGTCGAAACGGATGCCTCTGACTATGCAATAGCTGGTATCCTGTCCATTACTTGCTCGGACGGTGAAATTCGTCCTGTAGCATTCTATTCACGGACTTTGACCGCTCCGGAGTTGAACTATGACACACACGATAAGGAGCTATTAGCTATTCACGAAGCTTTCCGGACTTGGCGTCACTACCTCGAAGGACCTGCATTTCCGGTAGACGTTGTCACGGACCACAAGAATCTCGAGTACTTCTCCACTTCCAAGGTCTTGACCAGGCGTCAAGCACGCTGGTCCGAGTACCTTTCCCAATTCAATATGATCATTCGTTTCCGCCCTGGTAAACTCGGTGCTAAGCCCGATGCCCTAACTAGACGATGGGACGTCTACCCCAAAGAGGGGGATAGGGACTTCGCCCGAGCTAATCCACAGAATCTCCGTCCCGTTTTTACCTCAGAACAGCTCTCCAATTCACTGAGGGCCACTTATCTCGAAACTCCTGTGCTACGCGCCAGCATGATCATGGACGTTGAACAACTCCATCATGACATTAAGTCCGCCCTACAATCGGACACCATATCGAAACTCCATTTCGCAGACCGTTCTAACCCTCGCTGGCAAGTCGATGGCAACGGACTACTACGGCTAGATGGTCGCATCTATGTCCCGGACACCAATGACTTGCGTCTACGAGTACTCCGGTACAAACATGACCACCCTCTGGCTGGTCACTTCGGACAAAACCGTACACTCGAGCTCGTCCGTCGTGAGTACACCTGGCCAAGTGTCCGTACGTTCGTCAAGGACTATGTCAAGTCTTGCACTGCTTGCGCACGAGCAAAAACTCCGAGACACAGACCGTATGGTATGCTAAAGCAGTTACCAGTTCCGGAGAAACCATGGAACTCAATATCCATGGACTTCATCGAACAACTACCAAACTCCGGATCCCATACTGCCATACTGGTCGTCGTGGATCGACTCTCGAAGCAAGCCATATTCATCCCCACCAACGACACCATCACTTCCCCTCAGTTGGCACAGCTCTTCCTACTCCATGTGTTTTCTAAGCACGGAGTCCCATCCCATGTGACCTCGGACCGAGGTACGGAGTTTGTGTCACACTTCTTCCGATCCCTAGGCAAGGCATTGGACATGAAGCTCCATTTCACGTCAGGATACCACCCTGAAGGCGACGGTCAGACAGAACGGACTAACCAGACACTCGAACAGTACCTCCGGGTATATTGCAACTACCAACAAGACAACTGGTCCGAACTACTACCACTCGCGGAGTTTGCATATAACAATGCTCCGAGCGCCACTACCGGAGTTTCCCCGTTCTTTGCCAACAAGGGATATCACCCAAATATAACCGTTCATCCGGAGCGAGATCTTACCTCTTCACGAGCAAGAGACTATGCAGTGGACTTAGATTCACTACATGCGTACTTGCGTGAGGAAATGGCAGAAGCTCAGAAAAGATACCAAGGTCCAGCTGATGCCAAGAGATCTCCACCACCGGACTTTAACATCGGAGATTTGGTCTACGTTAAGGCTAAATACTTCAGGTCTACCAGACCATCTAAGAAACTTTCCGAGAAGAATCTCGGCCCATATCCCATCATCGCACGCGTTGGTTCCTTATCGTTTACAATCCGTTTACCCGAGTCCATGAAGTCCGTACACCCCGTGTTCCACGTCTCACAGCTGGAGCCAGCAACTCCGAACGTCATTCCCAATCGCACTCAACCATATAACACCCGAGTCCCCTCGTCTCTCCTCTCCTAATCCTGAATCCCCTAACTCCGGGTTGCCAACTCAGCACTCCGAGTCTCAGGACTTTGACCCCCTAGGCATACCCAGACTTGTCCAAGGGCACAGCACATAAGCTGAGGCCAATGGGTAGTGTCTCCCCATCGTATGACCACCCCCCTCAGATAACATGTGTATCCCGGATCCCCAGTGCCTAACTCCGACTCAACTCCCTTTCAAACTCCGATGTAACCCCCCTCCGGACCTTCGGACTTTGACCCCCTGAACTCGGGAACCGTGTTATGATAGAGGGGCACATAGTACCGCGGGCACGTCGGACTTGGGTCCGGGGGTTCTCAGTATTGGGGAGGGATTAGGGCGGGGCTGGCTTACCTTGGGGTAGTTCATTGGCACGTCGGACTTGCAGGGGGTGTTGCGGGGGGACACAACTTTGAGGAAGGATGTTAGTACGCACCAAGAAACGGTCAGGAGGGGAACGGCTTACCTTGGAAGCTGGTGCGGTGGGTGACACAACAATCTCATGTCTTTTTTTCTGGGGGGGGACGACCGGTGTCGGCAGCGGCTCACCTCAAAAACTGATTCACGGTGTTAACGATGTGCGTGACTGAAAGGCGTGTTAGTCCGGAACACACCTGGCCAGGTTGCAGATGACTTACCTTTGAAGTTTTTTTTTGGAGGCAGTGGGAGGAAAATCAGAGTGGTCGGATGCGAGGCTCAGCAGGCACCTGACTACGGAGCATGAGCAGATTTTTTTAGCCGAGCTGTCAGTCATACTTACTTACTTAGGTCGAATGCAACCTTAGTCGGATGCGACGTTCAACAAGCACGTGACTATGGAACATGGGCCGATTTTTTTTGCCGAGCTGTACCTTTTTTTTCGTGTCACCCATCATATGTAGATCCAAACACAACCAAATAGTCTCACGGACTTGAGCCGATTTTTTTGAACAGTCACATGATGGTCAAACAAAGCCAAATACAAGTTGTATATCAGTGGCAGGATTTCCCACACCTTCTCTTTCTCACTTTCCTCCTGCTCTCACCCGCCCTCCTGGGCATCATCGGGCATCGCTGCAAGAGCAGCGATGCCCGATATCATGGTATGTCTGTTCCTTTTCTTTTTTGGTTACGCTACGTGTTCACTGCTCCACAGTCAGTGTTGTAGCAGTTTCGTGGCCGTCGACTGTGTCGACACGACTACTGTCGAAAATGTTTTTTTTTTTTTTTTTTGTTATCCTTTATTTGAACTGCCCCACAGTCACGTTGCCGCAAGTGTCATGGCTGTCGACCGGGGCGACTACCCCTGAAATATTTATGGTACATTTTCTTTCATTTTCGTTATGATTTCTTTTAGGATACTAATTCTGCTCCGCATGTCAGCTATGGCTATGAACCCCATCATGTACCTTGTCCCCTCTTTAGGTATCTACATACATCTGTCCCTCGTTCGACGTGTCAGCAAACTACTTCAAGGTAAGCCAGCCCTGCCCTAAGTCTTTTTTTTAATATTGAGAACCCCCGGATCCAAGTTCGACGTGTCCACAGTACTACGTGTCCCTTCCTCTGACTCAAGTCTGACGTGCCGACGAACTACTTCAAGGTAAGCCAGCCCTGCCCTAATTCTTTTTTTTAATATTGAGAACCCCTGGATCCAAGTTCGACGTGTCCACCACTGTCGAGCCCCCTTCCTCTGACTACGTGAACCTTGCCCGTGTCACGTTACACACCACTTCGAGGTAAGCTGGCCCTGCCCTAATTTTTTTTTAATATTGAGAACCGCCGGTGTGGGCAACTCTTCTTGTGAGAGCGCAAGGGGGAAGAGGGGGGAAAGCTGTAGGCTAGGCCTAGGCTCGTCCCGAGGGGTCGTGAGTCGGAAAGGAAGTGGAAGGGGTGACTAGGCGGCGAAAGGGAAGGTTCCCCTGCGTCGGAAGGGTACTGTCGGTGTAGAACTCGAGCGGCCGCCGCAGAAAGGCGGGAGGGGACTAGTTTCGTAGGTTGGATAGTCGGGGAGGCTTAGAACTCGATAGGCGGCGATGTAGGACTCGTGTAGGGTGTCGGAAGACTCGAAGACTCGAAGGGGTGACTCTGAAGGCAGCAGAAAAATTTTATATCGCAAGGGGACTCGAATTCGGCAGTGGGACTCTGTGGGGATCTCTGTGGACACAAGGGGGACTCAAAAGACTCGAAGAAACGCAAGAAATCGACTCTGGGGACTCAAGGGGACTCTCAGACACACAGATGGTGACGCCAGAAAAGTGGGTATATTTTTCCTAAGTACAGCGGTGTTTTGTATCGTAGAGGTGGCTGTCACAAAGGAGTATTTCGGCGAATTTCGGAGATGTCATGTGTCAAGAAAAAAGAGTGACAGAAAGGTGCCGCAGTAAGGCACTACAGGATGTAGGTACGAAACGTAGGTAAAAGGGAGCAAGGAAAAAGCAAAGAAAGGGCAGAGCGGCGAGGGGAACATGCCTAGAAGGTGTGTGCTACTGACTGACGCTGCGGCGACCCTTTGGGGCGGTCTGGTGCGGGGCGGCGGTGCTACTGGCGGCGGCTTGTGTCGGTGTCTCGAGTAGGACCTATAGATGCCGGGTAGCCGACGTCACAAGTGACGGGGTGGACTGCCGACGGTCGGTAGACACTTGATAGGCGCACGAAGGGCCGAAGGCCGACACAGATAGGGGGCGGACGACGATTAGGGGTCGAGGACAGGGGCTAGCAGTGACTTGTAGCGGTGAAGAGTGTCGGTGATAGGGGTTACTTCCTGATTAGGCAGCGGTGGCGTTGGTAAGCGAAGGAAGTGCTCGTAGAAGCCGAGATAGCCGAGGGTGGAGCAGCGGCGACCTTTCCGAGGGACGGTGGACCTGTGGGGACTGGCTAGGGCGATAGGAAAGCTGGTATAGGATTATGATATTCAGCCCTAGGGAGTATGGACTCCCTACACCGGATCCAAGTTCGACGTGTCCACGGTACTACGTGCCCCTTCCTCTGACTCAAGTCCGACGTGCCGACAAACTACTTCGAGGTAAGCCAGCCCCGCCCTAATCCCTCCCCAATACTGAGAACCCCCGGACCCAAGTCCGACGTGCCCACCACTGTCGAGCCCCCTTCCTCTGACTATGTGAAGCTTGCCCGTCTCACGTTACATGCCACTTCGAGGTAAGCTGGCCCTGCCCTAACCCTTTTTTAATATTAAAAGACCCTTCCAAGTTCGACGTGTCCACGTTACTACGTGCCCCTTCCTCTGACTATGTGTCCCTTACCGGTGTCCCCTTAGACGCTACTTCGAGGTAAGCTGGCCCTGCCCTAACCCTTTTTTAATATTAAAAGACCCTTCCAAGTTCGACGTGTCCATGTTACTACGTGCCCCTTCCTCTGACTATGTGTCCCTTACCGGTGTCCCCTTAGACACTACTTCGAGGTAAGCTGGCCCTGCCCTAACCCTTTTAAATATTAAGAGCCCCTTCCAAGTCCGACGTGTCCACCACTGTCGAGCCCCCTTCCTCTGACTACGTGGGCCTTACTGGTATCCCCTTAGACGCTACTTCGTGGTAAGCCAGCCCTGCCCTAACTCTTTTTATATTATTAAAAGACCCTTCCCAGTTTCGCATGTCCACAACTGTCGAGCCCCTTCCTCTGACTACGTGTCCCTGGCTGGTGTCACCTTAGACGCTACTTCGAGGTAAGCTATGTTCACTGATTGTGCTTCTTACATACTAATCAGTTTTTTTTTGTAGTGTGCCCTCAACTAACCGTTGATCTTTAGGCGCCATCTGGACAGTGTGCAGGCTGCAGCTGCATATGGTTAGATGGTGACCCTTCATCCACGTTGTACCTGGCCAGTACATTGTTGGTATGTGGGGTAGGTAGTTACATTCTAGTGTAGGGTAGTACTAGTCCATGCTTGCTAGTGCTGGCTGGCTTAACACCTTTTGTATCTTTGTCTGTGCCGGCGTGTGTTGGCCTGCAGTGTTGGTCTGGGGGAACATGGTCCATGCCTGCAGTGTAGGCTGGCCTAGTAAATATTTCCTTGCTATGTTTTCATGACTTTAGTCTGTGCCAACATGTGTTGGTCTGCAGTGTTGGTCTGGGGGAACATGGTCCATGTCTGCAGTGTAGGCTGGCCTAGTAAATATTTCCTTGCTATGTTTTCATGACTTTAGTCTGTGCCAACATGTGTTGGTCTGCAATGTTGGTCTGGGGGAACATGGTCCATGCCTGCAGTGTAGGCTGGCCTAGTAAATATTTCCTTGCTATGTTTTCATGACTTTAGTCTGTGCCAACATGTGTTGGTCTGCAGTGTTGGTCTGGGGGAACATGGTCCATGCCTGCAGTGTAGGCTGGTCTAATAAATCATGTCATTTGATTTTGACTTGATGTTATTTTTTCTTGATGACTTGCTTCTGCTCTAGGGGAAGGGCCCCTCCTGGACAGTTGTCAGGGAGTCAGTTCCACTTGGAACTTTGATTTTTATTCTGTTCTGTTTTTGATGTTCCTAACTTATCTCCCTATTTTGTCTTGAAATGACTCTTTACTTGACCTGTTTTTGCCTTCTTCTTTGTGATTTATGGGACCTAACCCTAACCCTAAGTATTATGTCCCATATGGAATAAGTAGGCACCAGGCACAATTAGTGTTTCTGATTTTCACGGCTTAAAATTTTATGCCTCTGCTGCATCCCACCACATCATCATCCCTGAGGCCCCAAGTGTGCAATGAATCCTTCCCCAACCTCTTCCAATGCCCTGCCTACCTTAGTAGATGGGATCCTGACATCTGCACTTGAGGGATGCAAACTCTCTGCATCTGTGATACTAGATAAATCTGACCTTAGGAAGCCAAGGTAATGGGAACTACTTTCTCCTTGGTATTGGCTACACCATGCTTGACAATAATGCGGATAGACTCAGAGTCATGTCCCAATTGACAAACCTCCAAAGGTTTATGACTGAGGAAGACCTTCCTTCTACATCTATTTCCTTGACTGAAACCAAGCTGTCTGCCCTTGTCATTGCACATGCAATCCTGAACCCCTGTGAGTGTGTCTCTAGACAGTTGGAGTGCAAAATCTGAGTTAGGGGAAGATGTAACCCAATGGGACATTGATAGGTTTGCTGAACCCATGCCACATGCTGTGGACAAGACCAAGTATTTTCATTATCCCCAATGGGGGCAAATCTCTGACCCTGCCACTGTTTTGGATGTCCATGGTAGAGTGATGGTTTGGTATCTCCCAGGCATTATTCCTCCTCAAAGAGTGGTGAAGCAGTCTCTTCCCCCATGTATATCTTATATTGATTCACTGGAAGGAACATCTCAATAGGATTCACCTCCCTTTAAAAGGCAGCCTTGTGAAACACTCCAAGAGGAAAAATGAGTCCAGCAAGAGGTTTGGCCATAGGCATCTGCCAGAGCTTGATGGCAGTGAGCTGGACCCATTGGCTCATGCCATGTTTGGTCATGGCAGGCTTATGACCTCTCCTGCAACTTTCCAGCAGGGTCATGTGGTAATGTTTCTCATGGTCTGCTGCGGATTAGAAGGCTCATTCTCTCAAAGAGGTTGCAGGACAATGTTTACGAAAGTTCCACTCTCAAAATCCCTGCTGTAAAGGAATGGCTTTGGGACATTTCTTATGCAGAGGAGTTTTGGAACTCCATTTCAGGACTTGTACTGCCAGACCTGGCTAGGGTTGGCAAGGATGCCATTGCAGCCAAGGAAAACTGGGTGGTCACCCAACCCCTGTCTGGGACACAGTGGCCGTCCATCTATGTTGGCTTAGATGTCATAGTCAACCAGGAGACTCCTCCCCACCAAGACAAAGTTTCTGCACCCTCTCTGCTTGACTTGCTAGTGAGCCTGGGAACTCATGATGCCCAATTTCATATTTCCGATCTTGGCTCCATTTTCAGTTATCAACCAGGCACAATGATTTACCTTGCTGGTAAACTTCTTCACCACTCTGTCCCCAAATGGGAAAATGGTGAAAGGATAGCACTTGCTCACTACATGAAAGATGCTGTCCACAACAAATTCGGAGTGGCCAGGCCAGCTTTCACCCAACAGAAGGATCTCCTAGGTAGATTTTTACCATCTTAGTGTAGGTACCTAGCCGAGCCCTTAGCCGATGTCAGTCGGAGTTTCCAAGTAAAAATTATGCATCTTCAGCACTGATTCCCCGTGTTTCAAATCACTCCCTTTGAGCATGCAATGCAGAAAGTCCAAAGTCCTGGGCAAAAGCTCCAGTAGAGGTTCTTTATATACTTTCCAGCCCACCAAGACCAGGAGAGGAAAGCTCACATACAAGGAAGTTGATGCTAGGCACCTGTACCAACCATCTGAGAGCCAGCCTTCCACTCCAAGAACCCCAAGGACTATGGCATCATCCCAGAATCTCAACTTCTCTGACTTCCCTAACTCAGACTGGAATGATGTAGAAGATGTCCCTCCAACTAGAAGGTTCACAAAGGTAGGTGTCCTGAACTGAGAAGGGAAATCATTCAAATTTGTTTTCAGAGTCAGAATGACTTTATCAGAGAGTGGTTGCCTTGGAGAACAGAGTACCTCAATGTTATTCTGGAAGGGGAGCAACTGGCTAAGGGGGGAATTTGTGAGCAATGCTGTCAAGCAGAAGGGAGTATCCGGTGCATGTCCTGCACTGGTGTGCATGCCTGGTGTGGTCCCTGTGCTGTCAAAGCTCACAGAAACCTGCCCTTTCACAAGGTCCAAAGGTGGAATGGTACCCATTACCAGGCTACCTCCTTGATGGAACTTGGCTTCTTGTGGCATGTGGGCCATGGGGGGGTCCCATGTCCCCAAGCCCAGGAGAATCCCAATCCTGAGGAGTCTGGCTATGTATCTGGGGAAGGACCTCCAAATTACAGGTCAGTAGCCTGTACTTCCTGAGCCCTTGTGGTGATATTTCTTCTAGGAGGTCTTCCCAATCCCAAATGACCATAGTGCACACTGAGGGTATTTTTACTCATGAGATCTCTTGGTGCAGCTGCCCTGGATCAGATCCCATTGACTCGCACCTTTCTTTACTCAGAGAAAGACTTTTTCCAGCCAGCATATCTAAGCCTAAGACTGCCTTCACTTTTGATGTGCTCAATCACTTTCTTATCGATGCTTTGGAGTGCAAGACTTCAGCTATGAGAAGCTGAAGAGGTTCACCAATAATGCATTTCCTGACAGGGTACCAGTTGAGTCCCATTTGCCATCCATATGATATTTGGTGACTTGACTTAATACTTTTGTCTTGGCCTGTTAGGATAGGTACAGGGAGCTGATGAGGGTTTCTCGGTTGTGGAGGGATCTGAAACATAGGAAATGGTTTGGGTTTGGTCATGATACAGAACTGGATCCAGGAGAAGGGGGACTTGCTCTCTTCTGTCCTGCCTGCCCTCAGCCAGGAATTAATTTACCCCCTGATTGGAAAGCGCGGTATGACAGGTAGGAGGCTGTAATCCATTCATTTTCCATTCCTAACCTCATTTAGTGAAACTGTGACAAGGCAATATGTCATCGATGGGAACTTCACAGCCCAACATATGAAAATGAACAAGCCTGAGAGGGATGTATCTTTGTCAGATGGAAAAGGTTACATGGTTTCAGAGATTCCCTACCAGAATCATCTTCAACAGTCCTTGGATAACAAGGAGGTGGGGGCAGGGGTCCTAGGGTCTTGACATTTCCAGTGCTGACCATACCAATAGAGGTCCACTTGCAGCAATCACAGGGCAATTAATGCTGCCAATATCAACAAGTCCAACCTTCACTCCACTGGAATTGGTGCCACAGCATGTGCTCGGCATGGTTGTTTTGTTCCCCATTCAGTGGTGGACTTTCAAAAAGGGGAAAGGTGAGCAAATATATTGGGTGAAGATGATGCCATTGGCACTCATGCTTGGCCAGGTATATGAACACAGACTACTCCATTTGCAATGCCCTTCGTTATCATTCTGAAAACATCACAATGGCCCTTGTCATTTATGATGTAGGGTGCCAGTGGAGTGTCAACTTCAGGAGTCGGGTCAAATCTAGTTCTTCACTATTTCTTCCCTCAGGACTGGAGATCATTCCTGCTGTGGGGAAGTTCCATTTGGCTGCACACAAGCTCTCCTGCTTTCCAAGGTACAGCCTCAACTTTGTCAAGGGTGCAGGACACTTGGATGGAGAAATTTTGGAGACATTGTGGGCTCCATTCAATAAGATCTCCCCCACTGCCAGGTCTATGACTCAGGCACACAGGCAAGAGGTGTATGATGATCATATGAGGGATTCCAATTGGAAGAAACTTGTGGGAATGGGTGAGTTTTTTTTTTTTTCTTGGAGGTTGGTGAATTTACACCCCAAATCACAGTCCCCTCCTTGTTGAAAAAATACAAGACCTCCAACAAATGTCTGGAGGACATGAATCAGGCCTATGAGCAGTTGAATGCTGTTCTAGATCCTAACAAAGTAGCTCTGTGGGAGTTAGATGCTCTTAAGGCAGAGGCAGACCGTGGTGAAGCCCTGGACATTTATTTGTTGAGAGGGGACAAAGGTCAGTCTTATTCAGATGGGACCTGTCTGATTGTTTGTAGCCCCCACCTTTCATGAAGCACAGTTAAAACTCGGAAAAAATCCAGTGTCCTCCTCAGCAAACCTTGGTTCTGTGGCTTGGCTGGCAGAAGGAATTAGCATCGAGGACTCACAGTGAGGCCACCATTGACCTAAAAGTGATTTGCCTGCTGACCCAACCTGCAGGGACCAGCTAAGATATGAGCTTCATCAGCTTCCCAGTCTCATGTCTGCTAGGCAGGAAGTCAAAACCTCTGAGAAGAGGCAGAGACTTTCTTCCAGGATTGAAAAGTTCCACAGCACTGGTCAAGCATTTTTAAAAGGCTTAGAGATAGATGGTGCTTTCATTCCCCAGGATGATCCAGCATTTTGTGTGCAAGAAGACCAAGAGAAGGAGCATGGCGAGTTCTGGGAAGATGATGATACAGTCTTGGAGGCTCCAGATGAGGAAGTCCAGGAGCTGGCCTCTGAGCTGATGAGTATATGGATGCCCTCATCCATTGGAGCAGCCAAGCTTATGGAGCTTGGCCTTCATGATCTTCTGAAAGAGGAGATGGAACTCAGGATTGGACAAGCTAATGATTGTCTTGACCGACTGCGGACTGACCTTGGCAGCAAGGCCATGTTGTACAGGCAGAATTTCAGGACTGCAAATTCCACTAGGGAGGGTACAAGAACCAAGAAGGAAATCCAGAAAGTGGTGGTCAGGATAAACAAGCATGTCAGAAGTTATCAGAGGGCCAGGAAAGCAATTCTCAGATTGGACCTCAATGATAACATAGGAGAAAAGTACAGGGAAATCCAACCAGAGGACCTTGCTGTTAGTAAGGAGGTGACAGAGGAAAACAGGTTTGGCCAGGGGGTTAGTAAAATGGCTTGGTTTTGGATGGTGGATGGGGAACAGAATCTGCTGAATGGGGACAGTGGGGGGTTGATGGAAGAATGTGAGTGAATACTAATTACTTTCTCCATATATCTTGCCAATAAGATGTTGCCAGTTTATCGTATCAATTGGCTCAAAGCAAGGGCAAGAAGGGACAGATGGAGAGAAGAAGTGTCATTGGTGAGGCATGAAATGCTCTGGACAACCTTGTGGTTCCAGTATCAAAAGGAGATATGGGAGACTCGGGCTCTGCAATCCACAGAGCCAGGGAAAGAAGCTTATGCTTCAAAGCAGGTAGAGCTGTGGAGTGACTTCACCAAAAAGGCAGGGTTGATGTTCCAAGGTAAACAAATGGAATGTATTTAGAACACAGCTGTATTCATTTGGTGGGGAACTGCTCACAGTACTTAGTATCCGAATGGAACTAAAAGCCAAACATCTCAAAACAATAATACCAAAATAGTAGTCTTCCTAAAGGAGGTTAGCTGCATTTTTTCAACATCCTTCCTAAACTGGGAACGGCCGAAAATTTTCAGCTTGCCACCGAACTCCAACAAAAGTCTACTGCAATTTCCCTCCTACTCATCCAATTCTCCAATGGCTAACTGGTCTGAAGCTTACTCTGATCTCCTGACCTCCTATGTAGGACAGTACAAAGATGCTAGGGGGAACTCCAATCTCAGGTCAGAGATCTTGGCTGAAGTGAAGTCGAAGATTCTCCAGCATCCACCTTCTTCATCTGTGGTATTGCCCAAGAATTTGAGAGTGGTATGACATTTTTTTTGCACAAGTTCAACATACCTTAAGTCTCTCTAGGCCATCAGAAGGGAATTTTTGCCCAAGTTGGACCCTGAAGACAGAGATGATGAGGAGAACATCATCAAGTACATCTTGGAGGTCACAGAAAAGAGGAAGGAAGATAGTGATGAGGGTGAGGATGCCAGGGAAGAGAAGGCAAGGCCTACCAAGGCTGGGGATTACAAGAAACCCTTTACAGCCTTTACTTCAGGGCAGAGGCTCTTCAAGGATGAGATGGATACTTATGATAGGGAGAGGAGGGACACCAAGGACCCCAAGACCATAGGCCAGAGGAACAAAATTATCCAACAGTGGTGGGAGTCTCTCTCTGATTCCAAAAAAGCTGAGGCTGGGAGGGCTGCGGAAAAATGGAATAAGTTGGGTGCACCTAAGGAGACTCATGATTCGTAGGTATTCCTTGTGTTTCAAGGCCTTTACTGAGTTGGAGTAACCCAGTTATCAGAGAAAAAACTTCCCTGGTATGGCTAGGGAGTTCATTGACATGGTGCATAGAACCATGGGCTCCCACATAGTGATGTTTGCAGCTCATGAAGCACAAGATAATCAGATCAAGATGGCAGTGTAAGTTCCACCAAACCTATCAGTGGCTGGCATGCTAATAAAGACACCTAGTTTTGAGACTCAACCTCAAGATGGGAAGAAGGCTTTCTCAGGGGCATCTGAGCCCAGCAAGGATTGGGTGCTGAAGGGAGAACAGATTTTAACTGATTATCTTTTGACTGACCCAGGTGAGTTTGTAATGTCTCTTTCAAACCTGTAGCCAAATGAATTATTTTCCAGTGGAAGAAGACTTGAATGAGGAGAAGAAGGATACAGAGATAACCCTGGATGATGATGGGAATCCGGAAGTACCACCTTGGACTGGGCAGAAGCTGAAGGTCCAGCAAAACTTGGCTAGAGCAGTCTTCCAGGCAGCCTATGGTGGGTTCTTCACTGACATGTTGGTGTCCAGCAGTTGACTGGAGGTGAAAACATAGCAAAATTCACACAGAAGCCTAAGGCCAAGGTTCCTTGGGGCTTGCTTATCAAGTCTCCTTTGGAGTATCTTGATTCCGAGTCCATTCCTGATGGATTTGTGATGAAGGATCCTTCAAAGTGGACCAAGGCTGATATGAGGTTGCTCTGGAATCATTGGCATTCCCTGGAGGGTCAGGATAAGGTGATTGTCACCTTTATCAAATGCAAAAAGGAGGATTTGCCTCTGGGGAGGTTCTTTGATGGGAAAGCCAGATCCAAAAAAAGAGTCTGGGTAAACATTGATGATGACAGTGAAGGGGAGGCAGGGGTTGAAGACTCGGAGGCAGGGGTTGAAGACCCGGAGGCAGAAACCAGTGGGAGGCATAAGACCCTGAAAGTAACTCCTGTCAGGGTCCAGGATAACCATGTCTCGGTGGCTTCCTCCTCCTGAATTACCCCTCATGAGTCAAGTCCTGCCTGGCATGCCAGCAGGGACAGGGTAGAATTTTTAAAGTCACTCTCAATCATGCCCAGATACCAGAAGCTTGTTGAGCTGGTGGTTGCCTTACCAGAAACAGTGAGTGGCCAACTTTCTATGATAGCTTGGTTAATAAATATATTGTCAGGAATCCCACATCAGCACTGAACCAGCCTTGCCTGAATGGGCATTATGGACTTGGGGTGCTAAGTATCTACCTGAACATATTCACCTGGATAGGGATTCCTTCTTGAAAGCACTGGCTCAACTGGAGGGGGTAAAGTTTGGTTCCTTTAATCAGGGAGGCCCAATTGTACTTGGATTGGGTCTCTTGTTGAGGGAGTGCAACCGAGCCCAGGAGGTGGAAGAGGATGATCCAGAGGTTTCCCATCTGGACTTTCTGCTGAACTCTAACCTTGGCATCCAGAGGGCAGAGGATGTTTTGTGTGCGGTCAGGTCAGTAATTGCAAGATTGGAGCAGGGTTCAGTTGGCATGAACCCAGAGGAGATGGATAATCACAAGGACAAGGAGGATGCTGAAAAAAAGGCTGGTGGGCATGCAGAGGAGAGGACAGCTAGTGAGGGCAGGGGTGAGGAGGAAGAAGCACCAATCCAGGCACCTCCAAAGAAAAGGAAAAGGCAAGGAAGTAAGAATGCACAGGAGAAGGCAGCAACAATAGAGGATGGAGAGCAAAAGGTAAAGAGGGATTGGAAAAAGAGCAAGAGAGCTCTTGGAATGGGGTTGTAAATACAGCATCATTTTAATAATCTGTAATGAGATATTCCAACAAGGGAGCTAATTTGGATGCCCATACAGTCAGGAAATCATCCCCACTGAAAGAGTCACCTTTCATGATTATTCATGTTGGCCGACCCCACTTCCAGGATCATGGGGGTTCCAGGACCATGGGGCACCCCCCTGACATGTCGGCCAACCCCACTTCCAGGACCATGCCCCCCCCCCCCCAGCTATGTTGGCCAACCCCACTTCCAGGCCCATGGGGCATCCCCCAGCTACATCGGCCGAGCCCACTTCCACGGCCATGGCCCCACCCCACAGCTGAAAGAGTCACCCTTTATGATTATTCATGCCCCCCAACTAGGTCGGCCGACCCCACCTCCAGGACCATGGGCCCCCCCCAGCTATGTCGGCCGACCCCACTTCCAGGACCATGGGCCCCCCCCAGCAACATCGGCCGGCCCCACTTCCAGGGCCATGGCCCCCCCCACAGCTGAAAGAGTCACCCTTTATGATTATTCATGTTGGCCAACCCCCCCTGACCCCCCCAGCTACATTGGCTGACCCCACCCACAGGGGGGTAGGGCACCCCCCAGCTAGGTCGGCCGACCCCACCTCCAGGACCATGGCCCCCCCCCCCAGCGATGTTGGCCGCCCCACTTCCAGGACCATGGGGCACCCCCCCACTATGTTGGCCGACCCCACTTCCAGGCCCATGGGGCATCCCCCAGCTATGTCGGCCGACCCCACTTCCAGGACCATGGGGCACCCCCCCACTATGTTGGCCGACCCCACTTCCAGGACCATGGGGCACCCCCCCACTATGTTGGCCGACCCCACTTCCAGGACCATGGGGCCCCCCCCAGCTAGGTCGGCTGACCCCACCCCCAGGGGGTAGGGCATGCCCCAGCTACATCGGCCGACCCCACCTCCAGGACCATGGGGCAACCCCCAGCTACGTCGGCTGACCCCACCCACAGGGGGGTAGGGCATGCCCCAGCTATGTCGGCCAACCCCACTTCCAGGACCATGGGGCACCCCCCCACTATGTTGGCCGACCCCACTTCCAGGACCATGGGGCCCCCCCCAGCTAGGTCGTCCGACCCCACCCCCAGGGGGGTAGGGCACACCCCAGCTACATCGGCCGACCCCACCTCCAGGACCATGGGGCACCCCCCCACTATGTCGGCCGACCCCACTTCCAGGCCCATGGGGCATCCCCCAGCTATGTCGGCCGACCCCACTTCCAGGACCATGGGGCACCCCCCCACTATGTTGGCCAACCCCACTTCCAGGCCCATGGGGCATCCCCCAGCTACGTCGGCCGACCCCACTTCCAGGCCCATGGGGCATCCCCCAGCTACGTCGGCTGACCCCACCCACAGGGGGGTAGGGCATTCCCCAGCCACATTGGCCGACACCAGTTGGTCCAACCGGCCGACACCAACTCAGGGTCAGTCGGCCGACATCGGCTAGTCCCACGTTTAGGCCAAAATGTACATGTTGGGTGTCCCAGTTTCAGGACTAGTGGTGACTGAAGGGTCTGTTTTCTGGCTTCCCATCAGCCATCCCACGACGGCCATCTTTAGTCCAGCGGCATCGTCACCACATGCACTATCTGCGCCTTTGGTAAGCTTAGTAGATGATCAGCCAACGTTTTGTGAAAATAGGACGGATGCATACCGATCTTGTAATTAGGTGTACCTCATAATCTTCCGACTCAGTCGCGAGATCTGTTTTCAACGACGGAATCCATCGCAATAGTTCTTGGTAGCAACGGTACAAGCGTTCTTCCCTGGATGCCGTATTAGTACATCAGTATACGCTTCTGGATGTCTTACTCTTCTGAATGTTCAACTGTATCATCGGAGTCGAACTCTACCATGCAGGCATGGCGGTCTGCTTCATTGACCAGGTCCTTGACGCGGTCATTAAGTGAAACAACGCGTCTTATCAGGCACCCGGCACTGAGGTATTTATTGTAGCGCCTAGGGAACGATGGTGAGTGCTGATCATGGGTCGCATGGAAAAGAACAGGAAATGCGCTCACGTTTTTGCGCTAGATGCTTGAGCACCACGTAGTTCGCAGTTTTCTTCTTCCAGGAAGTCGATGCGACGCTTAAATGCACTAATAGAAAATTCGTCGTTATCATCGGGTAGAGGCATGTCTTTGGAGGGGGAGGCGTGAGTGTGCGAACATCCCGACTTTGAATGTTGCATGCCAGTCATTCCCGCCTGTCTGGGAGGGTGCAAACATTTGAATTGTTGTCTCCACCGTGGAGTGGGTAGCATTTCAGGTGGAATAAAAGTCTATTGGATAGGGTGGTATTAATTGACAGGGCCAGCAGAGGGAGTCGACTGAACTTTATCGGTGACTTGTCATTGTGGAACAATGGACAATGGACGGAAACTAGCATTAGCCCCGAAAGTGTAAAGGATGGTCAGATGGTCGACATACGGGGTTACATATTACGCATCACAAATATGCAGGCGCAGGATCCACTCGATTACGAGACTGCGACTTCCCCGCACATTCTATGTTCACCATTGAAGTAGAGCTTGGCCGCATCGAGCATGCCAGCTCTAGTTGAGGAAATGTTGTTTCATTCCAATGAGAAGAATGGGTGAGCAGGGAGACTCAGCCTACTCAGACCAGCTGACATATCAGCCAGCAGCCACTCAACCCCGTCTGAGACAACGTTCCATTTGCTGAGGAGTAGCAGAGACTACGGCCTGATCAGCTGGGAAGCACTGCATTGACTTTTCCGTAAACCCTGTTGGCACATGAGAGAATAGTTGGTGGAATGGCGTCTAAGTTATCAATACTTTTCGATTAAGGCAGCGCCGGAAGATATTGTGGAGCGGAAAACCGGAGTAACTGCTTATGCCTTTGGTACAAATACGAAGAGCGTAAGTGTTGGGAGTTCAAAGGACGTCGCTCACCAGTCCCAACTTCCTGATGCCTCGTTCTTCTGACCATGACTCACGCCCACTATCATACAATGACGGACAATCTGCGATCTTGAAGGATCTGTCGATTGACAGTGACCAGGAATCAGTCTTGCCCAGAGATTGTATAGGGAATTACATATATTCTCAGATAATGCCATCCTCAGCCCCGCATCAGTCGAACCCAACAATGGTAAGAACCTTCACTGATTATGGACGTACTGATTAGCATGGGGTGCAGGCTCACCCAGACGCGGAGGCTAGTACATCTGGAAAAGTGGTGACTGGTTCGAAAAGACGGCGGGTCGAAGAAACCAGTGCTCAGCCGCAGGTAGGTCATCCTATTGATTACTTACGTGAAATACTGAATATTTTCGAGACCCGGCGGCGATTTCAGGACGGCCCTACCAACACCCGGAAGGCGAAATCTGCTCCGCCGCTACAACATCGAGTTGGTCAGGCATTGGATATTGAGTTGAAATCTCACACAGAAAGACTTGAAGAAGCTATCAAAGATTTGCGAAGTGAGATTCAGGATTCATTGAATAAACAAACAGACGTACTCCAAGTCATACTTGACGTTCTGAAGGATGGGAATAGGAGATTTGGATTGAGTAATTGTACCATTAGTATCACACACAAGTAAAAACTGTGTAAGATAGAGTATCCAAGGAAACCAGTGCTTGTATGGTTCTGCGTCCGCACAGAAGGCGAGGGGCTTTTGTATGTCTAGACTCCATATCAGAGCGGTAACAATTGGGCACTACGTGGGCCCCATCGTGCCCCATGCAAACAGAGGGTGCAGGCTGTGAATCATTACCATTGCTGCGTGTCGGGCTGAGGTCAATATTTTGCCGTAGTACCTGTATGCGGGAACACCCATGAATGGGTATGGCTGACTACAGCAGGGAGGGATAAGTGAGGCGACATAGTCGGTTCCAAGTACACATCGTGGCAACCCCTTGGTGGAATCTTTCCCAACGAAGATCACATATGGACCAACTTGAGAATGAAGGCACGCACCATTGTTGAAAGCCACCCTTGGATGACGATCGACTTCGTTATCTTGGTCGCTTTCGTCCACACGTTCGTCTTCATCTTCGTTGTCCTCCAGTGCAGACGTATCTATGAATCGATGAGCTTAATTGTTCAACTTTGAACGCTTCGCCCGGGGTAAAGGTCCGTCTGGGCTGCGGGGGGCTTTGCCTCAAGGGTGTGGAATCAGCAAAGGGATAGTATTTATGAGAGATATTACTTATGAGTCTGCGAGGAAGAGATCTGACTGGAAGGGAGGGTGCAGGAGACATGTTCTGCAAGGCCATTCAATTAATTACTTTACGAGTTCAAAAGTTTATTACCGGAGGAAGAGGCCTGGGGAGAAGGGTTATCGTGAACACCTAACGGATGTCAGTAAATCGCACTTCATAAGGAAAGTTTATTACTGGAGGATGAAAGCTGAGGGGGGGAGAAACCGGGAGCACCTAATAGACATTAGCAAGTCACACTCCATGAAGTTCAGGGATTTTACTCACCGGGGTGGTCGAGGACACCACGTTGAGCCATGGTGGCCCTCACAACCTCAACAGCGGTACCCTCGTGAGAGGCTTCGAACACTTGGTCAAAGATAGCCTCCAGTGCTACGAACTTAACTTCGCACTAATTAATTTGATTGTCAACCATTCTATGTTATCATTGTACCATATCTACGTATACACTAACGCTAATGTACAGCCTGAGACGAAACCGATATCAGTATAATGCATGCCCCAATAACGAACAACTTACCTTTGGTGGGTGGAAAAAGGAAAAGAAGTTCGTGAGAAAAGCCGCTGCTGATATACTGAACTCAACTCACGGTCACATGCAAGGCAACACACCAGCGAAGGGGTGAAATCCTCCCTGGGCTGAGTACATACGAGCCCCGGTGACCTGCATGTCGACTGTGCCCCTGTTTGTCCTGCAGCCTCTGCTGTCCTCGGTGGATGCGGGTCAAATATGCTGCGCTCAAGCTTTGGGTATGGACTTGTCGCTTCACTGCACTCCTAGCTTCCCTGACCCCCATCTAGGTTCCGAGATTTATGTGGGATCTATGAACGGTTCTCTGTTGCGATACTGTAATGGCCCGTACTTTTTCACTACTAGCTGTAGCGTAGTCTTAGCGTAGTTTGCCTTATTTATCCACTCTCTGGTTAGGGTTACTTAGACGCGCTCATAGACGCTTTACTTAGTCAGCTGATTCGTCAGCATAGCCGCATTGACTCAGCGTGGAGCGCTGCAGCCAATAGCGTTTATCTCTCTTTGTTTGGCTTGTTCTACGAGGTTCCACGGTACAAACACTCTAGTTAGTATAAATGCCGTCTCTCTTGTCGTAGACATGCCAATCGAGTTCATTTGTGCTCTGCGCATTAACTCCGTTCCTCCATCCTCATCCTCTCTATCAGTCAAGGAGTGACCGATAACAGTCTTCGGATTGTTGGTGTTACACTTGAACTCGATTCTATCAGTTATCCCTCACTCCGCTTGCGCCCAGGCATATAGGGCAGCTATACCCAGACTCCAGGGTTAAGGAGCTTTGTTTTCTCGCCTTTCTTTCTTCATGAGACGATGCTTTTAGTCTCATCCCCTTTACGGCAAGGGGTTGTGTTGAAGAAGAAACCGTAGTTAGTAGTCCCGCTGTTCGTCAAGGGCAGTGTGAAGGCGTAACCCACATTAGGGGGTGGAAACGCATAGCTTAAAGTAGTTCCCCTACGTCAAGGGAGGTAGAAAGCGTACTACCGTATCCCTACTAGTTTTACGATAGTTGAGACAGAGTACCGCCACTGAGGGCAGGGAAAATCTCGTCAACATTCCTCGTGTCAAGAAGTCGGAGTCTTTGGCTCCCCGTATTAGGTTCTCTCCTTACCTTAAAAAGGAAGAGTCGCCCACTCCCCCACTCCTGTTTGCTCGGGAAGTAACACCCCTCGAGCAACAAATCTTTGGAACCCCCGAACCCCTTCTCCCTCGTCTTTCACCGCTCCCTCTCCGCTCCCCCTCTCCCGACCCCAATTTACTGGGCTTCGTCCTGCACGTTCCGTACAACTTACGGAATAGACAAACCATCCGCCCTCCTCCTCACACCCCCGTAACTTTCACTGGTCATGGACCAATTCATGCAAGACCAGCTGCACTTTATGCAGCAGATGACCACCATGATCACGGCCCAGGTCGCCAACCAGGTGGCCCAGCACGTCGCAGGTGCCGTGGCAGGCATGCAGCAGCCAGCAGGTGGAGGGGCCGCCGCTAACCCCAATCAGAACGTCGACCCCACGAAACGGGGCGTGGCCGACCCAGGGATGTTTGATGGGTCGATAAGCAAGTTTGAAGAATGGTGGGCAAAAATGAAAGCCTACATCATCGTGGCGAGCCAAACTAGCCCTAGGGCGAGGAACCTCGCAGTCTGGTCCAGGATGACCGGACCGATCGCTGGGGCATACGTGCGGGCACGTATCGACACGTGTATGGCAGCAGGGGCCTGGCCGTCCTATGACGATCTCGTGGCCGAAGTAGAGGCGCGCTTCAGGCCGCTTCACAACAAAGACTGGGCTAAGGAACAGCTCAGCAAGATACACCAAGGCTCGGCTAGGACGGAGGAGTTCCTGGCCAAGTTCAACGCTCTTAGGACCGCATCCGGGGTATCCGATGATTACGCCATCTTTATGCTGGAAAGGGCACTCCGCCCTGAAATTGTCCAGCAGATCTTCGTCCAGGGATGCCATAAGGATACCTGGGCGGAATATGATGTCGAGGCTAGATGTCAAGGCGCTGCCCTAGAGGCAGTTAGAATCAAGACAGGTGGTGCGTCCTCTCGATGGGGACAGAACTTCTCATGACCCTCGCCCGGGGTAACGTCAGGGCAAGGCGCTCCCATGGATATCGGGGCTGCGCAAGGCAGATCGGGAAGCCGCCCCAAAAAAGACTTCTCGAATTACCAGTGCTACGCTTGCTGCCAGAAGGGCCACATTCGTCCGCATTGCCCGCAGGCCGGGAAGAAAGGCAAAGGGCGCCAGGTGCGCTCTGAAGGTGTTGACCTGCGGCTGGCTGCAATGGAGGGGATGACATTCGAGCAAGTCGTTGCCCATATCAGTAAATTAAAAGAATCAGAGCTGCAGTGAAGTCGGGTCCTGCAGTCTCGGACAATTCTCGTACTGGACTTGTTTCTTTTTCTCCTTTTAGTTTTTCTTCTCGCTGTGTCTCGGTTTCCTCTCCTAAAAATAGTAAAGAAAGCACAAAAATAGAAAATACAAAAACACAAAAAAAGGTTTCGTTCTCGGACATAGTTACTGTAAATAGGTTCTCTTCTCTCTCGGTAAATAGTATGGACGACGATTCGGACTCTGTACCTACACGATCTGTTGGAGGGTCCAAAAAGGGCTCGGGACCGGACGTAAAACTGGCACCGCTTAATTCTCCAAGCAATAAAATCTCCAAAAATAGCGTTTCGGAAGGATCCGAGTCAGTTAGCGATGCTCAGGCGACAGTACTGCCGAAATCCCGAGTTCGCACGCTCAACCTAAAGGATCACGTATCGGTTCCTATTATTATTCGCACTAGGAAGGGTGACACACACGCTGTGCAGGCCTTGTTGGATTCCAGTGCTACGGGTGTCTTCGTGGACGCCAAATTCATTGATCAAAAGAAGGTTCCAAAGTTGTCTCTCCCACAAGCTGTGGATGTATTTAATGTCGATGGTACTCTTAACTCTGCAGGAAGGATTACACATCAAGTACCGCTTAGGGTTCAGTTCGGAGATCACTTTGAAGAGTTAGTAGCCGATGTCATGGATCTGGGATCTCATGACATGATATTGGGTCACACGTGGCTTGCCACTCACAACCCGGAAGTCAACTGGAAAACCAGCGAAATCTCGATGGAGAGATGTCCTCGTAGTTGCAGGCAACTCGTGCTGAAGCCGGCCTTCGTTAGACGTATCGAAAAGGAGGAGGTCCAGGCCCTCGAAGACTGGCATAATATATTCAGAGCCGACAGGCAGGAGGCTCCTAAAAAGGATAAAACCCCTGAGGAACTGGTTCCGAAGGAATACCACAATTATTTAAGCGTCTTTTCTGTCCAGGAATCCGAATGCATGCCGCTTAAGAAACCATGGGACCACGTGATAGAACTTAAGGAGTCGTTTGTTCCGAAAAAGGGAAGGTTGATCCCTCTCAGCCCTGATGAGCAAACCGAAGTGAGCAACTTCATTGATGGACAACTCAAAAAGGGTTATATTCGGCCTAGTACATCGCTGCAGACTTCTCCCATGTTCTTCGTCCCTAAAAAGGATGGAAAGAAGCGTATGGTACAGGACTACCGATATTTAAACGAGCATACAGTCAAGAACTCGTATCCGCTCCCGCTTATCTCGCAGCTTGTTGACAAGTTGAAAGGCTGTAAATTATTTACGAAAATGGACCTTAGGTGGGGGTACAACAACATTCGGATCAAGGAAGGTGACGAGTGGAAGGCCGCTTTCGTCTGTCACCGAGGAGCCTTCGAACCGCTGGTTATGTTCTTCGGGTTATGTAACTCCCCCACCACGTTTCAACATATGATGAATGACATCTTCGGTGATATGGAGGACGTTCTAGTAGTATATATTGATGATCTTATGATATTTACGAAAACGGACGATGAAAAGGAGCACGGCAGGATCGTGCTAGAGGCGCTTAGAAGGTTGAAGGAGAACGACTTGTTCATTAAACCGGAGAAATGCTTATTTAAACAAAAGGAGGTCGACTTTCTGGGTATGATAGTTGGCACGAATGGAGTTAAGATGGATCCTGCTAAAGTCGCTGCTGTGTGCGATTGGCCAGTCCCCACTTCTGTTCGTGGAGTTTGAGGCTTCCTTGGCCTTGCGAACTTCTACCGACGTTTCATAAAGGATTTCGCGCAGGTCGCGCACCCCCTGAACGATCTAACTAAAAAGGACACTCCGTTTCTCTGGTCCGACAAGTGTGTCAAGTTCGGGCCTCACTCCGAGGGTTCTCAGGGGCGAAAGGGTCCCGAAAGGGTACTAGAGGGTAGACCGACGTCGGAGGTTCAAAGTCCGACGCTAGTCCGATTGGTAGGGACCGAGACCGAGGCCTTCCGAAGGAGGCCGACGAAGTTCCGACTAGCGGAGCGGAGCGGGGGATGGCCGAAAGGGCCGACAGAGTTTCCGGCTAGCGGAGGTCGGAGGAGGGCATCGGGTTCAGCTCGTGCGCTGCCCCCTTGTACAAGCTCGGCCCTCATATTTCGGAGGCGGGCTAAGTACAGAGAGTTCGGAGGGACTTAGAGGAGAGGGACGGAGGCTCGGAATGGGGAACTTATGTCGATATTCGTACTGAGGGGACATCGGGGTACCGTAC
This sequence comes from Pisolithus albus, assembly GCA_024613165.1. Classification (NCBI taxonomy): domain Eukaryota; kingdom Fungi; phylum Basidiomycota; class Agaricomycetes; order Boletales; family Pisolithaceae; genus Pisolithus; species Pisolithus albus. The sequence goes on from JANFAB010000030.1 coordinate 209,540, forward strand.
AGGTATTTATACACTACAGCGGGACTGAGGCGGTACGGTATCGGGATGTCGGAACTAACATATGGAGGTACGGAAATTTTCAAGGGGAAGTAAGTGTCAGAAAACTTCACGACGGAATGAAGGCTAACAGCGGATGAAATGGACGAGACAAAGGATGTATCTACAAGCGGACAAGACTGTGACGGAGCGCTCACCAACAGCCAATCACAGGCCAGGCCGAAATCCCGGAAAGCGGTGCGACCCTTCGGAGCGCCACGCGGTGCAGGCACCGTGCTGTGCCTAATCGGCCCGGTGGCCCCAAACGGATAAAGCCCCCTAAGATGATCACATGACCCACAGGGGGTCAACCCAATATAGACGAATGGTGGTTACGAGTCAAGACCGACAGCGGCCGACAGCGGCAATCGCCCGGATGCAGCGGCAGAGTGGTCGGCAGGCTTATTAAGCGTCGGACTTGGTTGGGAATGGGTCGGACTTGGTCGGGAATGGGTCGGAGGGTGTCGGAGAGGTGGGCGGAGGTGTCGGAAAGGGTGCGGAGGCGTGGGAAACGGTCGGGCAAGGCATGGTCGTGACAGTATCCCCCCCTTAGGGCCTGAACCCCTGAAGGCCATAGTAGGAAGTGCCTTACTGATGTCAGAGCTGCACGTATGAGTGGTTTTAGTGATGCAGTCGGTAGCCCGCATGACCCGGAGATGATGGATAGTAGTGTTTAGGGTCTGCGGAGGATAGACCGACGATAGGTAGGCAGAGTGGCGGTCAGTGGCGGAGCAGTGATGGCGGCCTTCGGAGCGGGGAGTGGCGGAGGGTAGTGGATAGTGGTCGGAAACTAGGTCGGAGGCTGTGGACTGTGGCGGCGGCGTCTTAACTAAGCGAGAAAGAAGGAACTACATAAAACAAAAAGAAAAAATCAGAGAAAAGGGGTCGGAAAGGCAAAGCGGAGGCTAAGTCGGAGCGGAATAGGGGCCTGGCTTGTGGGGGTAGCGACTGTGGAAGGAAGCCACAAGGTCCGAGGCATTCTCGAGTTCGGTGGCCAACAGCCATGAGGTTTCTTCGTCAGTACCCTCATAACCAGCCCAGCGGACGAGATACAGCAGTTGGCAGTGTCGGCGGCGGCGATCTATTTTTGAGTCAAGGATCTCCGATACCTCATACTCAAGTTCACCTTCGACTTCAACTGGCGGAGGCGGGGGTTGGTGCCGATTCGGAAAGGGGTTGGCTGCCGCAGGCTCTAGTTGCGACACATGGAACACCGGATGGATGGAGCGCATACTGTCGGGCAGTTTCAGGGTGACCGAATGAGTGCCAGGTCGGGCGATGATGTCGAATGGGCCTAAGTATTTTTCGGCGAGCTTGACCGAAGGTCGGGTGGAGCGGAAATACTTCGCCTTGACATAGGCTTGGTCACCGACATCAAACTTCGGCGGTGGAAGGCGCTTGGCGTCGGCGGGTCCCTGGTAGCGCTCTTGGGCGGCGGCCATTTCGGCTCGGAGGAAGTCGTGGAGGGCGGAGAGCTCCATGACATAGTCATGGGCTTTCGGAGAGGTGAGGTCATGGTCGGTAGTGACCGACAGGTTCGGATGGTAGCCCTTATTAGCGAAGAAGGGCGAGATACCAGTGGTTGCGCTAGGCGCATTGTTGAAGGCGAACTCGGCTAGTGGCAAAAGCTCGGCCCAGTTGTCCTGCTGGTAGTTACAGTATACCCTAAGGTACTGCTCGAGGGTTTGGTTCGTGCGCTCGGTTTGGCCATCGCCTTCGGGGTGGTAACCCGACGTGAAGTGGAGGCGCATATTCAAGGCCTTACCTAATGAGCGGAAGAAGTGCGACACGAATTCGGGACCTCTGTCGGAGGTGACATGAGCGGGTACACCGTGTTTAGAGAAGACATGGGTGAGGAAAAGCTTAGCGAGCTCGGCGGAGGTGACAGAGTCGTGGGTCGGCAAGAAGATCGCCTGCTTAGAGAGGCGGTCGACGACCACAAGAATGGCGGAGAAGCCATCGGAGGTGGGGAGGTGTTCGATGAAGTCCATGGAGATGGAGTTCCAGGGCCTCTCGGGGACGGGGAGTTGCTTCAACAGGCCGTATGGGCGGTGCCGCTGAGATTTGCTTCGGCCGCAGGCGGTACACGAGCGGACATAGTTCTTTACGTCGGTCCGAAGGTTCGGCCATACGTATTCGCGGCGGATGAGCTCGAGGGTGCGGTTTTGCCCGAAATGGCCCGCAAGCGGGTGGTCATGGTTGAAGCGGAGTACCTGGAGGCGGAGGTCATCAATGTCGGGGACAAAGATGCGGCCATCCAGTCGGAGTAGGCCATCGGCCTCTAGCGACCAGCGCGGTGCTGTCGGAGTCGGAAGATGGGCGGCGGAGATGGGGTCGGATGGAAGGGCGGTGATTATGTCGGAGCGGAGGCGCTCGACATCGAAGAGTGCGGCGGCCCGCAACACAGGGGCCAACAGGTGGGTGGTGCGGAGGGACGATGCGAGCTGTTCCTGGGTGAACATAGGGCGGAGGTTATGTGGATTTACCTGCGCATAGTCCCTATCCCCCCCTTTTGGGTAGACGTCCCACCGGCGGGTGAGTGCATCGGGTTTAGCCCCTAGGCGGCCTGGTCGGAAGCGGATCGCAAGGTTGAACTGGGAGAGGTACTCGGACCACCGAGCCTGCCGACGGGTTAGGACCTTACAGGTAGCGAAATACTCAAGGTTTTTATGGTCAGTTACCACATCGACGGGGGAGGCGGAGCCCTCTAGGTAATGCCGCCAGTGGCGGAAGGCCTCGAAAATAGCCAACAACTCCTTGTCATGAGTGTCATAGTTGAGTTCCGGAGCGGTGAGGGTGCGGGAGTAGAAGGCGACCGGGTGGATTTCACCATCGGCGCAAGTAATGGACAAGATACCGGCGATGGCATAGTCCGAAGCGTCGGTCTCTACTGTGATAGGGGCGTCGGGAACCCAATGGGTAAGGATCGGAGCGGAGGTGAAGGCGGCCTTCAGGCGGTTGAAAGCGGAGCGGCACTCCTCGGAAAAATTCCAAGGGGCATTTTTTCGGGTGAGTCGGGTGAGCGGAACGACGATGTCGGAGTAGTTATTAATAAATCGTCGGTAAAAGTTCGCAAACCCGAGAAAAGATTGGATGTCCCGGACCCGACGTGGTTCGGGCCAGTCACGGATGGACTGAACCTTGTCGGCGGACATGGTGAGCCCTGCGGGCGAGAGGACATAGCCGAGGTACTCGACAGAGTCTCGGTGGAACTCGCACTTTTCGGGCTTGGCATAGAGGCCATGGCGGCGCAGCCGACGGAGGACCTCTTTCACATGTTGGCGGTGCGACTCCAGGTCCTGCGAATAGATTAGGATATCATCGAGGTAGACCACCACGCAGACATCGAGCATGTCGGCGAAGATACTATTGACGAACCGCTGAAAGGCGGCCGGCGCATTAGTAAGACCGAAGGGCATGACCCGCCACTCGTAGGACCCATAGCGGGTCCGAAAAGCGGTCTTCCATTCATCGCCGTCGGCGATGCGGATGAGGTGGTAGGCATGTCGGAGGTCGATCTTGGAGTAGACTTTTGCGCGGCTCGGAGAGTCGAGAAGGTCGGAGATGAGCGGTAGCGGGTAGCGGTCCTTTTTGGTGATCTTATTGAGTCCTCGGAAATCGACGCAGAGTCGGAGAGAACCATCCTTCTTTTTTACGAAAAGGACAGGGGCACCGTGAGCGGAGGTAGACTGTTTGATGAACCCATAACTGAGATGCTCGTCAATGAAGGTTCGGAGGGCCTCAAGCTCGGGCGGCGAGAGGGAGTAGATGGTGCCGATAGGCGGAGTGGCGCCCTCCTCAAGATCTATCTTGAGATCGAAGCTCCGATGGGGCGGGAGTTCGGTAGCCTTTGCCTTACTGAAGACATCGGCGAATTCATGGTAGTCAGAGGGGACCGACGACAGATCGGGAGGTGCGGGCGGAGCGGAGGAAGCGCGCAGCTTCACATCATCGGGGTGCAGATGGAGGGTGAACTGCTGTGAGCCAGGAAGCGCACAAGCGCGGACAAATGCAGCGGCGCCGATGAGCGAAATGTGCGGAGGCGAGTCAGCCACCTTAGCGGAAGGTGTCGGAGGTGATGTCGGAGGGTCACCCGAAGGTGCGGAAGGGTCGGAGGTTGTCGGTTCCGAAGCGGAGGTAGCGTCGGGAGTTGACGGAGTGGCCAGGGGCGCTGGCATTCCCTGCGGCGATGGTCGGAACGAGATACTGCCCAATACCCAGTCAATCAACGGATTGAAGCGGGTGAGCCAGTTGTGTCCTAGAACCAAAGCACAAGTAGAATCCAACGGAGTAACATAAAATGAGACATCGGTGACGTCGCCGGAAGGAAAACGGACAGCAAGATCTACTACTTGGGTAATGACGGCATTGGAACTACCATCAAACAGTCGGAGCGGAATGGGCGGAGAAACGGACTGAACAGGAACGGAATATTTTTGTACTATAGATGGATCTACGAAACAATGAGAGGAACCAGAATCGATCAACGCACGAAGGTTATCTACAGAATATTTCGGAAGAGAGACGGACGGAAGTAAGGAATTCGGATCGGAGAGAGCGGACGCGTTGAGACGGAGGTCGGGTACTGCACAAGCGGGGTCAACGCATCCTCCAGGCTGTGCAGGCTCCCTGGAGGAGCAGACTATTTTTTTGGCTCCGAAGGCCCCGCAGCGGGGGTCGGGGGAGCATCGGCGGTGGCCGCACGGGCCTTGGCAGCCCGAGAGGTTGACTTCGGGCAGTCCTTAGCGGAGTGGCCAGGCTCACCGCAGAAGAGGCAGAGGCCGTTCTTGAGGCGGCGAAGCCTTTCGGCAGCGGTCAGTTTGCCGTCCTTGCCGAGCAGGTGCACGATGTCGGACTTGGGTGTGTCGGCCTTTTGGCCGCCCGATGGCTTCGGCTTGGCATTTGCGTCGGCCTTGGTGGCGGAGGTGGAAGCGGGAGGGTTCGGCTTGCGATCGGAGGTGTTTGCGGAGGAGGATTTGTCAGCAGAGGGTTTGGCGGAGCGAGATACTTCCGCCTTGCGCTCCCAGTATCGGGCATCGATGGTTTGTGCCAGCTCCCGAAGTTCATACAGAGTGGCAGGTTTGCCAACACGGGAGATTTCATCCTTGATCCGATCGGGGAGGCCGGAGTAGAAGCGGTGGCGGAGCGCACCTTGGCCGTAGTCCTTGACCTGGGAGGCCCAGCGGTTGAACTCCACCACATACTTAGCGATACGGGAGGTTTCTTTCATAGTGAGATTTTCGAGCTGTTGGACCGCATCGGCGACGGAGTCATGTGGCCCGAAGTTGACCGTCAGTTCATGAAGGAACTGTCGGTAGTCGTCCATCCAGAGCGGACGGGTCAGCGGGTCATCGGGATTTAGGAGGTCGGGCTCAAACCAGGCCAGAGCCATGCCCTTGAGGTAGGATTGGGCGAAGGTAACTTTGGCTCGGTCGGTCCGAAATGCCCGAGGGCGGTCCTGAAAGTTTAGCTCGCACTGAACTAAAAATTCTCGGAGTTTTTTGCTGTCGGAGCCGTCGAAAGTGTCGGGCTCCCGAACTTTTGTTTTCGGAGTTGAGTCTCCGGAGCGGGAACTGTTGCGGGCTAGGGCATGGATAGCCCTAGTCAGAGCGAGGATGGGATCCTCTGGTGGCTCAGCCGGATCTCCGGGGATACCCCCTTCGCCGCTGCCCCCACCATCGGGATCGTCATCGGGGTCATTGTCGGGATCACCACCGCTGTCAGCGGGGTGTTGCGGAGTGTGAAAAGGATTGGTCTGGCGGTCGGAGCGGCCAGCTTGAGAGGCGGAGTCGCCGAAGGGCGGGTCGGAAGCGGCATGACGTCGGGCAGAGAAGGAGTGAAACTGTTCGACAACTGAGGGTTGCCTTCGAGGGTTGGCAAAGGCAGTAGCCAGAGCCTCGGCAGCTGCCCTTTGTTGGGTACGTGCCCGAGTCTGCATAGTTTTCAGCAAAGAGAGTGTTAAAGGAGCTCGTACAAGTGCGAGTATGAATATACTGTCAAGTTCGGGCCTCACTCCGAGGGTTCTCAGGGGCGAAAGGGTCCCGAAAGGGTACTAGAGGGTAGACCGACGTCGGAGGTTCAAAGTCCGATGCTAGTCCGATTGGTAGGGACCGAGACCGAGGCCTTCCGAAGGAGGCCGACGAAGTTCCGACTAGCGGAGCGGAGCGGGGGATGGCCGAAAGGGCCGACAGAGTTTCCGGCTAGCGGAGCGGAGCGGAGGTCGGAGGAGGGCGTCGGGTTCAGCTCGTGCGCTGCCCCCTTGTACAAGCTCGGCCCTCATATTTCGGAGGCGGGCTAAGTACAGAGAGTTCGGAGGGACTTAGAGGAGAGGGACGGAGGCTCGGAATGGGGAACTTATGTCGATATTCGTACTGAGGGGACATCGGGGTACCGTACAGGTATTTATACACTACAGCGGGACTGAGGCGGTACGGTATCGGGATGTCGGAACTAACATATGGAGGTACGGAAATTTTCAAGGGGAAGTAAGTGTCAGAAAACTTCACGACGGAATGAAGGCTAACAGCGGATGAAATGGACGAGACAAAGGATGTATCTACAAGCGGACAAGACTGTGACGGAGCGCTCACCAACAGCCAATCACAGGCCAGGCCGAAATCCCGGAAAGCGGTGCGACCCTTCGGAGCGCCACGCGGTGCAGGCACCGTGCTGTGCCTAATCGGCCCGGTGGCCCCAAACGGATAAAGCCCCCTAAGATGATCACATGACCCACAGGGGGTCAACCCAATATAGACGAATGGTGGTTACGAGTCAAGACCGACAGCGGCCGACAGCGGCAATCGCCCGGATGCAGCGGCAGAGTGGTCGGCAGGCTTATTAAGCGTCGGACTTGGTCGGGAATGGGTCGGAGGGTGTCGGAGAGGTGGGCGGAGGTGTCGGAAAGGGTGCGGAGGCGTGGGAAACGGTCGGGCAAGGCATGGTCGTGACAAAGTGCCAAGTAGCGTTTGATACGTTAAAGGAAGCCTTCACGACCGCGCCTATACTTATGTTCCCCGATCAGGATCGGAAGTTCCGACTAGAAACCGATGCCTCAGATTACGCGACCGGAGCTGTACTCTCGGTAGAATGCGATGACGGTCTCTGGAGACCAGTTGCCTATTCGAGTCACTCGCTTAGTGGAGCAGAGCTTAATTATACGGTTCACGACAAAGAGATGCTAGCCATCATTCGTGCTCTAGAGCAATGGCGTCACTACCTTGAGGCTACCCCGTACCAGTTTGAAATTTGGATGGATCACCACAACCTTAAGTGGTTCATGACGTCACAGAAGCTTCAACCACACCAGGCACGCTGGGCGCAGTATTTCAGTCGTTTTAACTGTATTATCGTCCACAAACCAGGTGTTTCGATGGGACGACCGGACGCTCTCTCTCGTCGCGAAGACTTGGTAGAAAATCACGAAAACGCTAAATCTGAGGAGTCGCTATTTATTAAACCCGAGCAAGTGCACGCTGTGCGCTTAGAAAACCCCTTCATAGAAGAACTGCACAGTGTAACGGCCAAGGTTGACACTGGAACGCTCAACCGACGCGATGGTTTACTGTACGACGGAGATAAAGTTTTCGTGCCTGAGGCACTTAGACAGAAGGTTCTCACTGCTCTTCACGATTCGCCCCTAGCAGGTCATCGAGGCATAAAAGGAACTCAGGAGTTGATCACATGCTGGTTCACGTGGTCTACCTTGAAGCCCGATGTCGAGGAGTACATAAAGCACTGTCAGACGTGTCAAGCTAGCAAGCCTAGTAACAAGCCACCGGCAGGAGAACTCAAATCTTTACCCGTCCCCGATGGGCCTTGGAAGGATCTTACCACCGACTTTATGGACATAGGAGTCAGGAGCTCCACTGGAAAGTCTTACGTTTTAGTCGTCATTGATCGGTTCTCTAAGGAAGCAGAGTTCATCCCCTGCACCGAAAAAGAAACTGCCGCTAGTACGGCCCGGCTTTATTTAACTCACGTCTGGAAGCATCACGGCCTTCCACAGTCTCTCGTCTCGGATCGCGGACCGCAGTTCGCATCTCAGTTCTCAAAGGAATTATTTAAAATGTTGGGTGTCGAGCAGAAGCTTTCAACGGCGTTTCATCCACAGACGAATGGTCAAACAGAGCGGTTGAACCGTGAGATTCAGCAGTATTTACGGATGTATGCAAACCATCAGCAGGAACGATGGGAGGATTGGCTTCCCCTAGCTCAATTCGCGTATAACAACTCCAAGTCTTCTTCTACTGGCAAGTGCCCCTTTGAAGTTACTCGTTCATATACACCACGAATGGGCATTGAGCCAATGACTTCTAAGGTAGAAGCAGCGGAGGAGACCGCTAAAGACTGGTTCCAGGTGTTCCAGGAAGTGCGCGAAAGCTTGGGAAAAGCTAGGACTTGTCAGAAAACTCAGGCAGACAAGCGATGATCCCCTTCCCCTGCTTACACTGTAGGCTCGCAGGTTTGGCTGGCTACCGACCATATATCGCTGAAGGATCGGCAGAGCCGAAAGTTGACCGAAAAGTGGATAGGCCCGTATGAGGTCTCGGACGTTTTACCCAACGCCGTTAAATTAAAGTTGCCGCGCTCGATGTGCATACACCCAGTAGTGAACGTTTCACGGGTGAAGCCTTATCTCAGTGCTCTTCATGGGCAACCGGTTACTCGGCCCGGCCCACAACGGGTTACGGATGAAGGAGATGTCGAGTACGAAGTTGAGAAGGTAGTGGATTCCCGCTTGAAGCGTGGTAATCTTCAGTTCCTCGTTCATTGGAGGGGATACCCGGAAGAAGATCGCACTTGGGAGCCTAGATCTGCTCTTAAGAACGCCCAGGAGGCGATAGACGATTTTTACAAACTCCACCCTGGTGCCCCCCGGAAACTTCGACTACTCTCGACCGAAGGTCTCTTTTTCTCCGCTGTACCCGACCCTTTGACTGCTGTGCAGCCTATCTGGTCTCGCCTGGAAGTCGAGCCATAGGAGGGGATAGTGTAACGGCCCGTACTTTTTCACTACTAGTTGTAGCGTAGTCTTAGCGTAGTTTACCTTATTTATCCATTCTCTGGTTAGGGTTACTTAGACGCGCCCATAGACACTTTACTTAGTCAGCTGATTCGTCAGCATAGCCGCATTGACTCAGCGTGGAGCGCTGCAGCCAATAGCGTTTATCTCTCTTTGTTTGGCTTGTTCTACGAGGTTCCACGGTACAAACACTCTAGTTAGTATAAATACCGTCTCTCTTGTCGTAGACACGCCAATCGAGTTCATTTGTGCATCGTCACTTTAACTCAGTTCCCTCATCCTCTACTCTTCTCAGTTCTTGGAGTAACCAAGTATAGTCTTCGGATTATAAGTGTTACAGTATGTGAGATTCATCCATTCATCAGAGTCGAAGTTGGACCCCATAGCGCATTCGATATTACCCAGCACCGTCTCCAACAAGGCGGAACGATCAGCATACTGCTTCAAGCATTGAAATGCTTGTAAATGCATCATCCGCAGCGTGATGTTGATTGATGGGCGAGTGGACATCTTCGGGTGCGTGTATATTCGAGGGATGGGTAGTACCTAAAGGGGCCAATTAATCAGTCAGTATATTCTTATAGCACTCGAGCTGAATGCACGTATCGTCATGACTAGCAGGCATTATGTTCTATTATATTATTTGGCCTTTCGTCATAACTATACTTCGCAATTCTTGCAGCTCGACCGCCTTACGATGGTAGTGATTGGATTATTAAATGTACTAACGGTAGTAATAGTTGTGGCGCTACTAAGGCTAATACTAATAACTAGTATAGTACGGGCATCAAGAGAGAAGGGAAAAGATTTGTTTTAGCGGAGCTTGAAACACTTATAAACTGAAACATGTTCAGGATCACGTGCACGTTACCTTGCTTGGCAAGGGTTCTACCGCACCCATAAATGCCGTGGGAACCGTCCTACGACAGAAAGTACTTCCTTTTCTGGTCACCATCAGCCTCACCCTCTCGTGAGTCGTCATGTCCTGGCTCTTCAAAAAGAGTGGGAATGGGTACGTCCAGGTCCGAACACACGCATCCGGTGGGCACCTCTGGGTGATGGAACGTTCGAGTGTCAAGTGTTGGTAGGTGGACAAGACGTGTTTTGGTATGGGTCAACTAATGCACCTTGGACACGTTACCTAAGTCGTCCGAGACGCATCAAGTTTCTGTTGAGAACCTGCCCGATGTGAAGGGCTACGCAACTTCTGATGTATTCGCTAAACACCCCACTGTCGATGGTCTTTACAAAGTGTACGTCTTCTTTCCTGTGCCTCCCCGGCAACAACCATCTGAACCATACGCACCTGCATACAGTGTCGGAAGAGTGGACGACGTTCTCGTGTTGTCTTCCGGGGAGAAAACCATACCTGCACCGATGGAGAGCGTCATCGGAACCAGTCGCTACCTGTCCGGCATATGCATGTTCGGCCAGGGTCGCTCTCAAGTTGGAATTCTCGTCGAGCCTAAACCAGAATGCCATCGACGTTTCAGACATGAAACAGGTCGCTGAATTCAGGAACTTGATATGGCACATTACCCCATCACACCTTCGAAACCATAGTCGTATTGAGTGTCGCATCCGCGTAGGCCGGTGGTCGAGGAAGCAAACAAAGACGCACCTAATTTCAGTAGAATTTTCAAAGAGATGATACTAGTCGCTAGTAGAGACAAGCCTATGCTTCGCGCAGGCAAGGGTACTGTGACCAAGAAGGCAACCTTGAGTCTGTACGAAGCAGAGATTGATGCGTTGTAGGTCATATCACCTTGAAACAGCTTCATGGGATAACACGGGGCTATAGGTATGAGTCTGTCGAGGCTAGCGCAACAGCTGGCATCGATGTTCCGCTGCCATCGGAATGGACGATTTCGAATGTTGTGGATTGGCTGGTGGTTCATGCTACTGCAGTGAACTTGGACGAGCCTGTGGATCCAGACCCGGACTTGTTCGAGCAAGGTTTCGACAGGTATGCCCTACTGCTTTGCCTCTGCGATATGCACTTATTAACAGAGCCACCAAGTTTGTCTGCAACGTTCCTTAGGAATCGTATCAATGGCTCCCTCAAAGCATCTCCAGACCAAAACGAGCGCGAGGCTGTGTCTCGTATCAGTCAAAACATTGTCTTCTCTTACCCAACTCTCAGAGTACTCGCCAGACAATTGGTCAACATCGTCACTCGCAAGGCGGACGCAGTCGATCCTAAAGCAGAAATCGAACACATGGTGGAGAAGTATTCGTCAGGGTTACCAGGTAAACGTATCCATGATATGCCAACAGGGAGGGAGAGAAATGAACGACATGTTGTCCTCATTACTGGCTCAACCGGTGCATTGGGCTCCTACATAGTCTCATCCCTCCTGCAGAAAGAGGACGTTGCGCAGATATACGCTCTCAACATGCGATTGAAGACGACAACTTCTCAAGAGAGGCAGCTCTCCACATTCCAGGATCGTGGTTTGGACACGGACCTTCTCGAGTCCCAGAAGCTCGTCTTTGTAGAGGGTGATACCTCGCAGGAGAGTCTTGGGCTGGAGGAGCAGACCTATGCCGAGGTGACGATTCAACCCGGCTTTATGCGTCCCCTGCATGGTAGCTTCGTGCTCTCTGACAATGATCCCGCCACAGATCTGGGGTCTCTCAGCCTCTCCGAAGACAGATCTGGGCCAATGTTGCCAGCTCACCCCCCAAGCCCGCCATCCTCACTTCCCACTTACACCCCTGTATCGAGAAGTCCTCTGATGTCAGACTGGATATCCCCCTATCAATGAACCAACCTCAACTCCCAACTGGCACCTCTTTGCATCCCACCAGTGCTTTGGATCTCCGAGCCTAGTGGTTTGTCTCCATCAATTGATCCATTAGTGTTAATGACAAATGTGACGGTGTTCTCAATGGCAATATGGCATGTCAAAGCATTTCGTTCCCAGTGTGGTTGTTGACTTTTCATTCTGCAGCGACTCAGTGCATGATGGTGATGAGAAAGGGTGTAAGAGCTCGAGGGTTGGAGAAATACCCCATGGTCTATGGTCCATCGGACATTGCTATTTTGACGTGGGCATTGCGAGCCATTTGAGTAGACAGTGCACATGTTAAACATGACTGCACTGTCCCCATACCGTATTTCGTTGTTCCGAACCTTCAGCATCCAAAGGAAACACCCGACGACATTCTTACCGTGGTTGCAGTTCACTTGTGATTATTTTCTGTATCCTTGAACGCGTGGATGGGGGAATTGTGTATGCGCACTTCAGCTTCTGTATGATGCCCAACATCTGCCAAGCAAGGTTTGCGCCGCCACCAGCGGCACTTCCCCAAGTTGCCGTTGTACTGGAAACCAACTGGATCTGCGCCGACTCCTTTTACCAGGGCGTAGAAGTGGCGCGTTTCTATTATATAAGCACTCACTGTATCCAACACCGCATTGTCCTCGTCATCGTGTTGTTTTCACCACCATCAGTCGCACCACCATGCCTAAGACCGACACAAAGCGTCCACATTTAAGCACACGTCGCAGGGTTTCTAGCGACGACAATATTGAGCAAATGGCCCAACGCAACGTGCTTTGCATGCAAAAACTGGGTGAACACTTGAAAGCAGCTGTCGAAGGCAGAGACAAAAAAGAAGTAGCAGAAGCATACAATCAAGTCATCAATAGTGGTCACATACTCCCACCCAATACCCCATTGCAAAACCTCACTGAGAGTGAGATTGGTGCCCTGGACAGTGTTCTCTGCTCTCCCGCTGCCAACCTGGAGGAGTAAGCTCTCTTTTCATTTTTGTTGCATGGGCTGAATGACATGTAAACTAGACATATCTTCCTCGGCATGGCTGCCCACACCTACTTGATGCTTCAGTTGGAAACCATGAAAAGCCTTCCGTATGATGTCATGGATCGAATTGACACACGAACAATCGAACTCAGGTGATGATCTTTGGTGACCGTTATATGTGCTCAATCCAAATTTGCCTCTGATGCAGGTCCCAGATGAGGTGCGGGCGTGAGCACCCTGCCTTGGAGCAAGATAAAATTACGGCTCTCGTACCCCCCCGCCCTTCTCCACAATTGAAGAGACCTATCAGTACTCGCCGCATTCTGCTCAGCAGTGCCGCTGTCCGTGATATGCTAGCAGCGCCACTAACTCTCCTAGGAAAAGGCTTCATCCTTCAAGATGCAGATTTATATTATTGCATCACGTCTGTGGTGGCCTCAGTCCAGGAATGTACATTTACTCTTCAGTACGAAGACACGAGGTAAGCAATTTGTACTAGAATTATGAAGATTTGACCAATTTCGCTCCTAGCTATCCTATTGGGGACGTCTCCAGCAGTGAGCTCAGCAGCATGTTACTGACTAGCGTCGAATTATAATACCGCGTACATATGATCTACATCGACTGAACTCGAGGACGCAAAAGCAGTCCTGGAATTTTCTACCTACCTGATATTTGTATTACCATCCTGCTGTTTGAGTTAAAACAAGGCTCGCCGCGCTTCGCCATGGCGGTTCGAATGATTAAGCTGATTCAAGGTACAGGGTAGGAATAGTGTCTATTAGGTCTAAGTGTCTGTGTGCAATGTCATGTGCATACACTGGCGCTCTTCACCATGCTAGTGACACTATTCTGTCCATTCCCTACAGTAACTCGGCATCCTTCATAATACATATGCATTCGCATGACTACGGAAAACAAAGGCTAAGGAAGAATTGACCCCTCGACGAGTCTGTCAGGAGAATACCGGTAATCGGTATATGCTGACTTCTGATGATTTGTGGTCCGTGGGACGGATGGTTGTTAGTTGCGCCATGTAGTGGATTTGTGAATCATGTTGCAAACCATTGGAATGACCTCGCAATATGAAGATGCGAAAAGGTGGAAGATGGTTCTGTTGGTTTTCATCCTGCCCGTCATTGGGGTTGCCACACACTAATCACAGTCTTCCGAGCAATGCGCCCACCAACATGCTGCACTGTAGTGAGTGCAGGCAACGAAGTTGGAAGACTCGTTGCATTTCCTCAACCACTTGATGAAGTTTCTCAGCTGATAGTTCACCCGATGAGGAGTTTTGAGAGCGATACGCACGAAGCTCGCCTTTGTATTCGTGTGGCGCAAGAATGTTGCTGGCACTCAATCGCAGCATATATCATGGTCCTATCAATACCACGTTGAATAACCCCTTCTCCGAAAGCTAGGTCAAAGCGAGTGAGTCTCAGATACCTTCACGGTGAAAATCTTCCACAACCGTCCTAATCCCAGATTCTCCGTCTTGGATGTCCCATATGTCCTGTAACCCAATAACTACCGACTCTAACGTCACTACGTCTCTTTTCCTTATTTCATTCTCTCTTTCTTCTATAGACTTTCCGACCTTGGTCATGTCCCGAATTTTAGACCCACAGCGATAGATGTTCCCGCCTGACTGGCAAATTCTTCAATCAGATCAATGGCGATCGTGCCGTGGAATCACAGACTACCTCAACTTGAAGTTCCTCACTAATGAGTGTCCGTCGAAAAAGTCGCCGTTCATGGGATAAAGACATTTTAGACGGTGTTGGAAGAGAAACCAAGACGTCTAGAGGCCGGCAGGTCAGTGGGGAATTGGTGTGGAGACTAACAAAGGCCATACTCTGTTATGGACATGCATTCGAGCAAGCGGTCTTTGGTGGCGATGGAAGCCTCGTCATCGGGGAATGTGCAGATGTAGAAACGGCGGTCGTTGACTATGGTAGGCTGGAGTGGGGACACAAACATGGCCATGTACCCTCCTGTCGGTTGAAGCTGGTTGGTGCAAAGGAGTGTGCCGATGACTCGGGCAGGGGTAAGAGTGTAACTGATTCCTTTAAAGCGATGGAGGAGTCGATTGTTTGCCATTGAAGAGATTATGGCAAGAAGGTGTGCAAATGTCGCTGCGGGGGGGAGCCCATCAAAGGTGACATAGAAGTGCAGAGCATGGGATGCAAGAGTGCGGAATGGGGAGCGTGGTCCGATGGCCTCCCATAATAGCATGGAAGGGGGGGGGGGTTGGCACTGGCGAAAGGATTAGGCAACATGGGTTGAGTCCTACGGCGGTGCTGTGAGACACGTTAGTGAGGAGACAGTGGCAGGAAAAAAGGGTGGGAGATGTCATACAGTGAGTAGGTATGGCAGACGGAGTAGAAGCATGGTGTGGAAACTGCTTGTGACATCGAATGGTCAGTTTAGAAGAGACAATATTCTTTCCTTCTCATCGGCATCAACCAGGACGGCCTGCTGAAGGGTACTGGGGAGAGCTGCACACATGTCGTGAGAAACGGACACATGACCAAGGGCAACACAACGTACAGCGGCGGGACATCCAACGAAGGGGGAGGAAATAAGAGTCAGGACCTTCCATGTTGATGATACTAACGACACATGCAGAGGCCGGTTTTTAAAGAGACGGGCATAGGATGCAATGTGATACCAAGTTCTATGAAGTCGACGGGTGTGTCGTCACCACCCATTACATGACGAAGTGAGTACGAAGATGACAGTGAGTTGAAATACTTCAAATGACGACGAGATGAAATACATTAAATGAGAAGTTCTGGATAGCAGATATTTATGGTAGTGGAATCGCCGACACGGAGTAACACGCATGCATCATAACGATGCCGGATGCGACTAAGAGTGGTGTACAACTGACCATGAGAGAACACGGGGGAGGTAAGGTCAACACCGACGGCATCCAGAGTCGGTCCTTGACAACTGTTGAACGTGGTGGCATAGGCAGGGGCAAGGGGGAATTGCCGGCGAAGTAGTGTATGTCCCGATGAGAGCTGAGACGTGAAAGAAATACGAGGGATAAGCACGTCATGAGCGTCGACGTCATTGACACCACCAATCCCGCGCAGGATGTGTACGGAGATTATGTGTCGTCCAAGACCTTGAATGACCACACGAGAGTTTTTCACCAAACCAAGGTCGACGGAGAAGTTGTGCATGAGCCGGAAGACAGCACCGACCTTGATATGGAGGGTGTGTCGAGGCAAGCCAGGAGGGGTTTGCAAGGCGACGTAATCTAAGACACTGGGTGGGGGGAGTAAGCCCACGTCATCAGCCTCTTTGAGGGAGTCTGCAGCATAGTAGGTAGTAGAGACACCTGGGTTAAAGAATGCAGTCGTTGAAGGAGTCCACTTGTCGGTTGGTGGGGCAAAGGATAGCACGCTTCAGGCATGCGAGTGGGTCCACCAATATGTGAGGGGGGAAGACGTGATCGATGAAATGAGTCCTCGATGTCGTAGTTTGCACGTGGGGAAGATCTACCTTGGGAACCGATATCAGTGGATGCCCCAATAACGAGTGACTTACCTTCGGTGGGTGGAAAAAGGAAAAGAAGTTCATGAGAAAAGCCACTGCTGATATACTGAACTTCTTTTCCTTTTTCCACCCACCGAAGGTAAGTTGTTCGTTATTGGGGCATGCATTATACTGATATCGGTTTCGTCTCAGGCTGTACATTAGCGTTAGTGTATACGTAGATACGGTACAATGATAACATAGAATGGTTGACAATCAAATTAATTAGTGCGAAGTTAAGTACGCTCGCCGTTGCAACGAGTTCGTAGCACTCACTACATCATGTTTCCTCCATACGTGACGTGCTTTGGCATGTGTGGCTTTTCTTACGAGCACCTTTTCTGCTCTTCCATCCACAGGTAAGTTCTAAGTGCTGGGACGAGTCCTTTGTACTAATCTATGAACTCGGCGCTCAGCGCTCAGCATTCAATTGTTAAGCAAAGTCTATGCTTGTAGGCGTAGTTACGAGTTGCTTGTATGCATGATTATGTGACTAGGTGTCCCTAGGCAGGCACAGCATTACATATATATTGTGGTATGACGACCGGCTTGCTCTCTATGTGATCTGCCCCTCCCCTTTCTAGCCTTGCTCTCTTTTTAATCATGAGCACTCGTTCATGTGGCAGTGCTAGATGTGGCCACACCTTCACTAGTCCTGCAGCTTTGAGTCAGCATCGCCATCACTGTCCACACTATCAGGAGCAGTTCCGCTGGCGCCGACAATTCCTCAGAGGTGACTCTAGGACTATCTTCCATGAATCCACGCAGGAACCTCCGGTGAAGCATCTGAAGACCACATCCTTAGACTCCTCCGAGTCAGTAGTGCCAGTAAGCCTGCTTTTTTACTGGACTAAATTGCATGAATTTATGGGTTCTACTGTGACATCAAATAGTCTCGACCACATACAGTACATAATGTAACTGCATCTGTTCCCCATACACCATTGTCTCCGAGTTCCATGGTTCCATCACCACCAGGCCCTCCCGTCGCCTTCAACTGTCAGCTCCCTTCGCAATCCTCAAGTGCTTCCTGTGATCCCCGCGACTTGTCACCCCAATCTCCACTTCCGTCAGTCTCTCACCCACTGGATGTGCTTCCACCGCGAATGCGGCGCCTGCCTGCTCGATATCGAGACTACCGCCTCTACCTCCTCTTTACCCTGAGTTATTCTCCACGTCTTCGACTCTTTCCATACCAGTTTCAATAGATTTGGGATAGCCCGGGAATATCGACATCGGCCATCTTATGATCCAGAGCATGCTGTCCCAGCTCACGAGCTCTCAAGCTCCACCGACAATGACGGTGCTACAACGTGCTCGTATATTCAGAAGAGGCCCCCACCTTTTCCATGGCCAAATATGTCGATATGGAGGTTGATGGCTTGGCAACTGACAGGAAACAGTGAAAAATCTAGTGCGGAGACCACAAGATTGGTTCACGACGTCCTTCTCGCCAAGGATTTCAAGCCAGAGGATCTCTCAGGGTTCAATGCTCAGACAGCAATAAAAAACATGGACAGATTGGAAGCTACTCCCACATCTAACTCTGAGTCCACAGATGCACCGAAATTCTGGGATGGTTGGAAGACAAATGTCGACGTCGATATCCAAGTCCCCTCCCGTGAAAAGTGTAGGTCCAGTGAAAGATGTGGAAGGATATTCACAGTGCATGGGTTCGCATACCGCCCGCTTGTGCCGCTCATTCATGCAGCATTCATGGAGGCTATTTCGAAGTGGTTCCACCTTATGCCATTCAAGTGAATATGGAAGTCCCTGGTTACTGGTAGGGAGCAACGACTTTACGACGAGCTCTATACATCCGATGCCTGGCATACGGCTCACGATGACGTGCAGAAGCAGCGAAGAGAAGATGACTGCACCCTTGAACGTGTAATTGCAGGCCTGATGTTCTGGTCTGATAGCACTCATCTCACCCAGTTTGGCCATGCAACTGCATGGCCTGTGTATCTATTCTTTGGGAATTTATCCAAATACAAGCATGCGTCTGCGAGCTCCGGACTATGCCATCCAGTAGCGTTCATCCCATCCATAAGTTTTTGCCCAGTTAGTATTGACGTGGCACTGATGTGTAGTGTTGAGTATAGCTTCCGGAATCACTTGGCAAATTTTTGAATGGTCTCACGAAGAGGAAGAATCATGCCGATTTACTGGCACATTGTAAACGCGAACTTTTCCATGCTGTCTGGGGGATAATGTTGGACAATGAGTTCATTGAGGCATACAGCCGAAGTGGTATTGTAATTACATGCCATGATGGGGTGCTCCGCCGTGTCTACCCTCGAATTTTCACATATTCAGCTGATTATCCAGAAAAGTACGTCAATCACTCCTGCCACCATCATTACAATTTCAATTCGTTTGACAGGATTATTCTTGCCACAATTCGTGACAAAGGACTATGTCCTTGTCCCAGGTGCTGCATTCCCAAGTCCTCATTTCACCGCCTCGGATTTGCCTCGGATCTCAAGGGGCGACTCTGTCATACTTGGAACTATCCGCGGGAGAAGATACGTGCTGCAAGACATGCAATATACAATCTCGGAAACCCAGTCAAGGGTACCGTGGTCGAGAGAATTCTAAAGGACTACTCATTGGTACCCACGTTGGTGAGAGACAACTTTTACGTTTTTCCCTTGCGCTGAATGCCTGAAACAGAATACATTTGCTGAGCGTTTGCTTTCATTTGGCTTTGATATATTTTCTGCCATCGTGGTGGACCTCATGCATGAATTTGAACTTGGCATATTGAAGTCTGTTCTCAAGCATTTGATCCGAATACTTTATGCTATGGATCCAGCCCTGATCTCCACGCTGAATGAAAGGTGAGCATCCTGATTGTCTCCGATCCATCATTTGCAGCCTGAGTTTTTTACCCGAAATAATTTGAAAGATTCTCCGCAATACCGCCATTTGGGATTGATGGAATCCGCCGTTTTCCACCAAATATGGCAGAGATGAGACAGCGAGTTGCCAGACACTTCGAAGACATGCTGCAGGTGTGTCGCATTGTACTGGGCATCTTCATGAAAGGGGCTGAACTGTACAGTGTTCAATCCCAGCTTTTGAAGGCTTGTTCCCTGCCAAAGACGATACTATCATTAAAACGCTCCTATTTCATCTGTCAGAATGGCATGCCCTGGCAAAGCTTCGAATGCACTCGGACGATTCCTTGACTCGACTCGACAAGGCTCTGAAGAGACTTGCAGCCGAGATTTGGAGATTCCAGAAATACACCTGCAATGCATTCAAGACACACGAACTGCCCAGCGAAGTCGCTCAATGACAAAGGCGACAAGAGGCACGAACTGGATCAGGTAGCCCAACGAAATCCCCGACATCGACCGCTCGTCCGAAGTCTTTTAATGTCCACACTTACAAATTTCACGCGCTTGGAGATTACACGAGAACCATCCGAGTGTTCGGCACTACAGACTCCTATACAACACAGACGGTGAGAGCATGTCAATGTACCATCCCAAATGCTGCTACATGATAACAATTCTTAGGGTGAACTTGCTCACCACATGATCAAGAAATTTTACCGACGTACGAACAAAAGAGATGTTGCAATGGGATTTGCGAAACAAGAGAGATGGCAGATGCATATTCAGAGGCAGCTTGGCGATCATACGGGCCAGGAGATTACCCCAGATGATGCTTCACCGGATGAAACTGAATTATTATCAGAACTCCACCATGTCATGCGTCCTCTACAGTGCAATGCATTCAACCTTGCGAGTTTTCTCAGAGATAACCAATCAGATCCCGCCGTGAAGGTGAGATGAGGGCCCAAGAAGTCTATCCTCCGATTCTCATCTCCCGCAGAATTTTGTGCCGAAAATGAAGGTTCACCTTCTATCACGACTATGTGGCTATGAGTATGATGGTGATGAGCATTCCTTCACTGACGACGAGTGCAATGACCTCTGGATCATTGGTGGTTTGAATCAGGTTATTGAATCCACCATCCTTCGAGTGAACTATACCACGTATGATATCCGTCGGGAGCGGGATGTCATGTGCCCAGGTACTGGATGTTTCGTCATGACTCTATCGCGGGAAGATGAACCCAATGCACATCCCTTTTGGTATTGTCAAGTCATCCGAGCGTTCCATATCAGGGTCCTTCATGTTGGACCGAATGTACGGTGTTGCTCTCCGCAAAATATGGAACTACTGTGGGTTCGCTGGCTGGGAGTGGAGCCTGGGTACAGCTGCAGTTTTCGGGAGGCAAAGCTTCCCAAGGTCGGTTTTGTTCCCGAGACCGATGACAATGCTTTCGGCTTCCTGGACCCTTCACTCGTGGTTCGTGGGTGTCACCTCATCCCCTCTTTTTCCGACGGCCGCACAACCTCACTGCTGAGGCAAGGGGCTTCCGTTGCAAGACAACCAACTGAGGATGATGATTGGTGTGCATTTTACGTCAATATGTATGTTGTCTTCTACATCTTGCTAGCAGATGATTCAAATACCCGAAACTAGTTTTGCGGACCGAGACATGTTCTGTCGTTTTGCAGGAATTGGTGTTGGTCATGAGATCCAATATCCAGTGCGAAGAACTCCTGATCTCAATGACGAAAGTGGTGAAGGAGATGAGGAACTAGACTCAGACGTTGATGATGACTACGCTCACACCGGCGGGTGCTGCACGGATGACCGTATGGTTGCAGATAAAGCAAGCGACAACTGGGATTCAGAAGAAGAGAATGGCGAGGGAGATGAAGAGTTTGGGTCCGAGGTGGACTATGATTCTGAAAGTGCTGAAGGCGATTTGGAGGAAGCCAGTGATGGTGATGCCAGTGACGACGAAAATGTCAAATTCTGATTGGTACATGCATTTTCGAAAAGACATCCCATGCACTGGTATCTGTATGCATTCCCTTGTTCACCTTGTCAATCTACATCATTGCATGTAACTAAAGGCCTGTAACGATGCCACCTTCCCCCCTCCCTGGGATATTCCTGTACTTTGTAGATGTGTTACATGGTGAAGCAAATGTACAGGAAAGCATGTGACTGAAAATCCACTGTTGTGATGGTTGACAGGGCGAGCGAGACCTGGACACACCAGACTGCATCCGATCACCTAGGTCTACTCAGCTTGCTGGTTGCAAGAGAGCTTGCACATCTTCCACGAGAAGCTTCACCAAATTCGTCGAGTCCCCTGCCATCACCCGAACTTCAACCAACACTGTAAGGGACAAAATAACACATACACATTACCTTTTGAGTGGTAGCTTTGATAAGCCACATCTGACATTCACTGATAATATACGGTTGCCTGCGCAAGTCCAACTCATCACTTGGCTACTGACTTGGAGTAGGTACTTATGTAATGGATCGAGGATTTCGTCCCTATCTTTTCATCTTATCTAATCACTGATTAGATAACCGATTAGATCATCTTGATCTTATCTAGGGCTTTTCTTCGTGGGGCTGTGTACCTAGCCCTTATCCAGCCACGATCCAGACCTCCGATTACAGATCCCTCTTTCCCTTTTCACAGTTTGCGAGTTATTTATACTTACAGTCTAGAACCTAGGTCTAGTACCCAGTGATGTCACTCTGATGTCATCGTGTCGTCATAGTGATGTCATCCTGACATCATCCCTGACGTCATACCCTGTGCCCCATGCCTTGAGGTTCCCTCATGGCCTTTACTTAGAGAGTATATATAGTAGGCACAACCCTGTACTAAGTCCTTAGTTCTATTCATTTTCGTATTTGGGCGTCTTACCCTCTTGTCACTGTTTGAGTGATTGCCGTCTAGCCTCGTTTAGGCTTTGTCGCTGTCTTCATCGGTTCTGCGCGTCCATCCTCCAACTAACCCCTGTCGTCGTCGTCCTCGCCTTGCTGGTTGTAGGTTTGGTTTGTTTTGTCTAGTGTTCCTCCTTCGGTCGCTGTCTTTCGTCGACTAGTCTAGCCTGACTGTGTCACTCAAGCACGACTCGTAACAACTTATACCTATGACTGTGATGCATAATGGGCACATGTGATTACTGTAACACTCTAAGACTTTATACTTGCACATTAAGTGACTCAACCCTGGCATGAGGCATCAATAGTAAATACATAGCATGTTGGGCAGTTGCTACAGCACACTGCTAAGACATGACATACTGTCTACCATCTTCTGTCCTCATTAGCGTGCATTGGTATGGTGCTGTCGAGTGTGAGCTTCATGGGCTGAGCCTGTCACTACCATAGCAGTTGGTGAACAAATGACACTGCCTCGTATTGTTCGCTCTGTCCGGTAAGTCAGCCCAGAACAGTCTAATGTGGAACCACATCTGTAATCTATTACCGACACATACAAAGTCAGTTTATTCCGGGAAATTTGCAGTGGCTGTGCAGCACAGCCACTGCAAATGCGTTTGCTCCGCTGACTAAGCAGGGGGGTCGGGGCTGCATACAGTCGTTTACCCCTGTTTCGTACCCGTATTAGTGCTACTGTACACCAGTTCAGGACGGTATCTATGTAATGGACCCGAAAAAATAGATATTTTGTACGGAAGTGAGCCCGAATCTGAGAGTCCAATGGTGAGGTGGCCATTTTGGGCGATGGCGGCGGTCACGTGACCCCCGCCGTTGGCCACACGCTCGGGATCGGCGCACGCAAGCGCGCGGCAGCAAATTTTTGCGCTTAGCCGAGCTTCCGCCTGGGAAAATTTGCAATCCCGCCTGCAAATTTCGCACCGTAAAGTGACTTTACACCACTTTACAATTGATTTCGCACTTTACAGACTGTTCTGAGCACATTTTTGGTACTTTCGACCGCTTTTCCATAGTTAGGACGGTAGTTACATGCAGTGAGACTGTCAACGGATCCCCTCGGGCCCCTCCCGAGCCTTGCCGCCCACGCACTGGCCCCCAGACCCCTCTCCAATGAGTCACCCCCCCTCGCCCACCAGGGGCTTTGCCTTATCGGGCAATTCACACGGCACCGCCACCTGCAAATTTCTCGCACTAAGTAGTATCATTACATGGCAGTTTGCTTCAAATTTCAAATCACCCTCAGGGAATACCCACTATGAAAAGTCAGGACATTTAAAATGAGTGTCTAAGACACTCTTAGTAAGCGTCGCGACACCTAAAAATCAGCGTCCGTCATTGAATTTCAGCATCTTAACATGACGCTGAAGTGGACATCCGGCCTACTAAAAATCAGCGTCAAGGACAATGAATAAAATCATCCCGGCATTGAACAAGAGTGTCACAATTACCAAATAAAAATGAATTATATACTGCTTTTCATTGCTTCAGACAGTTACGACCGGTTCACAGCTGGCTCCAAAGCAGACCTAATACAGTCATGTACTATCCTACACACAATGCAGGGGGGATACATGCACACTCCTGCAACAGGCGGCAGGCCGTAGCAGGGTCCGGTACACGAAATACGACCGGGAATGTGGGGCATCAAACACGAGAATACGATCAGCTGCTCCGTGACTTTCTGACGAAGGTTAGGATGTGATCCCAGGGTGAAACCCATCTACAGAAAATGGTGTCAACGTGAATTGGAAAACAGAAAGCACCACCAACATCTGATAGCTTCCTCATGATCCGGTTCAAGGCTTGCTCTCTAGTCTCAGCATGGATGTGATGACGTCCTGTATGTCCAACAGTAAGGCTATGCCTGGGTACCTCGAACATCTCCAGCTGAGGGTACGGACCATGAGCATTGCTGACAATGTGAGCGTTTGCACTCGACGAGTGCTCTGGGATAACGGGGCTTTCCACAATTACAGGCTCCGGGACAGGAAGCGGCGAATGGTCAATGCTTGATGATCTCATGTGTTTGTTGGGGGTGCTAACGGTTGGGCCCAATTCCGGCAGCGTGTCTGGAGATATCCGGACTGGTTTAAGTCGACAGTAGCAGTTCACGGCAACAAGTTATCCGTGTCTCCTCCTCACCTCTCTAGCGATGAATCGTGCTTCTCTTTGTGCCTACAGAGTGTTGTGGAGTAGCGTTGTAACAAAGATCACCGCATACACTCACCTTTATGTTCTCTAGCCAGTGCATATAGGGACTGAAATCCCACGTATTGCGGAGCTGGTCGGTCCTTCCTAATAGAAACACAACAAGACCTTAAGACGTATGCGAGAACTCTGAGAGAATCACCTATCTTGCGAGACAGACAAGGACTCGTTTGACCTACCAGATACCAACTTGTTTCTGTTGGTGAGGGGCTCTGCAGCATGTCGAATATACTGATACGGCCTGGACGGGCGCTTGAGAACCGGAGTGCGATAGGTGCATGCTTGCTGCGAGTGGCATGTCGAGGAAAGAGATGGAAGGAAGCAAAGAACGGGTGCTGGCGATAAAACACGTGAGCGTGACTGTCACGCTGTTAGTAGGGACAAGACTTGACAGAATTGAACGCGGCGTCGCATTACGTAATTTCACCAAGACTCGAGAAATAAATAAATAAAGACATGAATCTGATTTTATTAGATAAGTCAATTTGTGCCTCGCCACACGCTTGTACCTGCTGACTAAGTATCACTCGTGGTTGCATCTACCATGCTAAGTCAGTTTAAGACGCTGATTCTCTCCCCGACACTGAAAATCAAAGCATTTATTTTTTGTGACACGTAAAATCACTGTCAAACAATGACGCTGAAAAGACGCGTCCACTGATTCAGCGTCAGACACTGATTTTGTCCATTTCAGCGTCACGGACGCTGAAATATAGTGCTTTTACTTTTTACAGTGACCACTCTACATGACTCTACGTGATGAATCGTCCCGAAACATTTTCGCATGTCTAAGTATGGTCCAGGGGGAACCATGCCTTTCTTCGTTCTCGCGTGAATCAGGATAGGGTTGACAAGTAACCGGCCAGCATTACCATACTTCATAATCTGATCGTCAAACCCACGGTTCGAGAATTCCTATTAGACTGATCAGGTCTCAATATGGGGCATGGGCAGGGATGGAAAATGTCAGAATTCACACTGAATGTTGTCTGTCAATTCCTTACTGTAATCCTAAAGGGGGATTTAGTATGATTTGAAGAAGAGAACCTTATTATATCCCGGTCCACAACACGAGATAGTACAGGCCTCTCGAGTTTCACCTCCCCAATGACGGGAACTTGCGACGTGAGTTCCCCGGGATGAATTCCTCAGTCAGATAACCGCAGAGCACAACGACTCAGCAAGCCGACATTTACACTGACGTCTGCAGATCCCATTGCATCAGAGTGGCTCCGACGCGTCTCCGGATGCATCCGCCATATCATCCGGTGACCGGTGTCATGCACGCATACCATTGCTGTTTCAATCAACGGGGTCAGCAGGTCGGAATCCTAGCGCGGCGCCACCATTGGTCAAGGGTTTCGTACCTTGCCTTGCTTTTGCATTGCGAGTTGTTAGCTTCGAGGTGTGGCTGACGGATCTTTCGGTGTGGGCGTTCGTGGTAGCGCTTCTTATCGGTATGTCTGCACTTTCTGCTCTTGTCTGTCGCAGCATTTACCTATGAAATACCTTTCGAGATGATACAGGCAATGACGAGTCAGCAACTCGGTCTTAAGTAAGTGGTTCTTTTCCGGAGCACTCACCACTCCTAAGCGTTATCATGGAGCTAATTTTATGGTAAAGGACTGAGTGTATTCTGTTAACGGCGCAGAGAACTCATTCGCATACGCACTACCAGGCCGACCGATAGCTACGACGATGTTCAAGACATGGGGATACACTGTATGAAGGTTCTCGAAGTTATGGTGTCCTCGCTGAGACACGTCCACCTGCAGTCGATGATTCGAGTGCTGACCTTTGCAGCAGACTTCACGCTCGAACATTATACGAAGATCCCTCCGCGTAAATTGTTTTGCAGGTAGATCGTTCTCCCTGAAAGTACTCTTCGTTTGTTTGAATTAGACAGGGGGTCGCTGCCATATTCTGGATGTTTAACAGGATACCGTAGGTATCCCACTAGATGCGCATGTATGTTCTGATACTAATTCATACCTAATAAAGCGATGTGTTCGCAAGATCGAAAGGACGGGTGAGGGAAGGAGTCGTTGCGTTGAATCCACCCTCCCAGTCAGTACACTCAAGTATTCGAAACGCCTTCTATCATGTGGGGCCACAGGTTGAACTTGAAGCACTAATCTCTCGATACGCGTATGCACGGATGGGGATGGGTCTGCAACAATGGTGGGAGAACACGGTAAGTTTTCCGTCTTGGGGAACTCGCATCGCACGTTCCCGTCATTGGTCCGGGGGAGGTAACAGTCGAGGGCCCTGTAAGCCCTTTCCGGGTGAGTAAATTTACCCATCCCACTCAATTGAACCACAACTCATTTGTTCTAGGAAGACTACGGAGCATGGATATACAAC
The DNA here is from genome assembly GCA_024613165.1 of Pisolithus albus. Taxonomy (NCBI): domain Eukaryota; kingdom Fungi; phylum Basidiomycota; class Agaricomycetes; order Boletales; family Pisolithaceae; genus Pisolithus; species Pisolithus albus. The sequence continues at coordinate 236,282 of JANFAB010000030.1, forward strand.
GAATCTTGGGTCTTCTGCGACGCAAAAGGGTATCGTGTTTGCGCACACGGAGTGGTTCCCCACGTGCCCGTAGCTGATTTTCCAGGTTCCCTTGGCAAGTCTTCCCAGAAGTTTTTTGAACCCAGTTACTATTCGGTAGAGGAGCCTCTTTTCATCCCACTCTTACTGGGGTAGTAGGGTGTTATGAGTATCAAACCACCTCCCGCGCCGTCGACTTCATAATCTCCGTTCTTTGGTAAGTGCATATCGTCCGCAGAGTTCGTAAATCAGATCTCCAGAGACTACACGGTGTAAGAGGGTGACGGGAGCTATACCAACATCTCGTCCTTCTCATATACAGGTGCAAGCGAATGAGGGACTTGCGAAAGTTACTTAGTGCGCGCCTGGTGTTAGGAGTTTTGCCGTGCGCGTCTGACGCTTTGTGACAGCGATGGGCTTTGTCGTTCCGTAGGCCCATTTCCGCGCAAACGATACGGACGTGATGCGAACTCACCTCTGATCATGAGTGCATACCTGGCGGGTTGTCTTTACGCGATATGTTTTGCCGCACTGGCTGATAGCCGGCCCCTATCAGTGCAACTTTAGCAAGGACTTTTTCTATCAAAGATGTTAATCTTCTGGTATCCCTTGGCTCAGGGGTGTGCATGATCTACACGTTGCAGCGTACTCTAGGGCATGTGGATTAACACCTAAACGTCTCGTGTCCCTATGATGCAGGGAACAACTACATCGTCATTGACATCTCTGCTGGGGACAACGTCGCGAATGGATATCTCCGTGTTACGACCATAAAGGGAGCCTATTCTCTCTACGAGATGGTCTCTGTCATGATGGTAACTGGCCAGATCAATTGAACTCTGTATTCGAGCGGACAGACAGTATTCGGTTGGGGTAAGTCGGAGACTCTTGATGAAGCTTTTCATATACCCAACCATGTACCCTCGTAGGGCCTCTGCGCGCGTTCCGACGACGACACCGCCGCGAGCCATCACCGCCTATGATGTCTCTCCACAGTGATGTCGCATTTCTTCCCCGGGATGCAGGGGACGAACCTGAGGGTTTATGGCCAACCTGCGCTGTCACGGAATGGTATATCGACCAATGTGACGTTAGGATCGATTAATGGTGAACGCGGGGAAGCCTTCCCATGATACCCGCTCAATGCTGCTGCTTGGTCCATTGTACTTCTATGGTGGCAACATGGAAATGGTACTCGGTCCTCAAATGCAATTGTATTTGATGAAGTCGTGAAAGTGAACATAGCCTTACCCTGCTACACGAAATCTTGGATGTCAAAACGACTGCTCCGTGTCGAGATGCCATTCATCTCGAAAGGAGTCGTCGTGGAGTTGTGACAACACGCACGAGTGATGTAATGCGCTCGAAAGAACCGCCGCCTAAATCGATTTCGTGCTGTCCCCAATTGTCCTGGATCAGCGTTATGTCCGACATCAATGCCGTGCATGCTGTGGTGGCGCTAGATACCAGGTCTGATGGCGCACCATGCGGTAGTGTGTCTTTGGTCACCATAGAAAGGACCAACTACGTTCAGGTATGCAAGGCACGATACGATGCACGCACATTCTACGCTGGTAGAAGTGACCACTGAGTGCCAGTATCTGTGGCACCCAGGGTCTCACCAGCCGTCATTCTTCCACGATTGTCAACGCTACAGCTGCTGGCACGTGGCTGGGCCAGCAGACACGGCCCATACTTATGGCAATTGTGATAGGTGATGAACGACCGTCTGAGAAGGAGATCCTGTGTCTTACGTATCGCCTCGTGTTCTCCATGAAAACGTCCACCTCTGCCGCCTACCAACCTTAGAATACGACTTTCTGCATTGTGTCCGTCCCTCGAGATCTGTGACGATCGGTCTTCGATTTTCTTTTCATCCTCCAGGTATGTGTAATGACTTGTAACTGCTGATGAAAGTTTGCGTTGAATTGTCGGGAAGATGAAACTATTGAACGTGGAAAATGTGCTTAAACGCGAACAGGACATCCAACATGCGAAAGTCGAATATGAGGTGATAAAGGAGCTTGGTGACAAGACCGTCAGTTATGCCATATTATCGCACCGATGGGAGGTCGAAGTCACATACAAGGAGATGATCGGGCTCGTGAAGATGGATGTGGGGAAGAGGGAGGAGGTCAGGAACCGCGTTGGCTATCAAAAAATCATCAAGAGCTGCGAGCAAGCCAGGAAGGATGGCTACGAATGGTTGTGGAACGACACTTGTTGCATCGACAAGCGCAGCAGTGCGGAATTATCGGAGGCCATCAATTCGATGTATCAATGGTACCAGGATGCACAGGTGTGTTATGGATACCTGAATGACGTGGAGGGGTCGACCTTCCCTACGAGAAAAAATCATGAAACGTACGACAAGTCCGATGGTTGGCCAGAGTGGTTCACGCGGGGATGGACACTACAGGAACTCATCGCACCAAAGCAAATTGAATTTTTCAACAAAGACTGGGCACCCATCGGCAACAAACGACACCTCGCACCCGTGTTGGAGAACATCACGAACATTCCGTGCAGTGTCCTGAGGGATGGCCTAGTCGGGAAGCGTCTCAGTGTTGCACAAATCATGTCATGGGCTGCTGACCGGAGGACGACGCGGGTAGAAGACCGGGCATATTCGCTGATGGGGTTGTTCGAAGTCAACATGCCGATGGTGTACGGAGAAGGGAAGAGGGCATTTCATAGGCTTCAGCTAGAAATCATACGCAAATCCAACGATCAGAGCATATTCGCATGGGATCAGGGGATGATACGGACAGGCAGTGTCCTGGCAGAGGATCCAGGCGACTTTCTGTTCGGTCGTGACATCCAAAAGGTGGAACCTGATGAATTTGGCGAATGTCTTGTGGAGTACATGAAACTGCATCACCTCGGTAACCCCTGGTTCATCCAGCATAACTCCAGGAAGATTTCGATCAATCCAATACACCGAAGCAAACTCAAACGACTGAAGAAGCATGCGCGTGCACTGACCCAGCAACTTCGCACATTCACTGTCAGCAATGCCGGCATCCAAGTGTGCTTGCCCATCATTCCCCTTCCCGACTCGCCGTCCCATTTCCAGGTTATATTGGCTTGTATTCGTGATTCGAGTCTGGTCACTATCGATATAGTATGTTGAGAATGTAGGTTCGGCAACATATGCGCAGGGTCGCAAGCAAGGTTCACATCACACAGACTACTCTGGGATCGCAAGGCTAGATGATGGGCGTCGAGGACATCGTTGTTCTCTCCTGTGAGCCACATGTGATATCATACATAGATTATGTAATTGGCAAGCTCTCCAACTTGCGTCTCAACACTCCCCCCCAAGTTGAGGGCTGTTGATTCTGTACAGGACCGAGGCTCTCTGAGTTCCTGTGGGCTTCTGTGGCCATTTGACCTGGTGTCGACATGGCATCACAAACTTCAGATGTGACCTGTGACATGTTATCTGTCACATGCTCTCAGAGGCTCTGTTGACGGAGTAGGACGAGCCCTCTTGAAAGAATGATGGTGAGCCCCTCCCCTTCGTGATCGCACATCCGAACTGGTTGTGATCACGGCTCGTTCGTGTTCCTCTTTTTTAGATCCGAGTCAATCATGAGGCTGTAGTAATGTTGCCTCGACTTCTTTGGCTGTCTTGGCAGCATTTATGAGAGACCCGGTAATCTTTTTGACCTTTTTGCTCGATTTTTGGTCTCTTTTTTGGAATTGGACACCTTTTGGCACTGCGTACTTCTATGCGGTGTTGTGTGTCTAATTGGGCTTTTGCTGCTCGTGCACTGTGGTGATTACTCCCCCCTCACGAGTAGCATACAGCCTGATTTCGCTTTTTGATTAGTTTCAGGGGACTATTTCAGTAGTAGGTGGCACGGCTCTCGCTTTGGCCTGTAGTTATCATCATATTAGGCAAACCTGATACAAATCAGTCGCCGTGGGTGCGGTTTATTATTCGCGAGAGTTAACTGTGGCCAATAATGGGTCGAGTGCTGGTGTGCATATCTGTGCGCAGCCCAGTAGCTCCCCCTCACACAGCACTCACCCTTTCCGCTAAATACCACCCACTTTTGTGTGGTTTTTGTCATTTTTATGCCATGAAAAAATAGGTATCTTTTCGATTATTTGATGGTCGTTGTGCCATCCGTCGCCTCAAAACAGCGGCACTCTCCTTTTTTTTTTGGAGGGAAACTCTTCAGCGATATTTTCCTCTGTTCGCTTCCTTTGATCGGCATGTACTTGTACGACCAATATTTGAGTATGGCAAGACCACACACAATGTATGCCTGATCAATTTGGATATTACTTTGTCTTCACTCCTGACGCACCCGCATACATGGCATCTTTTGTTATTGATTATTCAGGAGTGGTGAGGGCATGTTTCTTTTGGAAGCGAACACTTTCCTCGAGGTTCGTCATCAGCGACTGGGCATTTCTTATTGTGCGCGCATTGTCATGTCGCCCATGTCCTCGCCCTCCGAAGATCCTTCACTGGTGCACTCAGTGAGGCCTTCGGCTTATTTTATGCACATTATTCGTGCGCTCGGATCACCGTAAAATTTATATGTCATTGGTACTTCAATAGAATATATTTTGCCCCCATTGAGCAGGCCGGGCCCTGGCCTGAAACACATCAATATCTGGTGGCAACATAGGCCACAGCTGGGGCCATTCTCGAGTACCTATAGCGCCATTCATGTGCGCTTTTAGTGTGTCCGAGTCTTATAACTTGATAGCACCCAGTAGTCGACTTTTTATGTGATAGGAGGGGATGCTGCTTGCCTGCTCTTCCCGCTAAGCGGGGCTCATAACCTGTTGAGAATGTAGGTTCGGCAACATATGCGCAGGGTCGCAAGCAAGGTTCACATCACACAGACTACTCTGGGATCGCAAGGCTAGATGATGGGCGTCGAGGACATCGTTGTTCTCTCCTGTGAGCCACATGTGATATCATACATAGATTATGTAATTGGCAAGCTCTCCAACTTGCGTCTCAACATAGTATACTCTGGATCCAGCATTTACAGGGTACCAAGCATTTTCCAGTCCACTTTCTGGCTCAAGGCATATCCAAAGTTCACGACCCTCCATCTCGCCCATAATCAAGACGTCAACGAGAAGCGCCGCAAATTCTCGCTAGACGACATGTATGCCTCGTTCCACGGATTTACTCGCTGTGGAACCTACCCACACGAATTCACAGGAAACACTGTTACACTCTCGTCCCTCACGAATGGTCTTGTTGTCGTGGTCTACTCCAACAAAGACGCCGGATTTTACTTTGCAGTTGGTCTCGGTTATTACCTTGTCCAAAGCTGGGTACACGTTGTCTGTGACAGATACCTTCCAACTCGAGAGGTGCACTGGGAGCACTTCGGCAGGTGTGCATATGATCAAATGTGGCGTGAACGTGCAGAACACGCCCGGAACATGTCCCAAATAGAACATGCTCATTTGACTCGCGACGCCCACTTTGTGAAGCATGCCCACCTTCCCCAATCAATCCGGGCTGCAAGGGTAGTCTGGGGTAGGTGGGAGTTGGACAATTTCAGAGTTATGGTTGACGTCGAGCAATGTCCTGGTTGCTGTGACGGGCCGCAGAAGATAACCACTACAATTGTTGGTATTTTCTTTTCCGTGCACCAACAGCGCTGACCGTTTGTGTTTTCCTAGAATGATTGGGATACTTGGGGTGGCCTTAGTATGCCGGGGCTAATGAGCACGGTTTGCCGTACACACTCGCTGAAACTGGACGGGTGGGTAGCTCAGGTTGTCAAGTGTTCTGGCCAACAGATTAAAGTGAGTCATGGTGCATCCTCATGCATGTCTTGCGGCTCATATAGACAGCTGGGTGACTATGGCGACTGTGTCGATGGCATTCTCACGTGCACGGGCAATATATATGACGATATGTGGATTCTTGGCATTGATCGCGAAGACCCAGTTTGTCGCCCCATCGTCTCTGGTGTATCTAGCGATACACGGCTTATTTATTGCATGAAGAATCAGACTGATGTTGCCATAGCATACCATATGACCGCGGATACACATCTGGCTCTCCATCAAGCAAGAGGCATCTCACTGCCATCCAATGACAATTTCATGCTACTACTGACAGCCTTTTCCATCCGTATGGTGGGAAAACATCTAGTGACAACCATCATACAATGTTCGGACTTCTATGGTGTTGATCAGGATGGCAACCGAAGGGATTCAGGAGACGGCGAGTTATTTTGCGACTGATTGTTTACTGCTCCCCTTACGACCCTTATCAGACTCATTGCCGGAGAGTGGTCATCGCTCCACAGAATCAGGAGTTGAGACTCCACTTTGCGCCATTGCAAGCCCACAGGTCTGGAGGAGGGAACCCCTTTGTGTACGGAGAAGAGAACAATTCAAAAGTATTCGGTAGGCCCATGGGATCACTCGTGTAGTATAATGGTTACTGATGCTGTGTTACGGGATATAGGGAGCACTTTTATGCACTCGTGAATATCATCCTTTGTTGGCATCTTCACCTGTCTGCAGTGCTGATCCTGTACCCACAGCATCAACCTACAGGACCAGAACTACGTTTCAAGTTTGCAGTGTGTCGGACTATGTGACGGCCATGGACACTCACTGACAATGGTACAGAATAGACAGAAGAAAGATACAGCGGTCAAGTTCTTCTCAGAGATGTTTGGCCTTGAGTATCTGAGGATTTATGTGCGTATTCACCCCTTCAACACTTTCGTCCTACTCATCCATTCCATTGAATGTAGATTGGCGAGATAACTTTCTTTGCAAGGCTGCCCTGCATGATGGAAATCAATCCACCTAGTGATGGATTACCTTTATCTGCTGTGGAAGGTTGGTGCGTCAAACTATGTTCATCTGCAAAACTATATTATATTCTGGTTTTAGAGGAGAATCCACCAACATTGTCACGTGATAATTGGGTAACGAGATATAACCTACTTCGGGGCAACCAGCAATCTCAGGTTGTGCGGTTGGACGCACGGCATGAAGCTGTGTTGCCTCTGTTGGACAGGCGGTGCCAAACTCTTCGTGCACAGTGTAAGCAAACATATCGGTATGCTGCTGAAAAACAAAAGGTGGAGTGCGAGGTGAAGTCCATTTCACAAACCCTGGGCGCTGGTGTAAGTATTGTTATTGGCATAAATGAGTACGGGCTAACCCCAATAACCAACAGCTCCTCAAACCCTTACTGACTACCTTCCGCAACTTATGCCGTGCACTTGAACAGTGAGTATTTTTTCATATTGAATCACTTCCCTGTTTTACGGTTGGTTCTTTCCTAGTGGTAGGGCTGCGGGTCGAGCGAACATTGATTATGATAGGTCAGCACTACGTTTGCTAATGTTCGGCAGTCCACATCTGGCACGTCATATGCAGACAACTCAACGCTCCTTCCGTCGTTCAAGAGGTTCAGGCACTCCAAGTGAAACTTGACACAGTGGAGGACGAGGATGAACAACGGGCGCTGGAGGAGGACATTACAGGAAAGGCAAGGATAGAATCAAGCTGTCACCTTGCGATGCTCAGGACGGTTCGTTCTTTCATAGATCCTGTGGCTCTGTTGGTGTGGGATCTGTGCAGAAGCCGACGAATTGTTACCGAAGGTAGGTTAATCCTTTCGTCTCCACAGAGGTTATGTGACATGTTTCAGGTTGTGGACTACCTTGGGAGAGACGAATGTATGGAGGTAAGTGGCGTCATATGCCTCGACATCATCATAATCCCGGTCGGCAGGGTCTTCAAGAGATATCTTTGGCTTTGTTGGCTGTAACACTTCCTTGTGAGCCAGTTGATGATCAAGCCCACTTGCGGCGGTGAGTAACATCATCGGCACATCACATCACTATGCATCTCGGGGTATATATCGCACTAGGATCATGCTTGATGCAGGAGCACGCACATCGAAGCATGAGCTGTTACTTGCTGCTCGGGCGGCAGACCAAGCCATGTGGTCAAGTGCAACTAAAAGCACCGTCGCTACAGACAACCAAGGTCCCACTGCAAGTACAAGTTCCCAAGTACTCTCCGTATCAGTGGCGTAGCAAACATGGGTATGTTCCTGACTTCATTGACGATGATCATGAGTTTTATAGGACAGATACAGTCGACACATACGGACTCGTTCCCGCGAATAACTGGTCATCTTAAATGACCATATCCTTGCCGTCACCTTGGATGACGGTACACCGAAGTCGTATAGGAAAAAATTGGTGAAGACGTTGGGTTTGTACTGTATCTCATATCTTGGACCACCGATGAAATCACCCTGAGTCGCCGTTCCGATGTATTAGATGCCCCCTTCTGTCTGTACATAGGACAGCTGATTTGAACGCTCATGGACGTCACCTATTGTTAGAGTCTATCGATGCATCACAGTGATACCATTCGTACCACCGACGCCGCAGGTGCGAGCCACTCTATCGTCATCTGCTGTCCGCTGCATGGTATGTACCACTTCCCGGTGCGCGACGGCGCGTTTTGGCACACTCGGCCATGCCCAACAGTTGACGAGATGTGGGGGACACATGGCTCCGTCCGTTCATGGGATGTTGTAGCCTACGTAGATGAGGGAAGATGGAACCACGCATGCGGAAAGTAGCCCCAACACTGACACGCCTAGACCGGAGTCGAGAGCGGTTGACACACGCCGAGACGCATCATCACAGGAGAAGGTGCGATACATTATCGTAAAAGGTGTGAGGCTATCGTATCATCAATACCCAAGGTATTGCGGGTGGAGTTGCAGCGACGACGAAAAAGTCGGACTTTTTCTTTCCCACCGCGTTGCATGGATAAAAGAGCAGCTAGGAAGACGGCCTTAGAATGCTACCGCCAGAAAATTTCAACGTGTGCCCACCGATAATAACGCTGTCCGCTGGAGACCTGAAGTGCGAGACCCACGATACCTCGACCAAGTGGTTAGGTATACGGTATGATCCACACTGACGTCTGTAGGACGAACTCCATGTAACAGAAGTTGCTCCGAATACCCCAGTGTATGGATAGGTGTCCCTAGAGTACATGGATTCAACTCAGCGATTCCGTTCCTTACTGATCCCCTGGATTTTACGCAAACATGTCGCTGCTTCGCTTCATGAGGTATCAGCTGGTATCAGAACATACAAGCATATATGGCCGGAGGGACGAAGTCGGATACGTACGGTATGTGTGTTGCTGATCATTCGGAATTGAACATATTACTGTGTGGTTACAGCGGCCACGGCAGCAACTATCTGCTTAGTATAAACAAACCAAGTACACAGTCACAGGGAGACCTACCTGCCATCACAACGTCTTACGCGGAGGAGTCTTCATATAATAGCCGAACTCAAAGCCGGCTGAAAAAGTCAGCACTTGTGTCATCTGTGTCCGGATGTGTCTCAGTGGGGACATGATCACTTGAAAAACCTGCATACAATATATCCCTATGTCTTGAACATCATCATTAACTATCGGTCGGCTTGGTAGTGCGTACCTGTTATCACCGATGAGGTCTTTGCCCGCTAGGGGAATAGATCCAGTCCTTCTCCTTACGATTGACTCCGTAACAAAACCATGGAGTGACGAACGCTCCAGGGAAGAACCCAAACGAAATACCTACTCGAAGCCTCGGAACACCTATATCATTCCGCAAGGTATGACATGGGTAAATTTTGCGACAGGGATCTGGATCACGTACAGGCCACGCTTCGAAGCTGACAACTCCCATGGAGAACATTGCCGTGAACAACGCAAGGTGGTGCAGTGATAGGATTCAAATCTGCAGACGACGGTGACCACGACTCCGTGCCGTTCTTCGCACATACCGCTGACAACGTATCTTCATGAATATTGTGGTACTTAGTGAGATTGACGCAGCGACTCAGAGGTCTGACTTCAGTCACGTGAGCGCATAGAAACGCGTAGGTGATCTGGCATACGATGAGGACGTACAAATCTTGGTCTGCGGTGTCGTCGTACTCTGCGGGTATGTGGCTGAGCGATTGGCGTTCGTCCGTCCTGAAATCCCAATTCCCCGTATTCGCGGAGCTGGTAAGACTCGGTAGCCCTGGAAGCCCACACCCGGTTGGTAAACGTATCCACTTCAGGTCCACCCAACTGAAATACGGCTAGAAGATGATGGGCCAGGGATATTCAACGAACCATGGGTCTTCCTCTGCGTAAAAATTTATCACTTGTACGCACAAGAAGCAGGCACCCTTTACGCCTAGCTGATTTTTCCTGGTAGGTCTTCCCATAAGCTATAAACCTATTCGTTATGCGATAGAGGAATCTCTATTCATCCCACTTTTATCGAGATAGCAGAGTATTATGAGCATAGCCCGCCGTCCGACGTTGCAACTCCCTGCTCTCTTCGTCGAGTGTATATTGTTTGCAGAGATTGGAAGTCAGATTCTCAGAGACCACGCAGCGTACGACTGAATGCGGGCACAACACTTATTTTCCGCTCTTCTGTAGACGTGGTCTACGCGAGCGAGGAAGTCGCGAAGCTGCCTGGTGAACGCCTAGTGTTAGGAGTTATGCTATGCATGTCTGAGGTGTCGGCGATGGGCTTTAACATTCCGTATGATCCCTGTCAATGCCCCGTACTGAGACCTGATCCGTCTAATAGGAATGCTGGAATTGTATGTTGCGCGACCAGGTAGCGCGCAGGTGGAGTACCCGTGGTGCTAGTTGGTTTACTCGTCAGCCGTATCCTGGTTCGTACGAGAACAAAGAAAGCTATAATTAATCGCATCCCAACAATCGTTTCTGCTGAACCATGGTGCAGAGGTGGGAAATTTGTTTCAGGAGGATTGAGGGTTCGACTACTTCGAGTACGATACCCGGATTTCCCTCAGGCATGCTACTCCCACTTTTCAGGTATGGTAACTGTGCCGCTCCATTCGACAACGACTCGAGACGGAACATCGTGGGTCGTGAGTGTAGCCGATATTGTCCCTTCTCGGAGTCTCACTCGATATCAGGCTATGCTCGCGCGGCAAATACCATACGGACCTGTCCCAGCCCACGGGGAAACTGCCTCTCATTTGTCCCTGTGCGAATGGAGAAGGGTACGAATATGAGAATCTTCGCCGGGAGCCGATCTTCATGATTTCGTGTATAGGAACAATTGCGGTTGTGGAGGAAGAGATACGGTCAGAGTTGTGCGGGTAGATTGACTGTAGGGCTAGCCCTGCCGTCGATATTTACGGGCCACCGATGATAAACGTGCGTCCAGTGTACATCTGGACCGCTACAAATGCATATACTGAATGCTCGCAGCGCCTACCTATTTCTCTGTTGCTAGCATCATTAATCAATACGGGAGTGTGCGTTGTACCGTTGTGAGTTCACTAACAGGATTTTCAGGAACTCCTCTTACTCGTGGGCAAGCGATTTCTCTGGACTTAACGACATGACCAGCATCCCCTTTGTGCGTTCCAATGAATGGGAGAACTGGTGTTCCTATAGCTCGAAATGTAAGTGAAAGGCTTTCATGGTGCCAATTCAACTGCGCGTCAGCGGAAATAGGAATTTAACGTACGAGGAGTCCAAATCTCCTCTGCCTGGGCCCTCATGAAACTTCTGTTAATTGGTACCGATGCACGAATTACGTCTCTCGGGATGCGTATTCCGTTTTCACCGATCTCGACGGGAAAAGTTGGAAGATACTAGTAATCGATCGATAGAGATCCTCACCAACCGCGATATCATTACTATCAATCAGGACCTAGTCGACGGGGCGGGCTGTTGCTCCTTTTCGGTGGGACATCAACGTGAGTATAGCGTTTCTTCCTACGAGGTCCTTCGTTGTAGAGTTCTTCTAGCCGGACTACATCAGTAACGACACGCATCCCGCGCAGTATCGGAGCGGGGAGAGTCAGAATGGGACGGTGTTTATGCTGGCAATTATATCCTTTTTCGTTCTGCGAGATGGTCTATGTCACGATTGTAATCAATGCATTGGACGAGCCAGCGACCACGTTTTTTCGATCTGACTGAGTCACCGTGGATTCGAGCTCGCAGGCAGTACTCCGTTAGGGTGGGTCGGTCTCTTGATGGGGCTTTCCGCATCCAATACGATAGACTCTCGTAGGACCTCTGCCCGCATTCCGACAACCGGCACTGGCGTGGGGAGCTTCACCGCCCATGACGTCCACCACAGGGTGTTGTATTGCTCCTCCAGGATGCAGGAGACGAAGATGGACACATTGCGCTATCATGGAGTGGTGTATCCGTCAAAGTAACGCAAGGATCGACTAATAGTGAACGGGGGGAACGTTTGCCACCGCGCTGCTTGGTCTGTCGTATTTCGATCGCGGCAACGTAGGAACTATACCGTGTGCTAAACTGCAGCCGTATTTGACGATGTAGTGAAAACGAACACAGCCCCATGGCCGTGCAAACACTTCGTCGCCGCGAAACTGCCGAGATGCGTGATTAGCTGTGAAGTGAAATCTTTCTGGCATCGAATTTTGCCGAGTTCGGGTGTTGTCCCACTGTGCTACCCCACGTTGAGGTGCTATTCAGTGCAGAATTAGTCGTCTTCACAACACGCACCATTGACGCACTGTGCTCGAAGGAGCTGCCGTCTGATTGCTTTGTTGTTCCCATTGCCCTTGATCGGCGTTATGTCCGAAGTGAATGCCGAGCACACTGTTGGCGCTAGAGATGCACAGTTCAACGTAACCAATGGCATGCCATGAAGTAGTCGTTCTCATCGGTCACAGCAAGCGGACCGACTACATTCACGTACGCAAGGCAGGATACGACGCAACTGACATTCCACGCCGGTAGAAGTGATCTGGCCGTTTATGGTATCTGGGGTCTCACTGGTCACCAGTCATCCTTGTCAATGCTACCGGCATGTGGCTGGACTAGCAGGCACGGCCCTGGCAAGTATGATAGGGAAGGCGATGAGTGATCAGGAGAAGGAGATCCTGTGTCTTACGTACCCCCGTATTCCCCATGAACTGGGCTATAAAACGTCCATGGCGGGCGCCTATAGAGCTGGGAAAACGACTTTCTCCGTTTTGTGACGATCGGTCTTTGAATTTCCTTTCGTCCTGCAGTCAAAGCCCACCAGCTGGTCGATTACCCCGTAGGCTCCCTCACCCGAAGGTATGTGCGATGACTTGTAATTGCTGATGAAAGTTTCCGTTGACTTGTCCGGAAGATGAAGTTGTTGAACGTAAAAGATGTGCTCAAACGTGAAGAGGACATCCAACACCCCGAAATTGAATATGATGTCATAAAGGAGCTCGGAGACAAGACCATGAAATATGCCATATTATCACATCGCTGGGAAGAAAATTCAGAAGTTACTTACAAAGAAATGAGTGGGCTCACGAAAATGGAGGAGCGGAAGAGGGACGAGGTCAGGAACCGCTCTGGCTATCAAAAGATCATTAAGACTTGCGAGCAGGCCATGAAGGATGGTTACGAGTCGGTATGGATCGATACCTGTTGCATCGACAAGCGGAGCAGTGCGGAATTATCGGAGGCCATCAACTCGATGTATCGGTGGTACCAAGATGCCCAAGTTTGCTACGCATACCTCAACGACGTGGGGGAGTCGACCTTTCCCACTGAGCAAAACAATGAAACGTACGACAAGTCCAATGGTTGGCCGGAGTGGTTCATGCGCGGTTGGACGCTGCAGGAACTCGTTGCGCCGAACCAAATTGAATTTTTCAACAGAGACTGGGCACCCATTGGCAACAAACAGCACCTCGCGCCCATCTTGAAGTATGTCACGACAATTCCATGCGATGTTTTGAGAGATGGCCTGGCTGGGAAGCGTCTCAGTGTTGCACAAATCATGTCATGGGCAGCTGTCCGGAGGACGACGCGGGTAGAAGACCGGGCTTATTCGCTGATGGGATTGTTCGAAGTCAACATGCCGATGGTGTACGGAGAAGGGAAGAAGGCATTTCATAGGCTTCAGCTAGAAATCATACGCAAATCCAACGATCACAGCATATTCGCATGGGATCAGGCAATGATACGGACAGGCAGTGTCCTGGCAGAGGATCCGGGCGACTTTCTGATCTGCGGTGGCGTCCGAAAGGTGGAACCCGATGAATTTGGCGGAAAACTAGTGAAGTACATTGAACTAACCAACCTTGGCAATCCCTGGTACATCCAGCTGAACTCCAGGAAGATTTCGACCAATCCAATACACCAATGCAGACTTGGACGGCTGAAGAGGCATGCTTGTGCGTTGAGCCAGCAACTTCGTACATTCACTGTCAGCAATGCAGGCATCCAAGTGTGCCTGCCCATCTTTCCCCTTCCTGACTCGCCGTCCCATTTCAGGGCTATATTGGCTTGTACTCGTGGTAGGGGTCTGGTCACCATCGATATAGCATACTCCGGATCCAGCATTTACAGGGTACCACACAATTTCGACGTCACTTTCGGCCTCAAGGCATATCCAAAGTTCAAGACCCCCCATCTCTCCCACAATCAAGACATCAACGAGAAGCGCCGCAAATTCACGCTTGACGACGTGCATGCCTCGTACCATGGATTCACCCGCTATGGCACCTACCCACACGAACTCACAGGAAACACTGTTACACTCTCGTCCGTCGTGGATGACCTTGTTGTCGTGGTCTATGCCAACAAAGATGCCGGATCTTACTTTGCTGTTGGTCTTGGATACTATCTCGGCCAAGGCTGGGTACACGCTGGTCTGTGATGAAAACCTCCCAACTGCAGACATGGACTGGGAAAAGTTTGGCAGGAAGGCATATAATCAGATGTGGCATGCACGTGCAAAACACGCTCAGGACATGTCCAAACACTTACGTGCCCATTTGACTCGCAATGCCCACTTCATTAAGCATGCCCACCTTCCCCGATCCATCTGGGCGGCGAGTGTAGTCTGGGGTAGGTGGGAGTTGGACAATCTCAGAGTTATGGTTGACGTCGAGTACTGTCTTGGTTGCTGCGATGGGCCTTGCAGAATGACAACTACACTTGTTAGTATTTTCTTTCCCATGTGCATGAAGGCTCAGCGCTCACCTTTCGTGTTACCATAGAATGATTGGGGTGTCCTTGGTATGCCGGGGCTCATGAACACGGTTCGTCAACCATACTCACTGGAGCTGGATTGGTGGCAAACTCTGGTCGACAAGTGTTCTGGTCAACGGCTTTCAGTGAGTCGTATTGTATCGCCACACTTTGTCTTGCGCCTCATATAGATAGCTGGGTGACTATGGTGACTGCGTTGATGGCACTCTTATATGCACTGGCAATATTTTTCGGGATATGCGGATTATTGGCGTTGACCTCGAGGATCCTGCCTATCAACTTGTGGTCTCCCGTGTATCTGGGGATAGATGGGTGAAGTCTCGCATGACGAATCAGGCTGACATTGCTACGGCATATCACAGTACTAGCCATACGACCTTGGTCCTGCATCGAGCAAAGGGCATTTCGCTTCCTACCAATAAGGATTTTGTGCTGCTGCTGAAAGCCTTTTCTACCCGTCTTGCGGGAAAACATTTGGTGACAACCCTCATACAATGTTCAGATATCTATGGTGTTGATTGGGATGGCAACCGAATGGATTCAGGAGATGGTGGGCTTTCTGAAAACAGTCGTGCGATGCTCACCTTTTTGACCTTATTAGAAGTAGTGCCGGACAGTGGTTTGCACACTGTAGAACCTGGAATTCTCACTCCTTTTTGTGCCATCGCAAGCCCACAAGTTTGGAGGAGAGAACCGCCTTGTGTACGGAGAAGAGAACAATTCAAAAATATTCGGTATGCCCATAGGATCACTTTTACATAGTACGGTGTTACTGATGGTGCATTTGAATATGCAGAAAACACTTTTATGCACTTGTGGATATCGTACGTTGCTGGGGTTGCCACCTATCTACAGGATACTGATCCAGTACCCGCAGCATCAACCTACAGGACATGGACTATGTCGCAAGCTTGCAGTGCGTCGGACAACGTGGTGACCGCAAACATTCTCTTACAGTGGTACAGACTAGATGGAAGAAGGATAGAGCAACCAAATTCTTTTCAGACATGTTCGGTCTCAAGTATCTGAGGAATTATGTGCGCATTCATCCTTGCGATGCCTCGTGCTACTCAATCCTTCCATTGAATGTAGATTGGCGAGATAACTTTCCTTGCAAGGCTGCCCTGCGTGATGAACACCAGTCAACCCGATGACATATCATCCGTTTGTGCTACAGAAGGTTGGCTGGTCGCACCGTGTTCATCCACAAACTTATATTATATTACTACTTTAGAGGATGGTTTACTACCTCACTCACCAACATCGTCACATGCTAACTGGACGATGAGATATAACCTACTCCTGGGCAGCCGGAAATCCAATGCTGTACAGTCGGACACACGCCACGAAGTTGCGCTACCCGCACTGCACAAGTGGTGCCAAAATCTTGGTACAGGGTATGACATCCGACGTCCGTTGGCTGCTGACAGCGCTGAAAGACAAGTGGAGCGTGGATTGAAGTCCATTATGCAAACTCAGGGTGCCGGTGTAAGTGTTATCAACATAAAAGGGTACGGGACTAACCCTAATCACCAATAGCTCCTCGAATGCATTCAAAACGCCTTCTACAATCTATGTCGTGAACATGAGGAGTGAGTACTTGTTCATGCCAAATCTTTTCCCTGTTTTATGGTATGTTATATACTAGTGGGAGAACTGCTGTTCCAGCGAACATCGATTATGATAAGTCAGCACTACTTTTGCTAATATTCAGCAGTCCACATCTTGAACATCACATGTAGGCAGTTCAATACTGCCTCCATGGTTCAAGAGATACAGGCACTCCAAGTGAAACTCGATGCAGTACAGGATGAGGATGATCAGCGGGTGCTGGAGGAGGACATCACAGGAAAGGCAAGGATAACTTCAAGTTTTTACCTTTCGATGCTTAGGGTGGTTCATTCATACGTAGATCCTGTGGCTTTGTTGGTGTGGGATCTGCGCAGAAACCGAGGAATTGTTACCAAAGGTAGGCCAACTCTTTCGTCTCCACCGAGCTCATGTGACATGATTCAGGTTGTGGATTACCTTCGGAGAGAAGGTAATATGAAGGTAAGTGACATTACATGCCTCAGTGTCACCATAATTCTCCGTCGGCAGGGTCTCCGGGAGATACACTTCATTATGTTGCTTCGAATACATACTCGTGAACCCTCGATGGAACTAGGTGATGATCAAGCCCACTTGCGGCGGTAGGTAACATCATTGGCACATCATATCGTTATGAATCTCGAATCTCTGAATATATACTGCGCAGGATCATGCTTGATGCAGGAGCACATACATCGAAACATCAGCTGTTTCTCGCTGCTCGGGCAGCAGAGCAAACGAAGTGGTCGGGTGCGAATGAGGGCACCCTCGCTGTAGACAATCAAGGTACCGTTCCAAGTACAAGTACCCAGACACCCTCCGTATCAGTGGTGTAACGCGCATAGGAATGATCCTGACCTCATTATCGGCGGTCATGGTGTTAGTAGGAAGGATGCGCTTGATACATATGGACTCATTCTCTCGAACGACTAACAATCTTAAACGTACATTTTCTGGGACTTCAGACCGCGACTTCAGACAATGGTGCATCGAAGTCGTCTAGCAAAGAATCACGGTGAGGACCCGGGCTGTGCGCTGTGTCTTTTTTCTCCGACCACTAGTAGCCCTGTTCCGCGGAGGAGTTAACACCGACGCACCGTCTGGGTTAGTGACACCAGAAGCTCTTTACGACTTCTTTTGAGAACAGCTTCAAGATTAAGGTACTGCCCAATCACCCGGCGCTGTCACCATCAGTGGACTCACGTCCATCTTAAGTTTATCGTCCAAGTGACCAACACGATCAACCAGGCCAGCTAGCCAGTAAAACCGTACCTCTGGCAATGAGTGCATACGATCGACAGTGGCGTTACCACGGGTTGTCCGTGGGTGTGAATGGTAGTATGCAAGCAGAATACATGTTAATTGCTAGTTCCTGTTATTAAAGGCTGCTATAGCCATTTACTGGTGAGCGATGTTTTCCGTTACCCTCATGCTTGAGTCGAGCACAGACACGGACAGTTAACTGTACACTGACTGGATCATATCACAAGCTATATAGAGTGGGGACCCGGGGATCCACATAGGTCAGATGCACTAACTGCGGCAGAGAAAAAAATACTGCGAACAGTGGAGTACCGCAGTTGTTCTACTTCGAACACGGCAGGTCTTCCACAAAAAAAGGATGAAAGAGAGTTTACTATAACGTATGCATGCTGAAATAGCGTACATGCCGCACATCCCGATAAATCACGCTAAAGAGTCTAATACTCCAGAGAGCCAAAAGAAAAGAAAAGAAAATGAATCGAATCGAATCAACCAAATGTCTGTCCGGTAGCGAGCTGTTGAACGGGCACTCCTCGACCATCGTCGTTGTTCTTGGACACCTGTAGAAATACAATTCTATCTCGGCACTCAACAGAGGGAATGATGGAGACGCGCAAATTTACCGTGTTTCCCCACCACTGTTGCAGACCCATTCCGATCTATGAATACGTATATCGAGAGATTAATGCTTCAAGTTCAACATGAAGCCGGACGGAGACTCACCGTCCCGTTCATGGGGTATTGTAGGCTATAAAAATCGTACAGCAAGAGAGACGAGGATGGATGGAATCACGTACGTGAAAAAAAATCACTAATACCGACACGGCTAGACCGGAGTCGAGAGTGGCCGATAATACGTCTGAAATGCATCGATAGGTGTACCAAACATGAGAATAGAGGAAAAAGCTCACAGTTGTACTTGGCCCACCAGGGGAAATTATGTCTAACACACTATAAGCCGCGTGACACCAAAGGTCGCTCACCTTCGAATGATATTTTGGAATATGTAGCTGACCAACCTGGATTCGGCGGTTGACGAGCATGACTATCAAGGAACGGCTGAACACTCACGCCCAGTGTACGAAATTGAGCGCCGTCGCTGGAGGTATAAGGTATGTTCCATTGAAAAATACTAGGCTATTGATCGTCAGTGAGTGTCCTGTCTGCAAGAATCGCCGCGCGACTTCTAACAAACTGCTTGTTATCAGCTCCCTTTCGCTGACGATGAAGGGTGCAACACGTACTTGACGTATCGTAAAAAGCTGCGTGGTCACCTTTTCATCAATAGCCAAGGTATAGCGGGTGCAACTGCGTCCAACGATAAAGATATAGAGTAGGGCTAAAGAGCGATCGGACTTTCACTTCCCATCGTGTTGATTCGGAGAAACGAATTACAGCTGGGCAGACGAGTTCAGGCACTGATAACGCTGTCCGCTAGAAAACTGAAGTGCAAGAGCCACGACACCCGCGACCAAGTGGTTAGGCATACGGTATGATCCACACTTATGTCCGTAGGTCGGCCGCGCTTCGAAGCTGACCACTCCCATGGAAAACACTGTCGTGAACAACGCAAGGTGGCGCAGCGCTAGGATTCGGATCTGCCGACATACCGCCGAATAACTTGCCGTTTTAGGACGTGCCGAAGCGCGATTGTCCGGCTTTCCATATGGTAGTGAGTCTGACAGAGCGACTCAGGGCTCTAACTCCAGTCACGTGAGCATGTAGAGACGCGTCTGGCATTTTTGCATGCGATGAGGTCTGCAAATGTTTTGGCTGCAAATTTTGGCCTGCGGTGTTATTGTACTCTGCGGGTATGCTCGTCCGTCCTGAAATCCCGAGTCCCCATACTTGGGGAGTTAGTAAGACTCGATAGCCTGGAAGCCCACACCCCGTTAGTAAATGCATCCACTCAGGGTCCACCCAACTGAACTACGGCTGAGAAGACGATGGGGCATGGATATTCAACGAATCATGGGTCTTCCGCTACGTAAAACGTTATCACTTGTACGCAGAAGAAGCAGGTACCACTACCCCTAGCTGATTTTTCCCGGTAGGTCTTCCCATGAGTTATAAACCTAGTCGTTATGCGACAGGGGAATCTGTTCATCTCACATCGGGATAATAGAGTATTATGAACATTGGGCGCGGTTCGACATTGTAATTCCCTGCACTCTTCGTCGACCGTACATCACAGAGCCCGTAAGTCAGATTTTCAGAGACTACGCAACGTAAGTGACTGACGGCTGACTGTGCGCACGACACTAACTTTCCGCTCTTCCATAGACCAGGTCCGCACGAGCGAGGGAGTCGCGAGGCTACCTGGTGGGCACCTAGTGTTAGGGGTTATGTTATGCACGTCTGAGGTGTCGGCGATGGGCTTTAACATTCCGTAGACCCATTTCTGCGCAGACGATATGGAAGTGATGCGAACTAGTCTCTGATGATGAAGACTGGAATGGATACCAGGCGGGTCATCTGTACGCGGAGTGTTTTGCCGCGCTGGCTGATAACCGCCCCCGTATTGATGCAACATTGGTAAGGACATTTGCTATCAAGAATGCTAATCGTATAGTATCCCTTGGGTCACTGGGATGCGCATCCTCTGAACCGTGCAACGTACTCTAGGGCACATGGATCCAAACATCTACATCTAAACGTCTCGTCTCCCTCGGGGATGCAGGAAACAACTACAGTGACGACCGCTACGCCACGACACAATGTCATTCCGCAGGTGATAATGTCACAAGTAAGAACAGATATCTCCGTCTCGCGGACCGGGGCATATCAAGGGAGGCTCGCTGCTTCGGATCAAACTGAAAAGGCACTGGCAGCTAACATTCGTCGTGAATTTCCATATGATCCCTGTCAGTGCCCCGTACTGAGACCCGATCCGTTTAATGGGAATGCTCGAGTCGCATGTTGCACGGCCGAGCAGCGCGCATGTATTTGTGTCGTTATCCCCTATGAAGTACGGTGATGCTTGTTGGTTTACTAGTCAACCGTGTACTGGTTCGTACAAGAACGAAGAAAGGTATGGTTAATCGCACCCCAAAAATCGTTTCTGCTGAACCATGTTGAGAGATGTGAAATTTTTTCCGGACAATTGAGGGTTCGACTGCCTCAAGTGCGATGCCCAGATTGCCCTTAGGTACATTTTTCAGGTTCAACAACTGTGCCGCTACATTCGACAACAACCGGAGACAGATCGTGGGTCGTGAGTGTATGCCAAAATTATTATTTCTCGAAGTCTCAACCCACATGGGGCCACGCGCGCATGGCAAATGCCAATATCTGACCTATCCTGGTCTATGGGGAAGCCGCCTCTTACTTTGTCCCTGTGCGGTTTTTAAGGGTATGAGTAGCCTATTTTCGCGTTGAAAACCAAGCTTCATGCATTCGGGTATAAGAGGAAGCGTGGTTGTGGTAAGTTTTCGTATACTGAGGGTGGGACTGGCCTTGCGTCTGACGACGGAATGCCCAGACTACCGAGATATCCGCGCATCCAATGTACATCCGGGCTCGCGCATGTACAAATGTATTGAATGTTTGCAGCACACAAATGGGTCTCCGTCGCCATCGTTATCGAGTCAGGGATCATGCGTTTCCGGTTCATTAACAAAACTATCAGAAACTCTTTGGGGCAGCAATTTCTAAGGACGTAACGACGTAAATATGATTAGCGCCAGCATGCCTGTGTGCGTTCGTCAGAATGTGCAAACTGGTGTTCCTGCAGTTTGACTTGTAAGTGGAGGGCTTCGAATCAATCGCATACCAACTAAACTGTCCGTCAGTGGAAATGGGAATTCGACGTGCGAGGAATCCAATACTCACTTCACTACCTGGGCCCTCATGAAATCTTTGTGGCTGATTGGCACCGATATACGAATTAAGCCTCTCGGGCGTGCATGTTTCGTTTCCACTGATTTCAGCGAGAACACTTATAAGCAGCCAGCGGTCGAACGACAGAGATTCTTGCGAACTGCGAAATCATTGCCATCACTTAGGATCCAGTCATCGGCACCAGTGTTGGTCCTCTTAGAAGGGGCATCAACGTGAGTATAGCGTTTCCGTCTACAAAGTCACTCATTGTAGAGGTCTATCTAGACGGACTACGTTAGTAACGACAGGCATCCCGCGCAGTATTAGAGCAAGGAGAGAGTCAGAATGGGACGGTGTGTATGCTGGCAAGTATCTCCATATTCTCTACGAGATAATCCCTGCCATGAAGGTAACTGGCCAGATCAACACATGTTTCCGAGTCGCTGTGGATTCGAGCGGCCATGCAGTATTCCGTTAGGGTGAATTGGTTTTACTTGATGAAGCTTTCCCCATCCCAAACAATAATCACCTGTAGGACCTCTGGGCGCACTCCGACAACCGCACAGCTGTGAGGAACTTCGCCGCACCTGGTCACGGTGTTGTCATGTTGCTCCTCCAGGATGCAGGGGACGACACGAGGATTCTCATCCCCCTTGCGCTGTCACAGAATGGTGTATCAGCTAAGTTGTCGTTACCACCATATCCCCCTAATGCCGCTCCTTGGTCTGTCGTATTTCCGTTGTGGTAACATTGAAATGTACTCGGTGCTAAACTGCAGTTATATTCGAGGATGTAGTGAAAGCGAACGCAGCCAGCCGTGCGATTATTTAGTCGCTGTGAAACTACTCTTATAAATGGTTAGCTGCGACATCAAATCTCTCGGACGTCAACACCGCCGAGTCCAAATTTGCTCCCATCCATGCCAATAGAATTCGGGAAACTGCTCCACTCGTCAAGGCGCAATTCATCTCAAAAGGAGTCGTCGTCACAACACGCACCATTGCTGCCACCTAATCGGTTCTGCCCTGTCCATTGTACTGGATCGGTGTGATATCGGAAGTCACCCCCACGCGCGCCTTCTTGGCGCTGAATATTGAGTTCATTAAAACCGCAGCACACCATGGGGTAGTCGCTCTCTGCGGTCACCGGAGAGAGGACCGACTGCATTCGAGAATGCAAGACATGATACGACGCACGTACATTCTATCCCGGTAGAAGTGAGCTGGACCATCTGTGGCGTCCAGGGCTTGACCAGCCATCATTCCTGCGCCCTTGTCAATGCTACTGGTACGTAACTGGGCAGGAAGACATGCCACCGCAACTGTGATGGTGCAGGAAATGAATGATCATGAGAAGGAGATCCTGTATCTTACGTATCACCTCGTCTTCTCGACAAGCTGGGCTACAAAATGACCATGTCGAGCGCCTACGAGCTTAGGATACGACTTCCTCCATTGTGTCCCTCCCTCGAGATCTGTGACGATCAGTCTTTGATTTTCCTTTCGTCCTCCAGTCAAAGCCCACCAACTGGTCGATTACCCCGTAGGCTCCCACACCCAAAGGTATGTGCGACGACTTGTAATTGCTGATGAAATTTTTCGTTGACTTGTCGGGAAGATGAAGCTGCTGAGCGTTAAAGATGTTCTCAAACGAGAAGAGGACATCCAACACCCCGAAGTCGAATATGATGTCATAAAGGAGCACGGTGACAAGACCTTGAGATATGCCATATTATCGCACCGCTGGGATGAAAATGCAGAAGTCACTTACGAAGAGATGATTGGGCTCACGAAAATGGAGCAGCGGAAGAGGGACGAGGTCAGGAACCGCTCTGGCTATCAAAAGATCATCAAGACTTGCGAGCAGGCCACGAAAGATGGCTGCGAGTGGGTATGGATCGATACCTGTTGCATCGACAAACGGAGCAGTGCGGAATTGTCGGAGGCAATCAATTCAATGTATCGGTGGTACCAAAATGCACAAGTGTGCTACGCATACCTCAACGACGTGAAGGAGTCGACCTTCCCCACGGAAAAAGATTATAGAGCGTACGGCGATGAGTCCTATGGTTGGCCAGAGTGGTTCATGCGGGGTTGGACACTGCAGGAACTCATCGCACCAAAGCAAATTGAATTTTTCAACAGGAACTGGGCACCCATTGGCAAGAAACAACACCTCGCACCCGTGTTGGAGGAAATCACGACGATTCCGTGCGATGTTTTGAGGGATGGCATGGCCGGGAAGCGCCTCAGTGTCGCACAAATTATGTCGTGGGCAGCTGACCGGAAGACAACGCGAGTGGAAGACCGGGCATATTCGCTGATGGGGTTGTTTGAAGTCAACATGCCGATGGTGTACGGAGAAGGGAAGAGGGCATTTCAGAGGCTTCAGCTGGAAATCATACGCACATCCGGCGATCAGAGCATATTCGCATGGGATTTATGGATGGCGCGGACAGGCAGTGTCCTGGCTGATGACCCGAGCGACTTTCTAGGCTGTGGTGACGTCGAAAAGGTGGAGCCCGATGAATTTGGTGACTATCTAGTGGATTACATTCAACTATGGCGCCTCGGCAACCCCTGGTACATCCAGCTGAACGCCAGGAAGATCTCGACCAATCCAATACATCACTGCAGACTCGCATGGCTGAAGTGGCGTGCGCGTGCACTCAGCCAGCAACTTCGCACATTCACCGTCAGCAATGCAGGCATCCAAGTGTGCCTGCCCGTCATTCCCCTTCCCGACTCTCCGTCTCATTTCAGGGCTATATTGGCTTGTATTCGTGATTCGAGTCTGGTCACTATCGATATAGTATACTCTGGATCCAGCTTTGCCAGGATACAATGCGATTCCCTCGATTCCACGGCATATCCAATGTTCACGACCCTCCATCTCGCTCATAACCAAGACATCAATGAGAAGCGCCGCGAGTTCACGCTTGACGACGTGCATGCCTCGTACCATAAATTCACCCGCTGTGGCACCTACCCGCACGAATTCACTGGAAACACTGTTACACTCTCGTCCCTCATGGATGGCCTTGTTGTTGTGGTCTACGCCAACGAAGATGCTGGATCTTACTTTGCAGTTGGTCTTGGATATTACCTTGGCCAAGGCTGGGTACACGTTGTCTGTGACGAACACCAAGAGGCGCACTCCCGGCAGTCCTTTGGCTGGGCAGCATATAATCGAATGTGGCGTGCACGTGCGGAACACGCTCGGAACATGTCCAAACTCCGAGGTACCCATTTGGCTCGGAATACCCACTTCGTTAAGCATGCCCACCTTCCCCGATCTATCTGGGCGGCGAGGGTAGTCTGGGGTAGGTGGGAGTTGAACAATTTCAGAGTTATGGTTGACGTCGAGCAATGTCCTGGTTGCTGTGATGGGCCATGGGGAACAACTACACTTGTTGGTATTTACTCCCCCATGTGCGTACGGGGCTGACCATTTACGTTACTTTAGAATGATTGGGGTGGCCTTAGTATGCCGGGGCTGATGAACACGGCTCGTCGCACATACTCACTGAAACTGGATGGGTGGCTAGCCGAGGTTGATAGGTGTTCTGGTCAACGGAATTCAGTGAGTCATGATGCATCCTCACGTTTGTCTTGCGCCTGACATAGACAGCTGGGTGACTACGGTGACTATGTCGATGGCATTCTCATACGCACTGGCAATATATTTGAGGATATGCCGTCTCTTGGCATTGATCCCAAGCTCCCAGATTATTGCCCCCCGGTCTCCCGTGTATCTAGCGATACACGGTCGAAGTATTACAAGACAGATCAGGCCGGTGTTACTATAGCATATCATATTACCGGGGATGCACGCCCAGCCCTGCGTCAAGGAAGGGGCGTCTCGCTACCTGCCAATGAACATTTCGTGCGGCTACTGAAAGACTTTTCCACCCGCCTTGCGGGAAAACATTTAGTGACAACCATCGTACAATGTTCGGACTTCTACAGCATTGACAGGAAGGGCAACCGAATGGATTCAGGAGATGGTGCGCTTTCTGTAAACGGTCGTGCAGTGCTCGCCTTTTTGACCTTATCAGATTTAGCACCGGACAGTGGTATGCACGATGCAGAACGAATTCTCACTCCGTTTTGTGCCATTGCAAGCCCACAAGTTTGGAGGAGAGAACCGCCTTGTGTACGGAGAAGAGAACAATTCGAAAGGATTCGGTAGGCCCGAGGGACGACTCTTGCACAGTAGGATGTTACTGATGGCATTCGGGGATGCAGAAAGCACTTTTATGCACTTGTGAATATCGTACGTCGTTGTGGTTTCCATCTGTCTACAGCACTGATCCAGTACCCGCAGCATCACCCTACGGGATTTGAGCTACGTCGCAAGTTTGTAGTGCGTCGGACTATGTGGCAACCACAAATATTCTCTTACAATTGTACAGTATAGCCGGAAGAAGGATAGGGCAGTCAAGTTCTTTTCAGATGTGTTCGGTCTCAAGTATCTAAGGAATTATGTGTGTCTTCGTCTTTTCTACGCCTCGTCCTACTCATTCCTTCCATTGAATGTAGATTGGCGAAATAACTTTCTTTGCAAGGTTGCCCTGGATGGTGGAAACCGATCCACCTAGTGATGTATTATCTGTATACACTGCAGAAGGTAGGCCCGTCACACTATGTTCGTCCACAAACTTATACTGTACTACCACTTCAGCGGATGGTTTACTTGCCCATCCATCAACATCGTCATGTGCCGACTGGGTAACGAGATGTGCCCTGATTAGGGGCAACCAGCAATCGAATGCTGCACAGTTGGACGCACGCCACGAAGTTGTGTTACCTCTACTGCAGGGGCGTCTCCGAACTCCTGGTGGGCTCCGGCATGCTGCTGAAAAACAGAAAGTGAAGTGCGAGTTGAATTCGATTTCGCAAACTCTGGGTGTTGGTGTAAGTGTTGTTATCAGTGAAAATGAGTACGGGCTAACCCTCGTAACAAATAGCTGCTTGACCCCCTGTATGATACTTTCGATAATTTCTTTAAACATGCTGCGTGAGTACTTTTGTCATATCAAGTCATTTTTTTGTTCTATGGTTTGTTATATCCTAGTGGTATGGGGGGTCCACGTCCAGTGCACATTGATTATGATAGGTCAGCACTGTGTTTGCTTGTATTCAGCAGTCCACGTCTTGAAACATCTATGTAGGCAACTCAACATTCCGTCCGTGGTTCAAGAGATAGCGGCACTTCAAGCGAAACTAGATGCAATAGAGGACGAGGATGAACATCGAGCGCTGGAGGAAGACATCATAGGAAAGGCAAGGACAGAGTTTAGTTGTCACCTTTCAATGCTCATGGTCGTTCATTCATTCACAGATCTTGTGGCTCTGTTGGTGTGGGATCTGCGCAGAAGCCGACGAGTTGTTACCAAAGGTCGGCCAACTATTTCGTCTCCACAGAGCTCTTGTGACACGGTTCAGGTTGTGGATTACCTTCGGAGAGCAGCAAACATGAAGGTAAGTGACATCACATGCCTCAATGTCACTATAATCCCCGTCAGTATGGTTTCATTGGGATGTACGGCGTTATGCTTCGTAGGTCCCCAATGGACCCAGGTGATGATCAAGCCCACTTGCGGCGGTAGGTAACATCATTAACACATCACATCGTTATGAATCTCTGAGTATATATTGCCCTAGGATCATGCGTGATGCAAGAGCAAACACGTCGAAACATCAGCTGTTACTTACCGCTCAGGCGGCGGACCAAGCGAAGTGGACAGGCGCAAATAAGCCCACCCCTGCTATAGACAGCCAAGGTACTACTCCAAGTACAAGTCTCCAAGTACCCACTGTATCTGTGGTGTAGCACGCGTGAGTATGTTCCTGACCTCATCCACGACGGACATGGTGCTAATAGGAAGGATATGGTTGATACATATGGGCTCATTCCGTCAAATAACTGGCAATCAGGAATGACCATTTTCTAAGACTTACAGGTCGATTCCCGCGACTTCAGATAATGGTACATCGAAGTGTTATAGGAAAGAATTAGGGTGAGGACCCGGGCTGTGCGCTGTGTCCTCTTTCTCCGACCACTAGTAGTAAGATCCCCCTGTTCCGATGTATCAATCCCACTATGTAACAACTTTTCCCGAAATTGTAAACCTTAGCCCGTCACAGGGTACTGTTACGGCCCTCCATCATCATTGTTGCTGATCCCTAAGGTATCTAAGTTGACACTGTCCATGTTCGTGACACCAGCATCTACACAAAACTCTGATCTACACTCTGTTTGAACAGTTTCGGGATCGGCGTACGGCCTTCAAGGACGGTCATCTTTATCCTCCAAGTGGCCAGCATGACAACCAGGCCGACTAGCCAGCAAAACTACACCTCAGGCACTGACTGTGTACCATCGATAGTGGCGTTACTACGAGTCGTCCGTGAGTGTGAATGGTAGTATGCGAGCAGAATACATGTTTGCCAGTTCAGGTCATTAAAGGTTGCCATAGCCGTTTACTGGTGAGCGATGTTTTCCGTGCTTGAATCGAGCGCAGACACGGACAGTTAACTGTACACCGACTGAATCGTATCATGAGCTAGATAGAGTGGGGATACATGACAGGTCAGATGCACTGGCTACCGCAGGGAGAAAAATACTGCGAACAGTAGAGTACCGCAATTGTTCTACCTCGAACATGGCAGGTTTTACACGGAGGGATCTCCGCATAATGGCCGAGCTTAAAGCCTCTTGCAAAGGTTAGCGCTTGAGTCATCGTCTACGGGCGGACGTGTCTCCGTGAAGACACCATGACTTCGAGAACTTGCATACAGTGTATCCCTATGTCTTGAACATCATCGTAGCTATCGGGCGGCCTGGTAGTGCATATGCGAATGAGTTCTCTGCGCCGTTAGCAGAATAGATCCAGCCCTTTACCCTAACATTAGCTCTGCGATAACACTAGGGAGTGATGAGTGCACCGGCAAAGAACCACTTACTTAAGGCTGACTTGTTGTCGTCATTACCTGTATCATCTCGAAAGGTATTGCATAGGTGAATGATGAGACAGACGGGAGCGAAAAGTGCAGACATACCGATAAGTAGCACTACCACGAACGCCCACACTAACAAATACATCAGCCACACCTCGAAGCTGACAACTCCCAAGGTAAAAACAAGGTAAGGTACGAAACCCCTGACGTACGGTGGCGCCGCGCTAGGATGCCGACCTTGGCCACGAACCGCGTGAGTCCTTCGCACATGCCGCGAACTACATATGTGTCTTTGCAAAGTACTGGGTCGCGAGATGGACGCAGCGAGGGGACGCGTACTATAAACCCGTGGCGTTGGTCACGTGATGATATGGTTTGCATGCAATGAGGTCTGCAAACAATTTTGGTTTGCTGAATCGTCGTGCTCTGCAGGTATGTGACTGAGAAACTGGGAGCCGTCTGTCCTGGGGAACTCACATCGCAAGTTCTCGTTATTGGGTAAATTTATCCACTCCACTCAACTGGACTACAACTCATTCGTTCTAGGAAAACGACGGAGCATGGACATACTACGAATCTTGGGTCTTCTGCGACGCAGAAGAGTATTGCTCTTGCGCGCAAGAAGTGGTTCTCCGCATGGCCGTAGAAGATTTTCCAAATTCCGCGGCCTTGGCAAGTCTTTCCAGAAGTTTTGAACCCAGTCACTACTCGGTAGAGGAGCCTCTCTTCATCCTACTCTTGTTGGAGTGGTAGAGTATTATGAGTATCGAGCTTCTTCGCGTGCCGTCGACTTCATTATCACCTTCGTTCTTTGGTGAGTGCATATTGTCTGCAGGGTTCGTAAATCAGATCCTCGAAGACTACACGGCGTAAGAGGGCGGCGGGAGCTATACCAACATCTCGTTCTTTCTGTAGACGGGTCCACGCGAGTGAGGAAGTCGCGAAGCTACTTGGTGAGCGCCTAGTGTTAGTAGTTGTGCCATGCACGTCTGACGCTTCGTATCAGCGATGGGCTGTAACATTTCGTAGGCCTATTTCTGCGTAGAGATATGGAAGTGATGTTAACTCACCTCTGATCATGACCCTGGAATGCATACCAGGTGGACCATCTGTATGCGATCCGTTTTGACGCCCTGGCTGATAACCGGCCCCGTATTAGTGCAACATCAGCAAGGATATTGCCTTCAACAGTGCGAACCCTATGGTATCACTCGGATCGGGCGTGCACATCATCTTCACGTTGCAACGCACTCTAGGGGGACGTGGGCTCAAAACATCTACGTCGAGACACCCCGTTGGGATGCAGGAAACAACGAAGTTGACATTGACGACTCCTACGCCGCGACACAACCCAACCGTGGATATCGTCACGAGTAAGAATGGATATCCCTGTTGTGGACCGGGATATATAATGAGAGGCCCGCTTCCTCAGATCAAACCAAATTCCCATCTGGGATGAAGGCATGGACTGACAACACTCGCTGTGACTTCCCATACTTTCTATCCTTGTCAATGCCTTCTACGGAAATGTGATCCGTCTGATAGGAATGCTGATTCGTTCGTTGCGCGACTAGGTAGTACGTGAGTGTTCGTGTTGTTAACCCTATGAAGTACGGTGATGTTGGTTGGTTTACTTGTCAGTTCTATCCTGGCTCGTGTAAGAACGAAGGAAGGCATGGTTAACTGCGTCCCAAAAATCGTTTCTGCCTAGAGATGCGAACTTGTTTTGGGACGACCGGGGCTTCGACTACCTGAAGTACGTACCCAGAATTCCCTGTGCTCAGGCATTCATACTTACACTTTTCAGGTACTGTACCGCTCTATTCGACAACAAAACAAGACAGGACAACATGGGCCATACACATATGCTACCTTTTCCGTTTCTCAATGTCTCAGTCCACACCTAGCTACGCCCGTGATGGATCCCAGGAAACCCCCGCTCATTTTGTTCCTGTGGGAATGGGGAGGGTATGAATGACATTTTTCGCCGGAAGCCGGTCTTCATGCTTTCGTGCATAGGGATGGATGTGGCAGTGGCGGCAGATATGGCCACGGTTGGCGCGTCGGTTTTCGTGGGACGACGAATGGCCCAGACTACCGACGATATCTGTACGTCCGATGGCCTCTAGGGTCCATGTACTGAATGCTTTTAGCATCCATCTGGCTCTGTTGCTAGTATCAATAATTAGTAGGGGAGCATGCAATGCATCGTTTTGGGTTTACTAACGGGATTCTCAGAAACCCTTGTTACACTTGGGCCAGCCAATAATGACATGGATATCGTATGCAGCAGCACCTCTTCGACGGAATGTGGAAACTACCATTCCAACAGCTGGAAATGTAGTGAAACGCGCAGATTCGATTTCCAGCCAATTGAATTGTCCTACAGTGGATATGAAAATCGTACGAGGAAGCCATTAATCAGTAAGGGGACGTGCGATGCAAGATTTTCGGTTCACTAACGGGATTTTCAGAAACTCTTTTTACTCTTGGGCCAGCGATTTCAGTGGACATCACAATATGGATGTGGTAAGCACCAGCATCCCCTTCGCGCGTTCGACGGAATGTGCAAACCGGTTTTCCCACAGCTCGAAATGTAAGTAAAAGGCTTCGATGCAATCGCATGCCAACTAAAATGTCGGTCGGTGGAAATGGAAGTTCAACGTGCGAGGAATCCAATACTCACTTCACTACCTGGGCGCTCATGAAATCTCCACTGCTGATTGGCACCGATGTACGAATTAAGCCTCTCGGGAGTGCATGTCTCGTTTCCACTGATCTCGGCGAGAATACTTATAAGTAGCCAGCGGTCGAGCGACGGAGATTCTGACGGACCGAGAAATAATTCGTTAGGATCCGGTCATCGGCACCAGTGTTAGTCCTCATAGATGGGGCGTCAACGTGAGTATAGTGTCTCCGTCTACGGAGTCACCCACTGTAGAGGTCTTCTAGCCAGACTACATTAATAACGACACGCACCCCGCGTGGTATCGGAGCGGGGAGAGTCACAATGGGACGGTGTTTATGCTGGCAAGTATATCCTTATTCTCTCTACGAAATGGTCTCTGTCATGATGGCAACTGCGAAGATCAATACACTGGGCGAGGCAGCCACCATATCTTTTAATCTGACCGAGCCACCGTGGATTCGAGTGGCCAGGCAGTATTCCGTTAGGGTGGGTCGGTTTCTCCGGTTTCTCTCGGAGAAGCTTTCCCCATCCCAAACAAAGCTTCGCCGCGCATGGTGTCTCCACAGTGTTGTCGCGTTGCTACTCCAGGGTGCAGGGGACGAACCTGAGGGGTTATGGCCACCTTGTGCTGTCTCGTAATGGTATCAGCCAAAGTGGCGTTAGGATCGATCAGTAGTGAACGCGGGGAACCCTTGTCGCGATACCCACTGTTCGGTCCGTCGTATTTCCATGGTGACAACATTGAAATGTACCCGGTGCTAGACTGCAGTTGTATTCGATGATGTAGTGAAACCGAACACAGCCAGTACTAGCGGTGCGATTATTTAGTCGCTGTGAAACTACTCTCATAAATGGTTAGCTGCCACATCAAATCTCTCAGACATCAAACATCGATTTCGAATCCGGTTTTGTTTGATCCCACCCGTGCCAATTGAATTTGGAAGACTGCTCCACGTCGAAGTGCCCTTCATCTCAAAAGGTGTCGTCGTACCATTGATGTAGTGCGCGCGAAGAAGTCTCTGTCCATCGTCTTGGATCGGCGGTGTGTTTGAAGCCAATGTTGCGCACGCTGTGTTGGTGCTGAATACCGATTTGACATAATCATAGCGTACCATGGCGTTGCTATTCTCTCTGGACACTAGATAAAAGGGTCGATCGTATTCACGCGTGCAAGGCATGATACCAGGCACGTACATTCCATGCCGGTAGAAGTGACCTGGGCAGTTGGGGCATTGACGGCCTCACTCACGGCTGCCATCATGGCCGTGTTTACTGCCCCAGCCACGGCCATGGCAGCTGTGACAGTGGCAAGTGATGAGTGATCGTGGGATGGAGATCCTGTGTCTTACGCACCGCCTCAAGCTATAAAATGTCCACGTCGAGTGCCTACCAGGCTTGAAATACCGCTATCTCTATCGTGTCCACCCTCGGGATCTGTGACAACCTGTCTTCCATTTTCTTTTCGTTCTGCAGTCAAACTCCCCACTTGGTCGATTACTTGGTAGGCTCGCACGCCCTGAGGGTACGTGCCATGACTTGTAACTGCTGATGAAAGTCTGGATTGACTTGTCGGGAAGATGAAGCTATTGAACGTAGAAAATGTGCTTAAACGCGAACAGGACATCCAACATCCCGAAGTTGAATATGATGTCATGAACGAGCTCGGTGACAAGACCGTCAGTTATGCCATATTATCACATCGGTGGGAGGTCGAAGTCACATACAAGGAGATGATCGGGCTGATGAAGATGGATGTGCGGAAGAGGGACGAGGTCAGGGACCGCTCTGGCTACCAAAAGATTATCAAGACTTGCGAGCAGGCCATGAAGGATGGCTACGAGTGGGTATGGATCGATACCTGTTGCATCGACAAGCGGAGCAGTGCGGAGCTATCGGAGGCCATCAACTCGATGTATCGGTGGTACCAGGATGCACAGGTGTGCTATGCGTACCTCAGCGACGTGGAGGAGTCGACCTTCCCTACTGAACGAAATGATGAAATGTACGACAAGTCCAATGGTTGGCCGGAGTGGTTCACGCGGGGTTGGACACTGCAGGAACTCATTGCACCGAACCAAATTGAATTTTTCAACGGAAACTGGGCACTCATTGGCAACAAACAACACCTCGCACCCATGCTGGAGAACATCACGACGATTCCATGCGATGTTTTGAGAGATGGCCTGGCCGGGAAACGTCTCAGTGTCGCACAAATTATGTCGTGGGCAGCTGACCGGAAGACAACGCGAGTGGAAGACCGGGCGTATTCGCTGATGGGGTTGTTTGAAGTCAACATGCCGATGGTGTACGGAGAAGGGAAGAAAGCATTTCAGAGGCTTCAACTGAAAATCATACGCAAATCCAACGATCAGAGCATATTCGCATGGGACCAATGGATGATACGGACAGGCAGTGTTCTCGCAGAGGATCCGAGTGACTTTCTGTTTCTTGGTGACGTCAGAAAGCTGGAACCCGATGAGTTTGGCGACAAACTAGCGGAGTACATTCAACTGCATCGCCTCGGCAATCCCTGGTACATCCAGCTGAACTCCAAGGAGATTTCGATCAATCCAATACACCAATGCAGACTTGCATGGCTGAAGTGGCGTGCGCGCGCACTGAGCCAGCAACTTCGCACATTCACTGTCAGCAGTGCCGGCATCCAAGTGTGCTTGCCCATCTTTCCCGTTCCCGACTCTCCATCGCATTTCAGGGCCATATTGGCTTGTACTCATGGTGATGGTCTGGCCACCATCGATATAGCGTACTCTGGATCCAGCATTTACAGGATACCACACAATTTCGACTTCACTTTCGGCCTCAAGGCATATCCGAAGTTCAAGACCATCCATCTCTCGCACAATCAAGACATCAACGAGAAGCGCCGCAAATTCACGCTTGACGACATGCATGCCTCGTACCATGGATTCACCCGCTATGGCACCTACCCACACGAACTCACAGAAAACACTGTTACACTCTCGTCCGTCGTGAATGACCTTGTTGTCGTGGCCTATGCCAACAAAGATGCTGGATCTTACTTTGCAGTTGGTCTTGGATACTACCTCGGCCAAGGCTGGGTACACGTTGCCTGTGACGAAGACCTCCCAACTGCAGACATGGACTGGGAAAAGTTTGGCGAGAAGGCATATGATCAGATGCGGCGTGCACGTGCAAAACACGCTCAGGACATGTCCAAACACTTAGGTGCCCATTTGACTCGCAATGCCCACTTCGTTAAGCATGCCCACCTTCCCCGATCTATCTGGGCAGCAAGGGTAGTCTGGGGTAGGTGGGAGCTCGATAATCTCAGAGTTATGGTTGACGTCGAGCACTGTCTTGGTTGCTGCGATGGGCCATGCAGAATGTCGACTACACTTGTTAGTATTTTTTTTCTCTTGCGCATGAAGGCTTACCCTTCGTGTTACCATAGAATGATTGGGGTGGCCTTGGTATGCCAGGGCTCATGAACACGGTTCATCAACCATACTCACTGGAATTGGACCGGTGGCGAACTCAGGTTGACAAGTGTTCTGGTCAACGGCTTTCAGTGAGTCGTAATGTATCATCACGTTTGTCTCGTGCCTCATGTAGACAGCTGGGTGACTATGGTGACTGCGTCGATGACACTCTTATGTGCAATGGCAATATTTTTCGGGATATGCAGATTATTGGCATTGATCCCGAGGATTCTGCTTATCAACCTGTGGTCTCCCGCGTATCTGGGGATAGATGGGTGAAGTCTCGCATGACGAATCAGGCTGACATTGCTACAGCATATCACAGTACTAGTGGTACGACCTTGGTCCTGCATCGAGCAAAGGGCATCTCTCTTCCTACCAATAAGCATTTTGTACTGCTGCTGAAAGCCTTTTCTACCCGTCTTGCGGGAAAACATTTGGTGACAACTCTCATACAATGTTCAGACATCTATAGTGGTGATCGGGATGTGGACTCGGGGAATGGTGAGCTTTCTGAAAACGGTCGTGCGATCCTCGCCTTTTTGGCCTTATTAGACGTAGTGCCAGACAGTGGTATGCACGCTGCAGAACCTGGAATTTTCACTCCATTCTGTGCCATCGCAAGCCCACAAGTTTGGAGGAGAGAACTGCCTTGTGTACAGAGAAGAGAACAATTCAAAAGTATTCGGTATGCCCACAGGATCAGTTTTGCATGGTATGGTGTTCCTGATGGTGCATTCGGATATGCAGAAAACACTTCTACGCACTTGTGGATATGGTATGTTGTTGGGTTTCCACCTGTCCACAGTACTGATCCAGTACCCACAGCATCAACCTACAGAACGTGAACTATGTTGCAAGCTTGCAGTGCGTCGGACTTTGTGGTGACAACGAACATCCTCTTATAGTGGTACAGAATAGACAGAAGAAGGATAGAGCAGTCAAATTCTTTTCAGACATGTTCGGTCTCGCGGGTTTGAGGAATTATGTGTGTATTCATCCTTGCGATGCCTCGTCTCACTCAATCCTTCCATTAAATGTAGATTGGCGAGATAACTTTCCTCACAAGGCTGCCCTGGATGATCAACACTGATCTACCTGGTGACGTATCATCGGTTTGTGCTACAGAAGGTTGGCCAGCCACACCATGTTTGTCCGCCAACTTATATTATACTACTACTTTAGAGGATGGTTTACTACCACACTCACCAACATTGTCACGTGCTAACTGGGCAACGAGATATAACCTGCTTTGGGGCAGCCAGCAATCCATGAATGTTGTACGATTGGACGCACGCTACAAAGTTGCGTTGTCTTTATTGCACAGGCGGTGCCAAACTCTTGGTACACGGTATGACACTCCACGTCGTTACACTGCTGAAAGACAAAACGTGGAGTGCGAGCTAAAGTCCATTATGCAAACTCAGGGTGCTCGTGTAAGTGTTGTTATCGACATAAATGAGTATGGGACTAACCCTATTGACCAATAGCTCCTCGAATACGCAATGGCTATCTTCTGCAATCTAAGCTGGGAACATGAGTGAGTACTTTCGTATGCCAAATCATTTCCCTGTTTTATGTTTTGTTATATCGTAGTGGTGGGGCCGTGGTTCGAGCAAACATCGATTATGACAGGTCAGCACTACGTTTGCTAATGTCCAGTAGTCCACACCTTGGACGTCATACGTAGGCAACTCAACACTCTTTCCATGATTCAAGAGATACGGGCACTTCAAGTGAAACTTGATGCAGTAGAGGACGAGGATGAACAGCGAGCACTAGAAGAGGACATCACAGGAAAGGCAAGGATAGCATCAGGTTTTTACCTTTCAATGCTTAGGGTGGTTTATTCATTCATAGATCCTGTGGCTCTGTTGGTGTGGGATCTGCGCAGAAGCCGATGAATTGTTACCAAAGGTAGGTCAACTCTTTCGTCTCCACAGAGGTCATGTGACATGTTTCAGGTTGTGGATTACCTTCGGAGAGAAGGAAATATGAAGGTAAGCGACATTACATACTTCAGTATCACATAACCCTCGTTGGCAGGGTCTCCAGGAGGTGAACTGGATTATGTTGTTTCAAATACAGCTTCGTGAGCCCTGGACGGAATTAGGTGATGACCAAGCCCACTTGCAGCGGTAGGTAACGTCATCAGCCCGTCACATCATTATGAATCTCTCAATGTTTACTTCCCTAGGATCACGCTTGATGCAGGAGCCCACACGTCGAAATATCAGCTGTTACTTGCTGCCCGGGCAGCAGAGCAAGCGAAGTGGTCGGGTGCGGATAGAGGCACCCTCGCTATAGACGACCAGGGTACCGCTCCAAGTACAAGTACACAGGCACCCTCCGTATCAGTGGTGTAAACGCATGAGAATGCTCCTGAACTCATCGGTGGACCAGCCAGGACTGCCTCCATGCCCGATGCCCGGCGGGAACAACTCGGATTGCTGACTAATCTACTCTCGTGTGCCCACAACTAGCCCTCTGTCTAGACCCCTGGGACTCCTCACCCCCTACCCTGGCTCCTCACCACTGTCCCCCACACGCCCCGCTACATCGGCGGTCATGGTGTTAATAGGAAGGATGCATTTGATACATATGGACTCATTCTCTCGAATAATTAGCAATCTCAAATATCCATTTTCTAGGACTTCAGATCGATTCCCGTGACTTCAGACAATGGTGCGTCGAAGTCGTATAGCAAAGAATCACGATGAGGACCCGGGCTGTGCACTTTGTCTTTTTTCTGGGACCACTAGTAAGATCCCCTGAGTCCCCGTTCTGCGGGGCAGTTAACACCGACGCACCGTCCGGGTTGGTGACACCAAAGGCACTTCACGACTTCTTTTGAGGACAAAGATTAACGCACTGCACAATCACCCGGCACTGTCACCATCAGTAACAGTGGACTCACGTCCATCCTAAGTTTATCGTCCAAGTGGCCAACATGATCAACCAGGCCAGCTAGCCAGCAAAACCGTACCTCTGGCAATGAGTGCATACCATTGACAATCGCGTTACTACGGGTTGTCTTTGAGTGTAAATAGTATGCAAGCAGAATACATGTTTGGCAGTTCGCGTCATTGAAGGCTGCCATAACCCTTTACTAGCTTTACTAGTGCCACTAGTGGTGAGCGGTGTTTTCCGTTACCCTCATACAGTCATACTTGAGCCGAGCGCAGACGCGGACAGTTAACTGTACACTGACTGGATCGTATCATGAGCTAGATAGAGTGGGGATACATGATAGGTCAGATGCACCGGCTACCGCAGGGAGAAAAATACTGCGAACAGTAGGGTACCGCAGCTGCCCTACCTCGAACGCGACGGGTCTTCCACAGAAAGGCGACGAAAGAGAGTTTACTATAACATATGCATGCTGAAATAGCGTACATGTCGCACGTCCCGATAAATCACGCTAAAACGTCTAATACCCCCAAAAGCCAAAAGAAAGAGAATCGAATCGAGTCGAATCAACCAAATGTCTGTCCGGTAGCGAGTTGTCGAACGGGAACTCCTCGACCATCATCGTTGTTCTTGAACACCTGTATAGATTCAATTCTAACTCAGCTCTGAACCGAGTGAAGGATGGGGAAGCGCAAACTTGCCGTGTTCCCCCACCATTGTTGCAGACCCATTCCGATCTGTGAATACGTGTATCGAGAGATTAGTGCTTCAAGTTCAACATGTGACCCGACGGAGACTCACCGTCCCGTTCATAGGGTATTGTAGTCTGCAAAAAAATGTAGCGAGGTAAATGGGGGGGGATGAAAACCACGTACGTGAAAAATATCACTAATACCGACACGGCTAGACCGGAGTCCAGAGCGGCCGATAATACGTCTGAGATGCATCCATAGGTGTACCGGACACAAGCATGAAGGGAAAAGCTCACAGTTGTACTTGGCCCACCAGGGAAAATTATGTCTAACACACCGTAAGCCGCGTGACACTAAAGGTCGCTGTAAGACCCACCTTCGAATGATATTTTGGAATATGTAGCTGACCAACCTGAATTCGACGGTTGACGAGCATGACTATCAAGGAACGGCTGAACACTGAACACTCACGCCCAAGGTACGAAATTGAGCGCCGTCGCTGGAGGTATAAGGTACGTTCCATTGAAAAATACTGGGCTATTGATCGTCAGTTGGTGTTCTATCTGCCGGAATCATTGCGCGAATTCTCACAAACTGCATGTTGTCAGTCCGCTTTCGTCGACGGTGAACGGGTGTAGCACGTACTTGACGTATCGTAAAAAACTGTGTGGCCACCGTTTCATTAATAGCCAAGGTATAGCGGGTGCGATTGCACCAATGATAAAGAAGTAGAGCAGGGCTAGAGAGCGATCAGACTTTTACTTTCCACCGTGTTGTATGGGAGGAAGGAATTACAGCTGGGAAGATAAATTCAGTTATACTACTACCAGAAAGTTCAACGTATGTTACGCACTGGTAACGATGTCCGCTGGAAAACTGAAGTGCAGGACCCACGACACCTGGAACCAAGTGGTTAGGTATACAGTATGCTGTATGACGTGTGTAGGACGAACCCCATATGATAGAAGCCGTTCCGAATACTTCAGTGTATGGACACGTGAACCTAGAATGCAGCTGAGCGAGCGGATTCAACGTAGCGACTCTTCCCCTTACCCGTCCTTTTGATCTTTCGAACACATATCGCTTCATGAGGGTATGAATTAGTATCAGCGCATACATGCGTAGCTAGTGGAATACGTACGGTATGTTGCTGAACATCCAGGATTGAACACCTAGTTGGGTGGTTGCAGCGACCATAGCGGCGACTATCTGCCCTAACATAAACAAACCAATAGTACGATCGAGAGGAGGACCATCTTACCTGACACCAGAACATCTTACGCGGAGGGATCTTCATATAGTGGCCGAGCTTGAAGTCGGCCGCAAAAGTCAGCGCTTGTGTCATCGTCTGTGTGTGTGAACGTGTTTCAGCAGGCACACACGATCACTTTGAGAACCTGCATACGATATATCCCCACGTCTTGAACATCATCATAGCTATCGGCCGCCCTGGTAGTGCGTATCTGAGATCGCGAATGAGTTTTCCGCCTTGTTACCAGAATAGATCCAGTCCATTACCCTACGATTAGCTCCGTGATGACACTAAAGAGTGATGAGTGCTCCAGTAACGAACCCAAACAAAACACCTACTTAAGGCCGACTTGCTGATTCGTTATGGCTTGTATCATTCCGCAAGGTATGACATAGGTAAATGCTGAAACAGGAATAAGTATGACACACGGCCAGATGCGAAAGGTGGTAACATACCGATAAGCAGTGCTACCACGAACGCCCACACTGGAAGATGCGTCGGCCACACTTCGAAGCTGACAACTCCCAAGGCAAACATTGCCGAAAACAAGACAAGATACCACCAGTCCGGAACTTGAGGGGGTAAAATGTGACGGTGATTAATTTCAAACAGGGACTACAGCATGGACGACGTTCCTTTACCTTGTGGGTACAGACTCATGAGACGAGCATGGATGTCGGGCTGTTCAGCCAGTGACCTCCGAGCCTGCATCATGATCTGCTTTCGAAAATACAAGAACGTGTGGGTCAAGGTTGCTAATTATAGAGTCAGTGCTAGCATCCAAAGAAGTGCTTCAAAACATGCCCGTGATCGTTGCGAATGATAGGCTGATAGGCATTAGTATGATATCACTTGATGCAACTCGGACTTACCCATAGGACACGGCAAAACAGGTCCTTCAATCGTTTCAGCACCAAAGAACATATCAGGAGAAGATACTAAAAAAACATACGACATGAAAAGGGGGCTATATGCGTCGTAAGCCTCCTCATCGAAGACGACGTTGTCCGTCAATACCCGTGTAACATTATACTGCCGTGCCATGTTATCGTATACCTGTCGTGACTGTATTCTACCAAACCTTACTCAGCAGGATAGGGGACGGCAGGTACACTTTCGTTACTCACGGCATGTAAAGTGAATCCCACGCGTTCGTGAACTATTTAGTGGACGGCGTGAGCTCGATTGCCCGATTTGACAATGGTGGATAAGCACGAACGTATAGTATGGGAGTCACGATCCCTACTATAGAGTGGGTAAGATATTCAGGAGAACGAACGCTTCACGCACAGTAGAAGATAACGAAACCCATCAGAACGTTCGCAGCTGCCCACCCTGTCCAAATCAGTGAGTTCTCCAAATAGTAAATGCTTGCACGTAGGGAGCATACATGGTGTGGCCAAAGGTGATCCAATGTACCTGTCAGATTCTGATGGGTGCATGTGGCAGAGCGACCGGATGAAACACGCACGCAATCTGAGCCCAGTCGAAGGTGATGATAGACATTCCCTTATTCCGGCGTCAGCGAGCGGGACATGTGGCTTTGAGTAGAAAGGTGCTACGTACCATTCCATGAACGTAGCTTATGACGGGCGACATTAGAGAAGAAATAGGACATCTCGAGAGGACTCACCCGAACAGCTGAGCGATCGCTATCGGGATACATCGTATTACGGTCAGACGTGAAGAGATAACAGTTGCATACCTGCATCATCTGGCCATATCCAAGTAACCCAAGAGAAATAAGACAGTGCTTGAACTATAGTTCGACCGACGTCAGACTCGATATTGAGCTGTGACGCAGCTCGCCTCACAAATATATCCCGGGAAGAAATCTAGAGCGGGAAAGGGAGGGGGAGATTTTAGGATAGACATACTTTAAGGACAATGATAACCCGACGATGATTCCCCGGACACTCACACCACACGAACGCACTTAGAAATGCGTACACGAAGAACCGTTCCCTGCTTAATCCACCCAATTGACCTGCACCGGTATACTGCTGTGAATGGAGCGTGTTGAATAGTGCACATGTAACGAGGGAGGAAGGCCATATCATGCTGGGCGGGGACACGAGGAATCGACGGACGATTCCGCCAGCGGAGAACCCTATCAGTTGAGTGGATACGACTAGAAACCATTGATCTGTGCGGATGGAGAAACTCCCTAATCAGCGAAAGAGAGTACGATGTGAGGGAGAGAAAGGGATCGAACAGCTGAAACTGTAGATTTGATGATAGTATACACGTTGTACGGCGATGATGTCAGTCTAGGGTAGTGAGTGTACCTGTGGGTCATAGCCGCACGGGAAAAGACATACCGCATAAGCTGACTGTGCTCCAACGGAAGCCATTATCTGTGTGGGCATAAACAACCGGGACTCAGACCATGCACCAGAATGGGTAAGTGGGAGAGAGAGAGAGAGAAAGAAAGCTGACGGTTATCAACACATGCTCCTTCATTGAGAAGGGGCCAGGATTTAGAGATACACCGAATATTCGTTTTCGCGGCATATATCGGGCCCATAGTTTTCCCATCGGGAAGGACAATAGTTGCGGAACGAAAGAACTGATAGTGACGGAAGGATATCGGTAAAACATAAACTGGTTGAGTCCGGACGTTATGATTGCCCATGCCAAACCGAGCACCCAAGTTCGTAGCGTCATAGCGGGTATAGACGGGTCATCGGTGTTAGCCACTGCAGCGCGGACCTCTGGGTACGGTGAGTCGTAATCGAGCTCGTCTGCTCCATCGATATCGAGATTAGGATCGTCAAAGTCGGACGAGTAGCGCGACTGGGAATTTCAAAAGACGTCATTGGGAACAATTAAGTTCTGTGAAGTGGACCACTACGTGATGACCTACGGTAAGATGTGATTCTGCAAAAAGTATTCAAGCGTTGTGCGATAACCTGTGAATGGTTTATGTGGGTGCCCACCTAAGCCCAGCGATTGTCGTCGCTGCTGGAATTCCTTCTCCTCGTCCGTTGGGAGCTCGAGTGAGTCCTTGTGCTCTGCGTCAAACCTCTGCAACGGGTATTCTTGCACGTTCTTGTACTCGTGTTCGTCGGTCATCAAGAGCGTCTCGGTGGGTGTGGGTTGGGCACTGGGCCACGGTGCCTGTGCCATAAACAAATGGCGGCGAGTGTGAAAGTTTTGTGTACCTGGCCTGCTCGGCAGCTTATCAGACATGTACACAGGTCGTGTGTTATATATAAGTAGGTGGGTGGAGGGGGCAGTACTGGTCTCTGCAGTGCTAATATAAAAACGCATAGCGACGGCCATTGCATGATGGCGTTTGACAGGTACCCCTCCTAACACCCAGTGAAAACTGGACATGACGTGGTGTGACCCGGTGTGACGAGATAGGAAACTGATGTGAAAAATATGACGTGGTTGATAATCAATGTGACACCTTCCTTTTTGGGGCTGCACAATGTGCTGTGTCTGTGCTGCGTCTGTGTCTGCGCTATGCTATGTCCAATCTACACACCGTCTGACTGCGTACTTTACACTACGCACTACATGTGCTGTGCAGTGCGCTCTCTCCTCACTGTGTGTACACGTGATGGAACACTGCCACGAGATCATGTGACCTCTCCATCCGTGTCCCCTGCCTCGACTCACTTCCTCGCATGCTCTTACACCTCCCCATTCCACTGCATCATGGCAGTGTCCCTTCCGGTGAGTTTCCCTCACTTTCATGATATCTAATGTATCATCCACAGCCTGCAATTATGGTCTCCGTAGTGTCATTGCTTCCAGAAGGTAAGTACTTACTAACAGTTCAGCGCATACAGGCTATATGCGGTCCCAGTAGATGGTCCTCAAATACTCACAACGGTCGCCATTACC
The DNA here is from genome assembly GCA_024613165.1 of Pisolithus albus. Classification (NCBI taxonomy): domain Eukaryota; kingdom Fungi; phylum Basidiomycota; class Agaricomycetes; order Boletales; family Pisolithaceae; genus Pisolithus; species Pisolithus albus. The sequence continues at coordinate 279,826 of JANFAB010000030.1, forward strand.
CCCTAAGGGTTTGATACGTATTTTATTGGTATTTCCATGCTTTGTTGGCAGTGTGGTTGGCTGACCCACATGGTGCAAGGCCGCCAAGTGTTGTCACCCCGGACTTTGTCATGTGGCCACTCGTGTCACCCCAGCAGCAGCGACTGGCACTCCTGTTGGTACCTCTGAGCATATGAGCGAGTTTGGGTATCGCTCTTTGAATTTGCCATTCATTCCAACGCTTCCGGTTTTTCTGTATTCTCGCTGTTTTGGTCATTGTATGCAAACAGGTCTGGTCTTCATCTCCTGTACTGGATGAACTTCATTCTGTGACCTCCGCAGACTCGACCGATGTCCACATGCTTGATTATCTGGGCTTGGATGACAGATGCCACCCACAACCACAACCCGCCTCTTTGTCCAAGTTACATACATACCCGGGTGCAAGCCGTAATCGCTGGAAACCCGACAAGCCACTCCCACCTGCAGGCAAGTACATTTTCGTACCATGCTCACTCATCCGTTGCACCCTCCCTGTTGTCGACTCCCAGTCAATGAGTGCCACATCAGGTGGACTCGGTACGATCACAAATCCTGTGTTCTCCGTTCTCGAGTCTGATTCAAAGTATGGTTCTCAGCCTACACGTACATCTAATGTTCACTCCCCAGTTAAGCAGTCTCTCCAAAAGCCGAAGCGAGCAACAATTTGCAGATCTGGTATTTATCCCCTGCATCTAGCCCCGTACTAGTACCCCCAGTTCCCATCCCGCATTCTGCTGTACCTAGAGTTTAATACACCATCGTTCTCGGAAGCATTGGCAGCACAGAGTGAAATATGTAAATATATGAGTGGGTGCGAAATTGTAATGCAATCTCATATGTGCTCACATGCGGTCGTATTACATGAGATCCACCAGGTACAAGAGGATATGACCCAATGTGACCATATACTACCTCTGAAAAAAATATCCTACTGTGTGAGATGGGGTTGTGCCCCGTCATACTGCGTTTGTCTCATTTTACTAGCCAGTTGTGAGCTGGTGTGACATCGTCTGATTTCTCTGACCAGTCCTACCTCGTCACACCAGGTCACACCACGTCATGTCCAGTTTTCACTGGGCCTAACATCTCATCATCTACACCGGATCCCACATCAAATCATTCAGCGACGATATTCCAACGTCTTTGGCGAGCGCCAACGCTACTTCGTACGATATTCCACATTTGAACATAGGTGGTCCATCCATCTTCTCCATCGGACTCATGCGGTGCAGGGCCCGCATGAACGCGAGCTGTGAGATCTAGGAACGTAGTTAGTATGTCTACAGGGTATGTGCAGGGCCATCACTTGCAGCAGCATATACGTGTATCCGACCAATCTCCATATCGGTATACTCCCCAGGCAGCACGAATCGATGGTCGAATGGCCACGAGTCGACGTCATGTTCCTCCAATAAGGCCCCGAGAATGGCTAGTAGCCGGTCAAGCGGGAACGTAGAAGGACCTAACAGTCTCTGGGAAACCTGCCAATTTGCACGTTGATGTCCACCGAAGTCATGAACGATAGACTGGACCTACAGCGGAGTTCTTGATTGTGCCCCCTTTCGTCGATGGCGTATTTCTACGTCGTCTTTTCTTCCGCTCCGACGTTCCTCTGCCGAATATTCTCATATCGCTCTTCGCCGGATTAGTCGACGCCAAGAACGCCGCGATGAGAATGAACTTGGAAAAGCGAGGCAAATTTGCTATCCTAGCAACTGACTTCCTCGCGTTCTCTCTCGTGCTCCCAGGCTGTGTCTCAGGCAGACTTTCGGTGGGATCCCAGTCATTCTCCGAGGCCCAGTCTGCTGCATTTGTCAGGCGCGGATAGAGCGTCTCCAATGCATGGGTAAATGACGATGAGAAATACTTGAATAACCGTAAACGACCGTCCGTGTTAGGCAGCTGGATGTCAAGCTCATGGCCCCCGTCTATATCTGGGTCGTCGTCACCCTGCTGACAGACTACAGGTTTGACGAAACCAGGCCAACGGGCTGCAGCGATGTACTGAAGCTCGATGGGATCGCTCGTGTAGAGTGAGATGGTACCATATACCATTTCCGCGTAGTGCTCGTACAGCGATAACAAGCCTGGATGGTAAGCCATGCTTTGCTCCCCAGACGACTGGATGTTCTCAGACGTGTGTCGGAAGGCGGATACCAGTCGTTGAATGATGTCTAGACCATCGTTTCTAAACCTGAGTATTTTGGAATTCCTCGATATTCGTACCTGGTTTCGTCAGTGGCTCAACGTCCAAGAAATAGGGATCCGGTGCAGCCCCGAGCGGTGGTCGGAGATCCTCCCAATGCAAGGATGACAACAGAATGACAGTAACCCTGACGCGTGCCTGCGAAAAGGACGTTAATCGACGGCGCCCTTGGGTAGGGGTGAGATATGACAACGCCAGATGCCATGTGTGGGAGAGAAAGACCCGGACTGACCAACTCGGCCAAACGCGATAGGGGAACGATGAGCTCGGGTAGATTCTCACACAGTCGCTCCGCACGTTCAATGAAGATGACCATGGAGGGTTCTTCAGTGGAGGTTGTCTTGGCTTTAGCCTTGCCTTTGCCTTTGCTCTTTCCCCCGCTCGGCTGGTGTGTCCCATGTTCTGCAGAGAGTCTTCTGAGACCATGAAGAAAGCTGTCGATGCTATCGTTATATTTCACGCCGTCCTCTCCCGGCCACGTCTGACATCCGCTTTCCCATGTGGGCTTCCATCCTGCGAGAGCGTTGAGGATGGTATCGTAGAAGACGCGTGCGTGGAAGCAGGTGACTGCATTAACCCGAGCATAGCACGTCGGAGGAAAGTCTGAACCCTGAGGAATTTCGCGGAATATGGCGTCCACGACGGACGCGGTGACACGCGGGTTGTTCGCGTCGGCGATGTAAATGAACGGCGGCAAGCGTGCGGACGCGAGCGTGCAGAGGTGGGAAATGAAAGCCTCGTAGCCCGGCTGGCTTTGAGACAGCCTCGAAACGAACGCGTCAAAGTCGTCCATTGCCACCATCGAAACAGACACGCCGTGCTTGAGGAGATTGTTTGGCCTTGTTTACGACGAGACACTGCTGACTAATACATGATATTGGATGTCGGTAGTCACCTCCACCGCCAACCACGATGGGGAAGCTGAACATTGCCCACCATAAATCTTATCACCCTTACCGGAGGGACAACATCGAACGTGTACGAAAAGATGAAGAGGAAGCTGCAAGACAAGAAGCCGAGAAGGAGGGCAGGATGGCGGTTGCGGATGCTGAAGCCAGACTCGGTCTTCTGCGAGAACGGGCTGGGCTAGGCACGACGGACGACAAGGGGAAAGGAAAGGCAGTCGAAGGCGGAACAAATACCCTCACTTCAGCTATAGGCACCACTGGAAAACACATCAACCTCTTTGAAGACCTGGAACAGGTACGTCCTCGTCCGATCCGTCACGGATGTTGCAGTGCTGAATGCATCGGGTCTATTAGCAAGAGCTCATGATCGCCGCGCGAGCAAGCAAGAAGACGACACAGTCCGAGGTTGAGAAAGGCGTAGCTCTGGCGCCAAGTGCGAAGGACCTCAGCCCATGGTACACCGACAAGCGAGCCGGCAAACAGACCGAGGAAGAGAACGGAAACAATCAAGATGAAAAAAGGTCAGAATACAAAACAGTATTTTGAATTACAATAACGTGAACGCATCGTGGTATACTAGAATGCGGGATATGGCCTTCAAGACGAAAAACGATCCACTGACTGCAATAACTCAACAATTGGCAGCACACTCGTCACCATCCAACGACACACGTTCCGCCCCTCCAAATCATCGTTCAAAGAACAAGCGCTTCCCGCGTAACCCGGATCCTCCCCCGCCGCCGCCGCCCCCACAACCGAGACAGTTAGATCCCGCAAGCGAACGTCTTAAACGCGAATCATCAGAACGGGAGCGTGCGCTTGCTCTCATTCGTAAAAAGAAGCGTGAAATGGCGGGCAGTGAAACCCCTAGCACGGTGCATGGTGGAATGGATGGTGGGTATGGTGACGTATTTAATCGGCGTGAGGTGGAGGAGGCTCACGCGCAGAGGGACCGATGGAAAAGGAGGCATTGGTAGAGCCATATATCGTCGGAGGAACAGCCGCGATTTCCGTGATTTCGCACAACCTCGTAGGGTCCTGTGGGTCAGCTACTGGGCCTGTGACGTCGAGGCTGGCCTATAGGTTCGGAAGACAGTATTGGTCACCAATCATACGATGGACGATACCACCATTGATCAGATGCACGTCCAGATGAGAGCACCCTCAACGCCGTACTTCGGTGTGCGGAGGCGTGGAAAGTCGGTGGACATATCTAAAAAGGGACGCCTTTGAATTTCGTTGCCGGATCGTCGCATGTAACATGTCCGGAACGAGAGAAAGCGCGGATACTGGTAATCTCGTTCTCAATGCCCAAGTGTTTGACTGCATACGTCGTTTCTCATAGCAAGTGGACGAGTTGCTATCCAGCTGCCAACTCGCCCCGCGTGACATGAATCGTCTGCAGAGCAAATTCCATCCAACACAATGCGTAGTGGACTATCAAGTCTACAGCCCTGTACAAAACTCTCATCGCGACCGCCATCATTTACGCAACCGCCGATCTGTAAAACCTAAGCGCTCAATTCAAAAACTGTAGGAAGCACATGTCGTAATCTGGTACGGTTCACTGATGCGTAATGTCAGGCTGATCACAGATACAGCAACGATACCGGTAGTCCTCTTCCGGCATAGCGACTCCCGGATGTAACTTTGCCCAGGCAAGCCTCTCGTCCACCCGCTCCTCCTTATATTTTGAAGCCCAAGAACCAACTCGAAGTGGTAGCCAGAGCCTAAAATGTCGGAATAGTTTTCCATGCTTATACAGCACACTCCACTCCTCGCTGTCCATGACCCTCCAGAAGGTCTCGCGTAATTCCTTTCTGTCCTCAGCGAAGCCACCCTCAAAACTCCCCTCTTGATCACCGGGATCCTGTAGCCATGCGGGAATGACGGCACACTCCCAAAGAGGCGCGATGGTTGCTCCTGCGAAATCGATGAGACTTGTCACATCACCGGACTTCTCGTCGATCTGTCGAGCAAGATGTTAATCTCAGGCAAATACGCTGTCGGAAACAAGGATACCATAATATTTGACAGGCGGAAATCGTCGAGGTGCAGCGAAAAAGGTTGCTCCGGCGTACTTATTGGTCCACCGGGTTGATGATTCCCAGGATAGACAGAGCACAGTTCGAGAGCCTTGCGAAGGACACGTTCTCCACGTTCAAGCCGACTTACAGCCGACTCGTCATCCGCCTCTTCATCCGACTCTTCATCTGACTCTTCATCTGACTCTTCATCTGACTCTTCATCTGAGTCTTCATCTGAGTCTTCATCTGAGTCTTCATCTGCCTCTTCATCCGCCTCTTCATCCGCCTCCTCCATTTCCGCCAAAACCGTAGAGTGATACCGGGAGATAATGTGGAGTTCAGCGCGGAGGAAGCTCTGGAGATATTCAGTGGTATTTGAAAAGGGTCCACGATATTGAGAAAGCTCGGTGTGCGATGGAGGATCTGCGTCGGGCACGCGGATAATGCCGTCTACGGTACGAAAGAAGGGTAGACTAACGATGGGTCCGACGTAGACGTCGTCTTTCGAAGGGGAGGAGAGATAGAGGGATCCTGCACGATCGAAACGTAATGAAAACATAGCCTTGAGGTACTGCGTAACTTGAGATACAGTACGCTCTTTGGCACTCGTAGAGAGGGCATGCCATTTCCTGTTAGCAGAAATACCTGGCATCTTGAATACCAGTGTCAAATTAGAAGATATCACGGTACGCGGAACTGACCTTTTGCATGATGATATACTCAGCCCCAACGGGGTTGGAGGCATCAGAATTCCAGACGTAAACCTGAGGAACGGGGATCTGCGTTTTTGAGGCAAGGTATTTGAGAGTTGCAACCTACTCATCAAGACATCAGCGAAAAAATGTAGCCGATCTGCAAATAATCTGTTGCAGACCTCTGACTCTAGCTTGTCCTTGGGAAAGGCAGGCGCCGCCACACGAACCACACCGAGCACCGTTCCATCTTTCCGCAGAGCTTCGTACACCTATAGCGAAGAAAAAAAGTCAGGATGAAACGCGCGTGCGAATTCCGGCTTGTATCAACCTTGTGATAACCACCCTCCGCTAACTTTTTAAGATGACAAGCTTCGCCGAAGTGGGAGTCGACTGCAACGCCTAACTGATACAGACTGAAAGTGTCGGGGTGTGCTAGTTCATCGTCGTAAGCAAACGTCGATATTGCATCGTCTTCAGCCATTGCAGGATCATAGAAACCATGGCACGACCATGAACTGGAGCCAACTTTATAGATCAGCAAAAGTGGCCAAACCTAGCTAGACCTAGTAAGCCTCGGAGGAGCCTGGTGATTCTGGTAGCACCTAGCTAGTCCTTGCATTGTTGTGCTAGATCTAGCAGAATTGAACGAGAAGTGAACACACCATGCTAGATCTTGTAAAGTCTAACAAGAAAGTAGTGTATCTAGCAAGACTTAGCAAGACCTAGCTTACCGTGCCAGATTGCTCTTGTTCCCCCTTCCAGCTCTAGTAAGACCTAGTTTACCGTACCACAGAGTCCATTAGTACCCAAATACAAACCACAGTTGGTGCGCCATGACTTGGAAAAATTATGGGCTTTCCGGTGATTTCCGAAAATTTCAATCCCAGTGTCAACTCTGCGTCATCCCCATCGCTTCCGTTGGGAGTGTGAGGGCGCATTCCGAGTGTCGGTATAATCCAAGGCATTATTAGGGGCGGGTGTGACCATTAAACAGATTACCGGCTTGGCCTGGCGTGAACGTGAGCGGTGATTTCAACCAACAGACCTAGATTAATTCTGGTTGGAAAACTCTTGGAAACTTGCATCATAGTATGGTCGCCACCTCGTTTGACTTCCTCGTCAAGCCATCTGTGCGATCGTACAGTGGTCCTGCTGCCGAAGATGGTTGAGCTGGCCGTGTGATAAGCAAGAGACTTTTGGACTTACACCTTGATCTTTCACTAACATCATGGACCCCCCTTTCGCGAAGGAAGTCCCAAGTTTGATTTGACTCATGTTCGCCATTATCAATTTCTATTTTGTGATTCTGCGCCAGCCAACATCAGAGCGAAACGTATCAGCACGTTGCAACTCACCCTGCTACCCTGTGAGGCTAAGTGAGGACCAATGGACATCTTGTCATCGTGGCAGTCGCTTTGGTGTCTGTGTATTAGCATAACCAAACAACAACCTTGCGAGTAAGACTAGAAGGAAGGTGCTCTCTGAGGTTCGCAACGATGGCCTTGTGATTTCCCACCACGCAAGTATGACTCATGCACACCCGGGGCATTCTGTCGTGCTCGACTCCAGCCATTTGCGATTCTCTTCGTCCTCCTTGTGCTGTGTTACCATACGTTGCACACTTGTTCGACCGTAATGCCGTTCAAGTCTAATTCGCTCATCTTCCGAAGCTGCAAGATATGCAAGGATGATCTTGGATGTTAGGGGCAGCGGACCATGCCTGAGCGATGTAGTGTAGCCGAAAGCGAAGGACGTGGTTATGGGGATGACGTACCAAGTCCGTTTACAAACGGAGCAAAAGGAGTATCCGCACGAGTGACATTCCCGAAGTCGTCCCCAAGTGGATTCGTCGTCCTCTATAATGGCCGCAGTTGTCGCCCTCGGGACGGGTTCCTGGCAGTATTCCATCGGACAGTGGACCGTTGTGGGATCTAACATCCTCGCCTCTAGCCACACGATTCCAAAGGCTAGTCATTCGTACATACCTCTCTCCAAGTCCCGCTTTCTTCTGAGCCATCGCCATCGCTTCACTTCCTCCTCCGACAGTACCGCCCTTAATTCATCTTCTGTTGCTTCACAGAACCCTCCATTACTCTCGCAGCCGACCTCAGGACAACCTACTCGAGCGACCTCTCCCTCTCGTACATGTAAACCCCACATGTCCGCCAAACATGCCTTGCGAAACACATGACCACCCTAGGTGCAGACGGTATAAACCCTTTCTTGATGTAAGACGTATCCCACGAGGGTACGACATCTGTGCGAACGCCGTATACTGCTGTCCTGTTGCATGTGCACGTAGCAAGGGCAATAAAAGCGCAGGGCTCGGATGCTGTATCATCCTACAATGCATAGCGGACTGTCAAGTCTACGTAAGCCCTGTACGAAACTTTCATCGAGACTGCCATCATTTACACAACTGTAATGTCTGATCACAGGTATAGCAACGACATCTTCACATAGCTAGTAGTAGTAGACCTCGTCCGGCATAGGGACTCCCGGATGTAACTTTGCCCAGGCAAGCCTCTCGTCCACCCACTTCTCCATATAATCCGCGGCCCAAGGACGAACTCTAAGTGTCAGCCGGAGTCTAAAGTGTCGGTATAGCTTTCCGTGCTCGTACAGCGTACTCCACTCCTCGCTGTCCATGACCTTCCGAAAGATCTCTCGCAATTTTTCTCTATCCTCAGCGGGGCCACCCTCATAGGCCCCCTCCTGATCTTCGGGATCCTGTATCCATGGAGGAAAGACGGCGCACTCCCAAAGAGGTGCGATGGTAGCCCCTTCGAAATCGATGAGACTTGTCACATCACCGGATTCCTCGTCGATCTGTCGCGCAAGATGTTAATCTCAGGCAAGGACGCGTTAGAGACAAGCATACCATAATATTTGACAAGCGGAAATCGTCGAGGCGTAGGGAAAAAGGTTTCTCCGGCGTACTTATTGGTCCACCGGGTTGATGATTCCCAGGATAGACCGAGCACAGTTCGAGAGCCTTGCGAATACCACGTTCTCCAAGTTCAAGCCGACTCGCAGCGACCTCTTCATCTGCTTCCTTCATTTCCGCTAAAACCGTGGAGCGATACCGGGATATAAAGTGCAGCTCAGCGCGGAGGAAGCTCTGGAGATATTCAGTGGCATTTGAAAACGGTCCGCGATATTGAGAAAGCTCGGTGTACGATGGAGGGTCTGCGTCGGGCACGCGGATAATACCGTCTGAGGCACGAAAGAAGGATACGCTGACGATGGGTCCGACGTAGACGTCGTCTTCCGAAGGGGAGGAGAGATAGAGAGATCCTGCACGATCGAAACGTAATGAAAACATAGCCTTGAGGTATTCCGCAACTTGAGACACCGTACGCTCTTTCGCACTCATCGAGAGGGTATCCCATATCGTGTTAGCAGAAACACCTGGCATCTTGAATACGGGCGTCAAGTTAGAAGATATCACGGTACGCAGAACTGACCTTTTGCATGATGATATACTCAGCCCCAACGGGGTTGGCCGCATCCGAATTCCACGCGTAAACCTGAGGGACGGGGATCTGCGTTTTTGAGGCGAGGTATTTGAGAGTTGCAACCTATTCATCGAGACATCAGCAAAAATGTAGCCGATCTGCGTTTGAACTGTTGCAGACCTCTGACTCTAGCTTGTCCTTGGGAAACGCGGGCGCCGCCACACGAACGACGCCGAGCACCGCTCCATCTTTCTGCTGAACTTCGTACACCTATAGCGAAGATAAAAAAAAAGTCACGATGAAATGCGTGCGCGAATTCGGGCTCGTATCAACCTTGTGATAACCACCCTCCGCTAGCTTTTTAAGATGACAAGCTTCGCCGAAGTGGGAGTCGACTGCAACGCCTAACTGATACAGACTGAAGGTATCGGGAACTGCTTTATCGTCACCGTCGTAAGAAAACGTCGATACTGCATCGTCTTCAGCCATTGCGGGATCATAGAAACCACGTCACGATGGAAGGGAGCCCACTTTTATACATGTAGCTGAATCTGGCATGTGACCAAAACTGTAGATAAGCGATCGGCGCCCTACAAAAATAACGCTGATTGCGGTACTACGTAGGCACAGTCCACAAAGGTTTCATCACCACACTATTCGTACAAGTCTTTCGATGGAAAACAAAAGTGCAGAGTATTCTGAGTGACATTGGACAGAAGGTAGGAGGGCATACTGGAACGGTATCCCCATAACACAACAGCAATGGGTGTAGCGCTGCGAGTAGTGTTAGAAAAGAAAAGATAAAAAGGAACAAAATATATTAAAAAATACGTACATCACGGTCTCTTCGCAACCTGTGCAGCGCCGTGTTCACACGAGGAGCAACTCTGATTTTTATTGTGAATAAATGGCGAGTGCTGGACCAGTACCGTTTTCCCAGATTTCGTTGTCGCAGTAATTACGCCACCTGGACATACGACGGAGCACTTTGTGCAATATCCGTCGTCTTGTATTTGTCTGGTTGATTTCCCACACTTGCAGTGGTGCGTAAGTGGGAAAGGGGGCATGATGAGTTGCAGAACAGAGGTCAGAAAGGGATGCAAATATATACCTCGTGCAAGAATCATATCTGGGTGCGGGTGCGGTCATCAACTAGACCACCTCGTGTATGGTCGGTCGAGCTCGCTTGAAGGTTGGAGGGGGCCCTGGCATGAGCGGACCCACACACAGAAATTCTGATTAGAGGGCGCCCTGGCGTGAGTGGACCCACACACAGAAATTCTGGTTAGAAGGTGCCCCTGCGTGAGTGGACCCACACACAGAAATTCTGATTAGAGGGTGCCCTGGCGTGAGCGGACCTACTAGTACACACACGGAAATTCTGGTTAGAGCCCTGGCGCGAGCGGACCTACACACAGAAATTCTGGTTAGAAGATTCTTGGAAACTTGCGTAATTCAGTGTGGGCGCTGCAGATGATCGAACTGGCTGTCATGATAAGCAAGGGTTTTGGACTTCACCTTGGTCCTTCACTAGGATTTGGACAAGTTCCCGCCCCGCAAACGCTTCTGCGACACCAACCACACACGCAAGCTTTCTAGAGGAATACTACTTCACCTTGCAAATTTCTCGCACTAGGTAGGGGATAGTATAATCCGCCGAGTCGGAGTTTGTACCAAGACGTGTGACTACCTGCGTTACTTCTTGTCACACTTGTGTGATTGCTGACTTCTGGGGCTGCCGAATGCGTGGTACCGGATAGTATTAGAAGGTTCTCCAATGACGGGCAAGACATGATCAGAATGTGTTTGCACGTTTGAATGGGTTTACCACACCGATATGACGGGTCGTCTGTTGGAACGAAGGTGAAGTAGTAGTAGTAGTTCCTCTGGAAAGCTTGCGTGTGACGTGTGACGTCTGGTATGACATTGAAGAAGTCGGTCTGTAGGTTGTGCGGTTGGTGTCGCAGAAGCGTTTGCGGGGCGGGAACTTGTCCAAATCCTAGTGAAGGACCAAGGTGAAGTCCAAAACCCTTGCTTATCATGACAGCCAGTTCGATCATCTGCAGCGCCCACACTGAATTACGCAAGTTTCCAAGAATCTTCTAACCAGAATTTCTGTGTGTGTACTAGTAGGTCCGCTCACGCCAGGGCACCCTCTAATCAGAATTTCTGTGTGTGGGTCCACTCACGCAGGGGCACCTTCTAACCAGAATTTCTGTGTGTGGGTCCACTCACGCCAGGGCGCCCTCTAATCAGAATTTCTGTGTGTGGGTCCGCTCATGCCAGGGCCCCCTCCAACCTTCAAGCGAGCTCGACCGACCATACACGAGGTGGTCTAGTTGATGACCGCACCCGCACCCAGATATGATTCTTGCACGAGGTATATATTTGCATCCCTTTCTGACCTCTGTTCTGCAACTCATCATGCCCCCTTTCCCACTTACACACCACTGCAAGTGTGGGAAATCAACCAGACAAATACAAGACGACGGATATTGCACAAAGTGCTCCGTCGTATGTCCAGGTGGCGTAATTACTGCGACAACGAAATCTGGGAAAACGGTACTGGTCCAGCACTCGCCATTTATTCACAATAAAAATCAGAGTTGCTCCTCGTGTGAACACGGCGCTGCACAGGTTGCGAAGAGACCGTGATGTACGTATTTTTTAATATATTTTGTTCCTTTTTATCTTTTCTTTTCTAACACTACTCGCAGCGCTACACCCATTGCTGTTGTGTTATGGGGATACCGTTCCAGTATGCCCTCCTACCTTCTGTCCAATGTCACTCAGAATACTCTGCACTTTTGTTTTCCATCGAAAGACTTGTACGAATAGTGTGGTGAATGGTGATGAAACCTTTGTGGACTGTGCCTACGTAGTACCGCAATCATCAGCGTTATTTTTGTAGGGCGCCGATCGCTTATCTACAGTTTTGGTCACATGCCAGATTCAGCTACATGTATAAAAGTGGGCTCCCTTCCATCGTGACGTGGTTTCTATGATCCCGCAATGGCTGAAGACGATGCAGTATCGACGTTTTCTTACGACGGTGACGATAAAGCAGTTCCCGACACTTTCAGTCTGTATCAGTTAGGCGTTGCAGTCGACTCCCACTTCGGCGAAGCTTGTCATCTTCAAAAGCTAGCGGAGGGTGGTTATCACAAGGTAGATACGAGCCCGAATTCGCGCACGCGTTTCAAATCGTGACTTTTTTTTTCTTCGTTATAGGTGTACGAAGTGCAGCAGAAAGATGGAGCGGTGCTTGGCGTCGTTCGTGTGGCGGCACCTGCCTTTCCCAAGGACAAGCTAGAGTCAGAGGTCTGCAACAGTTCAAACGCAGATCGGCCGCATTTTTGCTGATGTCTCGATGAATAGGTTGCAACTCTCAAATACCTCGCCTCAAAAACGCAGATCCCCGTCCCTCAGGTTTACGCGTGGAATTCGGATGCGGCCAACCCCGTTGGGGCTGAGTATATCATCATGCAAAAGGTCAGTTCTGCGTACCGTGATATCTTCTAACTTGACGCCCGTATTCAAGATGCCAGGTGTTTCTGCTAACACGATATGGGATACCCTCTCGATGAGTGCGAAAGAGCGTACTGTGTCTCAAGTTGCGGAATACCTCAAGGCTATGTTTTCATTACGTTTCGATCGTGCAGGATCTCTCTATCTCTCCTCCCCTTCGGAAGACGACGTCTACGTCGGACCCATCGTCAGTGTACCCTTCTTTCGTGCCTCAGACGGTATTATCCGCGTGCCCGACGCAGACCCTCCATCGTACACCGAGCTTTCTCAATATCGCGGACCGTTTTCAAATGCCACTGAATATCTCCAGAGCTTCCTCCGCGCTGAGCTGCACTTTATATCCCGGTATCGCTCCACGGTTCTAGCGGAAATGAAGGAAGCAGATGAAGAGGTCGCTGCGAGTCGGCTTGAACTTGGAGAACGTGGTATTCGCAAGGCTCTCGAACTGTGCTCGGTCTATCCTGGGAATCATCAACCCGGTGGACCAATAAGTACGCCGGAGAAACCTTTTTCACTACGCCTCGACGATTTCCGCTTGTCAAATATAATGGTATGCTTGTCTCTAACGCGTCCCTGCCTGAGATTAACATCTTGCGCGACAGATCGACGAGGAATCCGGTGATGTGACAAGTCTCATCGATTTCGAAGGGGCTACCATCGCGCCTCTTTGGGAGTGCGCCGTCTTTCCTCCATGGATACAGGATCCCGAAGATCAGGAGGGGGCCTATGAGGGTGGCCCCGCTGAGGATAGAGAAAAATTGCGAGAGATCTTTCGGAAGGTCATGGACAGCGAGGAGTGGAGTACGCTGTACGAGCACGGAAAGCTATACCGACACTTTAGACTCCGGCTGACACTTGTAGTTCGTCCTTGGGCCGCGGATTATATGGAGAAGTGGGTGGACGAGAGGCTTGCCTGGGCAAAGCTACATCCGGGAGTCCCTATGCCGGACGAGGTCGAATACTACTACTTAGCTGTGTGAAGGTGTCGTTGCTATACCTGTGATCAGACATTAGAGTTGCGTAAATGATGGCAGTCGCGATTAAAGTTTTGTACAAGGCTGCACACTCGACAGTCCGCTATGCATTCCCTTTTACTAAAATCACCAACTAGCCCCGGGATATTTCCACTGACTTTCCACGCCTCCGCACGCTGAATGTGGTATCGTCCTTCATAGGATTGGTGACCAATACTGCCTTCCAAACCTACAAGCCAGCTTCGACGTTGCAGGTGCAGTAGCTGACCCACAGGACCCTACGAGGTTGTGCAAAATCACGGAAATCACGGCTGTTCCTCCGACGATATGGCTCTACCAATGCCTCTTTTTCCATCGGTCCCTCTGGGCGTGAGCCTCCTCCACCTCACGCCGATTGACTCATACGTCGCCATAGCCACCATCCATCCCACCGTGCACGGTGCTAGGGGTTTCCCCCCCTGCCATTTCTCGCTTCTTTTTACGAGGGCAAGCGCAGGCTCCCGTAGGATCACATAGAAACCATGGCACGATGAACTGGAACCAACTTTATACAAGTCTGTTTCGAGTCTGGGTCTGAAAAAAGTAATCAAACATAGATAAGCAAGTCGCCGCGAATGTACATGTATGACACGACAAAATCTGCGGTACCAGTCCATTTCATCAGGACACTATTCGTACACCTTCGTGAAAACCAACAAGTCGGTGACACTGCAAAGACGGTAAGGGGGCATATTGGAATGGCATCCACCCCACTAAAACAACACCAACGGGCATAGCGCTACGAGTAGTGTTGGAAAAAAAAGGAACAAAGTATGTTGAAAAATACGTACGTTACGGTCTCCTCGAAATCTCTTCAGCGATGAACTCGCACCGGGGACAACTCTGACCTGCTGTGTGAACGAACGCCGCATGCTCGACCTGCACCACAAGCCCAGACCTCGTTGTCGCAGTAACGCCACCTGAACATACGGCGGAGCATTTCTTGCAGTATCCCGAGGTGTGTAATTTGCCACATCGGCAGTGGTGTTCACTTGGGAATGGAGGCATGATAAATCCTAGAATAAAGAATTCAAAACGGGACGCAAATATATAGACAGTACCTCGTAGCTGTGGTCAAGAATCATATCTAGACGCGGGTGTGATCATCAAACAGACTACAGCTTGGAGGGTGGCGTGAACGTGAGCGGTGATTTCAGCCAACGGACTTAGAATTCCGGTCGCCACCTCGTTTGACTGCCTCGTCCAGCCATCCGGGCAGTGGTACAATGGGCCTGCTGCCGAAGATGGTCGAGCTGGCTGAGCGATAAGCGAGAGTTTCGGACTTACACTTTGGTCCTTCACCACAACATATAGACCCCCCTTCGCGAAGAAGGAAATCTCAAGTTTGATTCAATTCACGCCAGTCCACGTTCGCCGTTATCAATTTCTGTTTTGTGATTCTGCGCCAGCCAACATCAGAGCGAAACGTATCAAGACGTTGCAACTCACCCTGTTACCCCGCGAGGCTGAGTGAGGACTAACGGACATCTTCTCATCGTAACAGTCGCTTTGGTGTCTGTGTGTTAGCATAACGAAAAACCCATGCGAGTAAGACTAGAAGGAATTCGCAACGATGCCCTCGTAACTTCCCGGAGGATTCCACCACGCAAGTATGAGAATGCGCCACGATTAGGCGGGGGATTAAACTATGAAAGACATCCGCCAATCTAGAAAATAAGCATACACCGGAAAGTTGGGTGCCTTCCAAAAATTCGAGAGTTGAGTAACAACCTGACAAGACGACTAGATGAATTCAAATGCCTCTATTGGCTGCCAACCATCCTCTGCGCTCGGCACGAAATCGAATAATCTCGAAAAACAGCTCGTTCCAGGCGTTGAAAAGTGTTGGTACGGATCCTTCGCTGATATCCTGTTCCCACAGCGGTAACAGAAGTGGGTCTTGCACTTTGAGCACGTCATCTAGGGGAAGGATGGAGGTAGCTGAGAGCACGATCGTACTTTGAATCGGGTGACGTACGTGATTGCAGCCCATACTCTTCTCGACGCGTAATGCACATCCGGGACATTCTGTCGTGCTCGACTCCAACCATTTGCGATTCTCTTCGTCCTCCTTGTGCTGTCTTACCATACGTTGTACGCTTGTTCGACCGTAGTGCCGCTCAAGTCTAATTCGCTCATCTTCCGAAGCTGCAAGATATGCAAGGATGATCTTGGATGTTACGGGTAGGGGACATGGAGTGTGCGGGCCGTGCCTGAGGGGTGTAATCTAGCCGAAAGCGAAGGACGTGATTATAAGGAAGACGTACCAAGTCCGTTTACAAACGGAGCAAAAGGAGTATCCACACGAGTGACACTCCCGAAGTCGCCCCCAGGTGGATTCGTCGTCCTCTATAATGGCCGCAGTTGTCGCCCTCGGGACGGGTTCCTGGCAGTATTCCATCGGACAGTGGACCGTCGTGGGATCTAACATCCTCGCATCTGATCACACGATTCCAAAGGCTAGTCATTCGTACATACCTCTCTCCAAGTCCCGCTTTCTTCTGAGCCACCGCCATCGCTTCACTTCCTCCTCCGACAGTACCGTCCTCACTTCATCTTCTGTTGCCTCGCGGAACCCTCCATTACTCTCGCAGCCGACTTCTGGACAACCTACTCGAGCGACCTCTCCTTCTCGTACATGTAAACCCCACATGCCCGCCAGACATGCCTTGCAAAACACATGACCACATCCTAGGTGCAGACAGTATAAACCCTTTCTTGATGTGAGACATATCCCACAAGGGTACGACATCTGTGCAAACGCCTTATACTGTTGTCCTGTTGCATGTGCACGTAGCAAGGGCAATAAAAGCGCAGGGCTCGGATGTGGTATGCTAATGGAGAGAGAAACGGACGACCATAGCCGTCAGCGTGAAATCGAACGTGAGTTGGCGCACCGTCAGTGCGCTTGAACGCACCCTATGCGTCCATTCCGACCAGCCAATCCTATCGAAGTAAGAAATTCACCGTTGCGTATCCACTCGACCCAGGTGTAGAGTATGCCAGTGCCTCCGCCAGAGACTGCGTCTCCACCCATATCCGTCCACATCTCCATCATCTGCCTCCTCATCTCCTCGATCATCCTCGGTGGCACCCACCCGGAGACTGCTCGTACTGCGATGACCTCAGCAGGAGAGTGTGTAGGGTACGAGGGTGGGAGGGTGATATCGAGGAGAAGAGGAGGCAGATTGGAGAGGAGGACGGATATGGGGGAGACAGTTGGTGTTGAATTACATGAACGCTCATACTTGTCGGCCGCAGAATCTAGTAGTGCCGGTTGCACAGGGTCGGCAGGCCCAGTTGTAGTGTTATATGACTCGTGTAGTATTGGAACGATCTCGATCTGTCTTTCCGAATCAAGTTCGACTGGCACTTCAAGCCTGACAGCCCCATTGGAGTTGGAGGTACAGATGGTTGGATGGATTGCCTACGGTATGGAAGAAAGGTGGGTAGCGTGTGGGTTGACAAAGCAGGGACGCCCACCTGCAGTACTTCCCATTCTTCTACTTGCAATTCGTGACAGATTTCCAGGTCGTCTTCACAGTACGACGACGATTTAGTGTCATTTAGTGAGATTGTCATGTTTGTAGGCGTCTTGCAAGTTGAGAGAACAAGCCAAGAATCCACATTTGACTTTGGAAGCACAGGAGTGTGCACCCCTCTGCTTAGTCAGCGGAGCGAACGGGTTTCCGGTGGCAGTGCACACAGCCACTGAAATCTAAAGGACTCGCGGCACCGGTGAGTTGCTTCTTATCTTCCTCCGCAGTTGTATTCGTGGTGTTAAGATCACCCCCGGATGGCGATCGATTCGCTACTGCCGCGAATGACTGCGATTTCCACTTCTACAGCCCCCACGGTGTCAACATCTTGTTCGATTCTTGTCATCAGGTCATCCGATGGCCAGCAACTGTTCCTAGCGAGCGATCGCAAAATCACCTGTTTCAACATATCCAAGTCTTCGTTTTCATAATGGTAAATTCACGGAAGTTAGTCTCTTGGATGTCCCATGAGAAGATTGGTCGCAGTACTACCAATCTGCCTGTGGGACATCGTCGTGCACTGCACACATCTACAGCATTGCTCTCTTACTCCGCGGGGAATATGTTGGATGTTGAAACGGCAAGAACATCGCGATTTATAATCTGATATGTCCTTCCTGGTGGGTGTTTCGCTCATGATGTATGTCCATCCTCATGTGCTACGTAACGCCGTAATCCGTTGGCAGCTCCATGTCATTTAGCATCTGCTCGTACAGGTGAATGGCGAGACCCTCAAATTTCATCTCAGGGTGATCCAACGAACACTGAAATGCTCTTATCAGAGGAGATCGCGAGCGATTTGAACCCTATCTACTGCCTGCTAGCGAGGCGTGCTCTTATACGAGCAGCTTTGAGTTATCTGGTGCTTGCGATAGAGGTTGGCATCCTCGTGATTTGTGGCATGCGCGGTTCAGTGATAACTAGGCAATGGGACCAAGTGATATTGGGCGGTTTGGCACTCACTGGATTTGGCGCGATTAACCCACATCAGTCACGGCTTTTCCCATCGACGATGACACAGTCACATTAGAATGCTTTCATCCTCCCTCACGCTTATCTGAATCTGTCGCGAGCACTCACATTCTCAGATCTATCCTCCATCTAATTGTTTGTTGTTCCCAGGGTTCCTAGGGATTCGACCGAAATGCAAAAGGTCTGGTGAGTATCGCTCGGCCTAAGACATCTTGACCTGCTGCCTGCTAGACGCACCTTCAGTGACAGCTTTGGCGGATTCGTCTGCAATTCGAACAAGCTTTTCAATTTGATACTTCATCCTGTGCTCTCCATGACTCTGATGGTCTCTAAGACTACACGCCCTTCGATCATCATGAAGTCGACCAGATCGCTGATGCCAGACCCGCGTGTCAGTGGTACTAAAAGGGTTAGACGGAGGTGTCCTGTCTTCCATGGGATCGCTTATGGCTCGGTGCACAAAAGAACAAGGGGTTGAATGTATGACATAATGAGGTGATGCTTCCAAGGTAGCAGAGGTATGCCATCCGTCATATTCGTTGCATCCGAAGAAGCCTGTCTAACAAATGTGTGTATTAGCAAACGTCACACGGATATCACCAAGGACGATGTACTTGTCCTTGAGAGGCTGTATAAGTTCCCCGTACCAGCAGTCATTCCGTCCAAAGCCAAGCAAATATGTGAGGTATTAGCCATACCTGGGAGTACCGTTTATAATAAGGTGTAGATTGTGCGCCTTTGAGGCGGAAGGCGATCACGAAATTTGGCGACGGATATGAATGACTCTTTGTCTTCAAGTGGGGCACCCTATCTACAGATGCACGGTTTCTAGACAAAAAGGAGAATAATGGTCGCGTTGCTAGCTGTGTTAGCCCGCAGCGAGAGATCGAACGGGGGGAGGTCAGTTAACGGTTTTCTGGCCGCCACTCTCGCAGGAGCGTAGTCAGCGACATTGTACTCACCGTATGAGGTATCGAATATTTTGCAGTCGTCGTGTGCCGTGAGCAGAAACAAAAGAAACACGTGCTGAGTTGCCACGCGTAATGATTTGACTTGCACTCGCACCCGATATGGCGGTGACGGAGGCAATCACTCCATACATGATATTCCTCGAGACAAAGGACTCTAGCACATACCGCGATTGGCTGCCATCACGAGGTCCAAACGGGATATAAGGTGTGTCCATAATGGCTACCTTTCATCTTTGCATTCCCGTGCAGGTTTTCGTCGATGAGCCACCCACAGCAGCCTTCAAAGCGCTCCCGGAACTGTGGTCTTTTCGGGTCTTTCCAAGCCCTCCTACTTGCAGAGAAGGCAGACAAAGAACCTGAAAAGATACTCCCAAGTGTGCCTCTGACGAGCAGTCGCACTCTGTGCGAAAACGCTCCTGCACGCGTCTTTCCGGCAACGTCAGACCATGGAGACGACGGGAGGCATCACTACTGGCGGTTCTTGGACGCCAAACCCAAGGAAGAGTTTCCCGGGGCATTTGAACCAGCTCCGCTCTCGGTGAACAAAGTGGTGGATAGCGTTTGCTGCTCATCTTCGCCAAATGGCGAGGTCGCATCCTCGCTGCCCCCGAATACCTTAGAACCCTCGTCTAGGCCTCGTCCTCCTCTGGGACGTAAGCACGATGCACTTGCTGTCCGTACCGTGCGTTCACCGCAACCCAAACCCGATACCTCGACTCCATATGGCCAAAAGATATTACCTTCCACGATTCCCCTGCGGCCCAACAATGATACACCTGTCCCCCCTACCGCGAATTCATCCCAACCTAAGCCTGATACCGCTACCTCGCATGTCCCTCTCGTGACTCTTCTGGAGTATAACTTTAATACTCCTCCTGTCTCTACCGTGAATACGTTGATACCTAACTTACCTCATACCCCTACCTCACGTGGCCAAAAGAGACTACCTCCTGCGACTCCTCCAAGGCCTAACCTTGATGCACCTGCACTGTCTACCATGTACTCACTACGGTCTGATCCTGATACCCCTCCCATGCACGGCACAAATGGCCTGCGCTCTACATTAGCGACGGATGACCTCTCTCGACCAGCACTCCATACGATACAGACTGGAGCTCGTGCAACACTACGTTCGTCCTCTGCATCCGCGTCTCCTGGGGGAGGTACCGTCCGGTGCAGCGGTATAACCAGGTCTAACAGACAATGTTTACGGACCGTTAGGGTAGCGCCTACACATGCAACTCTAGACCCTATACCTGCTGTATATTGTTTTCAACACCGAGTATCAGCGGCAGATGTCGTTTTCCAACCAGCATCCATTGCAACACCGACCGGACCTCGTACAACACCACCTTCGTCCTCTGCGTCTGCATTTTCTGGTCGAGTTACTGCCCGATGCAGCGGTACAACCCAGTCTAACAGACAATGTTTACGGACCGTTAGGTTACCTCACCCACATGCAATCTCAGAGCCCGTACCCGTTGTGTATTGTTACCAACACCGAAGACCAGCGGCAGATGACCTCCGTCCACCAACATTCGTTGCAACACCAACCGGACCTCGTGTAACACCACCTTCGTCCTCTGCACCCGCGTTTTCTGGCCAACGTACTGCCCGGTGCAACGGTATAACCCAGTCTAACAGGCAATGTTTACGGACGGTTAGGTTGTCACCTACACATGCAACTTCAGACCCTGTACCTGTTGTGTATTGTTATCAACACCGACGACCAGCGGCAGATGACCTTCCTCGACCAACATCCGTTGCGACACCAACCGGACCTCGTGTAACACCATCTTCGTCTCCTGCATTCGCGTTTTCTGGCCAACTTACTGCCCAGTGCAGCGGTACAACCCAGTCTAACAGACGATGTTTAAGGACCGTTAGGTTACCGCCCACACATGCAACTTCGGACCCTGTACCCGTTGTGTACTGTTATCAACACCGACGACCAGCAGCAGGTGACCTTCCTCGGCCAGCAACACCAACCAGACCCCGTGTAACACCAGCTCCGTCTTCTGCACCCGCGTTTTCTGGCCAAGTTACTGCCCGGTGCAACGGTATGACCAAGTCTAACAGACAATGTTTACGGACCGTTAGGTTACCACCTACGCATGCAATTTCAGACCCTGTACCCACTGTGTATTGTTATCAACACCAAAGATCAGCTGCAGATGACATTCCTCGACCAGCATTTCATGCAACACCGTCTTCGTCCTCCGCATCCGCGCTTCCTGGCCAAGCTACTGCCCGGTGCAGCGGTACAACCAAGTCTAACAGTCGATGTTTACGGACCGTTAGGTTACCGCCTACACATTCGATCTCGGACCCTCTACCCATTGTGTATTGTTTTCAACACCAAAGACCAGCATTCGTTGTGACACCGACAAGCCCTCATGCAACACCATCTTCATCCTCCGCATCCTCGTTTCCTGACCAACTTGCTGTTCGGTGCGCTGGTACGACCGAGGCTAACGAACAATGTTCACGGACCGTCAAGTTGCCGCCTACACATGCAATGTTAGACCCTATGCCCGCTACATATTGTTATCAACATGGAAATATGAAAGAAACAGGTTTCTACGTTACGGGGGTTGGTCGTGCGGATAGATACGTTGAATTCAAAGGTAACATTTGTGTCTTCCATGGTTTATCTCAGATGTTCATACTGCATGTCATTTATAGATTACGTGCCAGAGTATTTGAGAGGGGCCACTCAGTTAGCACTTAAGGAGGAGATGGCAAGGGCTCCGTCTGAATCCGATTGTCCTGGTTATATATATGCCCTTGAAGTTCGAGGTATAATTTGTTTTTCCAAGCCGAATTCATCTTGATGACATATTCATCAACGCGCAGATCCTTCCACCACACACCTCCTTCAGTTAAAGGTGGGCAGGACTGTTAGCGTCAACAGGCGTCTCGATCAGTGGGATAAGCAATGCGGGCTCAGGCAACAGGTCTTGCGCGGGTGGTGGCCTGGAACTATTGAACTCGATTCCGACAGCGGCACAAACGGAAGCCTGCTTGGGGCTTATTTGAAGGCCGGAGACCCTAGCCCTCTTTGCCACCGGCTCGAGCGCCTTGTCCACATAGAACTCACGGATTTGTCACTTTATGCCCCATACCTAGAACCTGAGTGGCCGCAAACGAACAATTCCGAACAGTCGCTTTCTGTGGCAGGCTCCCTCTCCAACGGGCCTTCTGCTGTGCAGAGAGCCGGCCACTGTAAAGATTGTATGGCCTTTTCTTTCCCTCCAAAGCTCCCCTCCACTAACAACGTCCGATCAGGTGGCGTCGTTCACCGGGAAATATTTTCCTTCCGTCGACCAAACGGAGGAAAATACCAAGGGAGGGAATGGGAAGATATAGTTAAACCCGTAATCGAGAAGTGGGGCAGGTTCATCAAAGAATATTATTCTTGAACTCTTCGGACTTGCTATGCGGGTGCTAGGTGTGCAGGCACATGTTTAACGATAAAGTGTTGTATACAATACCCACGGACTTGCTGTATATTATTGTTGAAATACAGTGGTGAATGTGATTACTGTGAAATGTACTCGCCGTACGGGGTATCAAACATGTTGCAGTCGTCGTCGTGTGCAGTGAGTGGAAACATTATGGAGCCATGGTAGGCTGTGGCTGACTTCGAGGCACTGATACCGACAGCTGTGCCATCCAGGAATTCGAGTCCAAACCGAATGTCATCAAGGCAGAGCACGGCGACATTTTCGCCTATGCTGTCAAAAGCAACGACGAGAATGCCGGGACCTACAAGATCGTTATTGGTTCCATCGAGGTGACGCTTCACCAGAAAATATATGAACCGGGTGAACCAAGGCAATAACAGTGATCTCCTCATCAGAGCAGGAGACTATTATATTCTTCACATCCAGACTGGATATATTCGACAACCAAATCACATAAAAACCTCAGACTGCAACAGCGGGCATCGAAGACAGAATCGCTGTGTATAAAACCTCTGACGACCCGCCATCCTCGGCTAAGAAAACGGTGTCTTCCATGCGTCTAAGTACTTCTTCAATATGTTCAGCCGCACCGGAAAGATGGGCAACCTTGGCACATGCTGCATGAATAGCAAGGTAGTTTGGATTAGGAAGAGGATACTTCTCGGCATCTGGCGTCGAGAAGGTCACATATTCTGGGCGCCGAAAGAGGAACATCGGGTCAATTGCTTCAAGTTTATATCTGTTGGGTACTTTCTACAACGCAATCCCCTTTGTCAATTCCCGTAGACAAAGGCAGAGAAAGTATGATTCGCACAGTGGCAGTAAAATAAATCCTCAACCTATCAAAGTCCAGGTGAACGTCGACTGCCATCGTCATGACATTATCAAGGCGATGTATGCTGGCATCGTGGAGGTTCTGCAGTAGCTCTCCGTGGCCGAAGAAGTCAAGCACAGTCCAGGCATTGGCCTCCTAAGACGACGATCAACAACGAAGTTCATCAAGAGTAAGGAACCGACTTTTTTTAAGCCAGATGTCATGTCGGAGTTGATAGACTCGGGAATGATGTGGGCACAGTGAGTGAGTTCCACACCCGCGCCACCATAAACGGCCTGTCGCACCGCCTTGTTTTCATACATAATCTCGCGATCATAAGCCTTGGTGACAACACACTGGAAGCCGTCTCGTATTAGCGCCCGTTGATGATATGTTTAAAACCTGATAATATGGCCAGCAATGTTGAAGGGTCAGTACGAACCTTCCTTCTAGCTGTGGAATGGTTTTGAGGGGCATCCTCGAACTCGTCTTTTATCTTTGCTACGAGGTCGTCGACGGACTGTCGAGAAGGGTGAGACGAAGGTTCCGGAGTGTCCCCCTTGTTAAACATGACTGGATGGGGGGTTAAGTAGGCCGCGAGGATATGGTGATGACGGCATACACAGTTTAATGAAGTACACATAGAAGAGTTCCCCTAAATCCAGCAGTGCTTCGTGCCGACCACCCATTGTTACAACCTCCCTGACGAAGGGTCCGATGTCGTAAGACGGAAAATGATGGAAGAGATAACCAAGAATTCGACATTTGATGAGCGCCTCGTCCTTTTGCTTTCCGCGGAAGCCAGCTTCACGTTGAACCCAGGATTCAAGCCCAAGGCATACGTTGTAGGCGCATACGATCTTGCGAGACTGGGGATGCCCTTGAATCCAATGGGGTAGCTCGGCCACGGGTGGGAGTGCAGGCATGATGAATGAGGTGGTCACCGCTAGAAAGGAGATAGGGGCCTTCCACTCGTGTTTTATAGTGTAGGAGTATAGGAGTATCGGGGTTTTGAACTCCCCAGTGGCCCCCCCCCCCCCCTTTTACAGTTAACCATGCTCGCAGTCACTCAGTGTCAAATACCAACGCTTTGTATTGGCATCATGCGCGGACCGCTAGGTCCATAGTAACATAGGGATACTGCAAGATGGAACTTACGGCGTGCTGATTGTGAGGCAACAGCGAAAAAGGCGAACGTCAGAGGTCTCGATGAATGGTTGATGACTAAGCACCCGAGTACTATCCACGAGTCACGTGCAGGGCGTTATTCCTCGATGCGGGTGTGGCCTCCGTCGACTTGCCAGCATCCGACGACCACACGGATCCAAATCAGGAATAGAATAGAACACCACGACACACCAAGTCATTAGTCCCGGCACGGACATTTCGGTGTCCATCACACACAACTCGGGATCTTCATTTACGATGCATAAGGATGGGGTGTCAACCCCGAGCGCCCTTGAGTAGCTGGTTTTCGAGACTACCCAGTGGTAATGGGTAGAGAGGATACGCGTAAAATTACCCACCAATTCTGGGAATTGAACTTCTGGCCAAGAACACGATAATGGTTAACATGGGGCTACTGCAAGATGGAACTTACGGCGTGCTGATTGTGGGGCAACAGCGAAAAGGCGAAAGCAGCCAAGAGGTCTGTTGATGACTAAGCACCCGAGTTGCTATCCACGAGTCACGTGCAGCGCGTTATTACCTCGATGCGAGTGTGGTCAAGTTGCCAGCATCCAACGGTGAAGGGATCGCGAATAAGTAGCTAACCCGTCGAACTAGGTTTGGCTGCGATGGGAGTCAACAAAGTTTCACCAAATCGGCGGAACTCGATATCGGTTACCAGCCACAGCAGGGCTCACCATGGACACAGACGTCGCGCTCATTCTATCGCTCCGGGTGATCATCTCAGTCCTACGGCCAGAGCACGTCGTTCGTTGGTGAGGTTTCTCGTGTCGTCAATGTCCATCACTCATCGGACTCATACTTGCCTGGTTAGGCTCCACGCAAGAGTATCCTCAAAGCTGCGGCAAATACCACGGATGACGGAGAGGACAGAACACAGGCAATGGACATGACGAGCATCGTCCGTTTTGAAGCGGACAACTCACGAAAGTCGCTTGGGAGGCGTGTCAGCTTTGCCAATCACGCTCACGTTCGCTTGTTCGAAGTGCCGGAACAAAACACGAATAGCACCGCGTCTCCTCAGTCTTCGCCTGCGGCCGAGACAGGCGATCATGGAAGGGCAAACGACGAAAACGCGTACCCTGGTGCTGCAGGATTCCGTCGCCATAGTTCGATATGGAGGTCTATTGCTTTCAGCGAGGGTGGTGGTGAGGAGTCGATGGACATGGACTCTGACGACACGGGCTATTCACCGGATGCATTCTTCAGGGCGTCAAACGCACAAGAGGTGGCGAATGACACGCAAGACTTTGGCGACGAAGACGAGGAAGACTATGGCGATGGTGCTGACATGGACGTGACGGAAGCCATGTCCCACAATATCCTGCGCAAGCGATCCCTTTCTCTAGGTGGACCTCGGGAACCGCTCGGTAACCTCACCGTTTCTCGAGCGTCACTCGACAATCAAACCGAAGACGAGCATGGACAAAACAAGGAACAATCTTTCGTAGAGGAAGACTCGGCGCAGTCGCAGTCGCTTGGCCCTGAAGGCGACACATCTCAACCGATGGAGTTCACAGTCCCACTTGTGCGTCCTGCGGAGCCACCGAGTGAAGCGTGGCTGGCTCTTCGGGCTGTTACACACTCAGGCAACACGCCATATATCCCATCATCAGATGACGAGGAAAACGGAGGCGACGGAGGGGTACGAGATATGGATTTGTCTGACGCAGTGTCGAGATTGCAGGCCGCCCGTGCTTCTATGGGACCCGAAAACCCAGACGGGGAAGACGGTCAGCCAAACAGCTTTACCAGCACAGAAGACAGCTTTGCGGAAGAGAACAGTAGAAGCGACGATGACGGGAATCGAACCGTCAATGTTACCCAGCTTATAAGGCGCATAAGCCTTGCACCGAGTACGGGTGATTCCACGATGGAGGTTACTTCGGTATACGGCGAACAAGGAGAGGCAAGCGCTTCCAAGATACCATCACCAACACCACCTACGGACTCGCTGGAAGTTCCGCAACAAGCACATGCGACCGCAGCGAAACCATCATCCCCGACACCTGCGGGTACTGAAAGCGAACCAGTAAGTACATTTAGGTTCAATTGTACGCTATTTGCCTGACTCCGCGCAGCCCACACTAGCAGAACCGCGAAATATCCCTGCAGCACCACAAACGTTCAGCTTTATTCCACGCCCTCGAACTCCTGCGACAACCGGACGACCCCCTTCCCCTTCCAAAGCCAACTCACTCCTGCCTTCACCTAAGAAGTTTACTGCGAATTTCGCTCCACCCACTTCTCGTCCAGTTCCTGAAAAGCGATCCGCTGCTGCTGCCCAGATTCCTGACGGCCGATCCAGCCCAGCCAAGAAACCCTCGGGTCCCGAAAAACTTACAGCGGGATTGACTCATCACGATTTGCCTCGGCCTTCAAACACCTCCTCTAAACTATCACCCAACAAGCTAGCGCGGCCCCTAGTTAAGCAAGGAACACAATCTGAGGCTGGTCCGGGCAAACGTGCGTCGCTTGGTTTACGGAGGCCCTCGGGATACCTTGCACGTCGGAAGAGCTTCGGGGGAACGGGCACCCCACTCTCCGCAGATGACAATAGCCAGTCGAGTCGGCCGTCTTCTCCGAATAAGCAGGCCATGGGATCCAGGAGGAAGAGTATTGCTGTGGCTAGAGACGTAGAAGGGGTGCACCCTCAATTCGACGTTTTTGCAGAGAAGGACAATGCGAGAGGAAACCGCATCGCTCGGGATCCCTCTGCTGTGGAGGATACGGTGGAGCCAATAGAACAGACGGAACCACAAGCCACACCCTCCCCCGAGCCCCACAAAACGTCGGTGGTCAGCGAATCTAGTCATAACGACCTAGCAAGTGAACCAAGCACGCTCCTGTCTTCTCAGCAGGTGCTTGTGGATGACTCCATGCCCGACGTGGCTGAGGATTTGGGAGGTGACGCCGACGATGAGGTCCCACAGAATTCGCTACCAGTTGGTGAGTCAACAACTGAGGCAACTGAGCAATGGCGAGAGGACGTGCAAAGAGCAGGCAGCGAAGGGGAAGAAGGACCGCCTATTTCAATTGAACAGTTCTTCGAGATGACGGGCATTCGATTCATGGATGAGATCGCTGCACCTCGTCGACAAAGCATCCATCCCTCCGTTCTCCGTCCTTCTCGGAGAGCATCGGTCGAGGGACAAATACCTTTAGCAGAATACATGGTAGCTATGGCGGTCGACGTGCCACAACTCGAGCTATATACCTACGTAAGCAAGGACCTCCAAGCGTGGATCGAGCGCATTCAAGCTATATACCGGGAAGCTGAAGAGGAAGCACTCAAGATGACGCCGCAACTTTTCCAGGAGTTTGTCGCGGCCGACGAGACTGGACAAGCGGAGCTGATTCACCAGCTGAAGTTGATCAAGGTGCATAACCACGAGCAGGCGAAGTCGGAGTGGTACGATTGGAAATTGCAATGGGTCGAACGGTTGCATGAGAAGGCAAGCAAGGGCTTTGAACAGCTGGAAAAGGTACGGTCAACGTCGGCCTGTTTGCAGTTGAAAGCTTGACCGTACCAAGGATGCCAATTTTCTGGAAGAAATCATCCGCGAGGCCCAAAGTATTCTTCCCGGTTTGCAGCAGGAATACGATCAACTTGTGGAAGAACTGGAGCGGGAGACGGCGGAAATTACAGAGTTAGAAGCCTGTGATCAAGATTATCTGAAGGAGCTCAAGGCGAGCATAGCTGAACAGGGGTGAGTACGCCATTTATGTCCGTGGTTTATGGAACTGTGGCTGATACCTCGTAGAATGGAACTTGACAATTACCGACGGGAAGTCGAGGAAGCCAAGGCGAAGCTCGGTCGCATCGAAGAGAAGCTCAAGGAGGTTCAAACAGAGAAGAATGAAGTTTCCGCGTCTATTGAGAAGACCGAGCGGCTTATCAACGTACAAAAGAACAGTACGCACGCGGAAGTTTTCCGACTCAAGGGTGAATTCTGTCGAGCACATTTTATGAGTGTTACGCTGATCAATGAACAGGTGAACTAGAGATGCTGCAAACCCTGCACATGGTGCAGATAACCAAAGTTGACGCGGAGCGTTTCGAATTTGTCTATGGTTCCAGTTACGTCGTGTCTACGCACTGTGTCGAATGCCGCCCCGTGATTGGAAAGGTTCAAATCCAGAAACTCCCGGAAGCACAGAGAGAAGAAATATTCCCCGCGTTCAGTAGCCTCGTCTTGCGGACGGCCAAAGAACTCGTGAATCGACCGGAGGTGAGCGATAGTCTTCGCAAGGTATGCCGACTCCCGTATGTAGTCCGACCCCGCATAATTTTCTACCCCCACCCGCAGATCGTCGAGTTTGTCGGAACGTATTGGTCCTCTTGTTCTCGATTGCAATTGCAACTTAGATTGGTTGCCATCAAGTTCCCTATCACCTTTAGAGAAAACCCCTCAGGTTTCTCGGCCGACGTTACCATCTTATATCCTAGTGTCAAAGCCAAGGCAATAATATCTTTTATATTCGACGTCGCAAATTTTTCCACGTGGCCGCTCAACATACAGTCAACGAAGCATGATGCTAGGGTCGTATATGGGCCCATCCAGTGAGTCCTGTGTTTTTCGGCTATGCGACATATCTCACTTACCTTTGACTCAGGCGAGATGCTATTCTTCAGGCCGTGGGTTCCCGGTTGAAAGATGTGACCCCCACCAATAATCATGGGTGTCTACTGGATGCATGTATGGAAGCGGCGGAATCTGTAGCATAGTTCTGTGTAATAACCTAATGAAACATTTATGTATCGAGTAGCTTATGCAGCACCCTCCAGGAAGGATGGGACGGAGCCTGATGCTAGTGTGGCTTTGTCAATCATCAAACTTTGTGAAACCACTGCACGAAGCCAACGTGAATTGTAACTACACATCCTGTGACCCTGCATTCGCTTTCACTGGGCGTCTCCGTTTTGCAGTGGTCTCTTGTTCGTTTTCGACCTCAGGGATGTCAACGACGACACGCCTGTTTACTACTCCGGACAGACGAACGAGGGACGGTCGTTACAGCTATGCCTGCATCCGAATCTATCAGTGAGTTCTGCTAGCTCCATAGCAGAGTTGGACGCAGACGTATGATCGCCAACAGGCACCCCACAGAACGACAAACTTCCATGTCGTCACGACCGATTACTTTCTTCATCCATACTGCATACTCGCGCTAACGTGCTTCTGCAGGCGATGCGAGAGGCATATCGCATCTGCTCCTGGACGTGACCTCCTCCTCCCTTTGAAGCTTGCTCACACTGGTGACCTTCGCCTTTGGACAATATTTATTCCCTCCGAATCCGGCGCCGTCGACTTCAGTCCCAGACCCTCCTGTTGCTCGTCGCCATCCGGCGCGATCGTACCACCCAACAACTAACTGGGCGCAAGGTCGCAACCGGCTTCCTCCTCGCCTTCCCCGTCGCGGATACGGAAGGGTGTGGATTTGGCGCTATGGAGCCCATCATCCCATCGCACGGCAGAGCGACAGCGTTCGGAGTCGTACCCCTATGTTCACCTGCACTGTCTACTCTCTCATACACGTCACCTCTCAATATGTTGGTGTTATCACTTTATCCGCCGCGATCTTCCCGTCATCGAGCAAATTACTCACTTCCGCTTGTCGAGCACGGTTCATCGATACTCTCCCCACCGTCTTTCTCTCCTGGCTCACCGCCGCTCTCTCATGGTAGAACGGACGTGCATAGCTTCATCACCGGCGCTGTCGCCTTGGATGCGGAGTAGGATGGATGAGTATGAGCGACAGCAGGAACGAGTAGGGCGAATGGGGACAAATGACAAGACTTAATTGTTGTTTGTTGTGAGGGTGAGGAGATGTGGCTTGCGTCGTCCATGTGGGTTGAGACGGGGATCGATATGAGACATCGAGGACAAGGGAGGTGAGGAGAGTCAGTGCATTCCCAATTCTTCCCATCTCCTCGAAAGTTACCGGGAACGGCCTCAACCGGACGATATTAACAGCCTCAAGCTGACCATGATCGATGCAACCGGGATCGACTCTCGCTCTCACCTGCGCAGTCCACGCCGATGTTTTTATCTTGCTCAGCGTTGGCTTCCGCATTGGTGGGGGGTTTGTCACTTCCGGCCACTTCGCTCTCGAGCCCAGCTACGTCGTCATTCATGAGCGATGTTGCTGGACCTCCTACTACCAGTGCTCTGACAGCAGCTTCGACGTCGCAAGTGTTGGAGTATCGTAGAGTCGTGGTCCCCTCTGTGTCTTCAATTCATCGATCCAAAGGTTGGGTCTCCGTGGAAGCGGAGAAGCTTTGTCGAACTGGGTGTTGCTTGATTATAATCTCCCCGCTGCATGGTATGATCCTCGCCTCTTCAATATTGTTTTAAATTGTTCTTGTGCTACGTAGCCATCCTATTTCTTCGTACATACTGCATATACACTGCAGGGGTTGTATCCAGATACCCTTTCCCCTTCGGTTGACTGGGTGACTTCCCTAGACACTTCTACCCGTCTCTCCTTTCACAACACTTTACAAAGCATCTATGTAGCTTATGGACTCTAAAAACACATACTATTTTGCTTTCTTCTTTCCTTCGGTATTCACTACTCTGGTTGCTCATTGTTACAATTGGTCCTCACTACATAGATGACAACCTCCAATATGACCGACTCTATCTTTACAATATGCCGAACCCTGGCGGCGTAGACTCAAATGCACAACGGTAGTGTTGCCTTGACACGGGATATTTTCCGAGATAAACTTCACACAGAAGAAAAATAGACGCCGCCAACAGCACGTTGTCGTGGCTTATCGATAGGCGCCTTCGAATCGATCAACTCCACTCCGTTGCTCCACGCCCTTTCCTCACGTCCATCTCTAACTCGAACAACACACTTACTGCCTCCTGCAGCTTTCGAACGACTCGTCTTCTCATTACTCATGGCTCCCGGATGTTTCAGCGGATTCTGGTGTGGGCGGCCGCGGCCTTCTAGTTATGATAGAACTGTTTCACCAGTCCCCGCTCCCACTGGAGCTACTCGACCAGGTATGCCCCAACTAGTAATGGCATTCTCATTCGTACCGACTGAAGTGACCGTCCAAGACTCTGGTTCACCCTCGGATAATAGGGGTATTCACGGTGCCACAGTGGTCGAAACCAATCGCCCAGGTACTCCCCTTGGCTCCGAACACGTGGAAGTCCCGGTTCCTGCCCCAACTCAAGGTGGTTACACATGGCTTTACGTCCTTGGTGTACTGAGTAACTATTTGACCAGGTTCTCTGCCAACTGGCATTCTTACTCCTGCTCTGACTGACGTTCAACCTACGGGCTCACATCGTCCCGAAGGCAGCGTGGACGCCCCCGAACTAGCACAAGCTGAAGGAGTACCATCTGGTAAGCGTTCTACTTATGACGAACGAGATAAGTTTAACGTCATCAATAACTAGGGTTACTGTCTTCGCGCCCTCCTATTCGCATGGATCCGGCGAAGGCTCAAAGGCACATCGATCGCATCGGTCGTTTTCGTATTCTCGTCATGGGAAGGGCGAATGCAGGTAAAACAACAATTTTGCAAAGGGTTTGTAATACTACAGATAATCCGGAAATTTTTAACGGAAAAGGGGAGAAGGTATGTATATTATAGAGTGTTTTCTCGAGATCAATCGCATATTCGGCTATATTTAGGTGGATGCTGCTGTAGTGCAGGGTTCGCTGACGGTGAGGTTACCCCATGAATTTATGTGATAAATGTTGATGATTTCTAGCGTGGTCACCACAACATCGAGGACGAGCTGGTTTTCCAGAGTAATCCGGGATTCGTGTTCCATGACTCGTGTGGATTTGAGTCTGGAAGTGTAGAGCAGTTTGACAGGATGACGAAATTTGTGACGGATCGTGCTAAGACAACCCAGCTGGATAAGAGAATCCATGCCATATGGTAATGACTTGATTGATACTGAACATATGCATTTGGTTCTTATCATTGATGTAGGTTTTGCATTCCCTTGAATGAGAGCCACAGGATGGTCATGGCTGCTGAAAGGAAATTTTTTGATGAGTGTGATACAGGTCATGGTGTGTGAATCCCATGTATACTGTATCTGATTCCTTAAAATTGTGGTTCTCTGGATAGTTCCTGTGATTGTACTGCTAACAAAAGCAGACACTTTGTCTCTTGAGGCTGTTGAGAAGTTGATGGGCCAAGGCATGAGTGTAGGTGATGCAATGAGAGAGGCTAAAAAGGTAGAGGAGAAGATGCTGCGTGATTGCCTTCAAAGGGTCAAGGGTTGGTTGAATGAGAAGAGTTTCCCACCCAAAGACTACCTACCACTCACTGGTCAGTATAATATCTTACTGCATGGCAGACTGCATGATAAGTCACTGCAGGAATGCAACAAGAGGGAGCTGAGTGCACACCCCTACTAACATGCACAGCAAATGCTTTGAAGGAGGAAGGATTGCAACAGCTCCTCATATCAACACAACAGTCCAACTTGGAACTGTGTATGGAATTTGCTATAATGAGGTAAGTGATGAAGCTGGAGTTCTGAAGTGTACTAACACTTGCAAGGTCATGGAAGAGGTGGATGGAAGACCAGGGTCGGAAGATTGAACCTGCAAATCTTGCATTCTACATGTCTTTGTGGTTTCCATTTGTAAGCAATGGTGGAATTGTGCAAATAAGATGCTAATTAGTTGGTAGAGAGTATGTGGAGTTGAAAGCATTGCTGGGTCATTCATGCTGAATGAAGCTTTCACACCATGTGTACTGCCTGCCTGTTTCATTTGGGTTCATAGTATGTGAGTGGAGTCATGGTGGGTGGTGGTGGAATGCATGCTGACCATGTTCACTTCCTCCCTGTTGCACTTGGGTGCATAGCAAGTGAGTGGAGTCATGGCAGGTGGTGTGGATGCATGCTGACCATGTCCACTACCTCCCTGTTGCACTTGGATTCATAGGGAGTGAGTGGAGTCATGGCAGGTGGTGATGGATGCATGCTGACCATGTTCACTGCCTCCCTGTTGCACTTGGGTGCATAGCAAGTGAGTGGAGTCATGGCAGGTGGTGTGGATGCATGCTGACCATGTTCACCACCTCCCTGTTGCACCTGGGTTCATAGGGAGTGAGTGGAGTCATGGCAGGTGGTGATGGATGCATGCTGACCATGTTCACTGCCTCCCTGTTGCACTTGGGTTCATAGGGAGTGAGTGGAGTCATGGCAGGTGGTGGTGGATGCATGCTGATCATGTTCACTGCCTCCCTGTTGCACTTGGGTTCATAGTTTGTGAGTGGAGTCATGGCAGGTGGTGGTGGATGTGTGCTGATTTTGTTCACTGCCTCCCTGTTGCACTTGGGTTCATAGTTTGTGAGTGGAGTCATGGCAGGTGGTGGAGGATGCATGCTGACCATGTTCAATGCCTCCCTTGTGGCGCTTGGGTTTGTAGGGAGTGAGTGGAGTCATGGCAGGTGGTGGTGGATGCATGCTGACCATGTTCAATGCCTCCCTGTTGCACTTGGGTTCATAGGGGGTGAGTGGAGTCATGACAGGTGGTGGTGGATGCATGCTGACCATGTTCACTGCCCCCCTGTTGCACTTGGGTTCATAGCTTGTGAGTGGAGTCATGGCAGGTGGTGCAGGATGTGCACTGACCTTGTTCACTGCCTCCCTGTTGCACTTGGGTTCATAGGGAGTGAGTTGAGTCATGGCATGTGGTGGTGGAGCATACATGCTGACCATGTTCACTGCCTCCCTGTTGCACTTGGGTTCATAGGGAGTGAGTTGAGTCATGGCATGTGGTGGTGGAGCATACATGCTGACCATGTTCACTGCCTCCCTGTTGCACTTGGGTTCATAGCCTGTGAGTGGAGTCATGGCAGGTGGTGGTGGATTCATGCTGACCATGTTCAATGCCTCCCTTGTGGCACTTGGGTTTGTAGGGAGTGAGTGGAGTCATGGCAGGTGGTGGTGGATGCATGCTGACCATGTTCACTGCCTCCCTGTTGCACTTGGGTTCATAGCCTGTGAGTGGAGTCATGGCAGGTGGTGGTGGATGCATGCTGACCATGTTCACTGCATTCCTGTTGCACTTGGGTTCATAGGTTGTGAGTGGAGTCATGGCAGGTGGTGGAGGATGCATGCTGACCATGTTCACTGCCTCCCTGTTGCACTTGGATTCATAGGGAGTGAGTGGAGTCATGGCAGGTGGTGGTGGATGCATGCTGACCATGTTCACTGCCTCCCTGTTGCACTTGGGTTCATAGCTTGTGAGTGGAGTCATGGCAGGTGGTGGAGGATGTGCACTGACCTTCTTCACTGCCTCCCTGTTGCACTTGGGTTCATAGGGAGTGAGTTGAGTCATGGCATGTGGTGGTGGAGCATACATGCTGACCATGTTCACTACATCCCTGTTGCACTTGGGTTCATAGGGAGTGAGTGGAGTCATGGCAGGTGGTGGTGGATGCATGCTGACCATGTTCAATTCCTCCCTGTTGCACTTGGGTTCATAGAATGTGCGTGGAGCTGTGGCAGGTGGTGGTGAATGCATGCTGACCATGTTCAATGCCTCCCTGTTGCACTTGGGTTCATAGCTTGTGAGTGGAGTCATGGCAGGTGGTGGTGGGTGCATGCTGACCATGTTCACTGCATTCCTGTTGCACTTGGGTTCATAGGGAGTGAGTGAAGTCATGGCAGGTGGTGGTGGATGCATGCTGACCATGTTCACTGCCTCCCTGTTGCACTTGGGTTCATAGCCTGTGAGTGGAGTCATGGCAGGTGGTGGTGGATGCATGCTGACCATGTTCACTGCATTCCTGTTGCACTTGGGTTCATAGGTTGTGAGTGGAGTCATGGCAGGTGGTGGAGGATGCATGCTGACCATGTTCACTGCCTCCCTGTTGCACTTGGATTCATAGGGAGTGAGTGGAGTCATGGCAGGTGGTGGTGGATGCATGCTGACCATGTTCACTGCCTCCCTGTTGCACTTGGGTTCATAGCTTGTGAGTGGAGTCATGGCAGGTGGTGGAGGATGTGCACTGACCTTCTTCACTGCCTCCATGTTGCACTTGGGCTCATAGGGAGTGAGTTGAGTCATGGCATGTGGTGGTGGAGCATACATGCTGACCATGTTCACTGCCTCCCTGTTGCACTTGGGTTCATAGCCTGTGAGTGGAGTCATGGCAGGTGGTGGTGGATGCATGCTGACCATGTCCACTGCCTCCCTGTTGCACTTGGGTTCATAGTTTGTGAGTGGAGTCATGGCAGGTGGTGGAGGGTGCATGCTGACCATGTTCACTGCCTCCCTGTTGCACATGGGTTCATAGCCTGTGAGTGGAGTCAGGCAGGTGGTGTGGATGCATGCTGACCATGTTCACTGCATTCCTCTTGGACTTGGGCTCATAGGGAGTGAGTGGAGTCATGGCAGGTGGTGGAGGATGCATGCTGACCATGTTCACTGCATTCCTCTTGGACTTGGGCTCATAGGGAGTGAGTGGAGTCATGGCAGGTGGTGGAGGATGCATGCTGACCATGTTCACCACCTCCCTGTTGCACCTGGGTTCATAGAATGTGAGTGGAGTCATGGCAGATGGTGGTGGATATGTGCTGACCTTGTTTACTGCCTCCCTGTTGCACTTGGGTTCATAGGGAGTAAGTTGAGTCATGGCATGTGGTGGTGGAGCATACATGCTGACCATGCCCTCTGTCTTCTTGACACATTTGTACTTATAGTTTGTGAGTGGGGTCATGGCAGGTGATGGTGAAAGCTGCTGACCATTTTTCCCATCATTCTGCTTCACTTTGAATTACAGCCAGTGAGTTATTTATGAAGTCTGCATCCTGAACATCATTTCATTATTGTATAGGTGGTGAGATTAGTTTCTCCTTCATGTCTGCGTTATTTGTATATAGCATCTTACAGGATGTAGGTGTTCAACCGTTGTGTTTGACTTCATGTCTTATTTCTCCTTGTGCATTTGTTAGAAGGTTAGTAGTGATTACCATTCAGGACTAGTTATAATCACTGATATACATTTGTAGCAAGTATGCTTCCAACTGAGTTTGCCCTGCATTGGTCACTCACAAATTGTTGCAGTTGGTTTGTAGTCTTGTTTTCTTACACATGTTGCATTCTATGGTCTTCATGGCTTACCCATTAGCTTGTGGGTTTCATGTCCATCTTGGTATTCTGGTACAGACTGATATTCCTTATCCATTTGAAATATAGGATACCATTTCCCACTCTGGCACTTCCCTCACCATGCCTACATTGTCTTCCTCAATGAAATATTCAATGCGGTATTATGCTGAACATGCCCTTGGTGAGTTTTGTGTCCTGATTCTTTTTTTAGATGAGGAGACATGGCTCATGATTGTAGGTTCCATACTTGTGTTTGAATACTTATACTTCTTGTTGCAGGTGCAAGGTGAAAGGAAAACTTTCCAGGAGTGCCTGAATTTGGCTGTGAAAGAATATGAAACTTCTGGTATCCATACTAAAGTTAATGAACTTATCCAAAAGGCCTTTGAGAACCATGGTGAAAATGTGGATGATTTATGCCCTCACCTTGTGCATATTGTGCAAGAGTACCAGCTTTGTAAGGTAATGCTTCCCTTGCACTAGCCCCATCTGATATCATTGCACCCAGCAAAGATCCTAACTAGGAAAGGTTGACTGTGGCCACTGTAACTCCTCTTTCCTATTAGTAAAGAATTTAGGATATATTCAGGGGTGGTCTTTCATGTTGCCTTCATGATTTTGTTGGTGGAGGAGGATTTATACAGTTTGGTGCTAGCTTTGCATTTTGTGGCTTCATGTCATATCAGAAAATGTTGCTTTTCCCAAATGACTCAGTGTAAATTGCTATTTTGACTCTCATTTAGACAGTGCTGACCAGCAGCACTGCTATTGACAAGGATCTGCTGTAGTTTTAAAGCAATTTGGCACAGTCAAAAGTGTGGACTTTACTACACTTTTGGTAATCAAAGTGTACACAACATTTAACTAATCAAACACTAATAAATGTTGAGCAATGGTGCATGGCACAGAGGCCAGCTCCAACTGACTCACCTTAAGTTAGAGGTTAACAAGTTAAGGATGAAATAGAAAGGCAAAAGTGATTAGATTTTGGGGTGCCATAGCTGCCTTTATATACTACAGGGAAGTGTGACATGACATGTGACAACTACCTAAATAGTTGTAGCTATTGTCTACTGTGTTTGGAGTAAGTATTGTCCTACCTATGTAGTAACTACTTCACATGCTGCACTCTGTAAGTGCATGTTCAACACTCCCCCTTGCTAAGTTGCAGGTTAATGTGCACAAGCATTGGATGGCACTACATTTAAGTGCAGCCAGATCAGTCATCAGCCTGATAGATTTCAGGCCCAAGTTGTGCCCTGAACTTCTCAAATTTGTCTCAACCCAAATTTTTGGTGAACATATCTGCAGGGTTCTCAGCACCATCAATGAAGAATAAGGCAACTTTGTTGTCAGCCACAGCTTCACATACATAATGATAGTGAATGTCAATGTGCTTGGACCTTTTCTTGGTCACAGGGTTTGAAGCCATGAACAAGGCTCCCTGGTTGTCACCACAAATCAGAATGGGTTTCAGTTTGTATCCCAACTCCTTGAGCAGGTTTTGAATCCAGATTACTTGGCAGCTACAATCACTGAGTGCCATGTATTCTGCTTCAGTGGATGACAGGGCTACTGTCTTTTAGGCATGTGATGTCCAACTGAAGATGCCATCAGTGAGTTTCAGGAAGAACCCTGTCTGAGATTTGTTGGAGATTGAATCACCCCTGTGTGATACTCAGCCTGACAACCATGCGCACCTGCCCAATGTGTAGCTCTGTGGCAGCCAGCTTCGACTTTGCCTTCTCGACTTGCAAGCGACTGTACTGTAGCTGTAGGGTGTCACAATGAACGAGCTGTTCCATGAGGGATTGCTGGATATAGTGTACATTGCAGTTGCTAAGCACCATTTCCAAAAGTAAATGCGCTTCTGCCATATTGTCCGGTGTCACGCACCAAAGGTGTTTGGCGATGTGAGCATGGGCTCAGAAGCTGAATAATGAAGAGCGGAGAAGCCTAGCCCTAATGTGAAGAATGACTGATATTGCCAGCAGTCATCCATCACATGAGAACCATCCTTAACGTTAGGGAAGAAACCGCTTGAGCGCCCGAAAAAACTTTTTGAGCACTAGTTTACGGCATTCCGATTTTTCGAATATCTCCGTCAATTCTAAAGATATCGACACCATTCCCACGCTCACAGGAAGCTCTCGACAACGCCATCCTGCCTACCAAATTTGGTAACGATCCGTGCACTCCACAATTTTCTGCATCATTTCTACCAACGAACACCCATTTTGCCAATATTTATTGTAATGGCCACCTCCTTGACCATCTCTTCGCTCATGTCCTTTGCTAGGGAGAATAACTATGAGTACTTGGCAGGAATCCCCACTAGCTCTCGCCCCGAAGCCTCCTGGTTCGTCCCTCCCTCGTCCATGACCTCCCATCCTATCACTCTGGGACAGCACATTCTTCTCATCAGTCTGATGTTGAGGAAGACGTTCTTTGGTCGCCTCAAGTCTGTCGTCAGGCTTGAGAGGTCTTATGTGGTTGTTTTGGTCTCTCCAGTCGAAAAGGATTATGGATTTTTCCTTCCTGCCCCCTGCAACATCTATCTCTCAATCTCATCTTTCGTTCTCCCAAAATTGTGACAGCTCCAGTACCAATTACTATCATCTACACAATCTGATCGCATTCATGACGATTTTGAGGCACTTCTCCCTGCCCTCATTGGAGAAGACGGCCCCTCCTCCTCCCCATGCCCTCCAGAGCACTAGTTGCACCTGGTACAGGTCGCTTTGCAGAGAGGAGGGAGGGGGTAAGTTGCGAAATCCTAAGCCCTGACTACCCTGGAGACCCCCAAAATTGGCCCCTGGCAGAAATCCCCACAGTTCTCCTTTCGGACATGCAGCATATTGCCCCAATGAATCTGGATCTCAGATCTAGGAGTCAGAGTGACTCATTTGCAGTCATACCCCTTATTCAGCAGTGACAAGTGCGCTTACTCATCCCCCTTTCTGTCGCATTATTCATCCATTCCTTAATGACTCATTTCTATTTCAAATGATTTGTGATATTCTTCGTCATGCTGACTGATTTTACTTACCAATCGCTTACTGTCCTTACTCAGCCTTGCTTGGCCTTACCAATCCTTTACCAATCCTCTTACCAATCGCTTACAAACCCCTTACAAAGTGTTTCCCTCTATTTACTTCAGGCTGCGCTACCACCCTTTGTATATAAGTACCAATACGTCGCAGCAAGTAGCAAGCAAGTAGCCACCCTGCATAAGATACCGTCCCCTTTGTAGAGAGACTATTGCCCAATCATTATCTTCATTATCTGCCTTATTGTCGTCGCTTTAAGGCTCTTCTTCATCGTCTTTATTCTTGCAGTATCTGAGGCTCCATTAAGGGTCTATTTACTGTCATTCTTCCTCACTTTACGTCGCTTCTAGGCTCCGAGTAGCCTATATATCTTCGCTTTTCTGTCCTTCCCCTGCTCCCCTCTTGTCAGGAGCACCATTCCCTTCTGCCCTAGCCTTCTAGGTGTGCAGAACCCCTCCCCCATTTCGCTGTAACCGATCCCTCGAGCCAAAGTCCACGTAGGTAAACCACCGACTCGGCAATTGTCTTTGTGTTGGGTTTTTTGGTGTTTTTGCCATAGATCCACATGTCGACTCACACCAGGGATGAGATCATTGAAGATGCGGGCATCTCCGACTAGATACTGATCAGCTGAGGTCCAGAATGCAAATGCTGAATACTTACAATGTCAATCACCCTACTGGTCTGTAAGCTAGCAGTGCAAGCAGAGGAATGCTCTTCCTCATCCCATTTTGGGAAAACAGTTTTAGGGGTGGACACCAAGTGTCACAGGTTTGAAGGTGGAGAGGTGATGTTGGGTGATGTCGGTGTTGTTACGGGTGAATCAGGTGGGTTGTGGAAGGTGGAATAGCAGCCTGCAGGAGGTGGATGCATAGTCAACGAGGTGCATAATGGTCGGTGGGATGGATGCAAAGAGGATGAATGAAGAGGCGAGCTTTCATAGCTCATAGAGTTGACATCAGTAGCAGTCATGGGCGTCGTGAGGAAGGTAAAGCATTGTAAGTTTTGCTGTGTACATATGTTGTGCACACAGCGCTAAACTGGGAAAAGCCTGCCATGTGAAATATCTTCAAAGTTGCCACCACC
The DNA here is from genome assembly GCA_024613165.1 of Pisolithus albus. NCBI lineage: Eukaryota > Fungi > Basidiomycota > Agaricomycetes > Boletales > Pisolithaceae > Pisolithus > Pisolithus albus. The sequence goes on from JANFAB010000030.1 coordinate 320,880, forward strand.
ATCAGTGCTCTCCTGGTGATCAGCTCGGAATCGACATCACTCACAAATCACACAAACCGTCAACAGATTTCGAGCTGAGTTGGCTTCCTAGAAGGTAGGCGCAGGGTACCATGTCAAAATTTCGAAACTCACCTCTTTACATGATGGGATTCCTGCTCCAATTCTTGGTGTTTACACCACGTCCCCACTTAGTCATGTCACTACCATGCCTAAGGCGAAGTCAAAGCTTCAGCAATCACAGAAAATATTGTTCTGTCCTGACTGTGGGAAGAGGTTTGAAAACAAGACGTGAGTCCTTCAACATATGAATCAACCCTCAAATGTATGTGGGTCATGGATGACATTGATGAATCACTTGTTATCACACCCCCATCGCATTCCCTCCACTGCCTGGAGTGGCACAGAAACTCATTCTATAGCCAAACCCCAGCAAGAATCCAAAGAGGATATGGTTGACGATGCACCAGGATCAGATGGATTTGGACATGGAGCGAACGAAGACACCTCGAATCACATGATCAGCAACCGTCTAGATTCTTCGGACGATCACCCAAACATGCCTTCAGTGTATTCTGCTCGGGTTATTGACGATCACCCAAGCACCCCCTCAGTGTATCCAGGCGGAACTACTTTCATGGACCAGTTCTTCAATGACCAATATGCGACCCTTCAGCAGAAAAACTTATACTATCCTTTCGCATCACAGCCAGACTGGCAGTTGGCATCCTGGCTTCTGCATTCATGTCTAAGTATGGCTGCCATCAATGACTTTTTATCCTTGCAACTGGTGTGTCCACATCATCTTCTCTTTGTTCCCTTTTTCTTCAAGCTAACTCATACCCTAGGTTAAGGAGCTTCCCATCTCTTTTCGATCAGCAAAGGAACTCCGTCTTTGCACAGAAATGCTGCCATCCGGCCCTGCTGGAAATCACATACTCTCCGTGCTCAGGTCCTGTCCAAATGCAAACCCACCATTTACTATCATGATCCGGTCAAATGTCTTCAATCTCTTTTCAGTCACCCCTTGTTTGCTTCCCACATGTCCTTCATCCCACAGAGAGTGTGGTCGTCATCTGCATGGGTAGTTCGTATCTATGAGGATTGGATGTCAGGTGATCATGCTTGGAATTTACAGGTAAGTCACTTGTTTTCAGAATGCTGTAGGTGCAGCGAAGCCATGTGTAAGGTTTTGTTGCCTTAGTTCACACCCACGAACTGTACCGTATGGTATTCGCAGTGTAAAATTTAAGACAGTGATGTCCTTAAGTCACTACAACGACTTTTATATACTAGACATGCAGGCATGTGATACCGGAGTATCACATGCCTGCGGATGATTACAGACATCTAAATTAGGGCACGGCCCCTAACACCCTCCCCCTGTAGAGCCAACTCAGGCTCGTAAGACAAGAAGGAAAGAAAAAGAAAAGAAAAAAAAAAGAAAAAGATAGGGAAGACCCTATGTACATTCACGCGAGATGTTGAATCTCGCAGCACTACCAATCCGAGGGTTACGCCTCATTTTAGTAATGCAGAGCAAGGTACGAAAGGTGTTGAACCCTTCGTACCACAACTCGAACTGAGGGGTTGTGCCCTCGAGAAGACGATCCAGCACCCGATGTAGCGTCCCTTCTACATCAGAGCCGGCTCGTCCCTCATCTCGCCCTCCTCGGGCTCGTCATTTTGTTCGGGAGTCCTCTCCTGCAAAATTTGACCTTCCACCCCCAGGTAGTTGGGCAGGTCATAGATAACTGCAGTGGAGCAGAAGTCCCTAACGATAGGGAGCTCTGCGTCACTGACTGTGCGAGCCTCGTAGGCCACAATGCGCTTGGTAGTGATCCCGAGGGTCCTAGCCTGGCGCTCGACCCACTCCTTCAAGCGGTTCTCCTTCAATACTGGAGGGTCGTTGATTGCCGCCCTCAGAAGATCGAGCGCAGCTCGCACGTTGGGGTCTCGTTCCCCCCCATTATCGACAGCACGGGTAATATACTCTCTACCCACTCTCCTGGCCCAAATGAGGGCATCGTTGGCATCGTGAGGAGTGATGCCATTAGCTGCGAGGTATGTGGCGATATCAGCCATACCGGCTGAGCGAGTGAACTCCCCTTCCCAGGGGACATGAGTACCATCACGAGGGGCCACCTCGGCACAATCCAGAAGGGCTCTGTAGCGACCCTTCGCTGCGAGGAGACGAACTAGCTCCCGGAACCAGACCATCCAGTCATAGCTCCCTCTGGGGACTGGAGCCAGTCATTTGTAGAGGAGGAATCCTCATACTAATTGTGCTGTGGGAGGACTGATTTCCCACTCGTCGTCGTCGGGGCGCCCACTGACACCTAGCACCCCAGGGAACATTCTCGAGAGCTCGGAGCTCTCGTCTGAACCGCTGTACCCATTCTGGTACTTGTGGATAAATTTAACCCAGTCAGCAACTGGGGCTTCGAGGCTCGGTGCCTCTCGTGGTAGTTCGGGGATCCCCCCTTTTCCCTTCTTTCCGGAGGTTCGACCTCCTCCTCTAGGATTAAATGCTCGACCCCTTGGAGGGGGTCATTCTTGATGAGCAGGGGCTTGGGGAACCCCAGGGTTTTCGACCATCAGGCGGTTGCGGAGAGGCACGATGGGTCTCTGACCCATCTCTGGCAAAGGAGCGGCGGGTTGGCCCTCTATCTGCTGTTGTAAGGCCGGCTGTCCACCGGCGGGTTGTAATGCGAGGGCTTCTTCCTCCCTCCTTGCCCTTTCCTTGTCTCGTAGCGCTGTCACGCACCAAAGGTGTTTGGTGACCGTGAGCATGGACTCGGAAGCTGAATGATGAAGAACGGAGAAGCCTAGCCCTAATGCGAAGAATGACTGATATTGCCAGCAGTCATCCATCGCACAAGAACCATCCTGAACATTAGGGAAGAAACCGCTCAAGCGCCCGAAAAAACTTTTGAGCGCTAGTTTATGGCATTCCGATTTTTCGAATATCTCCGTCAATTCTAAAGATATCGACACCATTCCCACGCTCACAGGAAGCTCTCGACCACGCCATCCTGCCTACCAAATTTGGTAACGATCCGCGCACTCCACGATTTTCTGCATCATTTCTACCAACGAATGCCCATTTCGCCAATATTTATCGTAATGGCCACCTCCTCGACCGTCTCTTCGCTCATGTCCTTTGCTAGGGAGAATAACTACGAGTACCTGCCAGGAATCCCCACTAGCTCTCGCCCCGAAGCCTCCTGGTTCATCCCTCCCTCATCCATGACCTCCCATCCTATCGCTTTGGGACAGCGCATTCTTCTCGTCAGTCTGACGTCAAAGAAGACGTTCTTTGGTCGCCTCAAGTCTGTCGTAAGGCTTGAGAGGTCTTATGTGGTTGTTTCGGTCTCTCCAGTTGAAAAGGATTATGGATTTTTCCTTCCTGCCCCCTGCAACATCTATCTCTCAATCTCGTCTTTCATTCTCCCAAAATTGCGACAGCTCCAGTACCAATTACTATCATCTACACTATCTGATCGCATTCATGACGATTTTGAGGCACTTCTCCCTGCCCTCATTGGAGAAGACGGCCCCTCCTCCTCCTCATGCCCTCCAGAGCACTAGTTGCACCTGGTACAGGTCGCTTTGCAGAGAGGAGAGAGGGGGGAAAAGTTGCGAAATCCTAAGCCCTGACTACCCTGGAGACCCCCAAAGTTGGCCCCTGGCAGAAATCCCCACAGTTCTTCTTTCAGACGCGCAGCATATTGCCCCAATGAATCTGGATCTCAGATCTAGGAGTCAGAGTGACTCATTTGCAGTCATGCCCCTTATTCAGCAGTGACCAGTGTGCTTACTCATCCCCCTTTCTGTCGCATTATTCATCCATTCCTTAATGACTCATTTCTATTTCAAATGATTTGTGATATTCTTCGTCATGCTGACTGATTTTACTTACCAATCGCTTACTGTCCTTACTCAGCCTTGCTTGGCCTTACCAATCCTTTACCAATCCTCTTACCAATCGCTTACAAACCCCTTACAAAGTGTTTCCCTCTATTTACTTCAGGCTGCACTACCTTTTGTATATAAGTACCAATACGTCACAGCAAGCAGCAAGCAAGTAGCCCCCCTGCATAGGATACTGTCCCCTTTGTAGTGAGACTATTGCCCAATCTTTATCATCATTATCTGCCTTATTGTCGTCGCTTTAAGGCCCTTCATTATCTTCTTTATCCTTGCAGTATCTGAGGCTCCATTAAGGGTCTATTTACTGTCATTCTTCATCACTTTACGTCGCTTCTAGGCTCCGAGTAGCCTATATAACTTCGCTTTTCTCAGTCTCCCCCTGCTCCCCTCTCGTCAGGAGCACCTTCCCTTCTGCCCTAGTCGTCTAGGTGTGCAGAACCCCTCCCCCCACTTCGCTGTACAGTGAGCTCAAAAACCCTTTCCATGCTGACCCTAACAGCAGTGAATGAGGTGTACTGCCAAACACCGTGGGAATTTTGGTTAGCTTTGGTGGAGTCATAAATAGTACTTGCCCTTGGCTACAAAATTGCCCACTAGGTCATGTGATTTCATTCACAGGCTGGTGAGATATATGCAATATAAGACAGCAATGTCATGGAAAGGGTTTTTGAGCTTTTGAATTGATGAGTAGAATCATAGTGTTTTTGCTATTGTTTGTTAGTACAAACAAAGGTACATATGTAAACATGATGTCTGAGCTCAAAAAAGTTCACACGCCTCTTTGTTCCCCATTACGATCATGGTTGGATCCCTTTCCCTCACTCAACAAAGCACCATCCTTTCTTTGCTTGATTCTGGACTCTCTGGTGAAGCCATTGCCAAGAGAACTGGTGTTAGCCCTTCCACCATATCCAAACTTCATTCCAAAGAGTGTCCTACCCTTCTAAAAGCCATTGGAGGTTGTCCCCCTAAGCTCTCTCCTACCAATATTCGTCATGCTCAACACCTCATCACTTCTGGGAAGGCTGAAAATGCTGTTCAAGTGACCAAAACTCTTTCCAACCTTACCAACCAACCCCTCTCTGCCAGTACAGTTCGTCTTCACTTGAAGAAAGCTGGTATGAAGGCTGTAGTCAAGACCAAACGCCCTATTCTTTCTGCCAGACATCACAAAGCTCGTTTGGATTTTGCTTATAGTCATAAAGACTGGACTATAGAGGACTGGAAAAAGGTGGTATGGTCTGATGAGACCAAAATCAATCGTCTAGGATCAGATGGACGCAAATGGGCATGGAAAAGGGCAGGAGAGGGGCTTAGTGATAGGCTGGTTGAAGGAACACTCAAGTTTCGAGGGGGTTCCTTGATGATGTGGGGCTGTATGACTTGGCAGGGAGTTGGCTTTGCTACCAAGATTGATGGTAGGATGGATGGGGATCTTTACCTTCAAATTTTGAGGGATGAGCTCCAGCAAACCCTGGAGTATTATGGTCTCAATCCTCCTGACATCATCTTTCAGCAGGACAATGACCCCAAGCACACCTGCAGAATGGTCAAGAATTGGCTGGAAGAGCAAGAATTCCAGACCATGGTGTGGCCTGCACAGTCTCCAGACCTAAACCCCATTGAGCATCTCTGGGGTTGCCTCAAGAGGAGGCTTGCACAACATGAAAACCCCCCTAGTGGAATTCATGAGTTGTGGGAGAGAGTTCAGGAGGAATGGGAAGGGATACCAGTTGAAGAGTGTCAGAAGTTGATTGAGAGTATGCCTAGGAGGGTTCAGGCAGTGTTGAAAGCCAAAGGAGGTTATACCAAGTACTAGAATACCCATCTATGCAAAAGCTCAAAAACCCTTTCCATGACATTGCTGTTTTATATTGCATATATCTCGCCAGCCTGTGAATGAAATCACATGACCTAGTGGGCAATTTTGTAGCCAAGGGCATGTACTATTTATGACTCCACCAAAGCTAACCAAAATTCCCACGGTGTTTGGCAGTACACCTCATTCACTGCTGTTAGGGTCAGCATGGAAAGGGTTTTTGAGCTCACTGTAACTGATCCCTCAAGCCAAAGTCCGCGAAGGTAAACCACCAACTCGGCAATTGTCTTTGTGTTGGGTTTTTTTTGGTGTTTTCACCATAGATCCACACATCAACTCACAGCGGAAGGACTCAAAGGGCGGCGGTTTAGACTCTGGAAACCAGTGGGAATGACTCTGAAACACTGTGGAACTTTTGAAGCGGTGGAAGGACTCGAAAGGCGGCGGTTTCTCGAAGGGAGTGGCTCTGGGGACTTGAAGTAGGCTCTGGAACTCGAAGCGGGCTCTCTGGGGACTCGTAGAAGACTCTGTAGACTCGAAGAAGTCTGTGGACTCAGCAAGGACTCATAGGACTCGAAAATGCTCAAGGGACTCGACTCTGGGGACTCTGGGATGCTCAGAAACACAGATGGTGACCGCAAAAAGGTGGGTATTTTTTTTTGTGAAGCGGTGATACTTGTAACATAGAGGTGGTGGTAGCTATGTGAAAATCGGAGGTTTTCGGAGCTGTCAAATGTCGAAAAAAAAGTGACAGAAAAGGGCCAATGTATGGTAAATCACATGTATCACAGTAAAGGAAGGGAAAGCAAAGTGAAACTGTTCAGAAAAATATGTAAACAAAGGGAGAGGGTATAGACGACATGCCTGGACAGCAAGGAAGTGCAGGGAAAGCTGCAGAAACTCTGGGGGATGAAACATGGGGTCTGGAAGGGGAATGGCGGCAGAATGTGCGTCGGAGTGGGCGGTGGGTCACAGGATTGACACCTGGCACTTCGGAAAGGGTTTCCGACAGCCAACGGACAGGTTTCACGTGTCCAGGGGCTGAGGCGGTTGGAAAAGACATGGCTAGGCCCTCAGAACAGAACCTGGAAGTGAAGCGGCATTTTTGTGGCGGTGATAAGGGCATGTGAGGCGGTGGGAAGGCACAAGGGTGGGCGGAGCTATTTTTAGATGGCGGAGGCGGTCATTCTGGCTGTATCGGTGGCCAAAAGGCAGCGGAATCCCATAGACGACAGTGGGGATGATTACGGGAGTCGTAGCAGTCGGGAATTGCCGCAATATGGCGGTCTTAGGCCCTGAGGACTGTCGGAGCATTGTGGCAGTGAAGGAATACCCAAAAGCGGCAGGTTTCAGCCCTAGGGAGAGTACACTCCCTACAACGGCAGTCACTCAAACGATGACAAGAGGGTAAACACCCAAATACGAAAATGAATAGAACTAGGGAATAGTACAGGGGAGTGCCTACTATATATACTCTCTAAGTAGGGCCATGAGGAAACCTCAAGGCATGGGGCACAGGGTATGACATCACTATGACATCAGGATGATGTCAGTATGACCTCGTCGAGTACTAGACCTAGGTTCTAGACTGTAAGTATAAATAGCTCGCAAACTGTGAAAAGGGAAAGAGGGATCTGTAATCAGAGGTCTGGATCATGGCTGGATAAGGGCTAGGTGCGCAGCCCCATGAAGAAGTGCCCAAGATAAGATCTGAAAGATCTAATCGGCTATCTAATCAGTGATAAGATAAGATAAAAAGATAGGGGCAAAATCCTCGATCCATTACACTATCCCATCCTTAGATTTTCAGTCCCTGAAAATAAATAAAAGAAGAAACGAAAAAGAAAAGAAGAGAAAAAAAAGTGCACACGGAGGTCTCGACAAGGTTGTCCTCTTGCGAGTCCAACACTTTACTCGTCAAGCCTCACTCGCTCGTTCACCTTTCCTCATACTCACTATCCCATCCTTAGGTTCGACGTCCCGACAAACACCAGAGACGAAAAAAAATTTGGCCATTTTCGGAGTTAATCGTCTGATTTGAGCTGGAGTGGCTCGTCATCGTCCAGTTTGTCCGACTCAACCGGTGGTGGAAGGGGTGGGAACAGCCTGACAAAGGGGCTTATTCTCACCGGGTTGAAAAATGGCGTGGGCGGAAGCGGAGGAAGGGGTGGTAGTAGGGCCAGTGTAGCCCTAGGGGTACTCTCGAGTTTCGAGGTCTCTGGTTTAAAGTCGAAGTCCGGTGTCTCCTGGGGCGGGGGGGGGGGGGGGGCTTGACTTCATGTTTGGCCGGAGCTGGCTCAACTTCGTGTTTGAAGCTGCAATGTCTCTTCGCGAACCAGAGCTCCTTCCAGAGGGCCTCTACTTCTCTTTGTAGTTTATCGACAGTCTTCACCAAACCATCGATGACATTCTTGTGCCTCGGGATGTGCTTCTTATCCTTGGCAACTTTGGGTTTGCTTGATTTAGACTCGGGAGCTCGAGTAGGGATAGGGGCATTCGGTTTAGCCACATGAACTGGTGGGATCTTTATACTCGATTTAAGGTCGGGAGTGCGACCATTCTTCTCGGGGGGTTTTCTTGTTTTTGCACTCAGATGCCTTGTGGCCAGAGCTGGCACGCATAGCACCTAACACGCGCCGGGCATCAGTTAGCGAAGTGGCCAACCTTACCACAATTGAAACAGCTGATACACTGCTTCGTGGTGTGGGTAGTCGACTTGCACAGCCAACAGGGGTGCTGTACCTGCTGACCAGGTAAGCAGACTCATGGGGGTGGGAGAAGAGAAATCCCATTCTTGCGCTTAGGGGGCGCAGTGGAATGAGGGAGAGAGACAACAGGTGGTCTCACAGGTGACGGTGCGAGGTGGGGAATCGGGGTCATGGGAGATTTCAGGTTGTGAGCCCGAGGGGTAGAACACACTGAGGCATACGACCTAGGGGTCGAAGCCTGAGAAGAGGGAGCACCACTCGAGGCGAGCAGCAGCGACTTGGGGAGGGGAATGGCGACAGCGAACGAGAGGGGGGAGAGAAGCATGTCAGCCATTGAACGAAAAAAGAATTTTATAATGTGCTGGTAACTCTCTAGCACAGCACTACTACACATTCCACCATGATCTTGGTAGAGCAGGCAAGGGTAAGAACAAAGTCGACCAGTCGAGGGTGACTATTGGGAAGTTCTATTCAAGGGTTACAAGTCGTGCTTGAGTGACGAGTCAGGCAAGACTAGTCGACGAAGGCAGCGACCAAAAGAGGAACACTAGACAAAACAAACCAAACCAACAACCAGCAAGGGAGGATGACGATGATGGGGCAGTCGGAGGACATGCGAATCGATGGAGACGATGACGAAGCCTAAGCAAGGCTAAATGGCAGTCACTCAAACGATGACAAGAGGGTAAATGCCCAAATACGAAAATGAATAGAACTAGGGAATAGTACAGGGGAGTGCCTACTATATATACTCTCTAAGTAGGGCCATGAGGAAACCTCAAGGCATGGGGCACAGGGTATGACATCACTATGACATCAGGATGATGTCAGTATGACCTCGTCGAGTACTAGACCTAGGTTCTAGACTGTAAGTATAAATAGCTCGCAAACTGTGAAAAGGGAAAGAGGGATCTGTAATCAGAGGTCTGGATCATGGCTGGATAAGGGCTAGGTGCGCAGCCCCACGAAGAAGTGCCCAAGATAAGATCTGAAAGATCTAATCGGCTATCTAATCAGTGATAAGATAAGATGAAAAGATAGGGGCAAAATCCTCGATCCATTACAGCCATTACACTGCGCAGTTCTTCTGCAAAGGGACTTTCTAAGCACACAGTGCACACTTGTTCGGGTTTAATAAATAGCGACTCCTCAGATTTAGCGTTCTTGTGATTTTCTACCAAGTCTTCATGGTGAGAGAGAGCATCCGGTCGTCCCATCGAAACTCCAGGTTTGTGGACAATGATACAGTTAAAATGACTAAAATACTGCGCCCAATGTGCCTGGCATGGTTGAAGCTTCTGCGACATCATGAACCACTTAAGGTTGTGGTGATCCATCCAAATCTCAAACTGGTATGGAGTAGCCTCAAGGTAGTGATGCCATTGCTCTAGAGCACGTATGATGGCTAGCATCTCTTTGTTGTGAACCGTATAATTAAGCTCTGCTCCACCAAGTGAATGACTTGAATAGGCAACAGGTCTCCAGAGACTGTCATCGAATTCCACTGAGAGCACAGCTCCAGTTGTGTAATCCGAGGCATCGGTTTCTAAACAGAACTTCCAATCCTGATCAGGGAACATAAGTATATAAGGTGTGGTCATGAAGACTTCCTTAAGCATGTCAAATGCTACTTGGCACTTGTCGGACCAGAGAAACGGAGTGACCTTTTTGGTGAGATCATTAAGGGGGCACATGACCTGTGCGAAATCCTTTATGAATCGTCGGTAGAAGTTCGCAAGGCCAAGGAAGCCTTGAACTCCACGAATGGAAGTGGGGACGGGCCAGTTGCACACTGCAGCGACTTTGGTGGGATCCATCTTTACTCCATTCATGCCAACTATCATACCCAGAAAGTCGACCTCTTTCTGCTTAAACAAACACTTCTCTGGTTTGACGAACAAGTCGTTCTCATTCAGCCTTCTAAGCACCTCTAATATGATCCTGTCGTGTTCCTTTTCATTGTCCGTTTTTGTGAATATCATAAGGTCGTCAATATATACTACTAGAACGTCCTCCATGTCACCGAAGATGTCGTTCATCATGTTTTGGAATGTGGCAGGGGAATTACATAAACCAAAGAACATCACCAGCAGTTCGAAGGCTCCACGGTGACAGATGAAAGCAGCCTTCCACTCGTCACCTTCCTTGATCCGGATGTTATTGTATCCCCACCTAAGGTCCATTTTCGTAAATAATTTACAGCCTTTCAACTTTTCAACAAGCTGCAAGATGAGCAGGAGCGGATATGAGTTCTTGACTGTATGCTCGTTTAAATAGCAGTAATCCTGTACCATACGTTTCTTTCCATCCTTCTTAGGGACGAAGAACACAGGAAAAGTCTGCGGCGATTTACTAGGCCGAATGTAACCCTTCTTAAGCTGTCCGTCAATGAAGTTACTAACTTCGGTTTGCTCATCAGGGCTGAGAGGGATCAACCTTCCCTTTTTCGGCACAAATGACTCCTTAAGTTCTATTGTGTGGTCCCAAGGTTTCCTAAGCAGCATGTGTTTGGATTCCTGGACAGAGAAGATGCTTAAACATTTGTGGTATTCCTTTGGAACCAGTTCCTCAGGGGTTTTATCCTTTTTAGGAGCCTCCTGCCTGTCGACTCTGAATATATTATGCCAGTCTTCGAGGGCCTGGACCTCCTCCTTTTTGATATGTCTAATGAAGGCCAGCTTTGGTGCGAGCTGCCTGCAACTACAGGGACTGTAATGGATCGAGGATTCGCCCCTATCTTTTCATCTCATCTTATCACTGATTAGATAGCCGATTAGATCTTTCAGATCTTATCTTGGGCTTTTCTTCATTGGGCTGTGTACCTAGCCCTTATCCAGCCATGATCCAGACTCCTGATTACAGATCCCCTTTCCCCTTTTCACAGTTTGAGCGCTATTTATACTTACACTCTAGAACCTAGGTCTAGTACTCGATGAGGTCATAGTGACATCATCCTGACGTCATAGTGATGTCATCCTGACATCATAGTGATGTCATCCTGACATCATCACTGACATCATACCCTGTGCCTCCGCCTTGAGGTTCCCTCATGGCCCCTACTTAGTGAGTATATAAAGTAGGCACCACACTGTACTATTCCTTAGTTCTATTCATTTTTGTCACTGGGCGTATTCCCTCTTGTCTCTGATTGAGTGACTGTTCTGCTAGCCTCGTCTAGGCTCTGCCGTCGTCTTCGTCAAGATCTGTGTGTCCTCCCTCCGACTACCCCTATCGTCGTTTGTCCCCGCCTTTGGTTGTTGTTGGTTTGTTTTGCCTCGTGTTCCTTCGTCGTCGCTGTTGTCTAGGTCGACTAGTCTTGCCTGACTCGTCACTCAAGCACGACTCGTAACAGGGACACCTCTTCATCAAGATTTTGCCAGTTTTCCAATTGACTTCTGGGTTGTGGGTGGCAAGCCACGTATGACCCAAAATCATGTCATGAGATCCCAGATCTGTGACATCGGCTACTAACTCTTTGAAGTGATTTCCGAACTGAACTCTAAGTGGTACTTGATGCATAATCCTTCCAGCAGAGTTGAGAGTACCATCAACATTAAATATGTCCACTGCGTGTGGGAGGGACAACTTGGGGAGCTTCTTCCGATCAACGAATTTAGCGTCCACAAAGACACCGGTAGCACCAGAATCCAACAAGGCTTGCATGGCATGTGTGTCACCCTTCCTAGTGCAAATAATTACAGGAACTGATACATGATCCTTTAAGTTGAGCATGCGAACTTGGGATTTCAGCAGTACTGTCACCTGAGCATCGCTAACTGACTCGGATCCTTCCGAAACGCTATTTTTGGGAGTTTTATTGCTTGGAGAATTAAGCGGTGCCAGTTTAATGTCCAGTCCCGAGCCCTTTCGGGACCCTCCAACAGACAGTGTAGGTACAAAGTCCGAATCATCATCCATACTATCTACAGAGAGTGGGGAAAACCTATTTACAGTAACTATGTCTGAGAACGAAACCTTTTTTTGTGTTTTTGTATTTTCTATTTTTGTGTTTTCTTTTGTACTACTTTTAGATGAAACCGAGATGCAACGAGAAGAAAAACTAAAAGGAGAAAAAGAAACTAGTCCAGTACCAAAATTGTCCGAGGCCGCAGGACCTGACTTCACTGCAGCTCTGATTCTTTTAACTTGCTGAAATGGGTGACCACCTGCTCGAAAGTCATCCCATCCATTGTGGCAAGCTGCGGATCGACACCTTCGGAGCGCACCTGGCACCCTTTGCCTTTGTTCCTGGCCTGCGGGCAGTGCGGATGGATATGGCCCTTCTGGCCGCACATGTAACACTGATAATTCGAGAAGTCCTTTTTAGGGCAGCTTCCCGATCCGCTTTGTGCAGCCCCAATGTCCATGGGTGCACCCTGCCCTGTCATAACCCTGGGCGAGGGTCGTGAGAAGTTTTGTCCCCATCAAGAGGACGTGCCACCAGTTTTAATTTTAACCGCCTCAAAGGTGGCTCCGAGGGTGCGAGCCTCGAGGTCATACTCTACCCAAGTAGACTTACGTCGTCCCTGGATGAAGATTTGCTGAAGAATTTCGGGGCAGAGTGCCTTCTCCAGCATGAAGATTGTGTAATCATCGGATACCCCGGATGCGGTCCTTAGCGCATTATACTTGGCCATGAACTCCTCCATTCTGGCCGAGCCTTGGCGAATCTTACTGAGCTGCTCCTTCACCCAGTCTTTGTTGTGAAGCAGCCTGAAGCATGCCTCCACTTCAGCCACCACGTCGACCCAGACCGGTGTAAAGTCTGATAAAGGAAGGTGGGGGGAGTGGCCTAGAGGTCTCCTGTTGGAAAATTGGGTCTCAGTTCGACCTGAGGGGGCTAGGATGCCTGGTAGGGTGGTCAGAGAGTGGAGAAGAGAGCCAAAACGCGCCCTAAAAGCCCAAAAGGGTGTCGAGATTCGTCTAAAGAACGTCTAACGAAGGAAGAATAATAATCCGAGCCCTCGGTCTCGGATTTCCGTCTGTCTCGTCTGGTGGTAAGGCGTCTATTGTTGTGTTGCTAAGTTTGTACAGTACACTCTAACTACGAGTATGGCTTACATAAGCCAAACTCGTCCAAATAGTAAGTAAAAACAGTAACATAAAAGTATAAAAACAAAATAGTAAGTAGAAACAATGAAATAAAAGAAATCACCTGGTAGGGAGGCTTCCCTCCCTACATCCGAGGGTGGCTTTAGACAGTGACCGTCCCCAGTCATCACGTACCAAACTGTATCATATAGCGAGTCCAGGGTATCTTCCTCGAAGCAAAAACTCTAAGTGAAAACTCAAAAATGCGAACTTGAAAACGAAATAGACCATATAAAAGAAACAAAAGATACTACTCAGCTGCAGGGGGGACACTTTTTGAAGGCGTCCGAAGGCCCTCGAGAGCCAAGAATGGCCCAGAAGTGGCTTGAAGGTGGCTCGGAGTGGGCTCGAGGGGGCTCGAAGGCACTCAACATCACCTGAATGGATTGCTAGGTTGTCCGAAGGTAACCCAAGGGGTATCGAAGGCAGATCGAGGGTGGATCGAGGGTCTCGAAGGGGAGTGGAAGGTGGATCGAGGCTCGGGCTTTGAAGGCGAGACTGGTCTCGAGCCTCGACGGGCCTCAGAGGGTGACTCGAGGGGGAGGCTGGACTCGAAATGGAAGGAGGGGTTTGAGAGGGGGAAACGAACCTTTGAGAGGCTGGGACGAGCCTCGGGATTCGACTCGGGCTCGGTTCGAAGGCTCGAAGCTTCCTATCGAGGGCTCGGGGGGTGCTCGAAGGGGGCTGACTTACTCTCAAAGGTGAAGCGGGGGCTCTTGAACTCGAAGGTGGCTCTGGGGTAGTCTCGAGATCGCCTCGAGGGCAGACGAGGGGTGGGGATGGCTCAGAACTTGAAGGGGGAGACTTCACCTGAACAGCTGTGCCTCCTGGGCCACGAGCGAGCGCCCAGAAGTCGAGTCGAGCTTGGAGAGTGGGTCCGAGTGCCTCTCGAGGGATCTCCTCACCTGTAGGCAGCATGACTCGTCCTCGAATGATCCTGCACTTGCCTGCAACTAGATACGAGGTGCAGACCTTGCATCGAGCTCGGATATGCCCATCTCGACCACAAAAGAAGCAAAAGGAATACCTTCGAGGCTGTACTTGATGCCTCGATGCCTCTCGAAGGCCAGGGGATGGCTCGCTCGAACCTGCATACCCTCGAAGGGGTGACAACCCTCTTGACGCTCTTGAACGCGACTCATACGAGGCAGGGGGAGTCTTCGACATTGAAGTGGAGGCTTCTCGAAGTAGGAATGATGTACCTTGGGGTGGCTCGAGGGGCGAGGGTGGCTTCGATCGAGTCACGAGGGGTGAGGAATGCTTCGAGGGAGTCTTCGAAGGTCTTTCGAGGCGTGGTGAGAGGCTCGAGGGGGGTATCGAAGGCTTACTAGGTCGAAGGTACTGATTCGAGGTCAAACCGAAGCCATGAGAAGGCTTTGAACATGAGTGTCGATCTTCTCTCGAGCTACGAAGTGGGTTCGAAGGCGAATCACCAGCCTGCCAATGCGAGGTACACCAACCTGGAGGAACAGGGTGCCTCAAGCCTGCATGAGTGACTCGGAGAGGGGATGAGCTGCTCAAAGCGAGCTCAGAGGGGTGAGAGTGGTACTTCGAGGTTCGAGGGGCTGCCTCGAAGGGGGAATGCGAGGGTGACTTCGTGCTCGAGCTTCCCTGGAAGTGTCTTCTAGAACTAGACCGAGAGCACTCCACAGGGGAACTTGACTGGTACCTGATCGAGGGCGAGGATGAGGGGGCTCTCGAAATGTCGCTCGAAGTTCGATAGACCCAACTATAACCTGGAAGGGGATCATACCATTCTCCCCTTTCTGTCTCGAGTGGTCCCTTGCATGACGAACTGCTCGAGGGGGTGCTGGAGCGAGGCCGAGGGTGGCTCAAGACTCGCATGTATCCCAAGAATGCTCGTGGGCCTTCGACTTGGCCTCGAGACCTTCGATACATGCTCTCCATACTGAGCAGTAGATGCAGCTGAAAAACAAATATATATTTCACAGAGAGCAAACTAGGGGTAGCCTAGGGCACAGAAAACGAGTCACAGACACCCTCGTGTCTGTGTGTAGCCTCGAAGGGGATAAACGAAGGTTCAGGTCACCTCAATGCGACCTCAAATGTCCATGGGGTATCGCGGGGGTCTCGTATACACGATGCGAAGTGGCTTCGACCACTGAAACGAAGAGAAAACGAAACTAGTCGCCGTGTGCGACTCGAAGGCTTGACTCTCAATTTGCAGCCTCGCTCGACTGCAGGGATGCACAGAAAAAACGACTGGAATACGTCTCGATACGTCTGGATATGTCTGGACACTCTATGAATGAATGCAGATGCGTCTAAATGAACGAAAGCGTCTCGAAAGTGTCTTGAAGGGGAAGCTCAGTGCTCGTCTGGAGTCTCGAAGCGTCTCGAATGGGGCTCAATACTCGTCTGTGGGTCTAGAAGTGTCTCGACAGCGTCTCGAAGGTGGCTCAATACTTCTCCGTAAGTCTCGAAGCGTCTCGAAGGGGGCTCACTACTCGTCTGGGGTCTCGAAGCGTCTGGTGATCTCAAAGCGACTAGGGGTCTCGAAGGGGGCTCTAAAACGAGTCTAGGAGGTGGGGAGAGGGTTCCTACAGCTCAAAATGGCTTGAAAACACGAAGGAGGTGCCAGGGAGCTCGGCTGTGGCAGGAGGGGAGAAAACAGTGGCGAGTTGACGAAGAACCGCTGGGTGGAATGCTACCAGACTCCAGGGCGTGGTAGAGGATGTCTAGGGGCGCTGGGAGATCAAGGAAACGAAAGATTCGGCGCACCCAATCCCGAGTTATGCCCAAATTCGTCCTACTAGGCCTTTCTCCACAAAATGAAGGCTATCTCCAGAACCGCTGGAGCGAACGCGTCGAAACTGGCGTCAATCGAAAGCTCTCGTCGAGTAGGACTAGAATCTCGAAAAGCGAGAGGTAAGGCGCGTCGGTTCTCGAGAAATCGCGTCTGCGAGCTGGGAGGTAGGAGGAGGATAAGGGTTACCAAGCAAACAGCCCCCTCGCAGTGGGCTCCAGATGTAAAGTCTGATAAAGGAAGGTGGGGGGAGTGGCCTAGAGGTCTCCTGTTGGAAAATTGGGTCTCAGTTCGACCTGAGGGGGCTAGGATGCCTGGTAGGGTGGTCAGAGAGTGGAGAAGAGAGCCAAAACGCGCCCTAAAAGCCCAAAAGGGTGTCGAGATTCGTCTAAAGAACGTCTAACGAAGGAAGAATAATAATCCGAGCCCTCGGTCTCGGATTTCCGTCTGTCTCGTCTGGTGGTAAGGCGTCTATTGTTGTGTTGCTAAGTTTGTACAGTACACTCTAACTACGAGTATGGCTTACATAAGCCAAACTCGTCCAAATAGTAAGTAAAAACAGTAACATAAAAATATAAAAACAAAATAGTAAGTAGAAACAATGAAATAAAAGAAATCACCTGGTAGGGAGGCTTCCCTCCCTACACCGGCCAGGCATTTGCTGCAAGGCAAGCATCAATACGTGCCCACACATAAGCTCTGGCGATTGGTCCAGACATCCGAGTCCAGACAGCAAGGGCGTCCAACCGCCTACTGGTCGAGTTGGACACCGAGACGAATGCCTTCATCTTCGACCACCATTCCTCAAACTTGCTTATTGACCCGTCGAACATTCCTGGGTCGGAGAAGCCCCATTTCGTGGGGTCAACATTTTGATTTGGGTTGGGGGCAGCAGGTTGTGGCTGTGCCTGCTGCTGCGTGGCGGCGACGGCATTGGCGACCTGCTGTTATAGTCTTCGGATTATAAGTGTTACACTTGAACTCGATTCTCACATACTCCCTTACTCCACTTGCGCCCAGGCATATAGGGCAATGTATACCCAGACTCCAGGGTTAAGGAGCTTTGTTTTCTTCGTTTCTCTTCTTTACGGGGCAATGCCTTTAGTCCCGTCCACCTATTGGCTGGTGGTTGTGTCGAAGAAGAACCGTAGTCAGTAGTCCTGCTATCCGTCAAGGGTAGTGTGAAGGCGCAACCCACATTAGGGGGTGGAAGCACATAGTCTAACAGTAGTTCCCCTATGTCATGGGAGGTAGAAAGTGTACTACCAGTATCCCTAGTTACCATACGATAGCTGAGACAGAGTACCGCCACTGAGGGCAGGGAAAATCTCGTCAACATTCCTCAAGTCAAGAAGTCGGAGTCTTTGGCTCCTCGTATTAGGTTTTCTCCTTACCTGAAAAAGGAAGAATCCCCCGCTCCCCCGCTCCTGTTCGCTCAAGAAGTAACACCCCTCGAGCAACAAATTTTTGGTACCCCCGAACCTCTTCTTCCTTGTCTTTCGCCGCTCCCTCTTCACTCCCCCTCTCCCGACCCGAACCTACTGGGTTTCGTTCTGCACGTTCCATACAACTTACGGAATAGACATACTATCCGCACTCCCTCTCACACTCCCACGGTCCTAACCACTTTCTGGCCTCATGGACCAGTTCACCCAAGAGCAGCTGCAGTTCATGCAGCAAATGACAGCTATGATCACGGTGCAGGTTGCCAACCAGGTGGCGCAGCAGGTTGCTGGCGCTATGGTGGGTGCCCAGCAGCAGCAAGGAGGCACAGGGGCCACCCAGAACCCCAACAGGAATGTTGACCCCATGAAATGGGGTGTCGCCAAGCCCGGCATGTTCGATGGCTCGATTAGCAAGTTCGAAGAATGGTGGTCGAAGGTCAAAGCCTATGTCATGACTGCTGAAGAGACTGGGGAAGAGAGAGTGAGGGGAGCAGCTAGGAAGACTCCCTTTGGAATGACAGTCTCAAGTTCGACACTGGGGGCTTGGTTTGCCTGGTGGAGAGTCAAGGGGAAGAGGAAAAGGCTGAGAAACGCGCCCTAAAACCCAAGGATACTCAAGATAACGTCTAGAGGGACTCAGATAAGGGGAGAACTGAAAATCCGAGGCTTCCGGCCTTTGAATTCTGTCTTACTCTGTCTGTGCTGAAGTGGCTTATGTTATTCTAAGTATGTACAGTACAAGGTAAGTACGAGTCTAGCTTACATAAGCCAAAACTCGTCCAAACACTAAGTAAAAAGACAGAATAAAGGTATGAAATCAAAAACTAGGGTAAAAACAAAGAAATATAGGAATTACCATGGTGGGGAGGACTCTCTCCCTACACTGCCAACTACTCAACGAGTCGGGCAGGTTGCCTGGCGGTCTGGTCTCGCATGACTGGACCCATAGCAGGAGCCTATGCGCAGGTGCGTATTGATCAGTGTCTCGCCGCCAGTCAGTGGCTGGCCTGGGACGTTCTGCAGGCAGAAGTAGAAGCACGCTTCAGGCCGCTTCACAACAAAGACTGGGCTAAGGATCAGCTCAGCAAAATTCGTCAAGGCTCGGCCAGAACCGAAGAGTTCATGGCCAAGTTCAATGCACTTAGGACCGCATCCAGGGTATCCGATGATTATGCCATCTTTATGTTGGAGAAGGCCCTACGGCCCAAAATTCTTCAACAAATCTTCATCCAGGGTCGACGCAAGTCTACTTGGTTGGAGTACAACCTCGAGGCCAGAACCCTCAGCACTGCCTTCGAGGCAGTTAAAATTAGAACAGGTGGCTCGTCCTCTCGATGGGGACAACAAAGTTTTAATCACCCCTCGCCCAGGGCTACGACAGGGCAAGGCGCACCCATGGACATAGGGGCTGCACAAGGCGGATCGGGAAGCCACCCTAAAAAGGACTTCTCAAATTACCAGTGCTACACTTGCGGCCAGAAAGGCCATATATGTCTGCACTGCCCGCAGGCTGGGAACAAGGGCAAAGGGTGCCAGGTGCGCTCCGAAGGTGTCGACCCGCGGCTTGCCACAATGGATGGGATGACTTTCGAGCAGGTGGTCGCCCAGGCTCCTACACAGCCCTTCCGCTGGGAGTGTAAAGGCGTCATGTGACTGTCGGTGTATTCCGAGGCAATTGCCGAACTTCAAACCCAGCACAACTTTATTTCCTTTACACTCCCAGCGGGGGCTGCAAGAAAACATTTGTAAACAGCGTCAGCCACAGTGGCACAACCTGCGGAGCCCGAAAAAAATACAGAAACACTGAGACTAGGGTTACATTTATTGTGGCTCGGAGTATGTCACACATGCCTAACCAATGGTGGTGCCATCCCTAATCCTATCGAAAGTAATCTGTTGGGCGGGATTGGTAGTGGCTTCTGAGTGTATTGGTAGCCCTGTAGGTAACTACATATCAGTGTAGATAAGCATACCCTAACAGTGTGTGTGCTCAGTAGTATCCAAGCTGGTATACCACTACTGTACGCTCTAAGTGCTTATGTAAGCAACCCAACCTCGCCCAAAGACCAGTTTAACAAAAGAGGGGGGGGGAGGGGGATTTATGGATACAGTGAGGGTAGACTATGGAAAGGTCATGAATGTCAGGAAAATCCAAATGATCTGGTATATGGACCACAGTGATCATGCACACTGATGATAGTCCTGCCATACCACCACTCTTCAAGCAGGCTTGACAAATCTTGGAACCTCCCCCTGGAACATTGTCCATACTTACTGAATGGCTTAGGTGCCCTCATTTGACTGTGCAATAGTGTACCCTCACTGTATCCATAACCCCCTCCCCCCCCCCCTTGTTAAACTGGTCTTTGGGCGAGGTTAGGTTGCTTACATAAGCACTTAGAGCGTACAGTAGTGGTATACCAGCTTGGATACTACTGAGCACACACACTGTTAGGGTATGCTTATCTACACTGATATGTAGTTACCTACGGGGTTACCAATACACTCAGAAGCCACTACCAATCCCGCCCAACAGATTACTTTCGATAGGATTAGGGACGGCACCACCATTGGTTAGGCATGTGTGACATACTCCGAGCCACAATAAATGTAACCCTAGTCTCAGTGTTTCTGTATTTTTTTCGGGCTCCGCAGGTTGCGCCACTGTGGCTGACGCTGTTTACAAATGTTTTCTTGCAGCCCCTACTGAGAGTTTGAGGGAATTAAAGTTATGCTGGGTTTGAAATGTGGAAATTGCCTCGGAATACACCGACAGTCAGAATACGCCCTCAAACTCGAAGTAGATAGGGCTGTGTAGGAGCCTGGTGGTCGCCCATATCAGTAAATTAAAAGAATCAGAGCTGCAGTGAAGTCGGGTCCTGCAGTCTCAGACAATGTTCGTACTGGACTAGTTTCTTTTTCCCCTTTTAGTTTCTCTTCTCATTGTGTCTCGGTTTCACCTTCTAAAAATAGTACAAAAGAAAGCACAAGAATAGAAAATACAAAAACACAAAAAAGAGTTTCATTCTCGGACATAGTTACTGTAAATAGGTTTTCTTCTCTCTCTGTAGATAATATGGACGACGATTCGGACTTTGTACCTGTACCGTCTGTTGGAGGGTCCCGAAAGGGCTCGGGACCAGACATTAAACTGGCACCGCTTAATTCTCCAAGCAATAAAAATCCCAAAAATAGCGTTTTGAAAGGATCCGAGTCAGTTAGCGATGCTCAGGCGACAGTACCGCCGAAATCCCAAGTTTGCACGCTCAACTTAAAGGATCATGTGTCAGTTCCCATAATTATTCGCACTAGGAAGGGTGACGCACACGCTGTGCAAGCCTTGTTGGATTCCAGTGCTACTGGTGTTTTCATGGACGCCAAATTCATTGATCGAAAGAAGCTTCCCAAGTTGTCTCTCCCACATGCTGTGGATGTATTTAACGTCGATGGTACTCTTAACTCCGCTGGAAGGATTACACATCAGGTACCGCTTAGAGTTCAGTTCGGAGATCACTTCGAAGAGTTAGTAGCTGATGTCACAGATCTGGGATCTCACGACATGATTTTGGGTCACACGTGGCTTGCCACCCACAACCCGGAGGTCAATTGGAAAACCGGTGAAATCTCGATGAAGAGGTGTCCTCGTAGTTGCAGGCAACTCACGCCAAAGCCAGCCTTCGTTAGATGTATCGAAAAGGAGGAGGTCCAGGCCCTCAAAGACTGGCATAATATATTCAGAGCTGACAAGCAGGAGGCTCCTAAAAGGGACAAAACCCCTGAGGAACTGGTTCTGAAGGAATACCACGAATATTTAAGCATCTTCTCTGTCCAGGAATCCAAACACATGCTGCTTAGGAAACCTTGGGACGACGCGATAGAACTTAAGGAGTCATTTGTGCCAAAAAAGGGAAGGTTGATCCCTCTCAGCCCTGATGAGCAAACCGAAGTTAGCAACTTCATTGATGGACAACTCAAGAAGGGTTATATTCGGCCTAGTAAATTGCCACAGACTTCTCCCAAGTTCTTCATCCCTAAGAAGGATGGAAAGAAGTGCATGGTACAGGATTACCACTATTTAAACGAGCATACAGTCAAGAACTCGTATCTGCTCCTGCTTATCTCACAGCTTGTTGACAAGTTGAAAGGCTGTAAATTATTTACGAAAATGGACCTTAGGTGGGGGTACAATAACATCCGGATCAAGGAAGGTGACGAGTGGAAGGCTGCTTTCATCTGTCACCGTGGAGCCTTCGAACTGCTGGTGATGTTCTTTGGTTTATGTAATTCCCCTGCCACGTTCCAAAACATGATGAACGACATCTTCGGTGACATGGAGGACGTTCTAGTAGTATATATTGATGACCTTATGATATTCACAAAAACAGACGATGAAAAGGAGCATGACAGGATCGTGCTAGAGGTGCTTAGAAGGTTGAGGGAGAACGACTTGTTCGTCAAACCAGAGAAATGTTTATTTAAGCAAAAGGAGGTCGATTTCTTGGGTATGATAGTTGGCACGAATGGAGTTAAGATGGACCCCGCTAAAGTCGCTGCTGTGCATGATGTCATGCACCAAAGGTGTTTGGCGACGTGAGCATGGACTCAGGAGCTGAATAATGAAGAATGGAGAATGGAGAAGCCTAGCCCTAATGCAAAGAATGACTGATATTGCCAGCAGTCATCCATCGCACAAGAACCATCCTTAACGTTAGGGAAGAAACTGCTCGAGTGCCCGAAAAAAACTTTTTGAGCGCTAGTTTACGGCATTCCGATTTTTCGAATATCTCCGTCAATTTTAAAGATATCGACACCATTCCCACGCTCACAGGAAGCTCTCGACCACGCCATCCTGCCTACCAAAGTTGGTAACGATCCGCGCACTCCACGATTTTCTGCATCATTTCTACCAACGAACGCCCATTTCACCAATATTTATCGTAATGGCCACCTCCTCGACCGTCTCTTCGCTCGTGTCCTTTGCTAGGGAGAATAACTATGAGTACCTGCCAGGAATCCCCACTAGCTCTCGCCCCGAAGCCTCCTGGTTCATCCCTCCCTCGTCCATGACCTCCCATCCTATCGCTTTGGGACAGTGCATTCTTCTCGTCAGTCTGACATCGAGGAAGACATTCTTTGGTCGCCTCAAGTCTGTCATCAGGCTTGAGAGGTCTTATGTGGTTGTTTCGGTCTCTCCAGTCGAAAAGGATTATGGATTTTTCCTTCCTGCCCCCTGCAATGTCTATCTCTCAATCTCGTCTTTCATTCTCCCAAAATTGCGACAGCTCCAGTACCAATTACTATCATCTACACTATCTGATCGCATTCATGACGATTTTGAGGCACTTCTCCCTGCCCTCATTGGAGAAGACGGCCCCTCCTCCTCCTCATGCCCTCCAGAGCACTAGTTGCACCTGGTACAGGTCGCTTTGCAGAGAGGAGAGAGGGGGGAAAAGTTGCGAAATCCTAAGCCCTGACTACCCTGGAGACCCCCAAAGTTGGCCTCTGGCAGAAATCCCCACAGTTCTTCTTTCAGATGCACAGCATATCGCCCCAATGAATCTGGATCTCAGATCTAGGAGTCAGAGTGACTCATTTGCAGTCATACCCCCTTATTCAGCAGTGACCAGTGTGCTTACTCATCCCCCTTTCTGTCGCATTATTCATCTGTTCCTTAATGACTCATTTCTATTTCAAATGATTTGTGATATTCTTCGTCATGCTGACTGATTTTACTTACCAATTGCTTACTGTCCTTACTCAGCCATGCTCGGCCTTACCAATCCTTTACCAATCCTCTTACCAATCGCTTACAAACCCCTTACAAAGTGTTTCCCTCTATTTACTTCAGGCTGCGCTACCTTTTGTATATAAGTACCAATACGTCGCAGCAAGTAGCAACACAAGCAAGTAGCCCCCCCTGCATAGGATACCGTCCCCTTTGTAGTGAGACTACTGCCCAATCATTATCATCATTATCTGCCTTATTGCCGTCGCTTTGAGGCCCTTCATTATCTTCTTTATCCTTGCAGTATTTGAGGCTCCATTAAGGGTCTACTTACTGTAATCTTCATCATTCTTACGTCGCTTCTAGGCTCCGAGTAGCCTGTATTTCTTCGCATTTTCAGTCTTCCCTTGCTCCCCTCTCGTCAGGAGCACCATCTACTTCTGCCCTAGCCTTCTAGGTGTGCAGAACCCCTCCCCCACTTCGCTGTAACCGATCCCTCGAGCCAAAGTCCACGAAGGTAAACCACCGACTCGGCAATTGTCTTTGTGTTGGGTTTTTTTGGTGTTTTCGCCATAGATCCACACCTCGACTCACAGCGATTGGCCTGTCCCTACTTCCGTTCTGGAGTTCGAGGCTTCCTTGGCCTTGCAAACTTCTACCGACGCTTCATAAAGGATTTCACGCAGGTCATGTGCCCCCTTAATGATCTCACTAAATAGGACACTCCGTTTCTCTGGTCTGACAAGTGCCAAATGGCATTTGATACGTTAAAGGAAGCCTTCACGACCACGCCTATTCTTATGTTCCCCGATCAGGATCGGAAGTTCCATTTAGAAACCGATGCCTCGGATTATGCAACCGGAGCCGTGCTCTCGGTAGAATGTGATGACAGTCTCTGGAGCCCAGTTGCCTATTCGAGTCATTCGCTTAGTGGAGCAGAGCTTAATTATATGGTTCACGACAAAGAGATGCTAGCCATCATCCACACTCTAGAACAATGGCTAGGGAAATGCACAGGTGTTGGGCACCCGTGACGGGTCACGGGTAAGGGTGCCCACGGGTGCGGGTGCGGGTCAGCCCCATCGTACCCGTGCACCCGCACACCCATGACCCGTGGGTCATGAGTCACACCCGTACTACCTGGGGCTCAAAAATATCTAGGGTTGGGCATATGTTACTACTACATAATGCTCCCATGCATGCTAGGTAATGGGCACAAGCATTTCTGTCGAATGAAAAAACATACCCGATTCAACTTGCAAGTGGTGCAGACAAAACATGACATATCTTTTGAGTGGGAGATCGTGCACAGACGATTTTGGTATCAATTTGGAGCTATAAATGAGTAGTATACTCCTGAGAAGTTTCAAGATGTGCAGTGGGAAGATGGGCAAGATACAATGTACCCAATTCTGCAAAGTGGCGTGCACAAAACCTGGAATATCTTTCGAATGGGGGATCATGCTGGGACAAATTTAGTATCTGTTTGGAGCTATAAACAAGTAGTATAAACCTGCAAAGTTTCAAGATGCAAAGTGGGAAGACGGGCAAGATACAACGTACCCAATTCAACTGCAAGTGGTGTGGACAAAACATGAAATATCTTTTGAGTGGGAGATCATGCAGATATGATTTCGGTATCTGTTTGGAGCTATAAACGAGTAGTATACACCTGAAAAATTTCAAGACGCGAAGTGGGAAGACGGGCAAGATATAACATACCTGATTCTGCACAGTGGTGTAGACAAAACCTGGAATATCTTTCAAACGGCGGATCATGCTGAGACGAATTTGGTATCAGTTTGGAGCTATAAGCCAGTAGTATGGTCCTATAAAATTGCGAGACGTACGATGGAAAAATGGGGGAGATACGGGATACCTGACTCATGTTGATGAGGTGCTTGGGCGTGGGAAAGTGTTACCTTGACCTCAACTCGGCTTCAAGCTTCGAGCTTTGAGTGCCGGTGTCACATTCTTGGTTGTAGCAAATGCACTGTTGGTGTAAGGCAATTCTACCGGCAAGTAGGTAGTAGCTAGGTACTTACTCCTGCAGCTATCATAGGTAACCCGTGGGTGTACCCATTGTAGGCGCCTACCCGTGGTTGACCCTCGGGTAAACCCGCAACGGGTGTACACCCGTGGGAACGGGTGTGGGTTTTGCACGGGTACGGGTGCGGGTCAGGCTCTTGGCACCCACGGGTTGACCCGTGCAGTTCCCTAACAATGGCATCACTACCTTGAGGCTACTCCGTACCAGTTTGAGATTTGGATGGACCACCACAACCTTAAGTGGTTTATGACGTCACAGAAGCTTCAACCACACCAGGCATGTTGGGCGCAGTATTTTAGTCATTTTAACTGTGTTATCGTCCACAAACCAGGAGTTTCAATGGGACGACTGGACGCTCTCTCTTGCTGCGAGGACTTAGTAGAGAATCGCGAGAACACTAAATCTGAGGAGTCGTTATTTATTAAACCCGAACAAGTGCACGCAGTGCGCCTAGAAAATCCCTTCATAGAAGAACTGTGCAGTGTAACGGCCGAGGTTGACGCCGGAACGCTCGACCAACATGATGGTTTACTGTATGACGGAGACAAAGCTTTCGTGCCTGAGGCACTTAGACAGAAGATTCTTGCTGCTCTTCACGACTCGCCCCTAGCGGGTCATCGAGGCATAAAAGGAACTCAGGAGTTGATCACACGCTGGTTCACATGGTCTACCTTGAAGCCCGATGTCGAGGAGTACATAAGGCATTGTCAGATGTGTCAGGCTAGCAAGCCTAGTAACAAGCCACCGGCAGGCGAACTCAAATCTTTACCCATCCCTGATGGGCCTTGGAAGGATCTTACAACTGACTTTATGGATATAGGAGTCAGGAGCTCCTCTGGAAAGTCTTACGTCTTGGTTGTCATCGATCGGTTCTCTAAGGAAGCAGAGTTCATCCCCTGCACTGAAAAGGAAACTGCTGCTAGTATGGCTCGGCTTTATTTAACCCACGTCTGGAAGCATCACGGCCTTCCCCAGTCTCTCGTCTCGGATCACGGACCGCAGTTCGCATCCCAGTTCTCAAAGGAGTTATTTAAAATGTTGGGTGTCGAGCAGAAGCTCTCAACAGCATTTCATCCACAGATGGATGGTCAGACAGAGCGGTTGAACCGCAAGATTCAGCAGTATCTACGGATGTATGCAAACCATCAGCAGGAACAATGGGAGGATTGGCTTCCCCTGGCTCAATTCGCATACAACAACTCCAAGTCTTCTTCTACTGGCAAGTGCCCCTTTGAAGTTACTTGTTCGTATACACCACGAATGGGCATCGAGCCGACGACTTCTAAGGTAGAAGCAGCGGAGGAGACCACTAAAGACTGGTTCCAGGTGTTCCAGGAAGTACGCAAAAGTTTGGGAAAAGCTAGGACTTGTCAGAAAACTCAGGCAGATAAACGACGATCCCCTTCCCCTGCTTACTCTGTAGGCTCGCAGGTTTGGCTGGCTACTGACCATTTGTCGCTGAAGGATCGGCAGAGCCAAAAGTTGACCGAAAAGTGGATAGGCCCGTACGAGATCTCGGACGTTTTACCCAACGCCATTAAATTAAAATTGCCACGCTCGATGCGCATACACCCGGTAGTGAACGTTTCATGGGTGAAACCTTATCTCGGTGCTCTTGATGGGCAACCGGTTACTCGGCCCGGCCCACAACGGGTTACGGATGAAGGAGATGTCGAGTACGAAGTCGAAAGGGTTATCGATTCCCGCTTGAAGCGTGGTAATCTTCAGTTTCTCGTCCATTGGAGGGGATACCCAGAAGAAGATCGCACTTGGGAGCCTAGGTCTGCTCTTAAGAATGCCCAGGAGGCAATAGACAACTTCTACAAATTTCACCCTGGTGCCCCCCGGAAACTTCGTGCACTCTCGACTGAGGGTCTCTTTTTCTCCGCTGTACCTGACCCTTTGACTGCTGTGCAGCCTATCTGGTCTCACCTGGAAGTCGAGCCATAGGAGGGGATAGTGTAATGGCCCGTACCTTTTCACTACTTGTTGTAGCATAGTCTAGCGTAGTTCTCCTTATTTATCTACTCTCTGGTTAGGGTTACTTTAGGCGCGCTCATAGACGCTTTACTTAGTCAGCTGATTTGTCAGCATAGCCGCATTGACTCAGCATGGAGCGCTGCAGCCAATAGCATTTATCTCTCTTTGTTTGGCTTGTTCTACGAGGTTCCACAGTACAAACACTCTAGTTAGTATAAATACCGTCTCTCTTGTCGTAGACACGCCAATCGAGTTCAT
Organism: Pisolithus albus; assembly: GCA_024613165.1. NCBI lineage: Eukaryota > Fungi > Basidiomycota > Agaricomycetes > Boletales > Pisolithaceae > Pisolithus > Pisolithus albus. The sequence goes on from JANFAB010000030.1 coordinate 348,653, forward strand.
TTGTGCATCGTCGCATTAACTCTTTCCCTCATCCTCTACTCTCCGTCAGTCAAGGAGTAGCCGAGTATAGTCTTCGGATTATAAGCGTTACAAGTGAGATAGCAAAAGTATGGATTGTCATGCCTGCAGATCATGCTCCGTCACCATGCCAATGTAACGGCCCGTACTTTTTCACTACTAGTTGTAGCGTACTCTTAGCGTACTTCTCCTTATTTATCCACTCTCTGGTTAGGGTTACTTAGACGCGCTCATAGACGCTTTACTTAGTCAGCTGCTTGGTCAGCGTTGCCGCCTTGACTCAGCGTGTACGGCTGTAGCCAATGGCGTTTATCTCTCTTTGTTTGGTTTGTTCTACGACGTTCCACGGTACAAACACTCTAGTTAGTATAAATACCGCCTCTCTTGTCGTAGACACTCCAATCGAGTTCATTTGTGCACTGTCGCGTTAACTCATTCCCTCAGCCTCTACTCTCTATCAGTCAAGGAGTAACCGAGTATAGTCTTCGGATTATAAGCGTTACAGCCAAATCCTTGCCACAGCTGAGTTTGAAACAATTCTGGTGTTTTGCCTGCGTGCTGCACCGTACAGGACAGGGTCCCGTGGCGCCGGTCCATCTCCATAGATCATCGACACAGGTACAAGGTAAATGTGCATCATTGGACCCTACCTACAAGTCACATATACAGGCTGCTATCTGGGGCCTTTGTAAGTGGATTGTATAAGACGATCTCTGCAGCAGCAGAGACCGCTACTTCCCCACAAACTGATAATAGAAATAATCTCTTGGGGCCTACATACAGGTCCATCAAACATTAGCAATGACCTTTATTACCCTTATTGTACACTTCCCCCCTCATGACAGCCTATCCATACTTTCAATTTGCCATTTAATTTTCAGCCCATTTGAATGTGCAGCCCAATTTATGTGATCTTGTTCTTAAGAGTATTTACCATCAGTATAATTTGTAATGCACATATGAGTACCAGGGCTACTACACCACAGGCATGGGGCTAATTGACACCTGGATGATACCTTGTTGACCATGGAGCTGCTAGGTCAAATAAAGTATATACCCCTGAGTAGATTTTACGGAGTTGTGTCTTTAAAGCAGAGACAGAGGTTTGTCTACAGCTTTTATGCATGCTTTTACTTTAGGTAATTTTCAGTGTTGTGCCACTGATGAGAACAATGCTTTTGTTGACCTAGCACACTGATTGTAATTACATAATATCCTGGTGGAAATTTAGCTGGTGTCTGCTCAGGTAAAATTAATGCCAATTTCCTCTGTTTTCCCTTTGTATTTGGTACAAAGTAGTTCCTGAGCAGGCACCAACTAAATTTCAACCAGGATATTATGTAATTACAATCAGTGTGCTAGGTCAACAAAAGCATTGTTCTCATCAGTGGCACAACACTGAAAATTACCTAAAGTAAAAGCATGCATAAAAGCTGTAGACAAACCTCTGTTTCTGCTTTAAAGACACAACTCCGTAAAATCTACTCAGGGGTATATACTTTATTTGACCTAGCAGCTCCATGGTCAACAAGGTATCATCCAGGTGTCAATTAGCCCCATGCCTGTGGTGCTACTGAATCTGCTGAGTCGAGTCTGTACCAGGATGCATGACTACCTGCATTACTTGTTGTGACACCTGTGTGACTGCCGACTTCTGGGGCTGCTGAATGCATGGCACACCTGTTAGATACAAGTTCCGGACTGGTTCCGGGCCGGAGGTAGAAGCACCAGTCTTTACCGGTAGTGTCTTTCAGAAAGGAGTCGAAGGAAGAAGGGGGGATCAACACCCGTATCGACCTCAGTTCGTGCACTGGGTCCTTGGACAAGTCCGGGTTTGTCGAAGGTGACAAGAGAAGTTCTGAGTCCAGAGATCTGTTTGATATTCTGACTGAGGTATGTACCGAGTAGTTACTGAGCTTAAATACTGGACCCCGGGACATAAACTTCTGGTCCCCGGTAGTCTTGGTAAGCTAAGAGGGATGGCTATGTACGGGATGACTAAGGTGTGACCAGGGAACCTAGTACCGGTGCTACCGGTGACAGGCACAGTATCAGGGAATGGAACCTGTAACGGCCCGTACTTTTTCACTACTAGCTGTAGCGTACTCTTAGCGTAGTTTACCTTATTTATCCACTCTCTGGTTAGGGTTACTTAGACGCGCTCATAGACGCTTTACTTAGTCAGCTGATTCGTCAGCGTAGCCGCATTGACTCAGCGTGGAGCGCTGCAGCCAATAGCGTTTATCTCTCGCTTGTTTGGTTTGTTCTACGACGTTCTATGGTACAAACACTCTAGTTAGTATAAATACCGTCTCTCTTGTCGTAGACGCTCCAATCGAGTTCATTTGTGCTCTTGCGCATTAACTCATTCCTCTGTCCTCTACTCTCTATCAGTCAGGAGTAACCGAGTATAGTCCTTGTGATTATAAGCGTTACACTTGAACTCGATTCTCAATACTCCCTTACTCCGCTTGCGCCCAGGCATATAGGGCAACCCATACCCGGACTCCAGGGTTAAGGAGCTTCGTCTTCTTTGTTTCTCTTCTTCACAAGACGACACCTTTAGTCTCGTCCCCTTTACGGCAAGGGGTTGTGTTTGAAGAAGACCCGTAGTTAGTAGTCCCGCTGTCCGTCAAGGGCAGTGTGAAGGCGCAACCCACACTAGGGGGTGGAAGCGCATAGTCTAACAGTAGTGCCCCTACGTCACGGGAGGTAGAAACGTACTACCAGTATTCCCAGTTACATCGTACTATAGTTGAGACAGAGTACCGCCACTGAGGGCAGGGAAAATCTCTTTTCAAGATTCCTCGCATAAAGAAGTCGGAGTCGTTGGCTCCTCGAATTAGGTTTTCTCCTTACCTTAAAAAGGAAGAGTCGCCCGCTCCCCTGCTCCTGTTCGCTCGGGAAGTAACACCCCTCGAGCAACAAATCTTTGGAACCCCCGAACCTCTTCTCCCCCGCCTCTCACCGCTCCCTCTTCGCTCCCCCTCTCCCGACCCGAATCTACTGGGCTTCGTCCTGCACGTTCCGTACAACTTACGGAATAGACAAACTATTCGCCCTCCCCCTCACACCCCCGTAACGTTCACCGGTCATGGACCAATTCAACCAAGACCAGCTGCAGTTCATGCAGCAAATGACCGCGCTAATCTCGGCGCAGGTCGCCAACCAGGTGGCGCAACACGTCGCCAACGCGGTGGCCGGCGCGCAGCAGCAGCAAGGCGGAGGGGCCGCCGCTAACCCCAATCAAAACGTGGACCCTACGAAAAAGGGCGTCGCAGACCCAGGCATGTTCGACGGGTCTATTAGCAAATTTGAGGAATGGTGGGCCAAGATGAAGGCCTTCATTGTCACGGCCCAGTCAACTAGTCCACGGGCCAGGACTCTCATGGTCTGGACCAGGATGACCGGTCCGATTGCTGGAGCTTACGCGCGGGCGCGTATTGATCAATGTCTCCCGACGGGCACGTGGCCATCTTACGATGATTTAGTGGCAGAGGTGGAAGCGCGCTTCAGGCCGCTTCACAACAAAGACTGGGCGAAGGATCAGCTCGCCAAAATTCGCCAGGGTTCGGCCAGGACAGAAGAGTTCTTGGCCAAATTCAATGCACTTAGGACCGCGTCCGGGGTATCCGACGACTACGCTATCTTCATGCTGGAGAGGGCTATCCGCCCCGAGATCCTTCAGCAAGTTTTCATTCAGGGACGCCGAAAGGCTACCTGGGCTGAGTATGACGTCGAGGTCAGGTGCCTCGGAGCTGCCCTGGAGGCAGTTAGGTTAAAAACTGGTGGCTCGTCCTCTCGATGGGGACAAGGTTTCTCAAGACCCTCGCCCGGGGTTACGTCAGGGCAAGGCACGCCCATGGACATTGGGGCTGCGCAGGGTGGTTCTGGTAACCGCCCCAAAAAGGACTTTTCTAACTATCAATGTTACGCATGCGGCCAGAAAGGCCATATTCGTCCACATTGCCCGCAGGCCGGGAACAAAGGCAAAGGGCGCCAGGTACGCTCTGAGGGTGTTGACCCGCGGCTCGCCGCAATGGATGGGATGACTTTCGAGCAGATAGTTGCTCACGTCTCTAAATTAAAAGAATCGGAGCTGCAGTGAAATCGGGTCCTGCAGGCTCGGACAATGCTAGTACTGGACTTGTTCCTTTTCTTCCATATAGTTTTTCTTCTCGTTGTTGCTCGGTTTCGTCTTCTAAAAATAGTATAAAAGAAAACATAAAAATAGAAAACACAAAAACACAAAAAAGGGTTTCGTTCTCGGACATAGTTACTGTAAATAGGTTTTCTCCTCTCTCTGTAGATAGCATGAACGACGATTCGGACTTTGTACCTACACCGTCTGTTGGAGGGTCCCGAAAGGGCTCGGGACCGGACGTTAAACTGGCACCGCTTAATTCTCCAAGCAATAAAACCTCTAAAAATAGCGTTTCGGAAGGATCCGAGCCGGTTAGCGATGCTCAGGCGACAGTACCGCCGAAATCCCGAGTTCGCACGCTCAACTTAAAGGATCACGTATCGGTCCCTATCATTATTCGCACTAGGAAGGGTGACGCACACGCTGTGCAAGCCTTGTTGGACTCTGGTGCTACAGGTGTTTTCGTGGACGCCAAATTCGTTGATCGGAAGAAGCTTCCCAAGTTGTCTCTCCCACGCGCTGTGGACGTATTTAATGTCGATGGAACTCTTAACTCCGCTGGAAGGATTACTCATCAAGTTCCACTTAGAGTTCAGTTCGGAGATCACTTCGAAGAGTTAGTAGCCGACGTCACGGATCTGGGATCCCATGACATGATTTTGGGTCACACGTGGCTTGCCACTCACAACCCGGATGTCAATTGGAAAACCGGTGAAATCTCGATGAAGAGGTGTCCTCGTAGTTGCAGGCAACTCGCGCCGAAGCCGGCCTTCGTTAGACGTATCGAAAAGGAGGAGGTCCAGGCCCTCGAAGACTGGCATAATATATTCAGAGCTGACAGGCAGGAGGCTCCTAAAAAGGATAAAACCCCTGAGGAACTGGTTCCGAAGGAATACCACGATTATTTAAGCGTCTTCTCTGTCCAGGAATCCGAACGCATGCCGCTTAGGAAACCTTGGGACCATGCAATAGAACTAAAGGAGTCGTTTGTTCCGAAAAAGGGAAGGTTGATCCCTCTCAGCCCTGATGAGCAAACCGAAGTTAGCAACTTCGTTGATGGACAGCTTAAGAAGGGTTATATTCGGCCTAGTAAATCGCCGCAAACCTCTCCCGTGTTCTTCGTCCCTAAGAAGGATGGAAAGAAGCGTATGGTACAGGACTACCGCTATTTAAACGAGCATACGGTCAAGAACTCGTATCCGCTCCCGCTTATCTCGCAGCTTGTTGATAAGTTAAAAGGCTGTAAATTATTTACGAAAATGGACCTTAGGTGGGGATACAACAACATCCGGATCAAGGAAGGTGACGAGTGGAAAGCCGCTTTCGTCTGTCACCGTGGTGCCTTTGAACCGCTGGTTATGTTCTTCGGTTTATGTAATTCCCCCGCCACGTTTCAAAATATGATGAACGACATCTTCGGTGATATGGAGGACGTTCTAGTTGTATATATAGACGATCTTATGATATTCACGAAAACGGACGATGAAAAGGAGCATGACAGGATTGTGCTGGAGGTGCTTAGAAGGTTGAAGGAGAACGACTTGTTCGTCAAACCGGAGAAGTGTCTATTTAAGCAAAAAGAGGTCGACTTTCTGGGTATGATAGTTGGCACGAATGGAGTTAAGATGGATCCCGCTAAAGTCGCTGCTGTGCGCGATTGGCCGGTTCCCACTTCCGTTCGTGGAGTTCGAGGCTTCCTTGGCCTTGCGAACTTCTACCGACGATTCATAAAGGATTTCGCGCAGGTCGCGCGCCCCCTTAATGATCTCACCAAAAAGGACACTCCGTTTCTCTGGTCCGACAAGTGCCAAGTAGCGTTTGATACGTTAAAGGAAGCCTTCACGACCGCGCCTATTCTTATGTTCCCCGATCAGGATCGGAGGTTCCGTTTAGAAACCGATGCCTCGGATTACGCAACCGGAGCCGTGCTCTCGGTAGAGTGCGATGACGGTCTCTGGAGACCAGTTGCCTATTCGAGTCACTCGCTTAGTGGAGCAGAGCTTAATTATACGGTTCACGACAAAGAGATGCTAGCCATCATCCGCGCTCTAGAGCAATGGCGTCATTACCTTGAGGCTACTCCGTACCAGTTTGAGATTTGGACGGATCACCACAACCTTAGGTGGTTTATGACGTCGCAGAAGCTTCAACCACGCCAGGCGCGTTGGGCGCAGTACTTCAGTCGTTTTAACTGTGTTATCGTCCACAAACCCGGAGTTTCGATGGGACGACCGGACGCTCTCTCTCGCCGCAAGGACCTGGTAGAAAATCGCGAAAACGCAAAGTCTGAGGAGTCGTTATTTATTAAACCCGAACAGGTGCGCGCTGTGCGCTTAGAAAATCCCTTCATAGAAGAACTGCGCAGTGAAACGGCCGAGGTTGACGCTGGAACGCACGACCGACGCGACGGTTTGCTGTATGACGGAGACAAAGTTTTCGTGCCTGAGGCACTTAGACAGAAGGTTCTCGCTGCTCTTCACGATTCGCCCCTAGCGGGTCATCGAGGCGTAAAAGGAACTCAGGAGTTGATCACACGCTGGTTCACGTGGTCTACCTTGAAACCCGATGTTGAGGAGTATGTAAAGCACTGTCAGACGTGTCAAGCTAGCAAGACTAGTAACAAGCCGCCGGCAGGCGAACTCAAATCTTTACCCGTCCCTGATGGGCCTTGGAAGGATCTTACGACCGACTTTATGGATATAGGAGTCAGGAGCTCCTCTGGAAAGTCTTACGTCTTGGTTGTCGTTGATCGGTTCTCTAAGGAAGCAGAGTTCATCCCCTGCACCGAAAAGGAAACTGCCGCTAGCACGGCACGGCTTTATTTAACTCACGTCTGGAAGCATCACGGCCTTCCGAGTTCTCTCGTCTCGGATCGCGGACCGCAGTTCGCGTCTCAGTTCTCGAAGGAGTTATTTAAAATGTTGGGTGTCGAGCAGAAGCTCTCGACGGCATTTCATCCACAGACGGATGGTCAAACAGAGCGGTTGAACCGCGAGATTCAGCAGTATTTACGGATGTATGCAAACCATCAGCAGGAACGATGGGAGGATTGGCTTCCCCTAGCTCAGTTCGCGTATAACAACTCCAGGTCTTCTTCTACTGGCAAGTGCCCCTTTGAAGTTACCCGTTCATACACACCACGGATGGGCATCGAGCTGACGACTTCTAAGGTAGAAGCAGCGGAGGAGACCGCTAAAGACTGGTTCCAGGTGTTCCAGGAAGTGCGCGAAAGTTTGGGAAAAGCTAGGACTCGTCAAAAGACTCAGGCAGATAAACGGCGATCCCCTTCCCCTGCTTACTCCGTGGGCTCGCAGGTTTGGCTGGCTACAGACCATTTGTCGCTGAAAGATCGGCAGAGCCGAAAGTTGACCGAAAAGTGGATAGGCCCGTACGAGGTCTTGGACGTTCTACCCAACGCCGTTAAATTAAAGTTGCCGCGCTCGATGCGCATACACCCGGTAGTGAACGTTTCACGGGTGAAACCTTATCTCGGTGCTCTTGATGGGCAACCGGTTACTCGGCCCGGCCCACAACGGGTCACGGATGAAGGAGATGTCGAGTACGAAGTTGAGAAGGTAGTTGATTCCCGCTTGAAGCGTGGCAATCTTCAGTTCCTCGTGCATTGGAGGGGATACCCGGAAGAAGATCGCACTTGGGAGCCTAGGTCTGCTCTTAAGAACGCCCAGGAGGCGATAGACGGTTTTTACAAACTCCACCCCGGTGCCCCCCGCAAACTTCGTTTACTCTCGACCGAAGGTCTCTTTTTCTCCGCTGTACCCGACCCTTTGACTGCTGTGCAGCCTATCTGGTCTCGCCTGGAAGTCGAGCCATAGGAGGGGATAGTGTAACGGCCCGTACTTTTTCACTACTAGCTGTAGCGTACTCTTAGCGTAGTTTACCTTATTTATCCACTCTCTGGTTAGGGTTACTTAGACGCGCTCATAGACGCTTTACTTAGTCAGCTGATTCGTCAGCGTAGCCGCATTGACTCAGCGTGGAGCGCTGCAGCCAATAGCGTTTATCTCTCGCTTGTTTGGTTTGTTCTACGACGTTCTATGGTACAAACACTCTAGTTAGTATAAATACCGTCTCTCTTGTCGTAGACACTCCAATCGAGTTCATTTGTGCTCTTGCGCATTAACTCATTCCTCTGTCCTCTACTCTCTATCAGTCAGGAGTAACCGAGTATAGTCCTTGTGATTATAAGCATTACAGAACCTTAACACCAAACAAAGGAAGCAATAGCCCCAATGGGAACAAGGTAAGAAACAGTACCGGTAAACCGGTGTTTAGGCCACCGGTGGGGCTTAGACGCCGGGGCGTGGCAGTGACCGTGGGCTCAGGAAGGATGGTTGTCACGAATGTGACAGTATCCCCCCCTTAGGGTCGAGCCCTCGAAGGCCCATCAGGATCACCATGAGGCCGGCATGAGGCCAGCCATCATTAATCCAGAACACGTGTTCCTGGGTATTAAAGGCCGGTGCTTGAGTCCAAAACAAAACCAATTCCCCCATCCAAAAAACTTCGCCATGCATACCATCATGTCTCAGTACACCGTCAACACCGGTTTCCCCCCTGCCACCGCCATCCTCGACTGGACCGCCGTTCCCGACGAGGCCATACAATCGGCCAGTGACGATGACCAAACGGTCGCCGATGCAAAGTTTGCCGAGCGCCAACGCCGGAAGAGGGTCCATCGTGAACAGAGAGCAGCGGCAGAGGCTGCTGAGCATGAGCGTCGGGAGAGGGAGGAGGCCGAGCACCGGGAGAGAGAGGAGGCTGAGCGCCGGGAGAGGGAGGAGACTGAGCGCCGGGAAAGAGAGGAGGCAGAGCATCGAGAAAGGGAGGAAGCTGAACGCCGGCAGCGAGAGGAGGTGGAGCGCCGCCAACGGGAGTCAGTAGAGATTGCCCGGGAAGCGGCGGAAGGCTCTCAGGTGGCGACCAGTAGGAAGGGGAAGGAGGCGACTCGAGCGGAGACGCCGGTGGGCCCCTGTGCCCGATGCTTGCATGCTCAGGTTGAATGTACCTTCGAGCTGGCCAAGGTGAGTAGGTGGGGAAAGAGGTCATGTGACCGGTGTACCGGTTTGAAGGAGCAGTGCAAGTTGCCCGGGGGATCTAAGGAGGTGAAGGCAGGTACTCGGGGAAAGAGGACGCTGGAGGACCAGACGTCCCCGAGGGCCGGCGAAAAGAAGAAGCGGGCTAGGGCAAAAAGTCCCGAGGTGGAGGTAGTTGGAGGCCCTTCGAAGGCAGCGGCAGCCGAGTCGGGTGATGGTGGCATCGTTCAAGCGTTGCACGCCATCACCGAGGCGATTGACCGGCACACCGAGGAGATGCGAGAGCACCAGCGGCTGGCGAAGTCTCAGCACGAGACACAGCACCGGTTCAACAACCACCTGTGGGAGTTGCTGCAGGAAACCGAGTACCGGCAGGTGGAGACCGACGAGTCTGAGGGGGATGAGACATCCGAGGGAGAGCCGGAGGGTAGTGAGAGCTCAGATGACGAGTGGGAGAACGACGTGAGGGGGGAAGGAGAGACTGATGCCGAGGCAGAGGTTTGAACGCCGGTCCTATGCCGGCAGGTAGGTCCTCTTCAAGGGGATGTTGTTGCTGTGTTCTTTTTTTTTCTTTTTTTTTTGTAAAGTATGGTTGTTTTTTGTATTTCTTAGTGGATGCTACATACAGACTTCGGAACGACTGGTTTCCGGTAGTAGACAATCTACTGGACCGGGACAGCCAGTTGGGGCGAGAACCGGTGAGGGAGTGCAGGTAGCAGCAACCCTGAGCCTCGGTGTATTATGGGTATCGGTTCTGGGAGATGGGTGGGAAAGGCGAGGCCCGGGCACCGGTGGTACCGGGATTACGGAAACCAGTATTGCGGGGGAAGGTTTTTTCTGGCATCTGCATAGACGCCAAGGATGAACGTGGCTACTGCCCCCAACACGATGAAGGCAACCTTGGAGGTCATCCAGGGGTCTTCTTGGAACATGAGGGCAATCTGTTGCCACACAGTGGGGCTTTGGGTCTCCCAGTGGTGGGGTCTCCTGGGGGTTGTGGTAGGGAGAGTTGGGGACGGGCGACGATGTTGATGGATCCTGGCTAGGGCAGGACGAACAGGGAGACGTGGAATAGAACGAGGATTAAACAGAGGCATTTGATAGCAGATAATGAGAGGTGGTGTTTTGGTTGTTTTTTTTTTGGTAACCTGTTCCTTTGAAAAGAACCTTTGGGAACGTTGAGGAGAAGAGGAAAATCAACAAGGGTTTGCAAACTAGGGTGGTAGTTCTAAAAGGGGATATCCAGAAGGTACCGTATGGTAAAAGGGTTAGGCCCCGAGCCTGTCCAAAGGGCCGGGTTTGCCGGGGTAGGCAGTGTGAAAGTCCAGAACGAGTTCACCGGCATTCCCTAGCTCCGTGGCTAACAGCCAGGAGGTTTCCTCGTCAGTACCTTCATAGCCACTCCAACGCACCAAGTAGAGTAGTTTGCAGTGCTTTTGGCGCCAGTCTATCTTCGAGTCTAGAATCTCGGCGATCTCGAACTCTGGTTCACCGTCTACTTCTACCGGTGGAGGTGGGGGTTGAACTCGATTAGGGATGTTGTTAGGGGTAGCTGGTTCAAGCTGGGAAACGTGGAAGACCAGGTGTACTGCCTTCATGGTATCCGGCAGATGGAGGGTATAAGAGTGGGTGCCGGGCTGAGCGATGATAATGAAGGGGCCTAAGTTCTTGTCTGCAAGTTTGTGGGAGGGTCTGGTGGTACGGAAGTACTTGGCCTTAACATAGACCTGATCACCGGTCTTGAGCACCGGTGCCGGGAGCCTTTTGGCATCGGCCAGTCCCTGGTACTGAGCCTGTGCATGGGCCATCTCTTCCCTCAAGAATTGATGGAGCAAATCTAGGTCTATCGCATACTCCCGTGCCCTGGCGGAAGTGAGGTCTCTTTCCAGAAAAACGGACAGGTTGGGGTGGTAGCCCTTGTTTGCGAAGAACGGTGATATGCCAGTGGTAGCACTTGGTGCATTGTTGTATGCAAACTCAGCTAAGGGTAATAGTTCCGACCAGTTATCCTGCTGGTAGTTACAGTAGATCCGGAGGTACTGTTCGAGGGTTTGGTTAGTCCTCTCGGTCTGGCCGTCACCTTCTGGGTGGTATCCGGAGGTGAAGTGTAGGTGCATGTCTAGCGCTTTCCCGAGGGACCAGAAAAAGTGGGAGATGAACTCCGTGCCCCGATCTGAAGTAACATGTGCCGGAACGCCGTGTTTAGAGAACACATGGACTAGGAAGAGCCGGGCTAGTTCTGGGGAGGAAACGGTGTCATGGGTGGGGACGAAAACTGCCTGTTTCGAGAGCCGGTCAACTACGACCAGTATGGCGGTGAAGCCGGAAGAGACCGGTAGTTGCTCGATAAAGTCCATGGAAATTGAGTTCCACGGTTTCTCTGGTATGGGGAGCTGCTTGAGAGTACCGTAGGGCTGGTGCCGAGGGGCTTTGGCTCTTGCGCATGATGTACAAGACTTAATGTAGTCTTTGACGAAGGTACGAACACCGGGCCAGGTATACTCGCACCGAATGAGCTCTAGGGTCCGGTTCTGGCCGTAATGGCCTGACAATGGGTGGTCATGTTTGTACCGGAGTACTTTAAGGCGTAAATCATTGATGTCCGGGACATAGATCCGATCATCAAGACAAAGAAAACCGGCACTGTTGGTGGACCACCGGGGGTTTGAGGTATCAGAGAGTCGGTGCTGGGCCACCGGGTCTAGGGGTAGGGCGGAGAGAATCTCGGAGTGGAGTTGTTCAACGTCCATAAGGAGACTGGCACGGAGGACCGGGTAACTGAGACAAGTGGCTCGTAGGGAAGTAACCAGTTGTTCTTGGGTGAATACCGGTCGGAGATTGTGGGGGTTCACTCGGGCATAGCCCCTATCCCCCTCTTTGGGGTAGACGTCCCATCGTCGAGTTAGGGCGTCGGGCTTAGCACCGAGTTTGCCGGGACGGAAACGAATGATTAGGTTAAACTGGGAGAGGTATTCCGACCACCGGGCTTGGCGCCGGGTGAGAACCTTCGAAGTAGAGAAGTATTCCAGGTTCTTGTGGTCAGTGATGACGTCGATAGGGAGAGGAGCGCCCTCAAGGTAGTGTCGCCAAGACCGAAAGGCTTCAAAGATGGCCAGGAGTTCCTTATCGTGTGTGTCATAGTTGAGCTCCGGTGCCGAGAGAGTGCGGGAGAAGAACGCAACCGGATGGATGTGGGAGTCCTCGCTGGTGAGGGACAAGATGCCGGCAATGGCATAGTCGGATGCGTCGGTCTCAACCGTGAGCTGGGCGCCAGGCACAAAATGGGTGAGGACGGGGGCAGTGGTGAAGGCCTCCTTAAGTTGGTCAAAGGCGGCGTGGCACTCGGGAGTGAAGTTCCATGGGGTGTTCTTCTGGGTGAGGCGGGTTAATGGAACGACAATGCCAGAATAGTTGTAGATAAACCGCCGGTAGAAGTTTGCAAAGCCCAAGAAGGACTGGATGTCTTTCACCTTCCGGGGTTCGGGCCAGTCGCATATGGCCCGGATTTTATCCTGGGACATGGTTAGGCCAGCTGGGGAGAGGCAATAACCTAGGTATTCCACTGAGTCCCGGTGGAATTCGCACTTTTCTGGCTTGGCATACAAGCCGTGTAGGCGAAGCCGGCGCAGCACTTCCTTGACATGCTGCCGGTGCTGGGACTCGTTGTTTGAATAGATTAGGATGTCGTCTAGATAGACCACCACACACACATCTAGCATATCTGCAAAGACGGTGTTCACAAACCGCTGGAAAGCGGCCGGTGCGTTAGTGAGACCGAATGGCATGACCAGCCATTCAAAGGACCCATAGCGCGTACGAAACGCGGTCTTCCACTCGTCACCTTCGGCAATCCGGACTAAATGGTAGGCATGCCGGAGGTCAATCTTGGTGTAGATTTTTGCACGACTAGGTGAGTCGAGTAGGTCGGAGATAAGAGGCAATGGGTACCGGTCTTTCTTGGTGATCTTATTTAGGCTGCAGAAGTCAACACAGAGACGGAGAGAGCCATCCTTCTTCTTGACGAAGAGGACCGGTGCTCCATGTGGAGAGTTAGTAGGTCGGACAAAACCGGTGCTGAGATGTTCATCAAGAAATGCCCGGAGGGCCTCCAGTTCCACGGTGGAAAGGGAGTAGATGGGCCCATAGGGCGGGGAAGTGCCTTCCTCCAGGTCAATCTTCAGATCATGTTCGCGATGAGGGGCCAACGATGTAGCCTTGGACTTGCTGAACACATCTGCGAACTCGTGGTACTCCTGGGGAATGCCGGTAAGGTCCGGTTTCTCGAGTTGGGAGGACCGGCCGGTCATTAGGGGTTGAGAACAGAGCTGTAGATTGAACTGCACAGATCCTTCTAACTTGCAGGCCCGGGCAAAGGCTGCAGCATTGACGAAGGCAATATGGGGATTGGTAAGGCCAGGGGCGGCTGGCGGGTCAGGATGCGAAAACAGATGCTCCGAGGAGCCGGGAGAAGTGGAGTTTTGGGACTCCGGTGCAGGGGGTGACGTCGGTGGGGTCAGCATTCCTTGTGCTTTAGGCCGGAAGGTAATACTGCTCGAGACCCAATCAATCAATGGATTGTGGAGGGTGAGCCAGTTGTATCCTAGTACCATTTTGCACTCAGAATCTAACGAGGTCGCATAAAAGGTCACAGAAGTGACATCGCCGGTCTGGAAGCGGAGGTCGAGATCTACAGCTTGGGTAATGACCGAGTTGGAGGAGCCATCAAAGAGCCGGAGTTGGACCGGTGGGACGGAGTACAGGGGAGCATTGATATTATTCGCAAAATTCTTATCTATGAAACAATGTGTAGAGCTGGAATCTACGAGTACCGGTAAGGCCGGGGTATCGTAGGACGGAAGGGAAACAGAGGGCATGAGGCTATTAGGGTCCAAAAGAGCGGAAGCGTTGAGGTTAACTACCCTTGGCACACTACCGGGTTCAACGCAGCCCTCGCTGTGTTCCGGGTCTAGAGGGCTGCTGACTATTTTTTTGCCTCGGTAGGGGCCTCTGGGTTAGTCTCCGGAGTCACCGCAGCTGCGCGAGCTTTGGCGGTCTTCTTTGGGCAGTCCTTTGCCATGTGTCCTTCTGCACCGCAGAACATGCAAAGCTTGTTGTCGAAATGCCGTTTGCGCTCTGCTGCGGTTAGTTTACCATCCTTGCCCAGTTTGCTGGAGATGTTATTGTCCGGTTTCGGGGTGCCGGGGTTGTGTCCACCGGTCTTTGCTGGTGTGGATGAGCTTGGGTTTGCTGAGGACTTTTCCTTGTCCTTAGCCTTAGTGTCTTTACCGGAGCTGGGCTTGGAGGACGAGGAGGACTGGTTGCCGGAAGACCGGTTCTGACATTGGACTTCCTGACGCCGCTCCCAGTAGCGAGCATCGATGTCCTGAGCCAGATGGCGAAGATCTTCCAAGGTACGGGGTTTGCCGACCCTGCTTATTTCGTCTTTGATATGGTCAGGGAGGCCGGCATAGAAGAAGTGCCGGAGGGCACTGTTGCCATAGCCCTGGACCTGTGAAGCTAGTCGATTGAACTCCACGACATACTTGTTGATGCATTGACCATCCTTCATACTGAGGTGGTCAAGCTGGGATTCAGCATCGGCCACCGGGTCATGGGGGCCGAAGTTGGACTGGAGTTCCAGGACAAACTCAATCCAACTGTCCATCCACAGGGGGCGTCGGGCCGGAGTACCGGTAGGGAGCAGGTCGGGTTCGAACCATTCCAAGGCCATACCTTTTAGGTATGATTGTGCGAAGACAACCTTTCGGCGGTCCTCACGGTAAGACTCAGGTCGGCTTTGGAAATTAAGTTCGCATTGGATTAAGAATTGGCGGAGCTTCTTAGGATCGGTGCCATCGAAGACATCCAGCTCCCGGACTTTAGTGCAAGAGGAGCTGGAGTCTATGTCTTGGCGAGAGTTCCTGGCCAATAGCTCGATGGCCCGAGTGAGGGCCCCGAAGACGCGGGAAGGGTCGTCTTCTGTGTTGCGAGGGGCGAAGGGGTTATCTTCCGGGTCATCTGGGTCACCCGGGTCGTCATCGGGATCGTCGTCACCACCGCCTCCGGGAGCACCGGGAGGAGGTGGGGTGTGGGGACACCGATGGGAAGGGGTAGGAGTGACCGGGTCTGTGGGAACCGGTGTATTGCTGGTGCGACGTGCGGTTAGTCCTTCAAAACGGTCGTCTGGATTTGGCTCGCTAGTGTGTCTGCTGCTAGCTAAGGCCGAGAGGGCCATTTCTCGCCGGTCAACGGGAGAGGGGTTCCGAGAGGCAGAAGGTGCCTCTTGCTGCTGTAATGCAGTTTGGCTGCGGGTGCGGGTCATGGTACTGACTTGCCCAAGTGGAGTCAGAATATACTGTTAGATACAAGTTCCGGACTGGTTCCGGGCCGGAGGTAGAAGCACCGGTCTTTACCGGTAGTGTCTTTCAGAAAGGAGTTGAAGGAAGAAGGGGGGATCAACACCCATATCGACCTCAGTTCGTGCACTGGGTCCTTGGACAAGTCCGGGTTTGTCGAAGGTGACAAGAGAAGTTCTGAGTCCGGAGATCTGTTTGATATTCTGACTGAGGTATGTACCGAGTAGTTACTGAGCTTAAATACTGGACCCCGGGACATAAACTTCCGGTCCCCGGTAGTCTTGGTAAGCTAAGAGGGATGGCTATGTACGGGATGACTAAGGTGCGACCGGGGAACCTAGTACCGGTGCTACCGGTGACAGGCACAGCATCAGGGAATGGAACCTTAACACCAAACAAAGGAAGCGATAGCCCCAACGGGAACAAGGTAAGAAACGGTACCGGTAAACCGGTGTTTAGGCCACCGGTGGGGCTTAGACGCCGGGGCATGGCAGTGACCGTGGGCTCAGGAAGGATGGTTGTCACGAATGTGACAACACCTTATAATATCTGATGCCTAAAGACCGTGGGAACAGACCAAAACTGGTGCCAAGGGTGAAATTCGAAACATAACCGTAAGTACAGTCGACTCCCTTATAACGCATACCCCCTCGGGATAGGCCAAAAAGTATGTGTTATGAGGGAGTATGTGGTATTAGAGAGGTTAGTTTTTGACATCCCAAACTTCACGGATTAGCTACGGACATGTAAATCTAGTGATTTTCTAAGGTAGGAATGCTAGTTAGGCCGAAAAAAATGGGTTATTTTGCTATCGACCATCCCCTGTGTATCGAGAGCTCGTGTCCTCTGCCCAAATGAACCCAGCATCAGTTCCAGCTTGCGAGCGAATGGATCATCGAAGTCCTTGACATATTCCCTCAAAAGCAGAGAGGCCTGGAGTGCATCCTTCCGTGTCGGACCCGGTGCAGCTGCGGGAGTGCTCGAGTCATCATTCCCATCGCTGACCTCATCACTGCCTCCCACGTTCAATTCCCGCGCCGCCTTCGCACCCATGACTGCCTCAAAAATGTCCTCGTCAGTTGCCTCGAAGATATCGTGCATCTCCACAGCCGGGTTGAGAATCTCTGCAAGATTCATACGGTTTGACCTCTGGAGGGCTCCGGTCGCCTCCAAATCATCCAGTGCACTGCCAACAAGTGCCTCCGCTTGTAGAGTGGGGTTGGTGTGAGTTTCCGAAGCATGGATGAGAGACGAGATAGGAAGAGACGGGTTTACAGGTGATAAGGGTGAGCTGGTGGTAGGTAGGATGCCGGCTTTTCGCCAGCAGTTTCGGATTGATGTCGTATCAACCTCATTCCATGCTGAGCTAGCCAGCCGCATGGCTTCGAGTTGATCGATATCGTAGATTTGCGAAGGGGTAATACCAGCTTCATACAAATCAATGGCACGGCGAATGAACTTTGCACGGTAATTTGCCTTGAAGCAACGGATGATCCCTTGGTCATTGGGCTGAACATGCGAGGTAAGATTAGGTTCGAAATTGGCGACACGGATGTTGGTCAGTGACCGGGGGATGATGTGGCCTGAAAAGTTATCCTGCAGAAGCAAAATTCTTCGGTCCTCATTCCGGAGTCGACTGTCCCAGTCCAGCAGCCACTCCTGATAGATAGCTGATGTCATCCAAGCTTTCGCATTGCTCTTGTACAGGAAACCGAGCTGTGCTGCTGTCTTGTTCTTGAATGCGCGTGGTTTCTGTGCCTTTCCGATGATGAGTGGGGGTAGTTTTTGTGAACCGTCTGCATTCGTAGTGAACAGATAAGTAAGCCGAACTTTCTTCCCTTTGACACCAGAGGTTTGCTTGTTGGATAATCCACGATCAGGAGGCATGCTGTCGAATGCATTTAGAGTCAATAAGCATCTGGAAATAAGAGAAAGCTCACGCATAGAACAAGGAAGTCTCGTCAGTATTGAAAATGTCACATGGTTTGTAGCCTTGCTCCCTGATGAGCTCCTGGACACGGAGCCGCTCCTTTTCAACAGTTGCAGAGGCCACGGAAGCAGCCTCCCCATGTCGTTTGATCTCCCTCAAATGATTCCGTGCTTTGAACCGGGTTAACCACCCATCACTGAGGTTGAGACGTTCGTCATCGGGGACACCAACGAGGTCGGCGAAATTCTTCCATTTTTGGCGGAGAATCTCGCCAGTGAGAAGCACATTTTCTGCCATTGCCTTGGAAACCCATAGGTCCAACATTTCCGTAACCTCAGGATGTTGGGTCTGACGGACTTTTTTGGCCGAGTGGGAAAAATTTGAACCACTTTCATATTCTGCTCGCCATTTGGCTTCATCTTTGAGCCACACGGATATTCGTGGCTGCTTCAGATGGAGGCTGGGATAGATTTTATCAAAGTGGGCAGCTGTGCGCTTCTGGTTTTTGCCATTGGCATGATACCAATCCAGAATTTCAATTCGCTGTACAAGAGTCGCATTTTCCTTCTTGTGAAATTTTGCAGGTGGATTGCGAGGGGGAGCCACACTGCATACAGACTCTGCTGTATTAGGGCCTATGTATTGAAGGACTCAGTATGCTGCAATGTACAAACCACAAAAATTTTCCAAAGCCTTACGCTTTCGCTTTTTTGAAGGAGCATCATCTTTACTGCCACTCCCTGCAAGCCTTTGTAGCTTCCGCACAATTTCTTTATCCTGGGAGCTCAACCTTTCAAAGCCTCGCTCATAATCAGATACATTATCCAGTCCCTCTACCACCCGTTCTTCATCAACCAAATTGCCATCGCCATCCAGCCACTCCTGGTCAGCATCAGAAATCGGCTGGCCAGCTTTTAACTTGGTGGTAAGTTTGGCCTTCCTTTCTCGAATCTGATCCCGAAGTTTTGTTAAGCCCTTTTTTAGGATGTCGAACGGTTTCATAATGGCCGAAGTTGCGAAGTTGATGTGGTGTTGCCATCCCCAGATGGTTGGATTACATACAAAAATTTCCTAATATAGTATAGAATTCTCACGGGGTATGGGTTTTGACAGTGAAAAAATGGTATGTCTTATGCGTTACAAGGGAGTTATGGGTTTTGGTCAAATTTACCCGCATACCAACTCGGGATATCCAAATATGTATGCACTATGAGGGAGTATGGGTTTTGCGAGGTATACGTTATAAGGGAGTCGACTGTAGTCATAATATCAACATCTTGACGGGATTCTATGAGTTCTAGCTCGTTGCTCAGGTGGTTAGGCTTATATACTCCAGACGGCATTTTCGGACGTGTGACCCGTCTTCCCTCCGAGTCCGAGGCTTCTGATTCCTTGGATCCCCCGTCGTCTAAGTCGACGAGAGCAGATCTTTCGTGACGTCTTGTTCACTCAGATATCATGGGAGTGATTCAGACAAGTTCCTGTGGCTAGTAGCACATCCGCTACCCACGCGGCTGGAACTTTGGCCCTCTGAACGCGCTTATAGTCCAATATCAAATGTCCACCTCATATCCTCTCAATAACACCCTCATCTCCTACCATAACCCCATCGACTCTCCTACAGAAGCGACCGCAATAAGAGTAGTCTCGGGATGGGTGTCCCCGAGGACGTCGGAGGATACACGGGCGATGGAATATAACCTCTTGAGCTCTTACCCGCGGTTTGACAGACCATAGGTAGACCCATCTTAGCTTCGCGCACCCTGAAATGGAGTCCGCGACTGTTTTTCCGATCACCCAATCTCCTCCAGTGAGGTGCTGGTGCGTGCCGTGCTCCGCATCCATGGTATGCCGCTCTAACGAGAGCCCGCTCAGGTACCTGATGCGTTCGGATGGTTTGTTGAATCACGTCAAGTGCAAGTCTTCTTAGTTGCGTACGTGAATTTGCCGACCCAGGTTCTCTGGGTAAGCATTTTTTCCTCCGAGTTCTAGCTCAAGACAATCGTGGCGTTCCCGATGACATCGGAATACTTTGAATACTCACTTCCGAACAGCTCGTCGAGCACCCCTCTCGTCCGAGGATCTTCCACAGTCATTTTCCTATACGTTGATTACATTACAACAACGGAGGGGAAAAGACCGTTGCCAATTCAAGCGACATAAATGTACTTATTCATGTCATCTTCGTCCCGCCTCAAATACTCCTGTTCCACCAACCCTGCGATACGTAGCTTGATGACGCTCACCTCGGGCACGAAATGACTCTTCACAGCCTCGATGGTCTGTGTCTTGAGCTGCTCATACGTCAGTTCTTTTTTCGCCTTCATGATTCGTACGATGGCAGCGTCGAGGTAGTGCTTTCTGTCACTATCGATATGCGACTGTGTGCGTGTCGATTCTTCGGGCTGAAGAAAACGTATACGATGACGCGTCCACACACGACCGCAGAGAATGAAGGAAATCACGTACCGTCTCCTTAGCCTGAATAGAATTGATGTGTACCTTAGCCCGCGGGTCCGTGAACTCGGAATTAAAATAAAAGACATCCGTTTCGTTGACGTCCTTCCCTACGGGTTGTTTCCTCAGTACCTTCTTGTTTGCACAGGCAAGACTCTGCAATGTACGCTTCAGCTCTCCTTCGTCTGCAGAGGTTAGTAAAATAAACAACAGAGTTAGTATGGGTCAGATCAGTGTGCAGTAGTATAGAAGAACGACGAACCCATTCGAGTGGCCTCCAGAATCTGCTTGTACCCAAGCTCCACAGATTCATTGAAGAGAAGTAGCACGACTGCTTGATACAAGCTAACCGTCAAGTCTTTCGTGGCAGATGAAAACCGTGATTTGAGTGTCGCCGTGCCGATGGAATGGTCCCAGTCCAGTTTGCGTCCTTGGTGCTTGCTTTTATAGAAATCAACATAAGCGGCGAGCGCAGACTGCATCTGCCAGGCGAAATATCCACTTTCTGTGAGTGGAGGCGACCATGTGGGGCAGGGTCAAGGACGTACCCAAAGAGGCAGATCTACGTCCTTCTTCCGAGATGCGAACGGCCAGTGACTCCTCTGTAGCACCATAACAGATAGATTACGCTGCGGGCTGCCCTCTGGAAGACGGGCACGATGTTCATATAGGAGATCCCGCGACAGCGCCAAGTCGTTAAACATGTGGTCGCCCATACCAAATTCCGGATCGTATTCTGAAGAGGCATTTCGAGTCAACTTGCAATCTGCAGCCGCAGAAAAAATAATGGCACGGACTCTCTTTCAGTTTCTTTAGCATCGCCTTTTCAAAGTCGTCCGATGCGCTACGTTCCAAAAGCAGCCTCCTTGCCAGCGCACGATGGTAAAATGTCCTGAACACGTCCTTGTCGTCTGTATACCTATACAACCCAAGCACCGAATCCAACAACTGGTCAAACTCCAGGTCCGACATGTCCCGTTGTCCACGCCGCATGAGACGATCCAGATGTTTCGCAATGAGTTCGGCAGGCTTGTTCCTCCGTACCTTGAACCCATATGCGAAAGCGTCTGTGAGTGCGTAGGAGAATTCGCGATTCGGTTGTTTCGTTTGGGGGTCGACAAATGCGGTCTGAAGCGCCCCTTCACAAAAGACTTTGAATTCCAGCAGCCTTTCGACCATCGTGTCCTCGTGTTCCGTGTCTTCGATGATATTCGCCACGACATTCTGTCTCTGGGTGAGGTGACTCTTCGTTCCGCAAGGGACCCAATCCTACCTGTACATATATTTTAAACTCTCGACATAGTATGTTGAGTCCCTCCGCAGCCGCGAATTCTGTGTATGTCGTGTTAAGTTGGTCAGCTGCTCTAGCTTTCATTAGGGGCTCGATAGCTGTACAAAAAAAGACCAGTCAAACACAAGTCTCGTACACAGAACAAGACCACACCTCCACTCGCAAGCCAGTCCAGCCTTCCTTCCAAGAGTCCGCGTCTCGCAGTACGCTCTACCAGACTCACCGTCGTTGGCTGGAAAACGACCAGTGCCCTCTCGCGTTCTTCTGCAACGCGCTGAGCTGCGTGCTCGAGAAACCTCTCTGGCGTAAAGCCCATTTGATAAATCTTCTTCTCCGCTTCCTCTGAAAAATACACTAGGGTCTGTTCGCCCACGAACCGCTCGAAGATGACAGAGTAAGCGCCATGATTGACGAGATGCGTCACGAGGTCCCGGATATATACGCGACGAGGATTTTCCATGCTAGAAGTCCATGAGACTTTGAGAACAGCTAGCAGGACTGTTGGGATACTGACCCTTCGTTTCTCTCCCAAGACAGCCAGTCACGCACGCCCGCTCGGATAAGGTCGATGATGTTCGTATAGTCAAGCACATGCCGCCGAAAAGAAGTGAAAGCGAGTTCGCTGTGTAGCGGTTTTAGTAGATACGAATGAAAGATCCATCTCATATGAATTGGCATACTGAATATTCAAAAGCCCAGGAGTCTTGAGAACATGGGCACGATCGAGATATGCCAGTAACGCTCGTATGAGCATCTATGGGGGAAAGGCGGGGAATGCCAAAAGGAAGCCAGAAAACATGAGCACGTAGTAACACCGTGGTTGGGAGACAGGTTGAACTGACGACTTGTCCTTCGAACCATGCACAAACTTGTACGAAACGATTCAACCAATCGATGGAATCCTCGTCTTCCACGGCCTTTCCGAGTTCATTTCGCAAGTTGCAGCAAGATCGGTCGAGTTCCATCGTCAAGACGTTATAGAGAGCCGCTCCCTTCGCACCCGCACACACCACTACACGACAATCGTTGAAGACACCTTCGTATGTCGTCGGAAGAATATCTCTCGATTCTCTTGTCAAAATAACCCTTAAGCAGAATTTGAGTCTCGCAAGCGAGTTGTCACAGAGGCTGTCCAGTGCTTGTGCTTACGCCGCCATAGGAAAATCAACCATGGACGTTCAGCTATACCCCCATCAACAGGGGACGATCCACTCACCTACAAAATCATGTATCTGCACCGTCAGCGGTCCGTCCTTCTCTACCGACTTTCCCTTGACAAGATCTCGAGACCTAGATGCAGAACCGGGGTCAGAGTCGGCATCTAAGCGTGGGGTTTTGTTTGGGCGAGATGATGCCAACCCCTCATCGACGACTGTGTACTGGTATGCTGTGAACCCTTTGGATTTTGC
Source organism: Pisolithus albus (assembly GCA_024613165.1). Classification (NCBI taxonomy): domain Eukaryota; kingdom Fungi; phylum Basidiomycota; class Agaricomycetes; order Boletales; family Pisolithaceae; genus Pisolithus; species Pisolithus albus. The sequence goes on from JANFAB010000030.1 coordinate 371,312, forward strand.
AGGCAACGATAATAACGAGAAGAGTGCCTCTGCCATGTTTAACAGTCGACCGCACTGTCGTCGGTCAACTTGTAGAAATGCCTTATGTAATCCAAACTGATAAGATAAAATCTCGCGTCAAACACGACCGACTTCGACAGTAAAGCATCACCCGCGGTTTTGTGGAGATGCGAATACGCTGAGCTCGTTTAGCGCTGCTGCGATATTTGAGATCCTGCTAAAACATGTGCGTCGGCCTATCTTAGTTCCGCTTTGGCGAGTTCAGGACATGGCGGAGTCTAATTTCTGCGATCACCGTAATCAGTTACTTGTCGCGTGGTACGTACCCCACCAGTCAAGTTGTACGCTCCACATCTACGCCGGAGCCCCAGCTCCATCGACTCCAAGGAGCATTCACTACGGACATTGTGACACACCGGTGTCTCATAACTTGAGCGGGACAAAAAAAAGAGAGATCGTGAATGATGACCGGATGACGTCTCAACCGGCGTCAATTCTTTTCCAGACACTAAGCAACAGTCCGTGATCCGAATTCTCCTACTGACTTACTACCCCACTACTCAGCCGACATAAGTGCATAACATATGACCCTGTCGTCGGACGTGACCGATCAGACGATCAGACGATGATCAGTAACCGAACTCTTCCGCACAAGTCACCAATAAGCCTGGCAGGGTCAAGTCATACACGACATACATATCGGAAAACTTTCACAATATCGGACACCAAACCATATGATGATACGCAACTTCCCGAACTTGCAGACGACACGTACGGTGCCGCCCTGACCAAAGGTTCAGGAGTTTCCAGTACTCCGGCCAAAAGACCCACTACGTCGGCTCTTACGACAAGATAACTGCAATACATATATTTGGTATAATGACAATGACGACGTACTTTGTGTTTTAAGGACTCTTTATCGGCCCTTTGTCAGCCCGACTGAACTTTGAGTGTGAACACTGTACTAATTACCACTCCCTCATGCTTGCCCACGAGTGCCCACCATCCATGGGCATGGTGTTAAGAATTTCGTCAACCCCCGACGTCGGCGGCGATGCTGCGGTCCGACCTTTGAATTGCAATTCAAGCCTGAAAATAATGTGGCACGTAAAGGTGTGTCTTCCGTTCGCTCCCTCGGGATTACTGCGATGGCCCAAACTTCTGACCATGGATTGGCATGTATCTTCTGACGTCAAGATCGATTCCGGACAGAGGGATAAAAATTGTGTGTACATGGATCCTATTGGCATCGTGAATAAAGAGTTAGTACATCGACAATGACCATGGGGAGACAGATGGGAGAAATATGAGGTGCGTGACAATTACAGTGCGTGGATGCTCTCGTTCGAAGAGAACGACTAGAAGGATGGGCAAGGGAAAATACAGCGTGAAGCAAAGACGTGAAGAAAAAAGTCGTGCGGCCCTAACGGTAGCCCGGTGAAGAAAAAGGGCCCGTGTATGAAAAGGTTGCGGTCATCCTCGGAATGGGAAGGAAGCTAACGCGATCAGGGTTACTCAGGTAACCAAACCCAAACCCATCATAGTTATCACATCCTGGATCTGTGAAAAGGAAATGCCGAGCCAACCCGTTAGTCAATGTGAAAAGGTTCCGGCGTTTCTTACTCACGTTCTTGCTGATGATAGCGTTGTAGGGTGACCACAAGATGAGGTAGAGAAACAACGTTTTATTGATCAACGATTCCATCGCAGCTCACGCGTTGCAGGTGTAGAGAAGCCGATGATGTCCGACAGCCGTACGCAATATCATCCATGTAGAATAGTAGTCCAATAGATGAGAAATATGTTCAGAGAGGTTGTTGCAGCGTGGGAATTATGCCAAAATACCCGAACAATGGGAAGCGCGTTATTAATGACCGTTGTAAGTTCACGCAAGCGGTGGTTTCACATTGCGGAGAAAAGGGGAGGAAGTCAAATTAGTGCCGCGACTTCGAGGTTGGTGCGAAGAATGGTGCTATAAAGGTGGAGGTGGGAATGATGAGGTAAAGCAAAGGATAAGCGGCGGGATGCATAAATCAGAGACGAAAACAGGTAGGTGGCAGAGGAAACGGACTTACTCTGTGAACAAAGTCAGCGATAAGGGTCAAGCATCGAGGTAATTAAAGACGAACCTTCGACTGCGGCCATGACCACCCGCAACATGGCGGTATCCGTGGCCGTAGTTGTACTATTGGAAACGGCGCGCTCAAAGTGGCGAGGCTAAGCCAAAGAGGAATCACGTACTGTACGTATATCTCCCGCTCTTTGGAGCGGCCTGCTTTTTGCGACAGTCGAATGAAACGCTTCCTGAAGTAATCCCGGCCAGCCTTCGCATCGCCGGGTTCACCTTCATAGTCCTACAATTTCCGTGTTGGAGCGTGCCGGTGACTATGATGAAAGGTCTTACGGGGAAAAAGTTTCTGATGTCAGAGTGCGCGACCTTTTTTCTAAAAAGATCATCTTTATTCAGAAATAGTATCTGGAATGCCTCGTTTAGTGAAACGTGAAGAGGGAGAAGGGCAAGACCCCACTATGGATGTTTGCTTGAACCATTGCGAATGACATATCGAGTCCCAGATGGTCATGGCATCCTGCATTTGATTCTAGGTGGGAGAGTTACAGGTGCATGCGACGTGCAAAAGGCCAAGTGACTCACCGCGTCGCGATCCTCCACTAAACATTGGTCATAACCACTTAGACTAACGAGAAACAGGATGCTCGTTACATCCTGAAAGCAGTGAATCCATTTCCTTCGCTCGCTTTTCTGCCCTCCTACGTCGACCATCAGCATCTCGTGGTCCTTTAGTTGAAAGGTGGTCTCGGTAATGCCAATAGTGCGTGCACGACACTGCACGATGTCCTGTTCGGTGGGTTGATACGACGTTTCGAAAAGGCGGTCCAAACACGGGAAAAAATATGAAAGACTACCAACGGTGCAATGAAGGGTTGTTCTGATAGACCGTTAAAAAAGGACATACTTTTCTGGCAAAGCTGCTTCGTTGCCCCGTTGGTATGCTTTTTGGACGCCCTGGTCCCCCCAAAGATTCTTAAGGGGTTCATAATACGTGGTCGGGAATGGTTCATGGTCTCGCAAGTCGCTAGCATTACGGACGATATCCACGTAAGGTAGATTCTCCTCTTCGGCCTCCAATTCCATATGTTCCATTGCATCGAACAAGTAGAGCATCCCTGTTATGAGGTTGTTGAATACTAGTTGTCGATACGACTCAATCTCTTCCGGGGAGAAGGGAATCCTATGTATGAGGCGCATTTGCTGTAACGAGGCTGTGAGACGGTAGGAAGACTACAGGTGGATATACATACCTTGAGGACAGTGGACTTCCCCGAGTCTCCCGATCCAAGTAGGAGCACCTAGCACGAGTTGATCAACAAATAGGAAAGGGACGAACCGGTCAGAGTGGTTGTCACCTTGACCTGAGACGCCATCTTTGCTTTTGCCTAGAAAGTGATGGTGTCAATGCAAAGCGCCCAAGAGCATCCGACACAGACCTCTTTGAGTTGTTTTTCAACTTGGAGGTGCCGCTGCCTGTCCTCCGCGTCCATTCCCCCTGACGATAAGCAGGCACCCATTATCTGGCAGGATCGAAATGTACAGATCGTAACAGCAAGGAAATCGACAGAGCTCTCTCAGCAAGAGTCAGAAAGACAGAAAACAGAGACGAAGAATAAAACACGAATAGCGAAAAGACGGCGAGAAAAAATCAACCAGACAGAAGCCCCGACCACGAAGGAGTGCTGTCACAGCCGGTGGGGTATCGCGATCACAGGCGCCGGGTGCTTAGGTAATAATGATGCGAATATTTTCGATGCAATAATCTACGAAACAAAAATAAACTTTGGTCGGTAGCAAGTGCAGAGGTGGCCGCGGACTTGGACGGTGTCACTGATGGGTGTGGTCTGATGGAATATGTGCACCAAGAAAAAGCTTAACCAGACAGAAACTAGGCACGCGTGGCGTCTGGTGAGCTGGTAAGTTGGTGTGCTGTCTGCTCAGACGATGTCAGTATCGCGATAGTTTCGTGCGTATGTCGTCCCTGGTGTCTGTCGGACGCTGACGAGCACGTGTCGTACTCACTTATTACGCCTTGTCTCTCTCGCCATCGTTGAACGATATCGGATCGAGACGCGCCTAGACTAAGTGGTCAACGCCGTCCCTGACCACTCCTTGCATATCACGAATATGCAATACTTACTGTGCTCTCAGTCTTCGGTCTACACCAACAACTAGCCTGTGATTCCGTCTGACAAAACCTGTTTGACTGAGACTCACAGTGTGATGGAGGTTGTTGGCTTGGCACACCGACTAAACAAATTCAGCCCTCGTGATGCAGTCTGCACCTGCGTCTGCTGTGGATCATGGAGTGACACCACACACCATATGAATCAGCACCATTCACGCAACAGCCGAGAAACAGGGCAGTCTGACCGAGAGATCTGACATGCACACACATATTATACACCCCGGCGACCGCCAACTGCCAGTGAAGTTGACAGTTGTAGGCTAGCAAAAGGCCCGTCGCGGTGACGTGTCTGCACGTCTGCCTTCACACGTGGAGCAGCTTTGGGATTTGATGGGTGCTAGGACGTCGCTGATCAGGGTGCGAAGAGACGGGTTGCCAAACTCCAAACCACACGATAACATGTCATGTCGGTAGGATTTTGGGCGTGTAACCAAGCGGTCTCATGCAGGTTCAGATCGAATGAATGAGAAGAGTAATATAACGCCCGTGTTTAAGGGGAAGTGCCGTCAGTCACCCTAGTAGTACTACACTCGTCACAAGGAACTCGCAAGCAAAGATGAAATCACCTTCGGTTGATTTTTTTTGCACAGCCACCGACTTGATAGCACTGACCGGCCGCCTGTTCAACGGGCCTCATACCAACTCCAAAGCCACGTTCCGATCGAGGAGGTAGCCCTACCAATGCCCAAACACGCTCGAAAACGCCAAAAACTTGCAAAAGATGAAGTTGTACGACCACTCGGTGCCAATCATCTCGCCGCACTCACAGACGACGCGAACAAAGATGATGAAGAAAGACGTCTGGAAAGCATGCTATTCGGTGTTCCTTATGTTCCATCCTCCTCCTCTTCGTCGAAGAAAAAGACTTCATTGGAAGCTGAGGCTGGATTCGTAATTTCCGACGAAGAAGAGCCAGGCGCAGGGGCAGACTCGAGAGAGTTGGAACACATGCTGGATTCAGATGTATGTGGCCCCCTTTCTACGGAAAAAATGTTCTGGATCTTACAACCATGACGTTCCACTTCGGTTGACCAGCTGTTTTTCATTGATGACGGTGCGGCACCCTCAAGTTCCGACAGCGGTACTGTTCCGAACGCGACACATTTGAGCATCACGGAGTCCCACAGCGAAGGCGAAGAGGAAAACGATCAAGAAAACAGTGGACGAGGAACAGAGGAAATCGAATATACCCGTCAGGAGACCGAAAGTACACCTGAGATCGTCACTGAAGAACACGACCAGACCACTTCTGCGGAGGATACGCAACGCCACCGTAAAGCACCTGCATGGGTGGACCCTGATGACGCAAATTTGCAGGTATCCCTAACTGCGCACAGTCGTCTTCGGAAACTCCGTGATGCACCTTCAGAGGATACGGTCAGCGGTCGAGAGTATGAACGCAAATTGCGTCGTCAATTTGAACGTATCAACCCAACCCCGGAGTGGGCAACAAAGGCACGGAAAAAGCTACACCCATCAAAACGGAGGAGATCATCTGGTTCTGACTCCGATGCCGACGATACGGTCGAAGATATCCTCCCTGACCTGCTAGCATCAACAGGTGGCATATCGGCAGGGCAAAAATCGAGGGTGCTGACCCAGGGTGTGATATCAGTCGACCGTCTGCGTGATGCCAACCAGGCAGCCCCTGCAGAGGGTGAAATTAAATCTGTCCAGTTCCACCCTTCCCCTCAAATCCCCGTTCTCCTGACCGCAAGCGCAGACAGACGTTTGAGGCTTTTCCATGTACGTTTTCAGTTCCCCATTTTCCTGTATTTTTCTCCCCTTCCCCTGTTCCTCATATTGACGTTGTCACCTTTCCCCCTGTTTCCATTCTATCAGGTCGATGGTCTAACGAACCCTCATGCACAAACTCTTCACGTCCCTTCCCTTCCCATTACCAATGCCGTTTTCCACCCATCCGGCTCTTCCATTTTCATGACCGGCCCACGACCCTTCTACTACACCTACGACTTGCAATCTGGAGCGTCCCACCGTTCGCCGCGTGGGCTTTGGGGAACTACATTCTCGTCGGCTAACCAGGATTCCAGCATGGAGACGTGTGCATTCAGCCCCGATGGTGATGTCCTCGCTGTAGCAGGCCGCCGAGGTCACATTCATCTCATCGATTGGCGCTCAGGATCAGCGCAGGTGGTGGCGGGACTCAAGGCAAACGCAGCCATCAAGTCGTTGTGGTGGTCTAGGGTACAGGACGGTGAGCTCCTAAGTCTGACGCAGGACTCGCAGGTGTATGTGTGGGACGTTCGACAGCGCAAATGTGTCAGGCGATGGCAGGACGAGGGTGGGTTCGGCAGCAGAATAATGAGCGGTGACCGACAGGGCAACTATCTGTCCATTGGGTGAGTACGACCCTCTACTTTTTTTCTGTCTGTCGTCTGTACTGCGAAAGGTGCTAATGACTGATAAGGTCGAATATCGGCCTCGTCAACGTCTACAACGCTCGAAGTTTAGGTGGAGACTCAAAACCAAAACCTCTCAAGACGATAGGCAACTTGACGACGAACATCTCGTGTTTACGGTATAACCACGATGCGCAGTTGCTTGCCATGGCCAGCGATGTCAAAAGAGACCAGCTACGTTTGGTATTGCATCTCATTTTTTTTGCCCGCTTCTTACATTCATCCAGGCTAATCACCGTTCCATAGCTCCACCTTCCGTCTCTGACGGTCTTTGGCAATTGGCCAACGAGCAAAACACCTCTCGCTCACGTCACTTCCATGGACTTTTCCACAGGAAGTGAGTATCTCGCGATAGGCAACAATAAGGGCCGCGTCCTGCTGTATCACCTTAGGGACTTCGCGCAGCAATGATGATATCCTCATGGATTCTATTTTGTCACATATATCGAGAACGACAAGTGCGTGTGGCGGAACATGGAGATAAAAAAGGAAGAGGGTGCGTGGCATTCACACGTAAGTGTGATGTGTCCAAGACGCAGTAGGTATCGTCTAGCCTCTTGTATAGCGTGCCAGGAGGTCGGTATATGTCTCGGATATCTATTGCGGCGGAACCCGCGATAAGTGTAAACACTGATGACACCATTTCACGCACCTTCTCTGCACGAGCCTTACCATTCGGAACAAACCGACAGAGCACGGTGGCGCATTCGAACCACCGTCTAGCCTCGTCGACCAGGGATGCACTGAATCATATCAAAGACAGGGGTGTGGCAGCAAAGTCAAGGACAAAAACGTGGATGACGGACTGCAGGCACTCCACTCCCGTGTTGTAGGCGGTGCTAAGGAGCCATAGTCGTTCATCTGTCGGATAGAGCTTTGATGGGGGAGAGGGGGGGGGGACAGAAGTGGTCAGGAACACAGATTCACTCTTCTCAGATACCCACAGGGTTTCCGTTTTCTGCCAGGTCGCCATGCTCTTCTAGAACTGCATTCGCTTGGTCGAAGTACTGGATGGCTTTAGACCGATCAGCCCCGGATCCTTTGGCCAATAGGATGCTGCATATAGATCGCAACCACCGCGAAAATTTGTCCAAAGACAGCTGGCCGTGTGCGAGGCATGTATGTAAGATTGCCTGCAGATGTGGCGCGGAGTCAGATCACCAGCACCAGGGCGCCCAGAACAGGAGCTTGCGTACCTCAAGGGCTGCATAGAGTACTGCGTGAGTTAGTTAGCGTACTTTCAGAAGCGTGAAAACGTTGCATCATGCCGTTAATGGGACAGTTCTTGTTTTCCCACTAGGTAACGTGTCAGGTGCCAAACCAAAGTCTAGAATCTCCAACGTGCGCACATACCAGCACGTCACCGATTGCTTCATAGGTGACAAGAGATTGGTGCTCATCGCGTGTAGCCTCCTATGTAGCGGTAATTTTCTCAACCACTTCCCCGCCAAATAAAAAAAATGACGCACTTCGATCGTTTCCAAAACTGTTTGCCATTCTCCGAGATGTGATGCGGATTCAACATGGAAGACGCGCAGAAAGTGCAAAAATGATTGGAGATGGGACCGATCGGCTGGAGGAACCTTGTCCAGTAGACCGGCGATCCTGCCTGTACACGACTTGATCTCTGCAGAGAGGCCCCGAAGGATTTCGGGCTGCTCGACAGTTAGTTATCTGTGTTTGAACCTTTGCGTCACACACCTCTACAGCTTCGGCGTCCGATAGCCGTTCACGTACTAGAATCACTTATGAAAAGGGTCCCTCAGCATCATACAGCAAACGTCCGAAAACCGGTACTGACCTCGCCCAGAGGTGGCAGCGAAGGAAGCATTCGCAATATACACGTACGTCGAGGGCTCAACCTCCGTCAGCGTTTTGGCGATGTAAAGTTCGAGTAGCTAGCTCCGTTTGAGAAGGGTAAACACAAGCATGTGGAAACCCGGCAAACAAAATATACGCCACCTGTCTTGCAATATCAAAAGCACTGGAAACTTCTTCGCCGTGGTTGTCCCAATTGGAACATCCGTCTATTGCACAATTATACGCAGTACGCCACAGCCATGACAAATCCCGGATCACCAATGCGACGTTCTCGCAGGCGACGGTTTCAACGAGAGTCTTCGCTGAAGAACGGGGAAAGAAGTTCTGGGATGAAGAGATATGCTGACGCGCTCACGAACCATTCTTGAAGTAATTTAGTAACGTTTTGACAAGGGGCGGTCTGCCAGGTTAGTGAGTACGGGCACTGCATAGATGAAGTAAGGCAAATGTTACATGTTGGCGCCAGGTTGCCCGAGGAGTTTCAGAGTCAATCTGATAATACACCGTATCAGTATCATGGCTTCCGCTAGGTTTTCCACGTTGTTACGGAAATTCAAGGTATCTGATAATGCCATAAGCACTGATAAAAGTAGATGCTTCATATCGCAATCATGCGCAAGCCGGCATGCCAGCAGGAGCATTCTTCGATCGAAATCAGCGGCTTCAACCATTTCTCTCACCGCCCTAGTAGCTACCCAATAATCAGATCAACCACGTATCAGAATACTCATGGTCCATGCCCTACCTTCATCTTCCAGACCTGATAATCATTTATATCCGTTTTTGAGTAACGCCACAGCAAAGCATGTAGCCTTATCAAGTACAAACCTTGATGCACAGCGATCAGAAATACCACATAACGGGTCGTGGCGCCGTTTACCGGGCACCGTTTGACGGCATTTGCCGCCCTTGCATACTCTTTTTGTTGGATGTAACACAACGCAGCTTTGCGAAGACACTTGGAGGTGCATGAGGGTCCCAAACCTGAGAATACGGCATGGGTGCCACATATGAACCAATCGGCTGCTTCCAACCACCGTGAACTATGGTAGTGGCGGTCACCATACTGCCATATCAGCTATCACAAGCGAACTAGTCAAGAGTCCGTGTGCTCAAGTGAGCTTGTGGACCTACAGTCAGACAAGCGCTAGCAGCTGCCTTCGAAAGTTCAATATCCGACTTGACAACTTCTGATACGGCCAAGCAGAAACAACGTTACAGGCCCTTCTCATGGGAACGATTTTACTTGCCTTGGAACGATTCCTCCAAGTCCTTCATCGCCTTCCCGTGATCGTCCCCCTTTGAGCAGTGGAAAAGCAGTGATATGAGCAACTTTTCGATGCAGCTAACACTTGCGGAGGTGTCCAAAGCGCGCCAGAGGCAGCGCTTGATCGTGGAAGTCACCACATCGCTGCGGAGAACGTCACATGAACGCCACAGCGTCATCCACTTCATACTTACTAGTGAGGGGAAAGGGAGCGAAGCTCCAAGAGAATGCTGTTTCATTACTGAAATCAGTCAGTGAAGCATACCGGCGAGAACTCTACTAACTCGGACAAGTCGCTGTCAGAAAAAGTCATGGTGTCAATAATGGACTCTAGGGCTGATGGCAAAGTCAGTGTGCAATGGTTCATAAGGATAGTTCATCCATAAGCGGTAACGCTCAGCCGGTGAGCACGGCTTACCATGAAGAAGCTCTGTATCCCCAGCTTTTCGCCGCTTCACCACAGCTAGTTTCATCCAGCGGAGTTGCTGATATTCGGAACTAGTCTGACGGGAACGTGTGATTTCTCCGGAAAGAATCCAGTAGCGGTACTGGCTAGTCCCTTACGTGGTCAACTGAGGGGTCAATAGTGGAGATAATCTCTTCCAGCGCAACTTCCGCCCGCGTCAGGTTCTCTGGATCATGGGATGAGGCTAGAAAGTATCCCCGAGCTAACAGCAGCATGCCGGTATGGCGTAGGTCATGGTATCACTGAGGATCCAATCGGAATGATTTAGCTTACCAAGACTCCTGAGAACAGCTCGCTAAAGTAGTCACGCCTTCAATGTGCGGACGAAATTCAATAGAGGCATGCCGAAAGCACGAACCTTAAGCTCCGCTAACTCGGACTTGGAGGTGCACTCCAGTGGCTCTATTACCTGGAATGCCTTCTGCATCCATCTCAGGGCATCAGGGGCTCTGTTGCCCTCCGCCACGAGTTTCCCGCCTTGATGACAGGTCCTCAAAATGGATTTCCCGATGTCCAGTAACTTGGTTGCCAGTAATTCTCGCTTTCGAGAAAAGATGCGGAGTGAGAAGCCTGTTCCGAAGGCCCATCAGCGCAACTTACGTCACGAGTAGAAAGCAATGCAAGTTGTTTATCGTTGTCTGGGTAGATAATATGAGCCACATGGTGATACGCGTGCGATTGCGCCCAGGGTCCAAACCTGTGATCTTGTCAGCCATGAACATTGCGAGACCCTCGTTCTTTTCTCTCCAGGCCTGTGGTGCCAATGCAAGGACGCCTATGAATATCAACCCAATAACCCAATAGAAGCTTAACAGCCTCACGGCTTCCATTCTACTTGAAAAGTACAGAGTGGTGACGCGTGCCTTGGAGTGCTCGTGCGCGCGATCCGGATCGCTGTGGTTTCTCAGCGCCTCTTCAAACTGTTTGGACTATAGGTCAGCCAAACGACCGAAAAACGCCACTGGAGAGATAAAAGCGATCCCACCTTGGCCGCACATGTCAACACACTAGCAGCCGCTTCGCCATTTCCGAGTTCTACGCCCATAACGAAATGAAAGATGCTGTAGCAACGACGAAACCATAAAGCCGCTCCTATTCTGGGACGTACCTGAGAGTGCTGAACCGGTTTTGCTCGCTACCTGCAGCATATGCAACAGGGCTGCAAAGGCGACACACACGGGAATGAGGCACGTGTACTAAACCTTGCCACCGGAGGGGAACAAACCTTGGATACTCGGTTCAGACTCCAGGCCTGCCTCCATCAGACGGAAACCTGCTAATCGTACTTCGAAACAAGGGTCAGGCGGTGGCACATTGTTGCACGAAAGAAGCTAAAGAGGGACTACGTTGCATACATGCTGCGACAATAACACGGCTGTCGGAATCTTGTCGGAATAGTCCCGAGGCGTTCCATAGGTTCACCCCTTAAGTGGATGGCAAGGTGGCAGATAACGGTCATTCGATAGTTCCTTCCGCGCGCGACAGACGTTTCCCCGAAGGGTGTAGTCGCCGCCAATGAAAGGAACGAGTGACTGACCTTGCTGATCGAGTAAATCTGCCAAATGGGTATCGTTCCCCCACTTGAGACGCTGGTCTGAGAACGATTTCGCTAGGGATGCGATTTGATGAAGGTCTTTGACTACGGAAGCCGTATCGATGGAAGTCGACGAAGGAATATCTTTGAGCTTAGGTTTGATCTTGATCGATATCTCTGCGGAAAAAAAGGGGTGCATTCAATGGTAAAGCTTTCTATTCGCGCGCCCATACAAAATTTCACCGTGTCTATGCGCGCAGCATTTGGTGGGGGGGCCATGAGTAAAAGGCAGAATGGAGAAAGCTTGCCTTGGATCTGGTCGTACAATTTTTGCAAAATGGTTACCTGTCGTTGTTTCCTCGGTGTCGACATGGTTCCGGTTCGACTTGACCGTCTTTGCCCTCCCTGAATCGACGAGTGAACGACGCGTGAAGCCAGCGTGCACGTCGGGACTTGTCTGTGAAAAATATTTACATAATTATCTAAATAATAATTACGAGACTTGCCTTCCTTCTCTTTCTCTCGAACCTATTCGGACGATGGCCACGACCAGTCCAGAGGTACCAGAAAGCCTGAAAGCCGTGGCCACAAAGGTCAGTCCATCGTGTCTCTCAATGTCCGCAGAATGCAGAAGATCTCATTGCGTTTACCATTTTTGCTGGTGGATGCTACCACAGGAAGCACGCAGGGATGGCATGTTTGCTGGCCTCACTGCAGGTCTCACTGGAGGTACGTACACACTCCGCTGGCTCGACTGCCACGCACGAGACAAGGAATACCAACCCGAGAATCGAATCAATATATAATTGTTTCTTAAAAAATCCACGCTGCACCGCCATCCTTGTCAATAATCGATATTTCGCACGTCGCGGGACCCACCCCTCTTCGAATCACGCTTCCCATTTGTAGCCCTCTTAGGCTCCAAGCTCCTGCGGTTCAACAGGAACCAAACAATCGTCTGCGGAATCCGTGAGTGGCAGTTCCGTTCACCCTAATTTTCATCATTTCCCTTTCTCTTTCATGTCCACAAACGCCCAACGTCTGCCGTTGTTCCCATCCGTCTGTCACCACCCACCACCACCGTATACTGCATGCGGATATGACCTTACTCTCTTCCGCTGCGCCACATTGTCTGTCGAACTCCATTTGCCAATACCGTCGCAACGACGTATGTACCCGGTGACTCAATTGACGACGTCGCGTGACAATACAACCCCCCTTTCCCTCTTCCCACTGTCACGATCAACCCCCCTGTTTTTTTTCAAACCCAATCAGTGACGGGAGCCCTTTCTGGATATTTCTTCACGCAGGCGTTCCTATCGTCCCACCTTGCCGTATTAAAGAAGAACCTCGCACAGCAGCCACTTGATCAACTCGAACAGCAACAGACGGACGCATCTTGGTCCTCGGATGGGTAGATTCGGAGGCGTCACACACAATCGTAAAATGATCAAATCTAGTGGCTTCGATTAAAGAGCGTGTTTGCATGATCAGCGGCTCAGCACATTTGTACAAGTGGCATCGCGTCAGGTTTTAGAATGCTTCCCTGCCTCGCCATCTGCCGTGGCGTCTATATAGCGCTGTCTATGACATGATTGATCCTTGTGGTAATGAAAGCGTCCGGCGTGAATAGTGTCAAGAGGGCCGTGGTGACCGGCGACCGGCGACATACTCGGCCCAACCAGAGGGTCTTTTTCGGACGTTGACATCCACGCCAAACCATCTGTGATCACCTTGACAAGTAGTTCCATAGAGCTTGACGCCGCACCGCGACGTGGTCAAGGCATGATGCGTGACAATTATACGTGGTTTCATAGCCAGAAAGATATATCCAGAACGTTCCCTGAGTTATTTCCTTGGACTGTTCCAAATCTCCCGCGCTAGGACTACTTCCACAGTTCCACTTCCCTTTGTTCCTGTTCCTATCGAATCTGGATGTAGCAAGGCCTGCGTCAGTGTCAGTTGTTCGCAGCCACCTTTCCCCCGCTCGTGGCATGAATGGCAGTCACCACAGCCGCCACTGCACACACACCGTTGCCGTTGTCGTTGCCAGTACCCTGATTATTACTTACTACCCCATCGCAGGTGTATGTACAGATGATCCATGATAACACCGGTCTGGTGCCGTCGTCCGAAACGGGCACCAACACAGGACTACTAGTTGCGTCCGGTATGCCCGACTCCGAAAAATATCCACACTGCGACCCGAACGAGCGAATGCAAGAACTCTACAGAGAACCATGAATGACGTTCTCGCGAAACCTAAGAATTCTCTGATTATTAGTGCCGTATGTTTCAAATCTCAGCGTATCCCAAACTCCACATATGATCCACCTTTGTGGGTACCAGGACGACTGCCAATACTGTAAACGTATCACATCATCACTTGACATTTTCGTCTCGTGTGTACAGCGGCTGTGCGTGTGCTATCCTTCTTTATTGCTCTCAATTCTCTGTAAGGAACTTCCAGATCGGCGACCGTCATCTTCATGGTGTGTCCCTTGACCGAATGGGACACTGCAGTCTGTACGACGGACCTTTACGGACCCTGTGTCTGTCTGTGCACGATCATTTCAGTTTATACAGGAGGCGTAAGCCACTATCATAGATGCACGTACACAGTCCAGAGGCCCTGCCTGCCAAGGCCATACGGGTGTCAGTACCCCATGGGATGCGGGTGATTTGAACCAAAATGTGCTGTCACGCTGGAGGAAGCCTTCTACGCCATGGTGCTCCCCAACACTACAATCTATCACTACGCCATCACGACGCAGTCGTACAGCCACCCCTGGTCCCTGCCAGTAGATATCGGGCCAGGGTCACCCCATCCACAGGCGGTGACTCAGCAACAGCAAATTCTCCTATCGACGGAGTTCCTTGCGGCAACTGCAGTGTACTACTGTAACAAAGCGCTTGATCCTTTGACCAATTCGGCACGCCTCGGGCTTCCCAGCCCGGTCTATTCACGTCGATTGATTACTGTAAAATGCAACGAACCCCCGGAACCACCCGAGGTTTTGAAAGTGCGGTCGAACTTATCTCTCTTGATGAAGGCATGTATATCCTGATATCAATATCATCTCCTGTGTACTCATTTCATGTGTTTGGTGGGCTCGCCTAGTTTTGCAAATGTATACCTTATTTCACGCGAGCGCCGTTCCGAATTCTCTGTGACGAGGAGGAGGCGGATACATTTTTATGTATGTATTATGTCAGGGTTCACCCCTGTTCTTGCTTTTTTTCCCCGATTCTTTTACTCTACAACTTCCTCGTGCTGGCCATGCGAGGTGAGCACAAAGAAGAAGCAAAAAGAAAGAAAAAGACACCGAGCTCTCAGGTCCGTCCGAAGGGAGCGGTACTAAACTCAAGCACGTTTTTTTCTTTTTCTCTTTTCTCCTTGCAACTAAGTACTTGCTGTGTCCAACTCCGAGGGTCCCTGCCACACTCCTATTATAATCGGCTCCATTCGGGGAAGGGGGGGGGGAGAGGCCCATCGATGCGTATGCGGCCCGCAGGTGGGTGAGGTCATTTAGCAACGAGCGAAAGAAATATATTAAATATCCATTCATCCGTTCTAGCTGATACGATACGATATGATATGATATGGTCCTAATGGCGCATCATGTATATGTAAGTTCATCATCCTTTGGATCCTTCCGTCAAGTCTATGTAACGCCTCTCATTCCGATAACTGCTCTCAAAGAGCTGTTGGTCCCCGTGACTCGTGATTCGATAGCTATGAAACCGGGGAGTCGGGGCCAGGGCCTCATTACCGGCCATATACATATATCTGGTGTCAGCCTATCACATCACTGATCAGTCTCATCGATGGGCCTGAGGCTCGAGTTGGTTGTGCGCCCTTTAAACAACTCCATCTCTCTCTATTAATTTTCATATAGAAGCGTTTTCTTTGTTTTCTTTTCTCGCTTCCACTTGGAAACAAGTTACCTTCAGCTCGGGAGAACAAAGAAAAAGAACGGCTCAGCTGATCACCCCTGGAATGAGACAAAGACGAAAAATTACATGCTGTATAAGATACTCGGTACAATGAACACCGTCGCCAGCAATCGCCGTCCAATCAAATTGAAAAAAAAAAAGTCACCAAGGCGCAGCCTCCTGCCAGACAAACACGCGCCATGTATATTACATACGTAGTTGGAAAACCTACAATCTAGAACACGTTTCTCTCTCACTAGTCATGATACATGCAAGTCGTCGGATGAAGTTTATGCTTTACATGTGATCGCTAGCATTATTATTTTTTTAAAGTTATTGCCCCTTTACTTGCCTCGACATGGCACGTGTCTTCCACGTGCTCCCGACACTCTCCGCCTGCAAATTTAGTGACAGTCGGGTGTGACCAACTCACACGAGCGCAACCCGTCGTTGACCCACGTTGACCTTACCTGAAACACGGATCGTATCATATGTTTACATTCGAATTCGAACGGTGAGTCTGGAATCGTTGTGTCTGAGAGTTCGTCAACTGTCGTGTCACATCGAAAGACCGACCGAAATTGAAAAAAAAGCATTACAGCTGGCACTATCCCATCGCAGGCTCTTAGCCTGGAATAGTGTCCCAAAAAAAACGTACGAGGAAAAAGCTGACCCGGTTTTTTCTCTCTCTCGCAGAATGGCAGCAGTAGCCAGCACATGCACGTCATATACTCAGACAGCTCCTGTCTCAACCGTATTTTTATTTCCTGTCGATCTCTCAACATTCTACCACACACACACGTTGTGTCGCTCAGTACTACTGATCCCGGACGGATTCGGACCTTACCGTGACGGCGTCAAAAACACAGGATCATGTCGAAAAGCTGAGTGATCATGGGTCACCGGTCACGGCGCGCGGACGCGGCCTGGGCCAGACCTTCTCTCCTCTCCTGAGTCTTATAAACGTGTGTGTGTGACCGTGCCGCGCCGACGCGACGCCCCATGATGATGAGATGATGATTGATCTTGTGAAACTGACACACACACGGACAGCCCCGGAACCCCTGAATCGATTCGACCGGAGAATGGTAAGTACCGTGTACTAATACGTTAGGCAGACAGACAGGCAGGCGCAGGCAGGCCAGGAGCAACCCTTGATCGATATCCGATAGCCAAGAGACTCTGTTTTTCCACCTCTCCCACCCACCCGTATCAAAAGTCAGCTTTTGAATCACTTGAAAGTTTTGTGACACCTGTCGAACCCCTCTTTTTTTTTTTTTTCAGAACTCAGTCACTGATTGCGTGCGTAGTTTTCCGTGTCATGTCACAGGTCTGGCATGTCAACGTTCAACGATCGCCCGTCGTCCCTCGATTCTCAAGCCGTATAACCCACATACTAAAAAAGAAATCGACGCGGTCCGCGCCGGTTATACCTCCTCAAGGTTAGCCTTTTGAAACCCCCTCCCTGCAGACCTTATCATATGGAATTCGAATTCCGAGAGGGGCGTTGTCGTGTAGGAGTACCAAGTACCGTGGATTTTTGTTTCTTTTTTAGAGTTCTGAAACGAGAACCCGCAGTAAAGTGCTGCGCGTCACAAGTACATAACATACGTGTGACTCGTCCGAACTCGCGATCAACAACCAAACGTGATCGTGTATACTACCCGTGATCAGGAGAGATATGGGCTGAGTACATACCGAAGTACATGCCATGTGATTCCCGTATGTTTACCGAGGGACCCGCATATCAGAAGGTACATGTTTCCGCCCGTCCAGCCACCCTGGAGAAACGCGTACGACAATATGACACTCAGATCATCATCAAAGAACCCACATTACTAGTTTATTATCTGACTGATGCCTTGTCTTTTTATTCCGTTATGCAGCTGTACATCATATTACTAGCTTACTTTATACGAGTCGTTCTGGTAACCGAAAGAATATGGTAGTAGAATACCCTAGAGCGTGGAGGATTGTGGTCCCAAGAACGTGTTTCGCATGACATAGAAAAAAAAGTGTGAACAAAAATGCGGAGAGGAGAAGAATGATTGAGTCGATGATGAATGCTGACCGAGTTGCACGAAAAGAAAAAAAAATGACGGTTACTGTAGTACAATAAAGCAGTTGTGCCATGTCCTCTGTCAGAAGTGGGAATGTAATGCGGATGCCAGTCAGAAAATGCCACGTTATAGAGAATGAGTGTAATAAAATATGTGCGATGCCAAACGAACGGAAGAAAAAGTAAACGCGACGGCGCACAGTAGGGCCGAAAAATCTATCGGGCATAAGCCCACGTATGCGGCGAAGGATATACCGGCGAGCTCCGATGGTGGGATGCATGTTGGAGGTGGTACGGATGTGGGTGCTGACTGGCAGGAGTAGACGATGCTGCATAGAACTGTACCCCGGGAGGACCCGCATTTGCAAACGGCGCAGAAGGGACGGCACAAGATCCGTCGCCTCTCAGCGGCGGAAGCTGCAGTGATTGGTCCCTTTCCACAGGCGATACCTTCGTGTACGCGTGTGCAGACCCGCAGTTGGAAGACGACAACTTCCTGGCCCAGATCGCATCGTGCAAGTGGGGCAGCGAAGGCTGTCTCGTTGCACCAAGGGTCACATGAGAATCGTGCGGACTCACGGAAGCCGACTGGACATCCATAGGGACGTATGGTGGTGGCTGCTGGACTGTGTATGATGGTGGCGGGACTTGCGGGGGTGGTTGGTAGCACCGCAATCTAGCCTTGCGGTTCCCCTTGGGCTGCTCCGAGTCACCGTTGATGGACGAGCCAGCGAGGGAGTAATAATACAAGCTCTGCGGAATTAATGAGATCGTGGTGCATACTACGACCCAGGAATGAATCATACCTGAGGCACATTGACCGGACGGTCCGCGCGGTAAGCGGCGATGAGGGTTTGTGGACGGCCTTCGATCACGTGTGATCTCGGTTGGGACTGCGCCGACTGCGCAGATCTCTGTGCATGCGGCGAAGAGGACAGGGACATTTTGGAAAGTGAGTAGAGAGAATCGAGTGGCGAAGAACCAGAACTTGGGCAGTTGTGATAGTTGGTCTCAGGGATTTGCAGGGTCATGCCTGTGGGACGCTTCAGGGGTGGCAACTCCTTGAAGGACACCGAGGTTGGAGAGAATGCATCGGTTGCGGAACGCTTTGTGCCAAGGCCGGTTTCGTGCTGGGGTGGAGTCACGTGATATGCAGGCGCAGGCGGATTCGTGAGTTGCATTGGGGAAGTGGAGCGTGCACGGTAAGACGTCGACTGACATCTCCATCGATATGTGCGAGCGACGGGCATAGACGTCATTGGTTGTGACTGTCGGCTGTGGCGCGAGTAGCGAGCGCGAACTCCGCGCCATTTTCTGCTCTCCGTCTCCTTTGCGAGTACCAAACCTTTCAGTAGATTGAGCCACGACGCATACTGCTTGCCAGACACATGTAGCGAGAAGTCGACGGCTGTCAAGAATTCCCTCTCCATTTTGTGGATTTCGCTGAGGTCGATACCGGACACCTCTGACCAGGTCTTGTTCGTGTAGGTGTTGCTGTGACGCGTTCAGTGCACGCGGTTAGACGCGTCGAATGGTACTCACTCGTCCAAGAACTTGTTGGCCATCATCAGTGCGGCGACTGCTATCCGGAACTCGCTCCCTGGCAGACCATTCGTGAAGCGATTGCGTTCCTTGAGACGCCATATGTAGTGCAGCGAGAGAACGATGACAGATTGGCTGACTTGCGTTGTTTCGAGTAGCTTGTGCATGAACTGGACAAAGGCCGCAGACGGAGCGAGTTGGAGTGGCGAGGTGGTGGCGGGTATCTCCGGCGAGTAAGGTGGACTCGGTATTTGGTGGGATGACGAGATGTGCGAGGAAGGAGAGGGGGACGAGAACCAGAGATAGCAGACCATTTCGCAGGTCTTTTCTGCGATGAAGCTAGCGGGGCGTTTGAGTGTGGAGTCGAACCAGTCGATGAGGTGAGGGGCGTCATCTGGTATGAATGGCTTGTGTTGGAACGGAGGGTCAAAGACGTCAACGTCGTCATCGTACCGCTGCAGAGGAGAGTCCGACGCGTCTTGAGAGAGGGGTAGCGTGGATGGGAGTGGCAGACACTGGCTGGGTCGGCGGTCGAAGCACGTTATGGGGGGCAGCGAGACGAGTGCAGTGGACATGGGTGGGGTGATGAGGCCAGAGGACCTACGCCAGACGTCGTGCGGTAGGAGCGTAGAGGCGGCCATTGGTGTTGGTGGAGGGGGGCCTCTGCTCGCATGTCTCGTATAGTTTTATAAAAACCCGCTTAGAAAATATAAAATAAAATAAAATAGGGGAGGAGGGGGGAGGAAGAGAAAGAAAAGAGATGGAAAGAAGGGACGACGTAGCAGTCGTCAATGGAGCGTATTGCAACAACAAACCTGCCACGGCGCCTCCGAATTCAAAACTCTGTCACACTGGCCGCTTCCGTAGGCGTGTAAAAATAAAAAATAATAATAAAATAAAATAAAAAAAGACAACCTGCACAGATCTCACACCCACATCCCTTCTTGGAAGACATCTCCCACGACTCATTTGTCTATCAGATCAACACACGGCACGCACGGCACACGGGGACTTTCCAGGGATTCCCCATAGCCTTGCCCTTATCCACAGCTGTGACCACACCACGTGACACCCATATCAGGCATTTCATTTATTTATTTATTTTCCTTCCCTGCCCTTTGTTTCACTAAATAAGCCCAATCGTATCACGTCCGCAAAATGCGGGCACAAGACCTGATCATATTGCAATGGTCCATCCGCTGTCGCACCGTTGATATGACTGTCGTCCAGCCGTTCTAAGGCGTCACGTTGTATAATGAAATTTAGCCCGCCTTTGACCTCCATCTTGGATGGGCCCGCCTCTCGTCACCGCCCGAGTTTCCCCATCAGACAATATCCTTTTATTATTTTTATTATTATTTATCGCTCTGACTATCGCCCGGGCAACTACCGCCGACCTGCCAGCTGCGTTCCATTTGGAGAGCGTCGACAGTATGAAACCATAATGATATCCATCCATGCTCGAGCTGTCTCTCTCTCTCTTCCCGCGGCGGCATTCCCTCCGCGTTCCGGCCAGCACGGTCACATCCTCCGCGTCCTATTATTTTTTTTTGTTATACTGCGCACGACGTAAACCCCGACGGTCTAGCCAGCGTCCCACACCGATTTAATAACCACCCCATCAACGTCAACCACCCCCTCCCCTCGGCGCGTAAACCTGCCATTTGTAGCCTGCATTCTCGCTAGGGTCGCTCATTCTCTCCGGCTCGCCCGGCAGTGCTTTACCGTACTAGCAACAGCTTGCCTTTGTCCTGACACGTCCCAAGTCTAGCAGGAGGCGCTGTTCTAAATGATCTGAGTATGTAGTACCACACGAACCTGATTGATCCCGGCGATAAACAAATTTTACACACTTGCCATCTTCCACCCCAGCCCTTCTTTACTGCTTTAGGCCCGCCCGTGCGGTAGCTGGCCACCGCCTTTGTTCTAATTCATTCGGGTGTTCTGTGGTGTGGGTCTTGCCTTGACTCCGCGCTCGCAACTCTCCATGACATGATGGTAATCGTTCCCCCCATCAATCCCACAGGTCCCGTGTCCCGAAACTGCTGCTCGGCTCACGCTGTGCACCGTGGTCGCCGCCTTTGTGTTCTCTCAGACTCCTTCCTGCATCACATTTACCGCTATCATTATCGTGACTTATCTCCACCCCTGTTACAGGCGACAACGGGCCGTTCCAAAAGGTTGCGTTGCCCTTTCTTCCACGGAAACGCTTACTGGACAGCTGTGAAAACGTTCTGTTCCGAAATAAACCCTTCTTACTAGCAGGTAAGGCACCTGTCTGACCCTCTTGCCATCCGTGTCGCGGCAATATCCTTTCAAGCTGTTTAGACCCTTTCTCTTCACACATTTGCGAAACCTAAAAACGTATGTACTCATTCGTCCACAACAGACATCTGCAATCCCCGCGATCGGAGACTGCCATCTCGTTCTCGTATGAATTGCTGTCTTTGCTGTACTGTGTACCTTGCTGAGCCTCTCACTCCGTGCGACCGCGCTAAACTCGAACTAACTTTCTCAGAACTCTCACAAGCCTTTTTGAGACGCTACCATCAACGCATATATGGCATCACTCCAGAACTATCACCTGTTCCCTCACGTGTCCACATGGCTCACGTACACCGGAGCGTGTACCGCCTTGCCACTGGACAGAAAATCAGCTCCTTCCAAGGTTTTTTCTATACATTCGTCTTTCCCCCCTCCCTATTATCACGTGGATCAGGATCCGTGCGTAAGTGTGTGTATTGCTATGTTCTACAGCTGGCTGCCGAGTTTGGCTACACTGAGAATGGTGGTGGAGGGCTGGTCTCCATAATAAACCCATCGCTTCCAGAAGGTAATATACACTTACGGTTCACCGCATACAGGATGGTACTACGCAGTGTGGATAGAGATGGTCCTTTACGTATAGCATCCCCCAACCCCACATATGCACCCTGACCGGTGACCTGACCAACCCACCCACCACAATGGGTTATTTATCGCCTCTCGCACGAAATAACCAACCAAACACCGTCCAACAAACACCTTAACCAACACCGGGACACGCAGCTGTGATGGCATGATGGCCCTTTAGCCCTCCAAACCCGTCCACCCACTTCCCAATCGGCGAAAAGGCGGGGTTCAGTTGCGCCCCGAAGCTGGAACATGCACACACGCCGATATGACGCTGATCCGTGCCCACAGCTTCACGCAGGGTCAGGTGTTATACAGAATGCAGTACGTACCGATATCTCGTTATACACGCGCAGTCTTTCCCTCTCTATGATCAAATCGTGACTCAACATGTCCCCAATCTCTGAAGCAAGAGAACAGGTCAGCCTCCTTGATTTCCTCACGCTAGCAAGGTTTCATCTACTTGAGTATGGTTTCAACTTACATGCTGGACATTTTGATGGGCCTCTCTCCCGTTTTCCTCGTCTGGCTGTGTGGTCCCAGGCCGCATCGGCGTTGCACATCCGTTCCCAGCTCAGCGGACATGCTCACGAACCTGCTATGGGCACATGTGCACTCCACGGAACCAAACCCAAACGTCCCATTGCATGTCTTTTAAGCGCCCTCTCTCTCGGCGGCCACCGTCGTTCCTTTGTGGATCGATTGCAATATACATATTATACGCGTTTTTGGTGTTTCCCCCGTCTCGTTCGCAGTGCGGACCGCCGACCCGCACGGTGCCCCGGAGGCGTACATAAGGTGGTGAGTAGTAGTAGTAGTAGTTGGTACCCCCGTGCGTGTCGGACTCTTTTTTTTTCATAGGGAAATACGCTCGCAATGTGCGTGTGCATGCGTGCTAGAACACGATGCAATGGTGAACGTTTGAACCATACGTACATACATATGGGGTATCGTCCGTGAGGCCCAGTCCCACACACCAGCCTGGGATTTCGGTCTTCGCCCACCGTGTGGTTCTTCCGTCAGCGCCACGAGGGACCACTGGTCGTCTTAGTGCGTGTCCCCCATGTCCAAGTGCTAACCATGTAACCTTCTCCCTCTTTTAAAGCGCGGGCCGGCCGTCGATATGATGCCCGGTTTCACATGCTTTTTCTTGAAACGTCCTATCTACGAATAAGCAGTTAAGCAAAGCACCACGTTTTACCGAGTTCGAGTTGTGATTCACTAGTCGGTCTTCTTTACTCACATACACACACGCACAGACACACGATGCACACGATGCGCACGATTGAGTTATAAGAGCTCCCCCTACGTAGCCCCACTGGGTTATCAAAGTTTCGAGCTTTTACGAGTTTCTCCCTCCTGCTGATATGATTATCAAGCGCGTGTGTGGAATGCACATATGTATGAATGTACACATGGTACGAATGACTATGCTATTTGGCCGCGGAGTATGTATGTATACAATTATCTCGGCCATCGTCGGGCATTCGTATCCGGTCAAGTATGTAGTAGTACAGCACTCCCAGCCTCCTCGACGCGGCCCACGGTGTAGAGTTCAAGATAAAGAATGCATATCAAAGAAAAAGAAATAAAGGGTGCCTAAGGCGGAGATCCAAGTTGGCCGGGGATCCTGAAACGATTCGTGTCTATCAAAAAAGAAAGTCTCGGGGTGTGGTGTATACATACGTGAAGCCAAGTGAATGGACGCGAAGTGGCTTCTCTCTCTCCCGACGGAATCAGACGCGACACGAATTCGCGGCGCGGCGCGGCGCGCATGCGCTTTCCTAAATGGAGGCGCGCAAACGTTTGCACGAATATGGATAAGTACCTATGTACATCCATACTACTGTGGTTTACGATATAACATAACAACATTGTTAGAGCAGACTTGGACAGACGTCGGATTCGGACGTGGCCAGCAGCAGCAGCGGTGAATTGCTTCCACAAATGCAGGGATACTACGTTGTGATATGCATATGTGATGCTGACAACCCCATCGTCGGACGCAATAAGTCACATAGAGTATGCATACCGCACCTGGACCCCGGCAGGTATATACACGAGCCACTCGAGAGAACCGAGTGAGGCGAAAACCTCCACGGAGACTACATTTTCGGGAGGGCTAGGAACGGCACGTATATCGATACGTATGTAGCCTTTAGACAACGTGTACCCCCAGAATGCAGCTGATGTCAGTGACAGCACGTACAAGTATGTTAGCGGCATGTGCAAGCCAGGGACACGACGCGACCAATACGCGCACGTCAGCCTGTATAGACGTAGAGGAAAATTTTCCTTGATATGATTCGGACCCGGACTAGATCTCTCTCACCGCGACCCGTGCCTCTGTGGAAAAAAGGAATAGAACGTTTTCTAAAGGGAAGGAAAAAACAAAAAAGAGAGAGAGAAGATAGAGAAAATAGAACTCGTGGCAGCTGCAAAGCAAGGTTTCGTACTACAGAGTACATTCGCAGCCTAGCGTGCGAACGCACTTTGTGGTACCATACGTGCAACCATCACCTCTCTTTTTTTTTTCTAGAGTCAGAGTCTTAGACTGTCAAGTCGGCAAAAAGAAGAAATGAAAAAGGGTTTCCGAAAGAACACGCATGCAGCTGTCGGTGAGAGGGGTCCGCTTACCTCAAAATTTTCATGTGGCGTTCCACTGGCCAAAAAGTAAGGTTGACTTGATCGGCGGTCTGATCAGACTCCGGCCGCATCCGACGGCTCTTCCATGCTCTGACTGTCAAGTCAACACGTCCTATAAGCAAAAAAAAAATCGTGGGAGGTGAGGCGGGGGGGTTGAACAAAAAAGTGCGTCAAGGGCCGCAAGAACTCCCGGCCAAGTTTGAAAACTAGCGCATTTTAGCAAATCTATTGCTTATGTGATTAGCCGCCTGGGCAGGTAAGAGCTGTGCCTTGAGCCTCACAGCCACCTCCTCGGAAGCGGAGATTACCCGCCGAGGAAAAAGATTCCATAAAAGATATTATTTTTTCTACTTCCAGTTAGGTCCAAAGCTTTGAAGGCATTTTTACGCTGCGGAATGCAACAAAGGTTCGTGTGTCTGCGAGAAATTATATTGACGTGGACAGCGGCGAACTTTCTGAGAATACGACGTAGATGAGAAAAGAGGGGCGGCGCAACGCCGTGGTCCTGAGGAGGATTTTTGACACTTTGGCGGTGTCAGTTTTCAGAGTGCGATATCGGCGCGGTGTGTCCTGTGGAACCAGCTGTGTGGTTCGCGACCTTTCGCGACCCCCAAGTATAGATGGAGCCTCTGAGATGCAATTGACATTTTGGCGGTGTCAGTTTTTTTGTACAGGTGAGATATTTGATGCAGTATCCTGTAGAACCTTCTGTGTGGTTCCTATACTTACTTTATTCGTGTTCTAGGAAAATTCGGGAACTAAATAGACTGGTAAGCCCAACCTTACACAGCAAATTTGAACGTTTCGCGACTATTGGCGAGACTCTAGGCCCGGGTGTATGATGGTAGCGATTATTCGTAATTGTGGCTGTGATCCGGAACCCCCACCCACCTCTCTGTTCGTGTTCCGGCGTTACCCAGCACATGCGCACAATTTCCTAGGAGTACCGGATGCTTACCGGCTCATCGCGGACCGTCCGCAGGTGAATTCAGCCAAGTTGAAGTCCGAACACAGCTAGGAACCACCTATCTCGGCAGGCTTCTAAGGTTTGTGAATCTAGTAACAATAAGCGGTCAAGCTTGGTGGATATGCTCACATCTCGAGAACGGACCGACCCAAGGTATGGTGGTATGGAATGATGACATCTCTCGAAGTCCCCTGCTCCGTCCGTCACATCACCTCCTAATACGGCACACCGCGCACATGAAAAACGTCAGGCGTAAGCTTTTGCGGTGGTGAGAGCCACTAGTACCGAGTCCATACAGCATACCATTTACCGCCCAGCTCCCTTTCCACGTCAGCCAGCCAGCCAAAAGGGAAGTGTGATCGGAGAAGAAAACTTACGGGGTGCCTGCCGATGCATGACGATATGATGGTGATAAGTTACTTATCAGATACCTGCATATCGCCAGGGGTAACGTACCCACTACCATTCTATAATCCACACGACAAATGCACGTACGTCGGAAAAAGTACGAAGGCCAGTGGTAGCCTGTGTGTGACGACGACGATGATGGCCAGACGCCCGGAATTCTCACAAGTGGTTGACTTTACCAATTGTAAAATCGCCGGACTGCGGGTTTCAAAAACGTCGCTGTCACGCGCCCTGAAATCATTAGCCTGGATACGGGCTCCCACCGTGACCATTGGCAAGCAGCGCGGAGGGGGTAGACGTCGTGATCCTGTCCTTCCGCCTTTACAGCGACTGTCAATATCATCGCCACGTGGCGAAACGGGGTACGGATACACCGTGGATCCAAGTCGGTTTTTTGGCGTGCTTGCCAGACAGACAGATGGCGGTTTCGAGACACCTGCAATGAATGTAATCTGTCAAGCTTGAAAACTAGAAAAGAAAGAAAATGCTGCGCGTGTAGAACTACAATGTGATAGACCTCCCCTGGTTGCATGCGGACATGCTCGTTTGTTGCATTCACATGCTGTCCATTGCGGGCTCGTTGCAAACCACGTGTTTTTTGATAAATAAGACGGAGTGCTGCGTGCTTACGTTTACGTTGTACTAGAACCACGGTGTGCAGTTACAACATCAATGATGTCGTATTGTCTGGCAGGAAATAGGGGAGGGTCGTATGGGTACCCAAGCCGACGTTCGTAACATCTCGCTACCTCGCGAATGATCCCAACTCACCCGTATAACAACTGGCAGCAGCGGAACTCTTCCGCTGCAAAGTGTCGAAATGTGGTGATCTCCAGCAAGACAAGAGGAACAGGAAACAATCAAGTTCTGTTCCATCTCTGCGCCGAGTCGTCACGTACGTCTCTGTTCCACTGCGTATTGTTGTACCGTTTCCAAATCCATGCATCTCCGTTGACCAACCATTGTGGAGACTCTGATATGTAGCTCCAATGTTGAGAAAACGAGGATAGCCAAGCATATCGACTTATGGCAATGCATCAACGGACGCACTTGAACAGATTCAGCCATCCGCCGGAACGGTTACAATATTAGTACAACACGCTGCGGTCGAGACCACTATTAGTTCCACCTACGACCATACTATCCGAGTTAACGGCCGACGCCAAAGCAGTCGAAAAATGATCTATAACTACTTTGTATAACAACAAGTACCGTTTCATCCCCAAGTGGTGACTTTGACGTTTCTGGCGGCGGTTGGAGACAGCACCCTAGAACCTACCGCTAAACCATTGTGCAGGCCTTGGTGCTGACGTTTTGCTGTGGATCGGATAACGGTTAGCCATGCTCTCGGGTATTGGTAGGACGACCCCCACCCTCGGATCATGTTATGTATGGGTTATGGGCGGGCTTTCCGCAACCACCCATTCAATCGGGGCAGTCGACGAATAAGAGAGGCCCCCCCCACTAATACCCGGGTTGAGTTTCGTTCTGAAAACGGTGAGATGTTGATATGGGGATACGCCCATGGATATCCACTGATCATGCTTGTGAGGCTCTTGTCCCAATATGCTTCCGGCACGAGTTTCCTGCCTGCCTGTTGACCCGGCGATCAGCAGCGTTCCTGAATCCTCAGTGTGGGGCTGGGTCGTGCATCGTTGTCGAGTGCTGGTGATTCTTTGTCAAGCTCGGGAGAAATTTCGTGCGTGTTTGGATCGTGCAACCAGCATCGGGAGACCAGATAAAGATTTTGCGTCTGATCATATTTGGATTGCTCCCTACAGTAAGTAACTTACATCGGTACGATGGCTGACAGAGGCGTTTCGACAGGATCGATATCGATGATTTTTTTTCCTTCTTTATATCGACGTCGTCGGGTGCTGCGACGGAATCGACAACCAAAATGATATTTGCATATCAGGATACACGAAAGAACGGGTCGACACAGCTCGAACGAATTATTCCTGAGCCATACCAACGGTTGGAGGATCCACCCAAACCCGTCTCCACGGACCACCGAGATCGCGCCTGTGTACCAAACGTTTCGCACCATACGAGGAGTCGGTCGTTCCATACGGGGGTAGGCATGTGCCATTCGCGTTTTTGTTAAGTCCCCTATTGAAACCGATGATGCCAATATACGTGTTACGATGAAGTCACCATCGATCGATGAGGGTTTTCGATAGAACAGTCTGCGCATTTTCGGACTGCGTGTCGGGTCAGTCCCTTGGCGAACGTGAACGTTTGTGGTGAGGCAGTTTTCAAATTTGCGCCGACCAGATATAGTCTTCTGCTCTTTCTTTCTCCCTTTCTTTCTTCTTCTTCGGTTTTGTCCTCATTTTGGAGCGGTCGATGCGGCGGCCCTGATGATGATGCAGATACATACGTGCTATGACCACTTTGCGTATGTGCAGGCTATACTGATCTGACGGCTTGTTGGAATGAGCAGGTGAGCGCAGGTAGACATGTAAGTCGATACGCCGCATCTGTGCGTCATGCGAAGCCACGATGACATGTTTCGCTCCGACGCTAGGAGAAAATAAAAATGCCCTGTGCATGTGTATATCCGATTAGACCGAGATTCTCGGACGGCTGCCGATGAGAGTGACGGTGGCGGTTCTCCCGAAAATTCTCTAGAGGTGGAGTTCGTACCAGGCAGGTCAGCTATCAGTTGTGCTGTACGAAAAAGAAATGGAAGGCGACGAGGTGGTGTCCGCGGACCATCTCTCCCCCGACGGGTGTGTATCCGGATCCCGATATGGGGTTATTCGGGGCCTCAGCGTTGCAGGTTTAGGCACGACTCGACGTGCCTCGTTCCGAGGTTTCGAATATGAGACTGGTGTGGCTGTGATGACTGCTTCCTGCCAGCGTGGCAGTCAATTTTATTCTTTTTTCTTCTGCTTGACACTGCATGGAATGGCGATGGTCGATGTCGGTGTGGTTCGGGTACTTGGTAAGACCGAGTGCTGTGTCGATTGGGTGAATCTTTCGAGAATCAGTACAGAGTTGTATTTTGATCCCTGCTAATTAATTTCTGCAAGGAATGCTTGATTTACTGTTGGCGAGGATGACATCGACTGGCTCATTTACTTTACGCTCTAAAATGATTTGTCGACGTGGACGTCGTGTAGGACGATGGCGGTGAGCTGAGCTGTGTGTGTGTCCGTGTGTGGCGTGGTAACTCGCACGCAATCATTCCGTCGCGGACGAGGCTGCTGGAATCCAAAGCAAACACGAACTTCGTCGGCGGCTGGCCCCTTCTGCTCATCGTCTTCGGCGACGTCGACGCAGGTATCATTATTGAAGGACTTTTGTCAGGGACATCGTCGTCTTTACTATCTCTTTTCATCGCCATCACTGCAAATTTCGCCACGCACGTTCCTATCCAGCCCAAGATTCACTCTTGCCCTTCCACGACGACGTTGCCATCTCGCAGTCCAAGAAAGACGTTTCCTCGGGCTACTAACACTCTGAGAAATGGGTCTCAGTTTTGGGTCTTTCGATAGCGTATGTAGCACCGCTGCGCTAGTCATCTGTCCGCTCTTGGGTGCGTCTGGTCAAGGCATCGAGCCCAATTGTTATTCCCGCAACGTGCAGATCGGGTCCACGCTCATCTTCCAGCCGTGTAAGTGCTTCCTGTCCTGACACTCCCCTGCCTTGGGTTCCTCACCTTCCGTGACCGTAATTCAGCAACATGCTTCGTTCACATCGTCGCCATCCTCATGACTGGGATCATGATCTATCACATCCGTTCCAAGTATACCGCGGTGGGAAGGAAGGAAATCGTCATGTTCTTCTGGTTGTACATGGCCATCGAATTGCTCGCCATGTTTCTAGACTCGGGCATCATACCAACGGCCAACGTTAGCTATCCCGTAAGCTAACAATACCGTCGGATCTCATCGTGACACGCTCACCGAGGAACACGTAGTGGTTTACCGCTGTTTACACGGGTCTCATCGCAGCTGCATACTGCTGTCTTCTGATAAACGGCTTTGTCGGGTTCCAGTTCGCAGAAGACGGCACCCCTTTCTCGCTATGGGTTGGTCTCATCCAGTGGTCCTTTTTTTATTATTACGTTTTCATCTCTAACCTCCGTCTGTCTTCAGTTCCTCCGATTATCGTGTCTCTTCATCTTCGGAGTCTCATTCCTCATCGCCATTGCAACCTTCAATTCCTTTATCGGATTCTCCCCAACCAAGACGACTGCCCTGTTTATCGTATACCTCATTTGGCCCATCTTTTGTGTCACGACGTATACACTTTCTCAACTGGTCCTCGTGTTCCGGACCTTGGATGACCGTTGGCCCCTGGGTGATATCATTTTCGGCATCGCATTCTACACTATCGCACAGGTCCTTCTCTTCGCTTTCAGCGTCACCATCTGTAACGCCATCCAACACTATCTCGATGGGCTCTTCTTCTTTACGCTCTGCGTCCTCCTGAGCGTGATGATGGTGTACAAATACTGGGACAGTATCACGGTACGTATTCGACGCCACACACACATCTCGTTAGCTGAGACATCCGTTTTCTTTTTACTTACGTTGTCTTTTTTGCGTGGTTTTTGTTCTCTTTGCGACCGACCGCCGACCACGTAGCGCGAGGATCTGGAGTTCTCGGTCGGATCCAAGGCTGCTGTCTGGGAAGTCAAAGATCCGCTGCTGACGGCCACCGTTGCCGCGGATTTCGAAGAAGATACGACTAGCAATTATCACACTGGCGGGACCGCAGCGAGTTTGGTCGGTGGCGTGAGCGGTGGGCAATATTATTATGGTGGAGGAGCCAAAGGAGGGTACTCACAAGGGGGATACGGAGGAGCACAACGGGGCTACCCGCCTACATCGGACAGGTATTGAAGACTTTTCTTTCGGCGACACTCCCTGGCGCGGATGGACTTGGATAAGTTTAAAGCTAAAATACGACGACATGGAACGTCGTTCAGTAATGGGGTCCCTTCCTTTGTTTTTACGATGTGCATTACAAGCCGAGATGTAGACACATGTTACGTCGGTGATCGTGTGTCTCGGTGTTTACTAGTCGACACGGAACCACCATAATGTCAGAGTCCATCGGTCCACACATCCCACCCCACTTGATCCCGACCGTGTCTGCCACCCCTACTGCGGACGACGATGCAGACGAAGATGACTGCATGCCAGCTCTGCCACCCGACCTCGCAACTGGGCGAGCTAAACCTGGCCCGTCTCTGTCTCCCAAGGCACCAACTGCATTGCACCCTGTGTCCTCCGCTGAAGAGTCGACGTCGAATTCACGCTCCCCGTCGAGCGCCCCGGCTCCAG
This sequence comes from Pisolithus albus, assembly GCA_024613165.1. Lineage (NCBI taxonomy): Eukaryota > Fungi > Basidiomycota > Agaricomycetes > Boletales > Pisolithaceae > Pisolithus > Pisolithus albus. The sequence goes on from JANFAB010000030.1 coordinate 402,829, forward strand.
CCGCCAGAAGAGTATATGGACCTGCATTACCCACCGTCGGTCCATCTGGAACGACACCTCCTCCCGGACCGTCCTACTCCTCAGACTTCTCGGACGCGGACTCAGATGGTGAAGTAGGCCCTCAACTTCCCACGCGTTCCCCCTTTTCCAATGCCCACAACGAAGGAAAGTCAGCTGTAGAAGAGTTCATCGAGAGAGAGGAGAGGAGACGGAAGAATGTAGAGGAGGCGAAGAAACCTAAGAAACTGCAGAGAGAGGAGTGGATGCTCGTTCCGCCCAAGAAGGGAGATTTGCTGGCATGTGAGTAGTTCGATCTTTTTCTTTTTCTTTTTTTTTTTAATTCTATTCTATCTTCTGCGGTGCATTGTCCTATACCCCTTACTGAATACATTTCCTAACAGCACTCGACCCCAGCAAACTAAAAGCCCGCCAGTTTGGGCGAAGTTCTGGTCCAGGCCGCGATGCCGACAGCTCCCTCTGGACAGAGACTCCCGCAGAGCGACTGCAACGTCTCACGGATGAAGTGTCTGGTCGGAAACGGAAGGCGGTGAATGCAGAGCCGGAGGAGGACCCTGAGGATGCGAAGAAGAGGAAAAAGAGGGACGAAGCGATTCGGAGGGGCGTTGAAGAGCATACGGTTGCGTTACACTTTTTGGCGCTCTTTCTCTCTGCTGATGCCGTGTGGTAATTACAGCGCAAAACTCGCGGTGCTGCATTGGTGGATACACATATGGAGCGCGAAGCACAGAAAAAAAGAGACGTCGACGAGGAACCGGCTGCCATATGGGATCACTCGCGCGACATGTCGGTCGGAGGCCGTCTCATGGACGACAAACAAAGAAAGCAAATGTTGAGAGAGGCAAGAGGTCTCGGGGACAGGTTTGGAACGGGCAAGAGCGGTGGGTTTTTGTAAGAGCACATCTACTCCGTACGTACGCGTTTTGAATTTTACTTTTTTCACATGCTCTCTTGTGCGTGCCGTGTTTCTGTCTGTGACTCATATGTTGAGTTCGGTGGTTCTGTAGGCCGTCGTGTCAGTCAAGGAAGACCCGGCATCTTTCAAACCCGTTCTCTTGTTCAGCTTTTACATTTGGAACGCGAAGCACAGAAAAAAGTAGATGTCAACGAGGAACCGGCTGCCATATGGGATCACTCGCGCGACATGTCGATCGGGGGTCGTCTCATGGACGAGAAACAAAGGAAGTAAATGTTGAGAGAGGCGAGAGGCCTCGGAGACAAGTTCGCAATGGGCAAGAGCGGTGGGTTTTTGTAGGGCACGTCTACTCCGTACGTACGTGTCTTCGATTTTGGCATCTTTGCATGCTCTTTTGTGTGTGTGCTGTGTTATGTCTGTAACTTATGTCGAGTTCGGTGGTTCCAGAGGATGTCGTGTCGGTCAAGGAAAACTCGACACCTTTCAAACGTGCTCTCTTGTTCGGCTTCTGCTTGGTGACAGGGTTGCTGTCCAATTTACAGAACTTTAGCCATGACCACGTCGGACGACTGTCGTGTCAGTCAAGGAAAACCCAACATCCTTCAAACGTGTTCTCTTGTTCGGCTTTGCTTGGTGGCATCGTTGACGTTGCAGTCCGATTTCCAGACCTTTAGCCACGACCAACATGCGTCTACATATCTACGTTCTGCGCGTGCTGAAAAATACGCTGGGGTTCTGTCATGAAGCTTACAATTTCCGGTACGGTTATCCCGCGCGCAAACGTGATCTTAGGTGCGGACAGGAACCCCCAGTTCGAACGAGTAGTGTCTCGGGAATGGTACTTGGATGTACTTGGCGGTTGCCCTCTGGAAGCGATGTGTCGTGGAATTCTCACAGCATCTCACTAGGTCCATGAAGCAGCTGACAGTCGCTAGTAGGTTTGCATTCATAGGCGACTGTGTGCTGTCCTGAAAACTGGGTCAGGTCGGGCCTTTGCGAACGCGTCCATCTCACTTCGTCCATTTGACCTCGTTAGATGGATTGTCGTTCACGGATTTTTGAATGTTCCCGAGGAGAAGGAGGTGACGGCCATCATCAGTGCAAGGAGTCGTACGCCGTTCGATGGTATGCTTTACCCTCCCTCGAACGACTTCAGGACCATAGGCTGTCTGCGCTTTACAAATCAACAGTTGGTCCCCAACCACATATGCAGAGGGCGGATGTCTGATTGTGAGCGTCTTGGCGCGTCAAGCCGCAGATACGGACAAACGACACTATGATCGCATAACGGACACCATTCACTGCAACTACTCGACATCCATTTTGCACGCGAAGGATGAAAACAATACACAGCAGAGCGATTATTTGGTATGAAGTACACTCAACACCAAAAGTACCAAACCAAACAGCAGAGAACAGAAAACCAAAAACCCCTTGAAGATGCACCCACTGACTGGGTATCGTCGGGTAGTGAGTAACAGTTGGTCATTATCCTCTTGAACCTTTGCTGAAGGTTCGGTTTGTGTTCGCGAGCGAAGTCATACAGTTTTCCCTGGATACAAGCCGCATGCAATTTCATGGGGTCGACATTTGGAGATTCCAGAAGCTCTTTATATTCTCCTTTAAGAGCGAATTTCTCCTCAACCGTCTGGCAGTTGAAAAAGCCGTAGTCGGTAGCGACGGGTGCCAGAGGGTCAACGTCCTGGGAGCGAACGAACAGCCTGAGGCGCCATACAGTAGGACACGAGTCGTTGCTATTGATTTTCAAGAAGGCCTCGAGATGTTGGATTCCCCTGCGCAACGGTCCAAGCCCCTTCGCATCCATCAATGCGACGAGATTATTGAGTTCAAATGCAGTCCAAAACTCTGTAAAAGAGCATTTGGAGATGAGACTCCGATACACCCAAGGTAACACCCGTTCGCCCTCAAGGCCACAGCCGGTTACGAAGCCAAATTCGAAATACAGGTCTTTCTGTGACTCGATAGCGGGATCTGGGCGGTGTCCATTCAACAGAAAGGCATAGAGGATGAATGACTTGCGTTTCGCTTCTGGGAACAGCTGGTGGGGTTCCTTCTCCCTATCTGCTGGGTCGAGGTATGGTCTGGCAACAGCGAAGAAGTCGGGGGGTCCACCTCGGGAGTTGAAGATATGGAGGTTCTTGCGAAACCACGGATAGTACCCATCGCGACTACTTTCGGGTATGACTTCATACTTGGCTATTATATTTTCTGCCAACTTGCCTTCTTCTTGCCACTTATGCAACTCTCGGCTTCCAACCTCCATGTAGCGAACGAGACTGGCATACACTCTGAGAAGTGTATAGGCATCCCGGGCAGACGTGAATTTTGTGAATCCAAAATCTTTCTTGGTGTCGTCATCAAGGTCATCCGGGGAATCTGTCCAGCAGGCTCGGACGAGGTAATCGGCAGTGTCGAGGGGTCGACCTATAGCACAGTTGAAAGTATGTCCATAGCAGGCCCACTCGTTCTCGCAGTATTCACTGCACAACCATGGTCCGTGACATTTGGAGCATCTCCTCGCGGTCTCGAGCTCACAATTTCTACACTCTCCAGAGAGTCTCGGAATCTCAGAATGTTCCGAAGATCCGGGTAGATCGTGCGTCTCAGCATCTTCGACTGGGCCGGGATTCCTATGTGTAACATGGTTGGCGCTCACGATTGGCTACACAACGAAGTACGCACTTGGTCAGGTTCTTTGCATGAAGGGCATCGAATTCACTTTGATCGGCCAGTACTTCGTGGTATCTATGGTTCAAAGATGGTTGGGGACTATAATCCGTCACTGCTGCCGTTGATTCGGCGACGTGGGCGATTGTAGCAATAGGCTTCATCATCTCGCCAACTAAGACCTTCCGTGTCCTGTTCGACGCGGAATGGAGGGCAAGGACGACGTCCGAACGAAGCCCATCCATATCCGGGATCGACCAGAGCGAATAAATTTTCCCGTGGCTTCCCCGAGTCCTGAACTTAATCCCATTGTGATCAAAGGACTTGAGGAAAGTCGAACAGAGAAAGCAGGATAACTTGCTACAGCCAACATAAGGGTATACTTCCTTGTCCACAGTATTGCTATTCATCGTCCCCACGATATGAAGGACGAGCTGAACCTCCGCATGAGTTGAGAGACGATGCCGGGAGACGTTATTCTGAAGTTTATCGAATGCCCGATCCGCAGTAGTCACGCCAAACCTTTCGCCGATGAAAATTTTAACAGATGTTGGGTTCAAGGTCTGATCCAAGAGCTTCATTGTGTCTGTCAAAGACGGTAAAGTGGCCGAGCAGACTCGACGTGGGAGATTCTTCACGAAAATGATGGATAGGTGGGCACACCCTGGAATATTGAGTGCTGCCTCCACGATTGTGTAGTAACAGGACCTCAAACGGCCCAAGAAGAGGATGTCCGAGAGAAGCCCATGCACAATGGAAACCTTGGGGTGGGAATTGATAAATATTTGGATAGATTTCATATGACGGATCGCGTAGGTATGCTCAGCAAGAGAGCGGCGCTGGGTGGCTTTGTCGCCAGTGCGCAGAATAGCATCAAGCTTGAGAATACAGTTTTGTGCAAACATCATGTAGGCGACATGAGTTTTGTCTGAGTAAGGACCGATAGAAGAGTCGTCACAGAAACTTTCGTGTCCAGAGGCAGCGCTCCGCGATGGGCAAGAGGTGTAGTGAGGAATGTTGTGCAGGGATCCGGCGGCTTTGAATGCTTTCAAACTTTCGCGTAAGCTATCCGCATAGCAGTCGAGGCGAGCTTGGTTATAGCATAACATTTCCTTCCAAAGCTCCTCGCCCGCAGATATATCTAGGAAAAGCGCATCACCAAGTCTGTTCTAGACCTAAGAAAGAACAGCGATACCATTCGGATCTTGGTACACAGACGTACCAATCGCAGAAAGCAGCCTTTCAAGCCTGCTGCGGAATATCTCGTCCTCATTACTGAAGTTGACATTACGAGTAACAATCAAGGAAGTCTTGAAGTCCTCGGCAAGGTCTTTACGTCCGGACTCGCGGAGTGCTACACAGCAGACATATTTCCCGCCCTTGTCTCTCGACATCATCTCCGCGAACTTGTCCAGAAAGCGCTGCTTGAACTTATCCTCACGGGTGTCGTTTTGACGTTCTTCTTCGATGCTCGGTTGGAGTTGGCGCCCGTTGCGTAGGGAGAGTAAGTTGACTAGGCTAATGAATTGCTCGGGGTTGTTCAACTGAAACTTAGCCATATTGGCTGAGCCCCAGAGGCAGTTGTCTGGGTTGGATCAGGTGGGAATAGGTTGACGCCCATGGACGCTTCCATGGACGGCGGGATGAGCGCAGGTCTAGAAAGGAAGTACACGCGGTGAAAGACGGGAGTTCTATTCACCCATAATTGCGTATACCTGTATGGACTTGCAGCAGGGGGGGTCGACAATACCATACCGCAGGTCATCACTACTCGCACTCGAGTGATCTTCCAGGACGCCCCCAGATGCTGACGCTGAACTTCGAGGTTGACCCATGGACGAGGAACAGAAAGCGAATGTCGAGAGGGGAGAGAGCAGTGTTTATATGGCAGACTTTGCTCCATTCGTACCTGCCTCGAGTTTCGGAGGTTTTGCAATTTCCCTTTTCTGTTTTCGTCGTGCGTATGTCCACGGCTAAGACGTAAACGGTTCCAGCACTGAGATCGAGAGCTCGATACTTGTGGGTGTCAATCTAATTGCGGGGACTAGGTCATGACGACTTAAGTCAAGTCTATCTGCATACTTGAAGATGGTGAAAAAAGGAGGGACGAGGTGATTGGACGGGTGTTGAGACGGTTTCTTTTCGTTTCAGCTATCGTAAGTCTCCCAACGTGCATTCCTGGCGTGGTGCGGTTACCCATCTTTCTAGTACACTCCTTCGTGCCCAGGATCCAGAGGCGGTGGCGGAAGCGATCAACATATTCAGTCGTCCCCCCCACCACTCAGCCGTCCGCCGATTCATTGTCATCGGGATGACGGAAATGCGAGCCTGTCTGATCTGCTGCGTTTCCGCTCGTCGAATGTCTAACGGAACACCATACCCGAGGAAGCTTGGTTCTGATGTAGCGGTGTAACCTTGCAACGGTGCTTGTATCGTCGCTGAAAACACTGTACAAATCCTTCGCACCTGTCCTTTTAGAAGAGGAAGAACTTGGAACCGACGACACGTTCGGGTTGAACGAGCACGTCGAAGCTCGCTCTTATGCATTATCTTTTGCTCTGTGGTCAGGGATTGACGGTATGTGGGCTGGTTGCTTAGCCGCAGGTATCCTTGCTCAGTTTTGCAGTAATTCGAAGAATCGGTTGCCTCGTCGCGACTGATTCCTTGAAGTCGATGGCTTCCGCATGTCCTGGACGTAGTCATGTTACGCGGCTTAGCGCCCGTACTACGCCGCTTCCTATGGGATTTGAGACGAAGCAATCGTACAGGGCGAAGGCTTCCGGTACCACACAGCAAGCCTCGCAGATAAAGAAGAAAGAAATGGCGGTCGAGAAAACCGAAGGTTTCGCAGGCAGTCGGGCTCCATATGTAACGGCAGGAAGCGCTACGTTCTGCCCTGTTTCGGAACCTCCAAGCTGAGGGATGGATTCATTTCTTCAATCTGAGATGTCCACACTGAGACCGAGTGACCCCCATTGGGTAATTGAAGACGGGCAAATTCGTCGGTCAGGGGGCAGGCGGATTCCAGCCAGATCAGTGGGGAGATGATGGAATGTCAACTGGGGACTACGACGTTATGAGTATGTGGGGCAGAGCGGTTGGACTGGCCCCCCACTTGACATAAGACGCAAGTTGGAGAGCTTGCTGATTACATAATATATGTATGATATCAGATGTGGCTCATAGGAGAGAACAACGATGTCCTCGACGCCCATCATCCAGCCTTGCGATCCCAAAAAATACAACACTCGAGACTATCTACGTGTTTCGTGTTCCCCCCCGCAGGCCGCAGGTCTCTCGCAGGCCCAAATGTTATGTTGGATTGAAAAACGCGCAGCCAAAGGGACTTGTCAAAAGCCCCCTCGGGATTTCCCGACGGACCCCTGCACGCCGGCATTGCAGAATCAAATTACTGCCAGCCCAAGGTGTGGTCAGTGGAGTGGTAGCCGACAAGCTGCTGTCGCACACAGGAGAAGCAATCGAGGAGGTGCAGCCAGAAGGGACGTTGCATAAGTACGGTTTTCGACACTACCAACGATCGTAATCTACGAAGTGAAATATGTCCAGTCAACAGTGACAATGTAGCACCAACAAAATGAAGGGTTGCTACGCATTTGCTACACAAGTTCATGGAGGTGGGCATCGGCACAAGGCTATATTACTGGACACCAGTGGAACTCTGCATTGGCACTGGCTTGAATGTCAATGGCATACATGGAACTGTGGTGGACATTCTTCTGGATCCAGATGAGCCGCCATTGACTGTCATGCAAGGGGTTGTGCACTTGAAACACTTGCCGCTGTATGAGCTGGTCAAGCTTAGTCACACATGCACCTCGCACCTTGCCAGTTTGGAGGAATCTGTGATCCCTGTAGAACCTGTTTCAAAGACCTACAATATCTGCTTCACGTCCACTGCAGGTGTACCGGTCATGTGTAGGGTGCGGGGGCAACAGTTCCCCATCACCAGTGCATATGCATTTACAGATTACCATTCACAAGGGCAGATGATCACTCATGTCATTGTGGATATCGTGAAACCACCCACCGCAGGAGGCCTGAACCTGTTTAACCTGTACATCACACCGTCCAGAAGCTGGGGACAGGAATCAATGCAGTTGTTAAAGAGACTTTGACAAGAAGCTCTTCCTTGGAAAAACCTGATCTGTTAGCCGAGGATGACCAGCTCCTGCAGTTGGACGGGCAAACCAGGGTGTGGTGGGTGGATTTCTTACAAGACAAGCCGCACAACTCTGCACATGTGTAATGATGACTGTATGATCTGTACAGTACCTGTGATGGACTCTTCATAACTTGGTTTAGCTTTTACGAGTGAGGAACGTGAGAACAAAAAATGTCTGGAATAGGAAGGACTTTCAGTGACAGGATGGTTCCCACGCAGTTATGGTCCGGCAGAAACCTTGCAAGCAAGGTAATATCAGATGTGGCTCATAGGAGAGAACAACGATGTCCTCGACGCCCATCATCCAGCCTTGCGATCCCAGAGTAGTCCGTGTGATGTGAACCTTGCTTGCGACCCTGCGCATATGTTGCCGAACCTACTCATTCTCAACACATACTGATGGTTGTCGGCTTCCGTTACACATACAAGCCTGGAAATACTCGCGGCGGACTGAAGGATTTCTTCACGATGAGTCTCGCATCCGAAATCCAGGATCTATATTCAAGGTCAGTGAATTTAGTTCTTGTGTTGCTGTTGGTGTAAATGTGCACAGACGTTAAGTCTTCCTAATAACCCACAACCATCGCTCAGCTGGCGGTCGAACTTTGTCGTGTTTCTATTGAAGTGCGTTTTCGCTATCTTACTAATTCGGAAAAACGAATACAGTGACATCGTCGGATAGTCCTGGAGTACACTGGTTGCAGGACCCAAGAGCGTGGGTGTACAATTTCACTCCTGGTTGGAAGCCATACCCAAAGTGAATGATTTGCTTTTGAGCGTGTCACTGGTTTTGTGAGAAGTTCTCAAGATAATGTGCGTAGCTAATTTGCTCTACTCTGAACCTTTTAAGTTAAACACACCCTATAGAACTTACGCATCCTAGCTAAGCAACATCGCCCGTTCGTAGGCTCCACTTTCTTTCTCACGGGTCGTGCGCACTTCCTAGTGTCTGGTGATCGCGCAATTGACACCAGTCCATTGAGTCGCGTATTCACCCATGAGGTACGAAGCAAGTCCCATCCCATCCTACTTTGCCGTTATCAATCTAACATCAACTCAGTGTTGCGATATAGCTGACCACGTTCGCTCCTGGCTGATGCAAGCCCGTGTCGGTGATCCTCGATTATAATGACGGCGTATGGTCGATTGAATCAGACGAGGCTAACGTAATTGCCAAAAAGAAGGTTTTTGACGGGGATGGTGCGGGTAGTTTCTTGACCATCTCCAGAATTTTCTCAGTCGGGTCGTATCACTGCCAGCGAACGATCATGATTCACGGACGGGAGTGTACCGCTATGCCATGGTCGGTTTGTTCTTCGACTGATAGTCCAACGGCCATGAGGAATACTCTGACAGCTTCGGCATGCGGTCTCAACTTCGCTACATGGACTCAACGGCACATGCGTACATCCTCACGCTTCTTACTGTGCTTTCTCCATTCGTTCTACCCGAGTCAATCTCCTTGCAGTCTCCATGTACCGGCACATGGTTTTATGTTGTGCCCACTGTGGTCGCACCTTTCGTCACTTGCTATTGCTCCCCGCATGGCTTTGATGCCCACACTGTTTGCAGAATTGGGACTGGCCGTTATTTAAAGAACTTAGTCGTGCGTGGAAAGCGTACGCTACCGAAATAGATTCGAATCGACCCTGTGGTGGGAGACGAAAAACTTGATACCGGTGAAGACGTTAATGTCTGTGGCACGAAGGGTTGCGTGAGTCCCTGGCACCATTCTCACGAGTCTCCCATCACATGTGTACGTGCACGACGTTCAGCGTTCAGGCGTCGCATTGGACGAAGTCGGGAAACTGGGGCGGAGTATTGTATTGGAATGTATAGGCCACGGACGAGGTGAGCAGCAGGGGGAGTACCCCCAAACGAAGACGATAGTAAGTGCTACTCAGCCATTTGTTGGTTTGTTGTTACGGATCACGGAAGTGTGAGCTTGTCGGATCTCCTGTGTTTGGACTCGTCGAATGTCTGAGGGAAAGCTATACCCCAGGAAAATGGAACGGGAATTTTGTCTAGCTTGGCTTCTGATGTCGCGATGTAACCTTGCAACAGAGATTGTATCGGCGCTGAAAACGCCGTGCAAGGTCCCTCTTTCAGGAAAGGGGAGTTTCAAGGACAGTATCGGAAGATCAGCGTCATTATGACCCCATTATAGAATAGTAGGTATTGAAGTAGGTCGGATAACAGGGATGAGCCACAACCATGAAGAAATAATTGAAACAGCATAATTAATGGACACCTTCTCACATGTTTATGAGACCTAGCGTGCAGATCAATAAAATGGGTATCAAATTTGATGAACTTATAGTAGGTATCCATAGCTTACCAGACCCTAATTATACTAAACTATTGTGAAGCGTTTGTAAGCAATATGTGCCTCCCAAAAGTGCGTCCTTAATAAATTACTCTCCCACACCTCACCACAAACAGCACAGGTGTCAAGCTGATCGCCTGGCATCTTCGCGACTCCCTGTAGGCATACAACAGCACATGAAGGGTTAGTGACTAGGCAACACCCCAACAACTGGTGACACCTACCGCCTGTAGGTATGGGTGGGTCAGGCAAGGGTCAGCAGACGGTATAAAGATCTGTGGTCACACCATACCATCTGCAATGTCCCAAGTCCTCGATGTTAACTACAATACAAGAATCTATCATATCCCACGCACCACCTGCTTCCTCAAGAAGTTGCGGATGAGGTTCTTTGTTTCCACTGTTGGTCCAGCCGTATATTGTGTTTCTTCCAGCTGCTTCGCTGATACTCTTTCCCCCGTGATTTGGAATCTTCGATGGCAAGAGTAACTTTCCATTTGCTGTAAGCCCTGCCTCATCGTGCATGGACACTACTTACCACATGATAGTGGAATTAGATCCATCTGACACTTCGGCTTCCTCGGCCTCCACCTCGTGCCAAGTTCCACAATGACACTGGACTACTCGGGGAAACCTCCTGGAAAATTCAGTGATAACGATTCTTATAACGATTCTGGTCCCTGGCTGAATTATCGACCAGATAGCACTTTCCCTTGTCAGCTGAACTATGCTAGTTCCATTATCAATCACGAAATCATAATCTCCCCTGTCAATATACCACTTCTGGACGTGAGCTTTACCCGGCTGACATTTGCCGAGTAAGCCAGGCAAAAAACAACGCAGTTGCTAAGAATTCGTAAGCTTCATGTGACCACAAGTGAACTTCGAGGACAAACTTCAAACGAGCAGCAATGCTCAAGCAGCATGTTATGTTCTTCTCCCGTCGCATCAACCACTACCACAGTCCGCGTCAGCGGGATGCGCATAACCTCGGGGTGCCCCATAAGGGAAAAAGCCTGAAAGAGATGACAAATAAATCCAAGGTAACTCAGTGCAGATGGAACGTTACCGTAAAATCTATAAGAGCGCGATCAATTTTGCTCAAACATCCGTTTATGTCTTGCGTGAGATGGGGGGACCCAGGGATTCGTCTTTGCATCTCCAACAGCTCCATTGCAGTTTCATCCAGTACTCTGACCGTGAGGTGGTATTCTTTATCAAATATCCTTTGCTTTTTCACTGGGCAACCTACCTGATCAACTCCCGTCGATTTTCTTCTTCAAATGAAGTGCGAATGGTTGGGGCGTTGGCTATGCGACGACTTAGAGTGCACAGTCGGCGAGTGAGATCGTCTAAGCCCTGCCGGTTCTGGATCGACGTCTATAATAATGAGGTTTAGAATCAAAGACCAAACTTGAAAATGGGCAAAAATTCACATCCATGACTTTAACAACAGCTAGGAATCCGCTGATCGCAGCCACCAACTGACCACCAACGCATGGGACTGCTGCTACAACTGCTTGTACCACGGGTAAAGTTGTCTGAACGCCATCAGAGAAATTGCGAAAAGATGGGCCCTGAGAAGTATTGGCGGAAGAAATGCCAGTAGACAGTTGCCGATCTGCAGAGGGAGGAACATGGAGCGGAACAACGGATTCCTCTCTCCTCCACGAGATCGTGATACGAAAGGGAATAATCCTGCCTATTTTCCTGTCGAACATTTCACTGCGACGAGTCAAATGACAGAGGTGGTATTGGGAGAGGTACGGCAGCGACAACAGGTCCACTTTAATACCCCACACCTCACGCCCTACACGCTAGAACAGCGAGGCAACATGTTGTTTGCACAGCATGGGCTGCACAGCTGCGGGGTGCCAAAGGCTGCAGAGCCAATAGTATGTATCACCTCGAGGTTTGAGACTCATATATCATAGCCTGGCACCTTGCCAACAGTACACGACCGATGATCGTGTTGGGCGTGGGGAGTATCCATGATCAGGCTACTCTCAGCATGACCCGGGCATACACAACAACAAATAACTTCAAGATTTGATGGAGCAACGTCAGATACGGTTCTCATGTGTCCTGGCGGAAGATGCTATTGCGGACCGAATGTCGTCTCGGATAGTCGTTTTGCGAAAACTCGTGACCGTACGACTTCCGTGTGTATGGATTCATGGATACATGCGATGCGGTTCCATATGGTGGACCCAAGACGTTCACAAAAGCAGAACAGTATCGTGGGTTGAAAGCCTTACCTCGGCCCATGAGGGGTCCCCACCTGTATTTAGGGTCAGCGGCTAACTTCCTCTGCAAGGGGAATACAGTGCACGGACCAGTCTTCCACGTCTGCGCTCCCGGTGAATGCATGACAGATTATCATGACGTTATCTCACGTTGCGTTGAGTTGACCCCATGTTTTGTACGTTACGGGGACCTGCTCCAGCTCCATTCCGGACTCTAGCATGAACGAGGGTACGACGTGAGTGCCCTCGCCTGCCAATGGCTCAGTGACGGACATGAGTGGTGGATGTTTGAATCCTCGGTAGGAATGGTTATCTTATCTCGCTCGAACTTGAAGTGGCGTGACGGAGGCGCGTTGACAAGTAGCCCAGCGTCCGTAGATACTTTGCAAGTTCTAGTAGTGGGGCCGAAGTGTTCCACAAGCAGGTGGGAAAAACTCGCACCGCCAGGGATTGCTCTCTCCACTTCCGATGGCATTACCAATTCAGGAAGTCACTGCCGCCACCAAATCAGCTCAGCAATCCACGCCTTCATCCGCCTCCTCAAAGCACCCACTGACCCACCCTCACCGGAGGCCCCACTGAAGATCGACGTCGCTAATGAGGCTTGGTCAGACGCGTCGTTTGGTGCCGTGAAGTTCTTGTCGAATGGTTACTCAGTGCTCTCGGACGCGACGGAAAGAGGTCTGCTTCATCCACTATCACTTTCAAGGCTATGGCTTACTGGGTTTACAGAGACGACAAAGTCGGTGAACATCGCCGCATTTCCAATCCAAAATACGGGTTTTTTGCAGCAAACGTTCTCGTCTTCCGCCTCTTTCGTTCGCCTGCTGAAGACTTGGTTAGTTCCTCTACTCTATCGCGCCAACGTTGCGGCATGGTCAAGGAACTGATTACCCTCTCAAACGTCTGTGACGTTGACCTCGGCGGTTTATATGTACCTGCGCATGCCGTTCTCGAGACACTGTGGCCGTTGGCTGAGAAGAGAGTGAGAGTGGATGGAATGCTTCGCCGCTGTGCCGGGCATTTGTGTACCTTGGAACGTTAGTGCGATTTTGACTACGTTTCAAGATGCACTCCCCCAAAATAAGGAATTAAGGATGATTTGGCGTGGATTTGTACCACGGTAGTCGCTTCGTTTGTGGAGGCACTCGGGAACTTCGGGAACAAGAAAAAGGTAAACCTCATACTCCATGTTTGTTCTCCTCGCCAATCTGCATACTTACCGGCATTTCTTTTGATAAACTTGCCCAATTGGATTAGTACCCTTTCGCTTCCACAGGTCCATCATTCCTCAGTACCCAGTCAAGCCGAGAGGACCAATTATCTAAAGCCCCCAAAACAACTCCATGACCCGCTCTATCGTGCAGGTATCGATACGCCATTCTCCATGGAGGGCCTCTTGACACGTTCTTGGATGCACTTCTGTGCGCGGGCGCGGAGCATGACCTCACCCTCCTTCCATGCCTCTTTTTTTTTTCTGCATGCCTTAGTGCAGTAAATCACTTCCGGACAACGTTTTTTCCCTCTTCATCTGGGTCGACGTCTTCTGCACTGGACACTCGCGAGACCATACGTACTGATGCGATGCAGGTATGGGAGTCCTTTTGGAGAGTTCTACTATGTGATGCATTAACAACGGAATCCGGAGTACAAATGCCCGATGTGTGGGCGGCGCTCGTAGGGATATTAGCCGTCATCGAATGCGAGCGTTTGTACACCCCGATCTCGACACTTAGGACAGGAAATCAAAACATGGCCGCCTATCGCTATCCGGGATGTGCATCGATTGCAGTGAAAGGCCTTGCGCTGGCCACAATAGAGAGCACGGGTCGGGTATGGGATTCAAACGACATGCCCACTGTAACACCGTCCGTGGATACCCACGACATGCTCACAAGAATCGAGTATGAGCTGGTAGGAGACGAATTGCATAGGACGCTGGGCGCACTCGTCACCGTGTGTATAGATCAATTACTTGTTTTTCGTTGTAGCGTGTTCCACATTTAACGTTCTTCGATCTAGTTGCCACGCCTGCTCTCCATACGGGCAACGGATGCTGTTCAACGACTGCTTACAGACTTCTCGACTACCATGCCAAGACGCGCACACTAGTACAACGCACTCATCCTCAAGCGTAATGCCCATTCTTCATTCAGCCTGCCCGAGTCAGTCTATTCGCAGTCCCGTCCTGTAGCAGCACACGATGTCACGTTCAGCCCGCTTTCCGCGGACCCTCCGCTTGGCTTCGACACCCGCACTGTCCGCAGAATTGAGACCATTCTGGAAGAACTCAGGAGTGCGTGGAAAGTATACGCTACCGAAAGAGCTTCAAATCGACACATTGGTTAAACTTGTGTCGAAGAGAGGATACCCGCGGAAGAACCGTTAATGTCGATGGAGTGAAGGGGTCGAAGTGCGTGTTTCCCGACTCTCTGGCACCATTCTCGCGAGCGTCCCTTCAAATGGGTATGTGTACGACGCTCAGCATCCGGGGGTCACGTGGGACGAAGTCAGGAAATTGGGGTGGGACATCGTCTGGGAATGTATAAGACACGGACAAGGTGAGCAGCAAAAAGTAGCTTCCCAAAACGAGGACGATAGCAAGGTGAAGAAGCGCCAGAGGATCCTGACCACACTGACAGGCTAGGCACGGATGGGGTCGTCGCTTCTGCAGCGCTCCGATTCTTATATGATGTCCGTGCAGGTTTCATACGAATTGACAACCTGCCAACGCCTGTAACGGTGGGCCAAAGCGACGTCTTAGGAGGTGGTGAATTTGAGGAGTTGCTGCATCTTGTCAGGGACGATAGTTCGACAGTAGGATTGGTACTTGAAATCGTGCGTATGGCCTATTTTTCCCCTATGTCGGCTGCATTATACATGTACAAATACGGACGTTCTTTCCCAAGTTTCCCGAACACTGTCCAACATACGCAGGCCGGCACAGTTGTTAAGACGAGCATCAGTATTTTAACTCGCGACTTCTCCCTACAAAGTCGCCGGTGCAGCGCTTACGCAGGAAAACCTAGGTGTCAACCTATCTTATGTACTGGTTGATCGGTGGATGGGTGTCACCGAGTGAGTTCCTTCTATTATCCCAGACTCGTTTTCATCAGAAACGCTGTTCTTTGTAATTTTTCAGCACAAGTCGCTCCCGGAGAGGTGCTCTTGAAGTTCACCTCCCTCCTACTATCCATTCCCCTAGAACCTCCACCGACGAAACAGTCGACCTAGCTCACACCGTGACATCTCTCCCCACAACACCGCCTGCAACGTCCTTCTCCATGCTCTAAGGAATGCACAGTTCTGGGAGCTCCGGAACGTGAGAACATCAACAAATTTCTGACGTCCCTCCTTTGGTTCTGAAGGTGTTTTCATGACATTCGCACAGAAACAGACCGCCTATCCGTTTTCAATCTCTCTCCTCCCTGAATCTACTGGGATTAACAGACCCGACAAGTTCGAGTCGTACGATAGCACGGCTGTATTCAATATATTGCACTGAGATGGAAGGTAAATGCTCGTCCCACGTCAGTGGCAGCTCAATGTCCTACGCCATTGCCGTAGTGCGCAACGCGCTTGATATGCACTGTCTGTAGACCATTTTGCACACTTACTCGCAGAAGGAATTGAAGACTCGCCTTTCGGTAGGCTGGTGTAAAGGCTTGATACGCCTCCCGACAATTCTACTGGCTCAAGGTCTGTACAAATCTCGTGTTATGACAGGTAGTGGGTTCAGTTGCGACTTCACCACAGGTGGGCCGAACGCTCGTAACACGCTGCATTCATTGGTCGGCGTCACCTATACGGCGGTTCATTGGAATTGAAAGGATGTTATCCAGAACTGATCGCAAAACATTGCTCTGACGGAGTGGGTGCAGTGTTTCGTGTATCTAGTCTTTGCAGCTGATTTCGTTAGCACAGCCAGCCGCTGTCCGTTCAGTTGACCTCGGGAGCATTTGGTATTTGCTCTGTAAAATCTTGTCGTGGACCACCGACCACGATACCGCCACCTCCTTTGCCATTTTTCATTGTATCATTCACACTGCGGCGTGGCCTTGTTATACATATGCTCCCGCATGTAGCCTTCGTCCTGCATTGACTACTGCCGCTAACGAAGCGCGTGCCTCCCCGACTAGGAATCAAGCAGAAAAAACTCATCGCTGGAACGCTTCCGTTCTGGATTTCACCTTCTCAGCCGTTCGGCATTCCAGGGAGCCGTGCTCTCAGTCGCCTTCTTACTGCGCTTACCATTAAAACTGTACCTCGTACGCACACAACGCAACAACACACGGTCACACCGCGGTTGCCGCCGAAACGCAGAAAGCGAGATCTCTTGCAAAGGCTTTCACGAAGCATGTAGGACACGTCCTGCTAGCCTATATCAACTCTATGAACGACCCGTTGCGCATCCTGACACCGGAAATTCAGCGGGAGCTTGAGCCTGGGTTATCCTCGCCGCGTGGAACACCGGGGCGAATACAACAGAGATGCCTGGATGGTCTCTTCTCTGTACTTGATTCCGTTGGCAAGACTATCATGAAGTCGCTCTGGAGGAAGTTCGAGAAACGACGGTATGTCAGAAAGGGCTAGTGTTCGTGATCTTTGAGGTGTCCCAGAAAGCTAAATGAGAGGACTTGTCCTACGACGCCAAAGGGCGCGTGAACAAACTGGTGCCAAGGGCGCGTTTGTAACTTATGTAAGTTGCTACTTCATACGACAGGCAGGTTCGGCAACATATGCTCAGGGTTATGCCCTGGCAGCAACTAGCTGCTGCATATCTCTTCACAACAACTTAGCAGAATTTGACGCAGCCTGGAATTGGTATACGAAGGCCTGTGCAACCAGGAAGTCACGTATTCATTGTGACTGGCGCCGCATTCAAGCTACGTGTATGAAGTTTCTCAGCGATGGCTTTCCATTCCGCAGAGGCATCGGACGGCGTGTCGTTCAATTATTTCGGCATCCCGGCAACTCTGTGCACGCATTCCGAATTATTGGTTGCCTCGTTGCTACCGATTCCTTGAAGTCGATGGCTTCTGCGTGACCTGGAGGTAGTCTCGTTACGTGGCTCAGCCCCCATAGCCCGCCGCCTCTTATTGGATTCGAGACGAAGCAATCGTGCAAGGTGAAGGCTTCCGGTACTACACACCAAACCTCGCGAACAAAGAAAAAGTAGTTATGGTGCGTTTCCATTAGTCGCGCACTCCTTCTCAGAGATGACTCTATCGGGGAGGCGACGTGGGACCCCGAGAATGCGTAGATTTTCGGTGTCCCTCGTGGCCTTTCCATTCCACTGACGTTGTTGTCCTGGCGGACTGTGGTGACGAGACAATCCGGCGCGCAGGAGCAACCGACAGGCACACAGTGCACATAGTGTATAACGGGTTTATAAGATGTAGCACAGCAAACCTCTGACAGAGACCTTCGTTGAACTGGTACCTGAGGACAAGTGGCCACGAGCTGTACTGTAAGGCTGACACCACCCGTTGTTGGCAGCTTTGGAAGTGCAAGACGATGTGAAATGTGACGGGGTGGCCGGATTGACATAGCGTGGTCTGAGGGGCAGAATGTCAGTGCTTCAGCGCGCGTCAGAAGTATACACCCAGTATTGTTGCTGCCATGTAGACAGAAATATATTCAAGTGTCCACTACTAACCTTGCAATATAAGTAGGGAATCATATGCAAGCTGGGTACATAAAGATTGGTATAAGCGTGCATGCGGCCACCACCGTCCATCAGAGACTCGAAGACTTGTCCCCGCCATCCTCACATTCGATTCTTCCTTTGTACGTGCGACCATAGCCGTCCATCAAACCTGTGAAGTACTTGCTACTGCCCCCGATGCCTCCAGCTGGCGCTGCAACTGCGCGATCTTTTCTTCTGCCGCCAGGCGTTGCTCGCGTTCCCTCTCCTTTTCCTCACGCTCCCTCTCCTCCGCCGCCCGTGCCCTTTCCTTTTCCGCACGCTCCCTTTCCTTTTCCCCGCGTTCCCTTTGTGCAACTTCCTCTGCTGTCCTCGCTCTTTCCTCCGCAGCCCGGCGTCTTTCCCGGTCCCGCTGCCTTTCTTCTTCTTGCTGTTCGGGTTACGATAAGTACAAATAGTGAAATCGAACAAGAGACAAGGTACCTGTTGTTCAGCTCTACGCTTCTGCTCTATCTCCCGGTCCAAAGCCCTTCGAAGTACAAGATACTCGTTGCACACCTCGTCCACACTCTCCTTTGTCGGGACCGGTATGCCATGCCACTTGCCTTTGCCTCTTGAATGTTTCGTGCCATTTGCCTTGGCCTCAAAAAATATGCGCTCGAGTGCCTCAAACACGGTTGCGGCGAACCAGTAGCACTGCGTGTTGCTGATGAGGTACTTCGGCTCATGTTTCGACGTCACATATAGCAGAGTCGCTATCTCGTTTGCGGTCGGCGCAACACCATGGAACTTTAGCGTACGGATGCAATCAGCCTTCCTGTACTTGTTTTCCAGCACACCGCCGGCGGAAGAGTCCGCGGTTGCGTAGCTGGCGCGATCAGAGGCGGCCATCGGGGAGCTTGAGGCCATAGATATATTTTCACCCGTACGCATTACTTTTCCTTTTTCCTTCCTTTTAGTCTTTGGAATCTTGGTAGGTGCCTCCTCTACATGAGAGCTGCTATCGTCGGCACTTGCCACAGGAGAATCCTCGGCGACATCCGGTGAGCTAATTGGTGCCGTGGTGGAATCTCGCGTAGTATCAGCCCCCGTAGCGTCTGTCGTGGCAGTGGTAGAGTCGGGCTTCGTAGTGCCTATACAACTGTCAGCGAGTACGGTAATGGACTGAACATGAGAACGTGACCATCGGGGTCTTCGTCTGGACTGGTATTCCCTCCAGTCCTCTCAGCGATGATAATGGCCTTGTGCACTTTGTCGGGGGAGTAGATGTCGAACCGCACAAACTCGTGTTTCACCCCATTCTGCATCTTGTACCAGCCAACTTCAAAGACCAAGCATTCGGACGTGTCGGGGTTGTTACGGATGGTGTCTATGTACCATGGCGTGATGGTATTGTAGAAGTACGCCTTCTCGACGTATGCGGTGAACACTCCGGGAATCGAGGGAGGATTTGGGGCCATTCCGAGCATGCAAAGGAGTCGTCGTAGAAACCTGGGCAGTTTTTTGAAGATGTTTCTCATGTTGAGGGCCATCTTTATATGCAATGAGGTTGGCTGGTGTTCCCGCTGCTTTTCCGTGTTTTCAAGCTTCAAGTCGTTATCACGAACCAACGTCAATAACGGGCACAGCTCTTGATTACATAATGCAATTGAGTTCTTTTCAGCACCTTTTGTCTAGCTATTTACAGTACACAACAAGGCTCGCCCCCCGCGGACGTCCGTTTAGTTTACGTCCTCCACGTCCCAGTTGTAATGTGGCCGTGTGGCATACGAATTCAGTTGTGATCGTTTATCATGCCTTTGGCACAATGTCATTACTTCATGGAGAGGTGTTAGAAACAACCGCCATTCCCAGGGATGACGACACAAGCCTATCGAGACCTTTTCGTTGGAGAGAGCCTAGGATAAACCGGGGTAGCTCGCGGAGGTAAACTCGCCGGAACATGAGAGGCAGCGGCCGCTGACGTTCATCTCGTTGCTACGGTGACACAGGTACAAAGCACCGATTAAAACCCAGCGACAGACAAGCGAGAGCTGTAAGTCAGTGGGTGAAAGTCTCGTTCGATGCCAGCAGTCTGAAGAAATCCGGCAGGGACCCGGACTGAGGGCGCAGTCGTATAGGATCGATAAGTACAAGAAAGACACACACGCCTTGTACAAAAAAGAAAATTGGTTGAACACTACTTGCTCGGTCGACACAGTCCTTATCGAGTTTTAAACATGGATAGATACTATCCACAGGCAAGATAAGGAATGAGCGACTCGCTACCATCGAAATCGCGCCGACCCTCCGAGCCGGCCGTCAGGGTCTCTTGTCTATGGACAAGAACCAATCCATAATTATTGTGTGCACGTATGGATTTGACAGAGTCACCCAGTCATTCGAGACGGACATGCCTGGTAAGGAATCTGACTCGGGAATCAATACTTAGAAGTTCGACCACGTGAGAGGTGGCAGACCTGAATGAGACAAAGACCATTGCTGATATTAAAAACTAGCGACGATAAGGATTTTTCCCCGGAAGTACGTGGCAACATCCGAGTGCCTCTGTACCGACTTAAAATATTAACGTGGTGTATGGCTACATCCTGTGCGTTTCCAAGCGATATCGATCTACGAACTTGGACATCGAAAACAAAAACCCACCTACGGCATATGCATCGATGTTCACAGAATGGGTTGCAGCTTACACATGTGGGTGTCTGTTGATCTTGATTCTCTCGGCAGAACAGGGTAGGTTGCATGCAGGCAGAGAAGTTGAAGTGTCGTCACTGGATACCGTCGGTCAGTCAGTCACCAATGATTGTCTGGAATACAATGCTCAAGGACACTCTAACTTCGAATGGTGCGACGATCAGGATTCACTGAGAGGGACCTCCGTGCCGACGCCTGGCAGCTGTCCCAGTGTGCTTCTTGGTCTTTCCGTAGTTGCACAGCAAGGATAATGTTGGAGATTGAATCACCCCTGTGTGATGTCTGTTTTGGTACGCTTTTTTACCTGCTTACATAAGCGCTTAGAGCGCACTTAGTAGTACACTTTGGTACTATTCCCTCAGTAGTTGAGTCACTACTGAGGGTAAGTCTAGGTATTCCTACCACTACACTACTTACTGATCTCCTGTAGCTGCCTACAGGTACATCTAATGTGATAGTAGTTGAGTCACTACTGAGGCTGCCTACAGCCTTTCCAACAGGTTATGAGCCCCGCATAGCGCGGAGAAAATTTTATTGAAGGCAACTCGTACTCGACTCGAACAAGAGACTACTCAACAAAACTACTACTGTCCTTACTCGAAAGCTAGTGGATACTACGACAGATGGATTACCTTCCCGAGCTCGCACACAATGGGCAAAATTGGATGAATTACGGAAATTCAGTCCTATGCGCCATTTCAGACGAAGCCTTGATGGGGTTCCTAGTCGGGTCCGAGACACGACCCATACTGTTGAACACGCGCCTAATCAGTGCAGCGTGGGAAGTAGTTACTACATAGGTAGAACAACACTTAGTCCAAATACGGTAGACAATAGCTACGACTATTTAGGTAGTTGTCACACGTCACGTCACACTCACCCTGTAGTATATAAAGGCAGCCTATGGCGCCCCAAAATACAATCGCTTTTGCCCTCTTACTTCGTCTCAACTTGTTACTACTCAAACCTAAGGTGAGTCCAGTGGAGCTGGCCTCTGTGCCATGCACCGTTGCTCAACAGGTTATGAGCCCCGATGAGCAGCCCTCTCCAGCGCCATTTCTGGCAGCGTTGAGGAGCACTCTGGCTCGCCTTAGTGGCGCCTTCATTGGCTGCCTCGTTGAGAACGTTGAGCGCCTTCATGGCTGCTCATAGGCAATGGCCTACAGCTGAACGTCTCGTTCGCTGGGCCAAGCTTTTCATCCTTTGTCGTCGCACCACACAGTGCTGACTTCGTCTTTGCTTGCAGATACTATGTCTAGCGCATTGACCAACCTCGTCCCCGTCTTCACCGGTGCCAACTGGCAGGAATGGTCTCCAGCAATGGAGGCCTTCTTAATGTCTCAAGGTCAGTGGTGGGTTCTTAACAAGACCCGCCCTGACAGCGATGACGATGCCGGCGACTGGGACGACAGCAACTCCCAGGCTCTTGGGAACATCCGTCTTCGCCTCGTGCCTCCTGTGCGCATCCAGGTGTCGACCCACTCGACTGCCAAAGCTACTTGGGACGCTCTCAAGGCTGAGTATGGCAAGCCCGGTATCGCCGCGGCCTATGCCGACTTCAAAACCTTGATCGAGACTACCGTCCCCGGTGACCAGCACCCGGCTCCTGCCCTGACGAAGATCATGGCGCACTTCGCCAAGCTCGCCGATGCCGGCTTCGAGCTTTCTGCCCCGGTCCAGGCAATGATCGTCCTCGCCAAGCTCCCTCCTACTATGGAGGTAGTAGCTCAGCTGCTTAACCAAGCTAGCAGCGAGGCCGACAGTATCAAAGACCTGAAACCGGACGGCATCGTACGTGCCGCCACTCTGAGTTGGGAGCAGAGGAACTCCCGTCGCAAACCACATGCCTCCGCCAACAAGCTTAGCGCTGTCAAGCGCAAACAAGGCGACCCTCACTTCTCGCAGCAGCAACAGCAGCAGCAGAAGCCCTCCGGTTCCGGCGGCAACAATGCGCCGAACCAGGAGAAGGGGAAGAAAAAGAACAAGCGTGGTAAGCGTGGAGGGAAGAAGCGTCAGCACGACGATGAGGAGGCCCACATGGCCTCCATGGTAGTGACCACTGGCCCTGAGCCAGTTCCTGACCCCAGGAAACTTGCGCACACCATCGGTGCAGCGCAGTATGGTCCTCCCGGTTTCCCCCAGACGGTTAAAGCCTTCGAGCTAGCCCATCGCATTGGCATTCAACCGACCCCTCAGCGGGTCAAAATACTAGATTCCTGCATCCCGTCGCCCTTCGCTCAGTCTGCCCCAGAGGCAGGTCCGTCTAAGCGCCCTCGTCTTGAGGAGCGCAACCCGTCCCCCGATGATGAAGACATCGTCTCCATCGGTACCATCTACGACGGGGATATCGATGCCGACATAGCTGAAGCAGCTGGCATCGACATGACCATGGATAGGTTCGTCACCCTCTCCGGTTCACTTCAGCAGGATACTAACTCCGCTTACGCTTGCACTTCTGCGCGGTATATAGCGAGTAGTAGTAGCAGCATGTATTCTTTTTCGAAAAATGCTACTTGTATCCATGCGCTCTCATTTGCGATGTGTGTGAACTGTAAGGGAAAATCTAAACACGACGACCCCGAATGGGTGCTCGACTCTGGTGCTTCCAACCATTTCACGAATGACTTAGATGACTTCGTTGATTATGAGCCACTCAAAGGGGATCAACAACTCCCTATCCAGACTGCGAATGGAGCCTCCGTTGCGACTGGGAGAGGAACTGTCCTCGTTTATTCAGGACTACCAAATGAGCGCCAAGGTGACCTTGTGCGGCTCTATCCCGTTTACTACATGCCGGATTTACGGGGCCGGCTAATATCACTAGGTGTGCTCCTCAAACAAGGTGCTGTCGTGCGCGGTAACTCGTCGCATCTGACGATATATAGCCCTGATGGAAATGCATACCTGACCTGCGTCCCCAGGGAAAATAAGGACACTATTTTCGTGCTGAAGTCGCCTGCTGTGCTGACTGAAGCAACACTTTGCATGGTAACCTATGATACTATGCATCGACGTCTGGGACACCCCTCTAAAGACGTCCTGCGCCAGGCGCAGAAACATACCAGGGATTTCCCTGAGATTGAGTTACCCACCAAGGACGAGATATGTCCTGGTTGTGCTCTGGGCAAGATGCCTAACAGAGCCTTCCCACCGAATGAGCGCAGAGCTTCGCAGCCATTCGAATTGATACACTCCGATCTGAAGTCCTTCCCCATTGCGTCTTACCGCAAATTTAAATATGTGATTGTCTTCTTAGACGACTATTCATCACACGCATGGACAGTAAATCTGCGCACTAAAGATGCTGCGATTTCCGCGACCAAAAATTTTCTGCAGATGGTCCGCGTTCAATATAATGCCTACGTCAAAGGCTGGATGTCCGATGCAGGGGGAGAGTATAAATCTGAAGCCTTCGATCGAGTTTTACAGGAGAAGGGAATTCGTATATTCCAAAGTGCGCCTCGCACCCCTATGCAAAATGGTCGCGCAGAGAGAATCATGCGCACCCTCATGGACAAGGCCGAGTCTATGAGAATCGAGGCTTGCCTCCCTGACTCCTGGTGGGAGTTCTCTTTCTCACATGCGACCCATGTTTACAACAGGTCACCGATGCGCCGTGTTAACTGGCGCACCCCATATCAGTTGATTAATGGGGAGGAACCATCCATCGATCACCTTCGTGTCTTTGGATGCGGCGCATACGTATATTTGCCTGCCGAGGCTCGCGCCAACAAAATGGCTGCGAAGTCTGAACTAATGACCTACATTGGTGTTGCTCCAGGGAATGAGCGCAATTATTTATTCATGCGCCCCTCCAATGCCGTATTCACTGCGGCACATGCAACTTTCGATGAGAGCGCGTTCCCCCGCTGCTCCTCGACCAGATCTCGCGTTAGACAACCAGTCCGCGATGATCATGAGCCCACTCATGAGACCCCTGCACCACCTGAGGATGACCCTCCTCGTCCTTCGCGCCCCACTCAGGGTAGACAGCGCGCCGAGACTCCAGTGGAGCAGGAACCTGTTCCTCCGCCGCCGAGAACACCTTCTCCGGCTCGAAACCCACCACCACCCCAGGAACCTCGCCGCCCTCGTAAGGAGCACAGGCCCCCTGTACCTCCAGCACCAGTGCGCCCCCAAAGGGAGCGCAGACCTCCAGTTCGCCCCGGAAACATCTATGGCGAACGGCGCCACCCTGTCGAACAGTTCAGGGATATTGAAAATGAGCGCCGATGGAGAGAAACAGTTGGCGAATCGTCAGGATCTCGCCCTGTGCCAGGAGGATTCCCGGAACCACCCCCTGCTCCGTCCCCCAGTAGTGAGGATGACGTCGAGCGGGTATGCCGGGAAGGGGGAGCAGAACTGGCAAATTTCCTCCTCGCCAAAGCGGTCCCCTCTAGTGAGCCTCCCAAACTTAATGTGCGGGAATGGTCTTACCGCGACATCGCTCGCCTACCCAAGGATGAGCAGCAGCAGTGGGAAACTGCATGTCGTGAGGAGCTAGACATGCTCCGTAAGCGGAAGGTCTTTGACCTCGTAAGCCGCCCAAGGGGGAGAAAGGTGATAAAAAACCGTTGGGTATTCGACGTAAAGTCCGATGGCCGGAAGAAAGCTAGGCTTGTCGCCAAAGGGTACTCCCAGGTCGAAGGTTTAGACTTTGACCAAATCTTCTCACCAGTAGTGCGCTATGAAACCGTGCGCCTTATGTTCGCGCTTGCTGCGCTTGAAAACTGGTACATCTCAGCTCTCGATGTCAGGAGCGCCTATCTATATGGCGAACTTGAAGAAGAAATCTATATGGAGCAACCTGAAGGCTTTGCAGTGCCTGGGCAAGAGCAGAAAGTGCTCCGCTTAAAGCGTGCCCTCTATGGCCTGAAGCAGGCTGGCCTGGCCTGGTGGCGAACACTAGATAAATCCCTAAAGGAACTAGGTTTTGAGCGCCTCAAGTCCGATGCTGGACTCTTCCTCTACAAGAGGAAAAACACAGTCGTCGCCATTATATATGTGGATGACGCCCTCTTCTGTGGCCCTAGCAAGGCTGTAGTCGATGAGGTTAAAGCGCTGTTCATGCGCAAGTGGGAATGCAGAGATCTTGGAGAACCTAGAGAGTTCCTCCGGATGTCCATCAAGCGCCAAGGCCGCAAGATCTATCTCGATCAATGCGCCTATCTCGACAAGGTTGTTGAGCGCTGTGGACTCCAAAATGCCAAACCGGCAAAGACTCCACTACCCACAGGGTACTATGCCCTACCAAACGACGAGCCTGCCGACCCAGAGCTCAGAACTCGTTTCCAGACAGTGATTGGGTCACTGCTCTACATCATGTTAGGCACCCGTCCTGACATCGCATATGCCGTGACGGCTCTATCGCGACACTCCGCGAACCCGTCCAAGGAACACCTAGATAAAGCGCTGTACATCTGCCGCTATCTACTTGGGACAAGAAATTATTCCCTCGTTTTCAATGGTGATTCTGGCCTAGGCATCACTGCATGTACAGACTCAGACTGGGCCTCTGACCCTTCCACTCGCCGATCGCAGACAGGATTCTTCCTGAAACTCGCTGATGGCATCTTCAGTTGGACATCACATGCCCAAAAGACAGTAGCCCTGTCATCCACTGAAGCAGAATACATGGCGCTCAGCGACTGTAGCCGCCAAGTAATCTGGATTCGAAACCTGCTCGAGGAATTGGGATATAGACTGAAACCCATTCCGATTTGCGGTGACAACCAGGGAGCCTTGTTTATGGCTTCAAACCCTGTGACCGAGAAAAGGTCCAAGCACATCGATATTCGCTACCACTATGTGCGCGAAGCTGTGGCTGACAGCAAAGTCGCCCTATTCTTCATCGATGGTGCAGAAAACCCTGCGGACATGTTCACCAAGAACTTGGGTCGAGACAAATTTGAGAAATTCAGGGCACAACTCGGGCTTGAAATCTATCAGGCTGACGACTAAATCTGGCTGCACTTAATTGTAGCGCCATCCAATGCTTGCGCGCTTTAACCAGCGACTTAGCAAGGGGGAGTGTTGAACACGCGCCTAATCAGTGCAGCGTGGGAAGTAGTTACTACATAGGTAGAACAACACTTAGTCCAAATACGGTAGACAATAGCTACGACTATTTAGGTAGTTGTCACACGTCACGTCACACTCACCCTGTAGTATATAAAGGCAGCCTATGGCGCCCCAAAATACAATCGCTTTTGCCCTCTTACTTCGTCTCAACTTGTTACTACTCAAACCTAAGGTGAGTCCAGTGGAGCTGGCCTCTGTGCCATGCACCGTTGCTCAACACATACATCCAGCACAGCTCGAAGGTCGTGGTGAGGGTTGGACAGCCCAGACCGACGACGAACGAGAGGAGGTCGCAGTATGGAAAACCGCCGACCGGTCATGGACACAACGAAACGCGATGGTAAACTACACCATCGTTAGTGGTATTCCGGATACCATTTTCTCTTCCATGCTACACCTAAAGTCGCCACTTGAAAAGTGGGATTACCTTGAAAACCGCTTCGGCCGAATCCCGAGACCAGAAAGCTGGCTAGCAGCTGAGCGAGCTATGCAGCAAAGCGACTTATCCTCCGAGCAGACTGCAGCTGAAGAAACTGGTCAAGAAGCTCGTGACAGCAACATCGAACTCGAGAACTCACCTGATGGGGAGGACGACTCTCAAGACATCCCGGATGACTGTGCTGAGACCGAGGCTGGGCACCCGAAGCCCGAGCCCAACGTCGTAGATGCGCAGCATTTGGAACCTTACCTACTAGAGGTGGAGGTTGGGACCGGAGATTCGAAATGGTTAGATGAGGGCACGAACGTGCTCGAAGCACCTGACAAGGGTAGTCAGTGTGCAGGCGACAAGGTCGAAGAGGACGAGGGCTTACCGAAGTTGAGCTCCGAGGCTCTCGAAACTCAAGAGGCCCTACCATTCACTACAAGCGAACGCACCGAGACCCGGACTGGGCACCAGAAGCCCGAGGACGAGGTTGTAGACATGCGGCATGTGGTGGATGTCCTACCCATGTTTGAGGTGGGGAGTACAGGCCAAGCATGGTATGGCAAACATGCGAAGGAACTCCAAGCACCTGACGAAGGTGGTCAGCATGGAAGTGACAAAGTCAAGGAGAGCCGAGACTTACCAAAGTCAAGCTCCGAAGTTGTCGAGCCTGAGGTCACAGACGTGCAGCAAGTCGAGGATCACCTACTGGTGGTTGAAGCTGGGGCTGTGGACTTGATACGGCCGGACGAACATGCAAACACGCTCAAAGCACCTGACGAGGGTTGTCAGTGTGCTATTGACAAGGTCGAGGAGAGGTGGGACTTACCAGGGTTGAGCTCGAAGGCTCTCGAACCCGAAGGTGACACCACCAGACAGACCGGTGGACATTCCACGGAAGATGTGCGACGAATACCTTTCGAAGAGGATCGGCACACCTGGATGAATGGCGACAAACCGATTCTCGACATCCCTGATCCACCCGGCACTCATGCCGAACTTCCAAATCCACAAGCAGAATCCCCTACACTACGGAGCGAGTGCGAGGTGACAGGAAGTATGCTAGGGGACCCCAGTGAGGAGTCAGAAGGGTCTTCGCAGCTGCGAGAGACCGAACGACCCGAACCTCATCGAGATCGCACGTCCGAAGGAAAATTTCGCGTTGACGAAGGACGCTATACCTTGGACATCCCACCTGACGAGGCTTGGGGGATGGGGGTGCTTAGCTCTCCTAGAGTTGGGTGGGGGGATGGCATGGCAGTCAAGGCGACAGCAACGAGGCTGGAGATAAGGAACATCAGCGCACAAACCACCCAAGCACTGCCAAACTTACCACATCCGGAGATGCACCCGAAGGAGCCAGATAAGGGGAAGATCAGTAATGGGTATAAGGATACAGTTAGCAGGGACATCACGACCCTGTGTAGCGTCCAGAGAGCGCTGCTAATTGACAGAGGGTGTCAGCACAGCAAGCGCGAGATGAAGCAGCCAGATGACTTACCTGTGCTGCACAGATTACCTTCGAATGGCATCACAGACACTCCTAGGATGTCGAGGGTATCCCACCAACACAGTCGAATCAACACGAAGCCTGTAAGCGTCAGTGGACCCCAAACGAGAGGCTACAGACACCTCATCCCCAACATTCCCATTTCGCTACCTTGCGAAGTCTCGCGACACCTCTGGAATATCGCAGATACGTTCCGGAGACAGGACACGCCTTCTAGACGAACTCGGAGCACCAACAAAGCTTCGACAGTCAAAATGGCAGTCTCGCAGCAGTGGCACGAGACTACAAGGTGGGACAGCGAGCATATGTGGCTCGAGCATCACGACACAGCTAGCAAGGACTTCGTTGACTCACACGTAGTCGAGAAAATACCGCTAGCTATCAGCAGAAGTCAGCAGGGTGAACGAGACGCAAAATGGCGAAGCAGCTCACCTGCGCCACCTCCAACCAGCACCTACTATGGCCATAAATCCTCCAAGGGCCTCCGACGTCGTGCAAGACTCAAGTCGAATGCCAAAAACGAGTCGCAGCAGGCCAAACGATCCATGGCTGTACAAAACCAGCCTACTTGGGGAAACTTACCCAGTAGTGGGAGAACGGCAGTGGGGAGCATGGTGATGCAACTAGGAGTGGATACGCCGACTCACTCGGAGTCAGAGAAAGCGCTGCTAACTGACAGTGGAAGTCAGCACAGCGAGCGCAAAGCGAAACGAGCACGCAGCTCACCTGCACCACCTGCACCATCTCCAAACGGCATACTGGACATGCCTACACCCTTCACGGACCTATGTCGACCTGGAAGAGTCAAAACGAGCGCTGAAAGTGTCAGTAAGGCTTGGACGAGGCAGAATGCCTACCTTACCCTCATATGGCCACTTCCGCCCCTCTCGATACCCTCGAAACGACTTCGACACTCTACCAGAGGGTCATGGAGGATGAAGAGAGGCTATAGCAAGATTAGGCGCGCGAGACGAGTCGAAACGAGAGGGCACACGTACCGGATAGCTCGCATTTTCATGCGGCTGGTTCAACCCCTCTTCGCGCCTGTGAAACACCTCAGATATCCTGTGGCAGGGACATGGATGGTAAGGGTAAACTGTAACATGATCAGGAGCACCAGAAAACCTGAAACGAGAGGACGAACGCACCGAATAGCTGGCATCCTCATGCCAGTGCTCCAACTCCTCTCAAATCCCTCGAAGCGACTCTGGAATGTCGCCAGTACTTACTGGAGGCAAGGGGTGCCTCCTGGATCGATGCAAAGTGATGCAAAACGGCCTAGAAATCTTCGTATGGCCAAACGACTGCCTGTGAGCAGAGGTATGAGGCGAGATAACGAGCACAGGGCCGAAATGCCAAATGACTTACCTGCGCGGCTCAAACCACCTCGAAATGACCTCGAACATGCTCCTAGTACCTTCCCAGACCCACGCCGTCATGGAAGACTGAAAGCGAAAGCTGAAAATGTCAGTAACATGCATATGAGGCAAAACGCCTGTCGTGCACGAGTGGTCCTCGTGCGGCCACTTACACCGCTCCTCGCGCCTGCGAATCGAGCCCTAGACCCTTCCGGAGGGTTATGGACGAAGAAGATAGGCTGTAGAGAGGTCAGGCATGCGAGACGAGACGAAACGAGAGGTGGCACGTACCGAACAGCTCACGTCCTCACGCGGCTGTTTCTACCCTTCTCGACACCCTCGAAACGGCTCCGATACCCTACGGGAGGGTTACGGATGGTAAACGTACGCTGTAACGAAGTCAGCAGTGCCAGGGAAGTCCAAACAAGAGGGTACCCGTACCTTGATAAGCACACAAAAGCCTGTGTTGCCATACAGCCATCTCGAGCACCCAGGAAACGCTTGAAACCCCCATGGGGTGTTCTCAGACCTTATCGACGGCAGGGAGTGCCTCCCGAACATACTCGCAGTGTCGACAAACCGTCATTATTCGAAGCGGCTGCCTCGCAGCAGCGGCACAAGCAGAGGACAGCGCACAGCAAGAGGATTCCCGAAATGGAAGTTGCGACAACGCGGCGCGTCAAACACGACCAAACATCGCTCGTACATGGACTCGAAGCTCACTAGCAGCAGAATACACTCATTTTATTGAATTATTGAGTATACATTCGTTGAGTTCTTATTTTCTGCTTTTTTCTACTTATCACACAGTGGAGCTTCAGGGGGTGTGTTGGAGATTGAATCACCCCTGTGTGATGTCTGTTTTGGTACGCTTTTTTACCTGCTTACATAAGCACTTAGAGCGCACTTAGTAGTACACTTTGGTACTATTCCCTCAGTAGTTGAGTCACTACTGAGGGTAAGTCTAGGTATTCCTACCACTACACTACTTACTGATCTCCTGTAGCTGCCTACAGGTACATCTAATGTGATAGTAGTTGAGTCACTACTGAGGCTGCCTACAGCCTTTCCAACAGATAAGACAGCCATGCTGCATGCAGGTCGTCCATTTTCTGTCCATCCCTGACTTTCCATGTGTGTTACATTCTGTGACTGTCGGTGCGCCCTTGAAGTAAGATACTTTGGGGAAGAAACAAGAAAGGCATACCCCTTGTTCTCGGATCCGAAGGCCCGTAGCTGCCAGTGATACGTATTACCACGGCCCGGGCCAAACAAATAATAAGCACAAAATATTTATTGGCATGATGGGCGATTATCTGTGGAACAAGGGATAAGAAATGAGGAAAAGGAAATGAGCATGAAGTAGACGTGCAGTATCTATGGTACTATGGCCTTGTCTTGATTGTTGGATTCAGTTAGAGTCAGGTTAATTGGCTGAGGAGACAAGAGGAGGAACAAGTGTCAGCTCACAGTATCCTAATTTCTCGGTGCTTCCGGTGCTCAGGTAGGAGATGGGATTCAGGAATTATCTTTGCAGTGGTTATACCGACACAACGTAGATGGTGTCTACGAAAGACTGCAGGCGGTCTTCATCGCGGGCAACACGCACACGTACTACGAATTATGTAAGCACACTAGTCACTTAGCACGGTGCCCGGTATCCGTTTGACCTACTCGAACCATGAAAAAACAAGCCTTGCATGCACACTTACCCTGCCTACGGTAATATAGCTGGACATTCCACTTGGGAAACCCGGAGATCTTGGACCGTTGTGGGCTCGATGTTTTTCTAACACGCGTTACGTCTCGCTAACAACATCATTGTCGTTGTCGATGGGTTCTTCGTTCCCGTCGGATATTAACGGCCGTCTACTCATTCATGATGACTTTTGTCACCGTGATCAAGTTCTCGACCACCCTCGTTGCTGTATTGATTCACTATTGTTTTGCTACTTGCTCCGTGCAATAGGTGTTTTCCGGTCCCATCAAGGTCATATGTGCATTTTACAGGGACAAATACGATTAGGGGTGCATGTTTAGTGGGATCGTCATATCATGGGCCTAACCGCTGACATATCCGCCGTGGTGTGCTCCCATTTTACTTTCGGACCTGTTGGGGTCACCCCTCTTCCCAGCTTCACTGCATCTTAGACCCAACTCATCTCATGGCTGAAGAGCTCCGCGAACGATCGCTCGTCTCCGTCCCCCCAACACATAACTGGAGGCTCAAACCGATCCTGAAGAGGCCGTCTATTTTCGATAGTATTCCCACTGAAATCGCAGTGCACGTCAGATACTCCAGCAATGTCTTACAGGAGAAGCAGCATGCCAGTACAGCGTTACACTCTGAGGGATATCAGGGTTCTCCAGCCTTGCTCAGCTTTGTAAATCAAGTTGGATGATTTCCACCGCTATGCATGCTAAATTGGTCCACACCGTAAGATACCAAGCCCAAAGTCGACCACTTCCTGGAACCCGGACGTTGTATTGATCGAGCGAGATTATTTGTTGGAAGTGGTATGTGAATTTCGGCATACGAGCGTTGGAATGAGGTTTCAATCCTACCAGGTTCGCACCTTATTCTTAAATGGTTACTTACCCCGTTTTCGTTGTTAGTGTGCCCTGCGGGCTAATGTTCTTCGATCAAGTTACCACCCCCCTCCTCTCTGGATGATGTCTAGTGACTGCTTTCAGACCTTCCCGACTATCACGTCAAGATCCGCACAGTGCACGCGTACATCCTCACGCTTCTTACTGTGCTTTCCCAATCTACCCGAGTCAGTCTCCTTACAGTCTCTCCCTGTACCGGCACATGGTATCATGTTCAGCCCACTGTCGTCGCGTCGCACCTTTCCTCGCTTGCTAGAGCTCTCCGCATGGCTTTGATGACCGCTCAGTCCGCCGAATTGGGACTGCCCATTGTTGGAAGAACCTAGGCGTGCGTAGAAAATATATGCCACTACAGGAATCGCTGTGGTAAGAGACGAATATCCTGTGACAAAGAACCTTGCCGACGAACAGGATATGTGCATAGACTTCGACGACGATTGTAAGTTTGTTCAGATCGACGGCAACATCGATCTGTTAATAATCCATGAGCAGGACGGCAACGTTACAGCGATGGCCGAGGGGGCATCACCGCAAGCGGTCCAATGACGATCTTGTAGGTCTTTGCATTCTTGTCATTGCTTCTGAGAGCATAGACGAAAGCGTCACCATGCTCAGTCTTAATGGCCTTGACTTTGGACTCTAATTCCCGGATGGAACCTGTCGACATCAGTGAATCGAGGTCAGCCACAACCCGGCGCGATTAGTGAATCGAAATGTCTACGGATAACGTCTAATGCACACAGGAGGACATAAATGAGAACTCGCTCATCTAATCTGACGATCACTTACGTTCTCCAGAGATGATGGTACCACCATCGAAGTCCTGGTATTTCTGGAAAGGAGGTTTGGCAAATGAAGGCGTTGTACTTGTAGTCAGGCTGGGCTGGTGTGGGTGCTGAGGGTGAACGGTGCTGCACAAAGTCCCCTTTATAAGGGTAGATCCTCATCTCATCTTCCTTCAAGCACATTCCCAGGTACACGTCGAAACGGACATTGAGCTATGCGTATGGCCCCATGACACGAAGCTCGGTAGGGGCAAGAGGTAGAATGCTAAGTCATTAACGCTTGACGTCGGCATCGGACTGATTATGGTCCTGGCATCCAAGCATGCTGTCAATTACAAGCGTTCACATTCAACAATGGCTATGGGTATGTGAGAGACGGGCCTGGGGACATCCCACTGCTTCTGAGTCATTATCGCACTGAGATGCTCCCACAATACTGTGTCGGTCAAAAAAAAGACCCACTTAGTGCGAGAAATTTGCAGGTGTGAGCTGGGTAAAAGCGACTACAGTCAAAGGAGAACAGATCTAGTCACGCGGCCCGGCGGACAGCCGGGCCGGACTCAGTTTGCCGTTGCCACTTCCCACTCGACTAATAGCTCAACGGCCTCAAGCACATGAAAAAAACCTTCTCCGTTGCAAGTCATCAACGCCAACGGATGGGGTTGGGTGTCTGACACTAAGAATTGACGTTCCTTACGGGCAGAATGTTCCTGCTCGGAGGTGAGTTCCATGGATAGTCTGTTGGGTAAGTAATGGCATCGGTCGTGTCATCTTCAGCTTACTGGACTTTTGGTATAGGTGGCAGCCCTATCCTCCAACACCAGCATACGGTCAAGAAAATTCCAATATTCTCATACTACCAATTCCCACACCACTGGTTCATACCGATTGTCCGTGTTCGTGGCGGGCGTTTTGCTGTCAACGTCTTGCACACCAGTCCCTGGAAGCAACCCCTCACTTGTGAGTGCATCAAGTGTGCCTGAATCGAACAGAACAAACGCTCACGTGGCCTAGCCAATGACTAGCACAGGTTGGCTCTGCGCAAAACATAGGGTGCATGGATTATTTATCACGGCGAGATCTGTAGCCAATAAATCTGGTTTCGAGCACCGACAGCCTGCGATCTCGGAGTCAGACATGTCCTGCATTTTTTTTGGTCATTATGGATGGACTGGCGCGGTAAAGTCCCATGAAAATACGTATGTACGTACATTATTTCGTTGAAGCCCCTCTCTCACGTATCCATGTTCGACCCATAACCATTGTCAATTACCAGCGCGCTGAATTGACACCGTGCTCAGACGGCGGGACCATAATCAGTCCGTTGCCGGTGTTGACCGTTAGCGTTCTACCGTCCTCTTCTAGCAGGTATCATGTCATATGTCATACGGGCATTGTCACAGCTCGATGCCCATCTCGACATTCACTTGGGAGTAGTTTGAGGGATAATGGGGGATCTCACTATAATAGGTACTCGGAACGGTGTCGTTCACTTTCAGTATCGGTACGAACCCAGCCCGCCAAACCACAAGCACAGTGCCATCATTTGCCGAACCCCCTTTTCAGAGGTACCAGAACTTGGATGATGGTACCATCATCTCTGGAGAACGTAAGTGATCATCAGATTAGATGAGCGAGTTCTCACTTATGGCCTCCTGCGTGCACTGGACGTTATCCGTAGGCATTTCGATTCACTCACGGCGCCGGCTTGTGGCTGACCTCCATTCACTGATGTCGGCGGGTTCCACCCAGGATTTTGAGCCCGACATCAAGGTCATCAAGACCGAGCATACTTCGTCTATGCTGTCACAAGTAATGACCAGAATGCCAAGACATAGAAGATTGCCATCGGTTCCGTCGAGGTAAAGCCATCGCTGCAACGTTGCTGTCCTGCTCATGAACTGCCGTCCGCAGATCGATGTTGCTGTCGACATGAACAAATGTATAATTGTCGTCGAAGTCTACCTACGTCCCCCGACCTGTTGCAGGGTCCCAAGTGCCGAGGGGTTTGGAAATCCGCGCGAGGGCGTCACGCCTACTATTGGATACCCTCCATTCGGGGCTCATTGACGCTGAAGCCCGACGGAAAGGATGTCGTACCCGTATATTTCTTCGATGCGTTGGGACTGCATTATGGGGGGCAGACTCGTCACCACTCTCTCCTGGATTTGAAAGATAAGAACGCGGTCCTACTAAGTTCTAGCGGAACATACATATATTGCGACCTCAAAATGGTTGCCAGTTCAAGGACAAATCAGCCGATTCTCAGTGCCCGGGTCGATACGTACCTCGCAATGGACACCTCCAACTTCCAAGCGGTTACTCCCACTGCCGTGAACCCCAGAGCCGGAGGGAATCACCTAGTCATTGTCTGTTTTCACTAATCACCAGGTGAGGGAGTGATTCTAGGTATGTGTTTCATGCGTTGCAAGATGAAGGACACACATTACGATGACGGTACCAATGTGAAGTCCTGATTCGGAGGTGTTGCGGTGGGCCGAAGTTGCCACTTCGATTCACTTCGACCCGAGTTCAGTCCGGGAGCAGTACTGACCCGGGGTCAAGAGACGGTATGTGGCATTTTCCTTTGTTCTCCATCGCCATGTAGACTCATCATGTACATTATCATCAGCCCGAAGGATGAACACTCACAGTCCGGTATCGGTAGTACGTAAGCAATGAGCATTGCCTTGATGTCGCAAAAGAGCTGACAAAAGAGCGGCCCGAGGTATATAAGATTGAGGCTACGAAAATTCAGAAGCCCGAGGCGAGCGGGACTTGAGGGAGGGCGAGGATGTCAAGAGTTTTTGTCGCTTGATTCGCTTTTCCTCCATTGAGTTTCTGTAACCAATGCACAGGAACAGAGCTTCAAGTCAATGTCGCCCGACGAGCTGTTCCGAAATGCGGCCCAAAACGTTCCGCTCAATCTGGAGGATTGCCGATTCAATAATTAAATGGGAGTCATACATGTGCGCAAAGCCACGTCACCAAGAACATCGCACAATCACAATCACGTGGTAAAGCACAGCGCAGTGGCGTAGCATGTGAGGTGTGCACATTCTTCGGCTCTAATTGCTGTTGGGATGAATGTACATTACCCTGCAGTGCTCCTCCCAAGTGGGCCGATGGCGCGAGTCTTGGAAGAAATTCCAGCCGGCATAAATACTCGGTATCAGAGTTTGGTATCAGAGTAAGTTAGAGTTCTAAAATCTGATTTGCTGTGCATACCCAGTCCCGACCTTCGGAGAAGCATGACGCTCAGGCGCTCAGACTCTCCGTGCATACTGCCCATGAATAACATATCCGCGGATCGACTGAGGTATGAACACTTGGACAGTATGTAACACGATGCCACCCTGTCTCTAGTATATAACCTCAATGCTCACTCACGAAGATGAAACTTCCCATCTCCAGTCATGCTGCCTGTGCCAACAAGTCCCAAATTGCAGCACAAGTCGAGTCGTGGGGACCTTGGGGAACCCGGATATGGTGATACCCGTGCTCGGGAGACAGAACAGAAGAGGGTCAGTGGAAAGATCTCGTGTGCTGAATGTACCAGGTGCGTGATGCGATCATCACGCGTCATCCGAGTTGGCTAACTTCCGCACTTCTCCCCGGTTTTCTATATCTATCAAAGACTCAAGACCAAGTGCGACAAGAAGGTTCCTTGTCAGTCCTGTCGAGTAAGTATATGCTCTTCTTTCTTCTTCCTTTGGCGCTCTTACACCACAACAACAACTAACTTTCATCCGCACACTCTCATAGCGAAGGGGTTGCGCAGCATTATGCCCCAATGGTATGTGTCCTTAGTTCATTGTCCCTCCATCGCCATGACTTCGTGCATTCTTTGTCCACTGAGAGACTCCACGCAGGCCAAAGAAGTCGGTATGACCCGTCTGTGGTTGTTTCACGCTGGGTTACTAAAGCATCCATGTTGCAGGTTCGTCGTTGCGGCGACGGAACCCCTGCACCGTCGGATTGCCGAAATGAGCGAACGAAATCGGCAACTGGAAGATGCACTCCGTGAACTTCAAGCAAAGCACACGACGGAACAACATCCGCTTCTTCGGTCCGAACTCTCTGGAGCATCTGGTGATACCACCGTCGTAGAACGCACTCCTGATTTACTGGAAGCATTGGGAACATTATCTATTTCGGATACTGGTGTATCCCGCTTTTTTGGACCCACGGGAGGTTCACATGTAAGCTTTCCCCAAAGTCATTTGTAGAGTATGCCTATGCTCAATGTCGGCCGTTACAGTGTTTATTGATGGTGAGCTGGATCCCGGCTTATCTGGTCTGCCCCGTAACGATACCGTCTAGATCGATGATGTTACCCCCGAAGGTTCGTCCCATTCGGCGCGGGATTCGGGCAGCTCAGGGGGATATGAAAATGTTACACCGGTTTTCCCATTTAAACCCACTCACTCGAGTCTAAGCGTAGAAACTCTGGCAAACAACTACCTGCCTACCTGGGACCGAGCGCATTATTTGACAGAGGTGTACCGCGAACACGCAAGCTGGTTATTTCCGACTGTGTCTAATGACCAGATCGTACTCGAGTTGCTGCCCGATTACTATTCGAATGGTGCACCTCATGCTATGCAAGCCAAACATAACCGCCACCGACTCGGCCTCCTTTTCCTCGTTTTTGCGATTGCTGCCTTTATTGATCCGAACCGGGAATTGGGGAACGCAGAGGCAGAACTTTACCACGAGGTTGCACGTGCCACAATCTGTCTTCACTCCGTGGTGGAGAAACCGACTTTGGAGACAATTCAGTTGTTGCACTTTCTCAGTGTATACAATACTATAAGCGGGAATGAGTTGGCTGGCAAAGAAACAAGTACGGAGACGTCATGGTCGTTGGTGGCCCTGGCTGCGCATCTAGCTCACACAGTGAGTCCGTCATCGCGCAGAGTTGTACGCTTACGACGCTCACGGGCCATTCCGCCAGCTCGGACTGCGTAAGTGCTGACAGAGACTAGAGACGGACAGTTATCCTGACGAAGTTTTTTTTTTTTTTTTCTTTCCAAGACCGAGACGGCCTCAAATGGGGCTTGTCTGCCGATGTCACCGCCAGGCGTCGGGTGGTATTTTGGAATTTGTTTGTGGTGGATGTTTGGAACGTAAGTTAGATCTATCCTATCTGTGTGTTTGCTGAGTGTGGTGGCGATCCTACAGAGTCTCGAAACTGGGAGACCTCCAACTTTCTCCCTTCCGTACATTGATTGCCAATTCCCTGGAGGCGGGTCGCCGGATGTCAACGGTCATATCGACACCAACAGAGAGGTTTTCTGTTAGTTTGCGTCTTTAATCACTGTTTCAACTTTCATGTTAGTCGGCATTTCCATAGGGGCATCTTGGGTGTTTCGATTCGCGTCATCTTGTGCCGCAGATGTCGCTGCCCGAACACTGACTTCCGATTCGCCAAGTTATTCCACTATCCTCGAGCTCGACCGTAAAGTGTGCAATTTCCCTGTGCCTGCAAACATCGAAGAGTTTGTTGCTACTGCATGCGGCGCCATCCCGATGAAACCCGCAGACAAGGACATTGGATTGACGGAGTCGCTGGGCCGTTTCGTCATGTCTACATCACGGGAAGTCAGTGAGTCGTTTTCACTCTATTTTTGACAGGGTTTGTGTAGCTGACGATGATGACCTTGAGTCTTGCTTAACCTCCACCGGAGTTTTTTTGCGCAAGCTATCACCGAAAATCCCATCAATCCTTTGAACAGTTCATATGCGCGCTCCTTCCGGGCTGCGTATCGGGCATCTTTGATAATCCTGCGCATAGTCAAGGTGCAGTATGACCTTCATCCAAGACTCACTGCTGTGCTGTGGCCTCTGTGGTCATATGCTTTTTCAGCCGCTGTCAGTTCTTCGCAGTTTCGATTTCTTCCTTCCATCTCAATGTTGATATGATGATTGCCGTAGGTCGTGTTCGGAACGATCGTGACGCATGGCCCACGGTCACCTATGGCCCCCAGCTCGATGGAAGAGCTTCGTAATGCTTGGCTTCTCTTTTCAAAAGCATCGCCTTGTAATCGGAGGGCTCAAAAGGCACTTGTGGGTTGTCGATCTTGCGCGTTGCACTCAGAAGATGCTCATGACACGGTAGCCCATCATCACCAGGTTGATGGAGAAGGCACAAAATGCTCTCCTTCGTGCACAGAGTGATATCCCACACGAATTGGGTCAGCAGTGGCTTATCGATGAGAATGAAGGCGATGATGAGTTGGCAATCTTTGCGGGCCGGACGAAGATCGTTTTTGTGAAAAGACACACGACGGATGGGATGTCGAGTAGCCCAGCCTTCATGCCGCAGCACAAGCAAGTTCAGGTTGAGTCTGTTGGTGAAGAGTTGCATTCTGGCCCTGCGGCCAGTCTAGAGCAAACGCAAGAGATGCCAACTTGGGATCGGAGTCTTTATCCGGATACTGCATCCCAATCTACAGCACCTCTGCGAACACCTCATGTGCCAACGCTAGCTCCGGGTGAGCCCATGGTAGTGCCGTCGTGTACCGGTGAAGAGTTGGGTTCCAGATGG
The DNA here is from genome assembly GCA_024613165.1 of Pisolithus albus. Lineage (NCBI taxonomy): Eukaryota > Fungi > Basidiomycota > Agaricomycetes > Boletales > Pisolithaceae > Pisolithus > Pisolithus albus. The sequence goes on from JANFAB010000030.1 coordinate 442,865, forward strand.
CTTCAGCAGCCTGGTTCTGTGGCCGGTCTAGGGCAAATACAAGAGATGTCAATTTGGGATCGTACGCTTTTTTCGGATGTTCCATCAAAGTCTACGCTCAGACAGCCATCAGCTCCATCGCAAATTCCTTCCCAGGTTCCATCAGCACGTGGCGAGGTTGCCGCAGGATCATCCACGGGTGCATGGTCGCGCGAGCTTTCTGATCCGTACTTGGCCAATGTCTCAGCTCCTTGTACGCAGGCCTATCCTCAAGGGTATCATCTGCCTCACGGCCGGTACGACCAACTCGGGCATTGTCCTCCGACTTCTTCTGCGTCGTCGACCGTATCGTATTATGATTACCACTTCGCTAGCGCTGGCACCCACCATCATCAAAACTGGCCTCAATCTCATCCACCCACACATTCGGAACCCCCCCAACCGCAAACTATACCGCTTGTCCCGGCCGAACTCGCCCAGCTTGGTCTCGTCACACAAGAATCCGGACTTGGTCAGCGTTGGGTATCGTTCATGCATGAATCCGGTTTTTTCGATGGGTAATGTCTACAAGGGCTGATACGAACTATTTGTGGTGTACTACTACTTGTTTTCCCGGTTCTACCGCAACCTCCTGCAGGCGTCCTTGACACCCCTTGCTGAGATGGCTAGTACTATTAGTAGACATGGCATCTATAGAATTAATATTTGGCCAGACCACCAGTAGCAGTCGTGGCACACCGAGGTATCCATAAAGTACAATGCATGCACTGCATCAATGAGAATATTTTCTCTTGCATCTTCTCAGGGGGTGTTGATGTATGTAAGTTTGTACCTCAGTTACCTGGTAGTGTAGTCTGCTTTCGGATGCAATCCAATTCAGTCAGCGGACGGCAGTCGGGAAACCAAGTACTCAGGTTCGACGAACTAAGTCATACTCATTAGACCATTTCCAGTTCCTGGAGGAACGTGGTTGGGCTGAACGGAGGGCCAGACAGGAATGAGTGGTGGCCTCCGAGCTTCTCTGGTTGGAACCGTCATTACAGTGATCATGAGCAACCAAACCAAGCCGGCACGAACCAGAGAGTGCCCCACGTATCGACAGCCACCATTACACAAGTATATTTATGCATATCCTATCTGATACAGTAGCAGAGAAAAGAGCGTGCAAATCGAAATCCACGTTAAAGAGAGCGGACGAACGACCCAGCGATCACGATCAAATGAAAATGAATGAGAGTGAACTGGAATCGGAAACAGAGAAAGGGGGTATTCAGAAAAACTTGGTGTCGGTATGTACCTACTTAGAACCTCCTTGCACTGCCAACAAGACCCTCGATTGAGTGGTGCTCAAGTTCGTTCCTCGCTTTCAGGATCGCAGCATGCATCTCCTTCATCGCATTCCCGAGCTTCACTCCGAATCGGCTTAGTATATCCCGTTGCCATGCGTCGTACTTGGCATTGACTCGGGCTTGCACTTGCTCGTAGTCGACAATACACACGCCAAAGCTGCGTTGCGTCTCTGATGTGTCAAACGTCGAACGCGTTTTCTTGATCTCGGTGAGAAGCTGTTGCCAGTGAGCTAGCGAGTCGCCTAAGCGGTTAAAGACGTATTCGGCCTCGAGGTCCCAGAGGGACTGGAACTGTAGCCATTTTGCGACGTAGTCTTTCAGTTGCTGAACCTTGAGCTCGATTAGTGCAAACGGTCGCTCGAGCGTATTGTCAGGGAAGTGTGTGAGCTAGAATATGTCAATTGCCAGAAATACATGCACTCGAGACTATATACGTACGAGAGATGTGTAGGTTGTCTCTGATGCAAGGTTGCGCTGCATCTGTAACCCGATTTCATACCGCGAACTCTGGATGCGACGAAGTCGACAGATAACACCTATACACGTACGGTCAGCAACCCTTTCCAGCGCCAAGATGGTAATAATCATAACACCGCACCAAGCCAATCATGTAGTTGTTTGATCCATGTAGAACGCGCAAATTCTATTGGAGGATCCAAGAAAATGACCTGGTTCTGTATCCGGATCTCATGCACGATGGGTTTGATGGTGATACTTCCTTCGACGAACTAGGCACGAATCCGATATGTCAGAGCTTATGGATTAACCGAGTCAATAGCATCCTACAAACCTTCTCTTCTCGACTGCCCTTGCCTGTTCTTCGTTTGCTTGTTGGGTCACGCAATGACATAATGTCACGCCGGCCATCATCATCAGTACGGTCGAATTCGGAGCACCACACTTGAATGATATGCGCCAACCGTTGCAACAGGATGCCCTCTATTCGCTTATCCAGCTCCGCCACCCAATGTTCCAGATTAGCGTAACCTTCCAAATTCAAGCGATCGATCTATCGGAAAATCGAGGTCAAGAATAGTTCATCGATTACTGAAGTGGGAGATTATACCGCAGCCTGTATCTTGCTCAATAACTCCGAAAACGTCTCACTGGTATACGCGCATGTGGCGAGGTCCTCGACTGCACGGAGAATGTCTCGATACAGATCGATCACGTTGTTTGTTTTGTCCTGTAGGACAGAAACTACACTCGCAAACTCCCTGACGAATTGGATATGTCTGTTGTCCCGCCCATCCGCGCTTGATACGAAACGGGCGGTATCGTAGTGGTTGACAAAGTGGTCCCAACGGATATTCATGCCTGTTACGCCGGATCAACTCACAATTCACCTTGCAAACGAGCGGAAGTTAGAACGTACCCTTTGCGACCATCCGTTGCGCATCATTCCTGTACTCGGCGACTAGCCACTCGATTCCCTGATTCTTTTCCACCAAGTCCAGCGTTTGACCGTACGTCCTTACCGTCTCCATCAATGAAACTGCATGCGGATACACCCGTTTTGCGTCTTTAGCCATGTTCGTGATCATGTGTGGCACTTGGAACCCAAGCCAGAGCAAGTTCCGCACCTCCTTAAACAACGTGATCGTCTGCGGGTCGAAATTGACCGCAAGTTGGAACCCGCCCCCGCGCAATCTCACGATCTCGAAGAGGCGTCCGTTGACGGCCATATCTCTCCGATTGATGTCATGCAGCCATGCATCGTATACGGGTCGGACGTCAAGCTTCTTGCGGAACGCTGCAGACTCGGATTGGAGTTTCTGCCCTTCTGCATACAACTCCCACCCTTTGCCCAGTACGTCCTCTACTCGCTTCATGTAGGCCAAAAGCTGCCGCTCTATTTGACGAGCCCATATAATGGCACCAGCAATAGGTGGAAGGTCACGCATTTGTGACATGTGGTAAGCTTCTGAAAAGCGGTATTGAGTTTTAAACTACTAGAGTTAGTAAAAGAGAAATCGAAAAATAATCGTGCACTACCTTGTCATGTAGTCGTTTAATGTCTTCTTTCACTGAATCAATAAGTTGCGTTTGATACTCTTGAATGGCACCGCGAATCTAGAAAGACGACGATGAAGGAGGTGAGGAATAAACTAAACGCACAGGATCAAAACACACCTTCGGCCGTACAAACAAGGCATTGAACTTGGAGAATACTCTGAACATTTCGTTTGCGTTGCGAGCCGTACCAAGCCTATCGCGTAGCCGTGCAATGATCTGATTTTCCACCCTCGCAACCCGTTCGTTGTACGCGTTCTCGGCGGCTACCCATATCTCCGTGCCCTCTATAGCATAACCGTGTTGAGTACTGAGTCGACATGGGGAAACCGACACGTGACATACCAACAGACACATCAAGAACATCGATACGTTTTATCACTTCATACGCTTCCTTAACTTCCTCTTCCATATCCATGCCCCCGACTTCTTTCGCAAGAGTCGTCAAGCCTTTCGTAGGCCCGGTCATCACCGCGAGTTGTTCATGCTGCTTTCTCCAATCTCGGAGATAGCGTACCCGTTCCTGGAGTTTCGCATGTGCAGGCACTACCTTGATAGGGATGAATTTCTCTGATCGCTTACGCGTGACTTCACGAGCAACATTCGTGAACTCTTTGATGAGATCATCCCAAGTCCGGAAAATGTTCAGAGTCTGTGAGAGAAGCCGATCGAAGGTCTCGTATGGTGTGTAGGGGAGTCGGTGGGAGGTGAGTACGCGTAAGAGCTGATCGTTGAAATCCCGCGATATCGCTTCAACGAGTGGAAGAGCACGACGTATCGGATACGGTGACAGTTTGAGCTTGCGGTTGATGTGACCGAAGATGAGAACTAACGACTCTTGAATTTTATCCAAGTCAGTCGCGGAAAGGAGCTCGTTCAGCGGAAAGTCCTTCATCAATTGATTGTATTTGTGCACTAATGAGAGATGAAGGAATGTCATAAATCAGAGAGAAATTGTGCACGCACCCAAGTCCATTGCAGAATTGAGGCCGGTATCAGCGATGAAACTTGTGGTTGCGTGGTATCGTTTTGCATTGCGGAGACACTCCATAACCATATTCACCTCTTCGCTCCTTAGCTGTGCCTCGATCCCTTCCAATGCCCGTTCCAGACTAAGCCAGAAATTGATCTCCTGCGAAGCAGTGCCAGACGAGACGTCTCGAGAAAGCTTGGTAACTGCCTGGATGGACTTGATCCATTGATTCACGTGAGAGTGCAGATTGTTGAGGAAGGTGCTGTCATTAAGATGTCGTGCTGGAATGAACGATATATTCGGTCGTACGTTGGCTGCCTGGGCCTACATACCGTTCGATTAGGAGTTAACGTTAACAAACGGTGCACGTTACCTGTTCCACGGCCCGTTGTATGACAGGATGTATGATAAGATGTGTTTCTGGTATTTCAACGTTCTGCTGTAAATGCAGAAGCGATAACTCAAGCTCGGCGAACTTCTTCTTCGTCATAGGTATGCCTGAACCGCGATTTGAGTAATGAGAGAGATTTGAACATGTCTTACACACCCATTTTGGTGTCGCCTTCCTTTCCAGTGCCCCGAGCCCCAACAAACGCATCGAACCATGGTTTCACACCACAACTCACTACTGCGTGAAGGGACTCGTAAGGCGTTTCTTCCCCACCGAAGAGGTTCAAGATATGCAATTGAGTGGCGAGAGGTGCTAAGGGGTCAAGAGCGTGACCGCGCTTGATGAGTGCCAGTGCCATCGCATTAGATGGAGAATACGTGAGTTGTGAGGCTAATTGGTAGTAATATCGCGGTGGCGCGTCCTCTGCTACGCGTCTTAAATGGCCGGCTAGATGCACATCTTTGGGTAGTCTCACCTTCTGAATCCTCCTTGATTTTCACGACGTAGATCACGCCTCCTCCATCTGCTGCGAACCGTGTCACCCTCTCTTCAAATTCGTCGTCAAACAGGGAGAAGAGTTCCTCTGGAGAGGCGCCAAGTACGGGGGGTAGAAGGGAGAGGAGATAGGATTTGAACATTGACACGTCGAATGTAGGAGGTGCTGCGTCTGCGGAGATGTCATGAGGGAGTACGCCATTAGAGTTCGTCAAGGGCGTCGGCGTTGGAGAAACGTTTATTGAAGACATGGTGACGCTGAAACAATCGAAGCCACCGTCGTTAGCGATAGTGGTATGTGTCGAGGAATGCAGAGCCGGAGGAAGTTAGAGTTGTTGATCGACGGGCAGGATGACGCTGAAGAGAAAATCAGGACCCATTCTCCAGCAACTTGGACAGAATACCATTACCCTTGAGTGTTTGGAGCGCCGTACCTCGCAGGGCGTCTTAGCGTATGGGATACTCGTTCGCGATGACAGCTGAGTAGCTGTTACCCTTGTAGTTTGCTCGGGGCAGGTCAAGCAGATGTGACCCACACACACCACAAAGGGAAGGAAGGTCACGCAACCGTCCGTGACAGGCTGTAGTCAAGTCAAGCTAATAACATGTAGTGTAGTGCTAGTAAATCATGGCAATAGTGCACAGCGGCGCTCCGAACAGCGAAGACGAGACCGTGCTCGTCAACGGTCGTACCGCAGACTGCAGTAAGACGTCGCCTGGGCCGTGAATGATCGGTGCTTGTCCATTTTCAGGCCTCCATGCGCATCTTGCAGCCAGATGTATCATATCAGACACCCTGATGGTATGTACTAACACACGAGGTGGTGTGACTGCACCACTGCGTACAGAACGACGCGTACCAATTAAATTATGACGACTCCGTAGTCGTTCGCATGAACAGCGACATGTCATCGAATCCGATTATGGCTCAATGGTCTAGTAGCATGATACGTGCTTCGGGAGGAAACCCGCCACGAAATTTGTGGCCAAGATGTACGTGACCCGGGTTCAATTCCCGGTTGAGCCCATCTTTTTCCAGCTGGGCTTATTCTCCCTGGGCCATTTTACAGATTGTTGCTAGGCGAGATGCCGGTCCCCATGAATTTTTTGGGGGGCAAAATACGATTCAAATACCCACGAGTAAGTCGCGCTTCATTCACTGCAGACGACAGACAGCCTAAGTCTCCTTCGATGTTTCGACTGGCTCTCTGTCTGATTATTTTGTATTCCTGCCGCAGCCTAGTGTTTCGAGCCGAGAAATGGGTATCGGGCGGTGTACGCCTGGGCAGCTGCAGGTCTTAGCTGTCCGTCGCACTCTATCAGGGATGAGGATGGTGCTCGACCACAGCAGACTGCTTTTGGTTTCTGCATCAACGTGTCAATGAGCGATGGGACTTCTGATTGTCCTTGGAATTGGTGGGTACGGCCGAGAGGTACTCCCTGGGGTTGGTACGCCATGCGTGGAGTATGTGTCGTCGGGTGAGTCACCACTCGCTCATGTGTGTGCGAGACAGGGCACAACCGGCCTTCCCGTTCGAGCCGTGGCACCGCTACCTGCAAAATATCTCGCACGAAGTCCACGTGCACCCCGATCAGTTAAAGTATATGGGATAAAACCACATCTGCATTGAGAGGTAGAACCAGTTGTGTTTCAACGTAATGATACATGGACGGGTAATCGTGGACCCAACTCTTCTTGGCCCTGAACTACCGGCTGCAGACTCGATGCAACTTTATCAATAATCACTGCAGCCGTGTCTTTGAATTCGAATCGGCGAACTAAAGTAAAGAGGATAACCTTGAATTGAAATATAGCTTCAGCTCCCATTAGTAACGTCGCCATGAGACAATGCTGTCCTTTTCCGCACCAAATTTGTACCCTACGCAGGTTCGAGGGCCATCACTAAAGGTCATCATATGCGACCAACCAGTGGAACACAGATCCTTCGGTGGCAATTCTCCCATCCACCGATCGGGGCGGAACTTCTTGCCATCGCCCCAAACAGAGCACATCGTATTCATTGTTGTGATGGGTATGATAATTGTCTGAAGATGGTAAGCTCACGATATCGAGTCACGAACGTATTACGTACCTGTCCAGCGGCTACCGGGACTGAGGATATTGCCCGTCCCTCTTTCCCGTTGATAGGATGGCGAAGGGGAAGCACGTCTTCCTGCGAGGACACTCGTTCCATGTATGGCGCTGCAGGATGCAGCCGGAGTCTACTTGATGGGTGAGCACGAGAGCAGTAACTGAGGTGAGGCTAAATGTTACACTTCACGAGTCACAGCATCAAGGTACGGGAATTGCGACTGAAAGTCATCATATGACGGCGAGCCATGATAACCCATGGCTTCCTCTCTAAGGCGCGTTTGCACGTGTGGGTTGAGAGCGAGTTCCCATATTGCGTATGCAAGGGACTGCGCGGTCGTTTCAGCTCCTGCCATGCTAGCGGACACCTGTAAGCACAGGCGGCAAGAGAGCACGATAGACCGTACATGAACATACTAATCTGTGAGGCTCCGACAGTTAGTGGGCCAAGGCAAACTTAATGATGTGAAATCTTACATGATCCATGAGTTCTTCCCTCCCAATTAACCCAGCTTTCTGAGCGGAGACTGACGAGATTAGGAATCAAGTTCATGTGCGAACAACCAAAATGTGCTAACTTAATCTTGTGAGAAGATCTTTGTCTTTGACTCCCAAGTCCTTGTTGGCATCGCGGCGGAGGAGTTCTCTCGCAACACCCTCATGGATTGTTTTACGGACATCACCTTGAACACGAAGTGCTTTCAATGGAAGATAGTTCAGCATTGGCAAGCGGCGGAGCATCATTATGGCCTGGGCCCTATCAGCATGGAGGGGGGCAGATGCACGAGCGATTCAGTTACCAAATGGCCCACTTCAGATACTCCCATAGTCGCCATAGCCCTCCAGGCCCCCAGGATCTTCCGAGCGTCTCCACTCCGTCCGCCACCGAAATCATGACCGAATCCAAGACGACCGATAACTTCCAATCTACATGGCCGGATTAGCATAATTGTTCGAGTGGTGACAGAAATAAGGAGATCACGTTGCTTGATTGACCCAGTCAACTATGCTCACTATAGTGGAACCACCTTGCTCTAGAAGATGCAGCTCCAGGTTGACCGCAAGCTGTTCACAGGTCAGCCGAGAGTCAAGGTCAATCACTAAACGTACTTGTTCTGCAGCTCCATATACATCAGGCGTACCCCTTCGCAATGCATCAGGGGCCAGAGATGGCGCAACGAGATTGCGCATTCGCTTATGTTCTGCTTCTCCTTCAACCCAGCCCAGGGATTTCCCAAGAAGCCTGGCAATACGAGGGCGTACCACATCGCTATGGGCTGTTGAATCATGAAAAGTCAGTGGCAGGCTAGCCCCAAAGCGGATAACTTGACATACGGTAATCGTAAACATGTTTTTGCATAATGTGTGTTACCGCGAGCGGATCTGCCACAACGAGCTACTCAAGAGAGCACTAGTTGGTCACGCACCGTCACTCTACCCTGCAATTGAAAAATCCTCACAATGTCAGGTTTAAATAAGGCTCCGCGAATCTTGATAGTTTGCGAATGTAGTTGGTCCATCCATCGTGTGTACGCCTCCCCTACAGACATCTGCAAAACTATCCATTCGTGGCCCCATAGTAGAGAGGCACCACCCTGGGCAAATAATTCAGAGTTTAAAGCGGTTATATGGTTTCTTGGAGTGCCTCACAGGTATTGGGACACCATGGAGTAACTTCTGAGAACCTCGTCTACCTTCGAGGAGACAAATCAAGACTGTGACTGTCAAAATAGTACAGCTTGCGGTAATCCACGGCTCGACGTCCATCGAAATGAATGACAGTGAAGATAGAGGGAAGTGAAATGCAAACACATGAGCGCGCACTGTAGGCCCTAGTATACGAGCTTGTGATGGGCAGTGCAAAGAAAGGCTGTCCTTGTTAGTTCCTTTTCATACCACAATCTGATTGATTGGCCAAAAGTACTTGATGAACAGAATCGTCGACACTGTCACATCAGTGTAACCATGCCCAATTATGACTTGTTACAGCAGTGTTACCTTGCTTGGCAAGGGTTCTACCGCACCCATAAATGCCGTGGGAACCGTCCTACGACGGAAAGTACTTCCTTTTCCGGCCACAACGTATAAGCAACCCATCGCTGGAAACCCTTGCTAATCACTCTGCGTTTACATCCAGCTCCCCCCACACCATCCACATGCATGCAAGCAGTCCATGGCAGACGGGCAGATCCGGTTCAGCAAAGTACCCCTCCACCGGGTCTGGCAAGTTTTTCGTTCAGAGTCTCCTGTGACACCATACGTGGCCCAGCCCCTGTATGCCCTCCCCCAAATCTCTCCCTATCAACAAACCCATACGACAGTCACCTGTGCTGGAACGAGAACTCCAGCAACACCTGCGACCCCCCAGCTGTCATCTGTGCCAGCTTCGTCCACTCTACATAGTCGTACTGATCTTTTCTACCTCCCTGGTGGGTAGCCATGCCTCCGTCAATTGATCCATTAGTGTAGGATACATCATGTGTGTCTACATATCGATATAAATGGGGTGGTATATCTCAATGGCAAAAAGAATCTCCTATGTACTACATGAGAACATCCATTCTCACAGACATCCGCCAAGCAAGGTTAGCGCCGCCCCTGGCGGCACTTCCCCGAGTGCGGAAACACTGAGAAAAGCAAAACATTTGGCATGCGCACATCGTTCCGGAAAAGGAAAAGTAGGAAATTCAATAGTACAGTATGCTAATAGTACTACCATTCGACCCTCCTCTCGTCGTTCTGCTCGTGAATGGCTTAGGCAGTCCGATACATCACAGCTCAGATCTAAAGTTTAAACAATATATATGAAAACTTTCCGATTCTACCGACACTTTCACCACGCGAGCAAGTCCGTAGACCAAAAGTAGCAGTACCGGTAGCGAGCCTCACTTTTACATTCTAAGATCCAGATTGAGATGCTGCAGCCGCCCTTATCAAGTCCGCTGCCTGCACATCAAAATCAATAATAGATTAGAAAGCGGTGGTTGGGTTCCGACTGACCTTCTCTGCGATCGCGTATACCGTTGCTTGCAAATGTGTGGCCAGTTGGGAGGGTAAAACACTGACATCAACCACTCGGAGGTTCGAAGTACCATAAACTTTCAACTGAGGGTCTACGACACCTCCAAGTGACCGGCTTGCCATGGTAGCGGTACCCATTATGTGATCCCCAATAGTAAAGCTCTCGCGCATATAAGCAACAAGATCAGGACCTGTGAGGTCCGGAGGAGGGAGGATTTGGGCTGCGATGTATGAGGACAGAGGCTCAGTGGCCGCAATCTTGTTGTTATAGGCGAAGAGTTTCAGGAGGAGCTGGACGTCTAGGTGGATCTCAATACATGTTCATAGCCTATGACATGGGACAAGGCCATACCAAAATCGGCAGCGAGAAAATTGGATACGATGACTGGGGATGCCAGAGCATTGGTTGTATTGATGTGCTAAACAGCCGTGAATCACAAATACTTGATTTGCAATACACATACGTACGACAGAGCCACGACTGACAGGATGCTGCGACCGTGGTTAGCCAGACTCAAATTTTGTGTGGATCTCAATAACAGTACCATAGCCCCGCTTAGCAATGACATGTAATGACCTCCTGGGACCGTGTCAGCTAATCCTTGGGCGAGTTGGATGGTCTCCATTTGAGGCACAATCCCATCGGTGAGCCATGAGCGCTGGATCTCTAGCTGCGCTTCAACGAGGGGCGAAACTGAACCAGCGTTCTTCAGTATTTGTACCGACCGGTCAAACGTATTTAGAAGCGAAGCCGTCTCCGTTTCGTCAAGAAACTCGTCCAGTGAAAGGAAGAGGAAGGCACAATTCGTTGCAGCCATCCACCCTTGTCGAGTCTTGTTGCTGGTCAGATGGGATCAACAAAGCGATTGTCGACAACAACAAGCCCCACTTACTATATTGCTTCTTGCACGCTAGCAAAGGTAGCATTCTCAAAATCATCTGAGACACTTTATATTCAGTGCAGTGGACCACGAAGGCGATAAATGTCACGAACCAAATGTGATGACTTGAGTGGTATCCGACAATTCGTACTGGCTGGCGATGAAGACGTGCTCCTGAAGATTTTCACCGACACCCGGCAGATCAACAAGAGGACTGATCCCTAAGCTCTCAAGGAGAGTTGCATTTCCGATCCCTATTATTATTTGGGTTACGACCATCCATGTACAACTTGAAGAACGAACATACCGGAAAGCTCCAGTAGCTGGGGCGTTTTTAATACCCCAGAGCTTAAAATAATCTCCTTTGACGCATTTACGACATGGTGGGTACCGCCAGATACGAAAGTCACGCCAATAGCTGTTAGATCGCTAGTAGTATTGTCGAAAAGAACTCTTGTGACAGTAGCGCCAGACAGGACATGGAGATTTGGACGCCCGGCGGCAGGACAATAGTAACCCACCGCCGAATCGGAACGCGACCCACTGTTTCGATCTACAGCTACGAGGGCATCCCAAACCCCTGAAGTGTTGCCGTCCAAGGGATTAGAGTTTACCGAGACTCCAAGGTGCTTCAATGCATTGATGTAAGGGGAAACAATGCCGCTGTACTCGGCATTAAGAGAAGTCTGTATGATGGAAATCCATTCCGACTACGTCAGATAAGATTAGTAGCAGAACTTACTTTAATGGGACCATGGAAGCCATTTTGACCATATGAAGTGGAAAAGCCCGAAAGCCCGGGGTAGGGGTTGGCTTCCCTCGACTGACTCTTTAGGAAGTAAGGAAGGAGACCATCCCAGTCCCAACCACCAGAATAGTCATTTAGGGAGTCCCACGTAGCATATTCAGCAATCGATGCACGAGTCCATGCTAAACTATTTATTGCACCTGGTTCCGTCAATTCACCAAATAGACAGCCGGGGTAGACACCAAGACGTACTTGACCCTCCGAATAGCTTTCCCCGGGGAGTCTCTATCGAACGATTGGCTGTACTGATTTGGGGAACCGTGGACAACATCCAATCATACTCCGGGTGGAATACCGCATTGTTAACGAAGACTACGCACGCAAGCGCGAGGTCATATATACACATTCTGAAAAGGAGTGAATCGTACATGGAACGGAGATATTAGAGTCGGGGATATGCAGGTGGCCAGCTTCGATAACACCAACATTGAAGCCAGCATCTTCTGCAAGTCGAGTGGCTACGGTCAGTCCGGCTGTTCCTCCTCCTGTCCCATCTTGAGTGAATCATCCTAACGGCTTCAGGTAGCTTATATGAACTCACCAATGATGAGGTAGTCGTATGCCTTTGCGGTAAATTCATCTGCGGATGAAATGGGAGCTGGACACTGTGCAACGACAAGGGGAGTGCAGAAGACGAGCCAACACAAGACGTACACTTCGAACATAGTAATTCTCAGCACTGAGTGCGACGCTATAAGAGTAAACAGACCGTTGAACCCTCTGGACCTGGTTATATAGAGCTCGGGCCGCCTGGGTCAACGTCTTTCACATACCTGATACTGTGTCAACGAGTACTTACTTAAAGCTTGACGCTATTCATTATCATGTCGGTAACATCGCCCGCAGTGGCTATGAGTGTCGAACTCTTGAATGGCAATGTGAACCAGTGCGCAACTCGCATACGGCAGAATTCAATATTCTGAATATTCAAGCTCCTACTAATCTCTCTTCTTTTACTTGGCACCGCCACAGCTCGGCACCGTTTAAACGCTGCACGAAACTTCGATAATTTACTCAAATACAGTCCAGAAGTTGATGTTTTGCTTCCATTCTCAGTTTGAGGAAAGTATGGCCATCATATGGGGGTATCAGAGCTTCATCCACATTTCATCATAACATTACATATAATGCTGTCTCAAACGTGAAACAATAATATCATGAAGTTCACGAGCATCGCCTCCACCTTGTAGTTCTAGTACGGTTTTACGCTACCGATACTGACGCTCATTTCCTTTTCCGGAACTCAGCCGCGATCTCGAAACATTTTGTTTTTCTCATGGTTTTCGCAAACTGCTGCAACGCACTGTTCCAAATATGTTGACTGGTGGTTCCTTTCTGGGCACAACAGAACAATCTGATCATCAATGATTAGGCCAGAATTCCGCATGGGCCGCCTTGTCTTGACATTCCCCATCATCGATTGGCGCTGGGCTGCGCGGAAATTAATACTCGTGTATGTGTATAAATCGGGTTCTTGCCTGGCAGTGAACTTCACGTTGCGCAATAAATACAGCAAGATTGCCCTTGCAGCAGGGGACTGCCACTTTGCCGCTTCCTCGTTGTGTGACTTTCGCCACAAGATGTCCACCACCGCTGCAACCGTCACTGTTGACCTCAGCCTCAGCTGGGGTTCGATGCTTGCAGGGATATTTGCTTCATTGATACTTTACGGTATCAGCATCCTGCAGACGTACGTACATCCACTTGCATGAATCTACCCAATCCCATCCACTGCCCACTGTATGGTCAGCTTCATCTACTACGTGCAGTACGTCTTTCTCGCACGAGTTCGATTGTATTTGCTGACTTTTGCGTTTTTTTCGCTCTGTGATAGGTACCCGAAGGATAGGACGTCGTTGAAATTACTGGTGCGTCGGAATAATCCTCCAGAATCCTTCACTGTACTTGACTGCACAGTCGCTAGGTTGTTGGCTTGCTATTACTAGACACGCTACACCAGTTCCTGGCTTGCGCTGGCAGTACGTCCGCCTCAGCGGTGCTGAAGTGAGATCTCACTTGGGGTTTCCTTCAGTGTGGTCATATCTTGTTCAGTACTATGGGGATTTTACCAACCTCACGACGATGCACCCGTACGTATGGTCGGTCACAGGTTTCTTCGTCCGGAAAGTGCTAATGTGTTTCCTTAGGCCTTTATTGTTGGCCACAGTAGTTACTGTGAGTTTATTATGCCCTGAACTACTGGAACGGTCTTATTGCATAAATTGCAGTCATTGGTTTCTTTCATCGTCCAATCATTCTTTGTATGGAGGATACGGTCATGTTCGTACCGATGCAGCTGTCCCTCCTGCACTGACGAATATCCTTTTCTAGTGAGCACGGGCAATCTAAAGTGGATTATTCCACTCATTTTGATGCCCTTTGTCGTGGCCCAGCCAGGTATTCGCTACTTTCCCTGACTGAAAGCTTTGATCAATTGTCGTGTTTTAGTTCTCAGCATCTGTTAGTGAGCTTATACGGTACATCCGGTTTGTCTGATCTCGACACTCAGGTTACACGGTGGAAGGATTGATCACCCCAACCGTCGAAGCTATATCAGGACCCCTTCTGACGGTTTAGTGCACATCTCATTGACTTGTCATCACATAGCACTCACGAATCATCGCTTTCAGAAACTTGCCAATGCATCCAACGGAACTGCGGCGGCAGTCGATATTACCATTGCAGCCGCACTGTGTACGCTGCTTGCCATGGGACGTAGCGGTTTCAGTAGAGGGTGCGCTCTTACGTCCTATTTTGATACGTATTAAACATCCCTTTAGGACGGACCGAATACTCATCCGGTTGATCGTCATCTCTGTTAACAGTGCTCTCTGGACGGCTCTCTTCGGGCTCCTCGCTGTTGTTTTCGTAAGTGCGTTTGGTTCCGTATGCCGCTTCACGTGGGAAATGATGATATTCAGTTGGTAACGCTTCCGCAAGACATGGTGTTCAGCGGGTTTTATTTCCCTTTGTGCACGCTTTACTGCAATACTCTTCTCGCCAGTCTCAACGTCCGTCGGTTCGTGAGGGGTACTGACGATGGCGGGTCGTACCAGCTTCCAAGTATGCCCTCGAATTCCAAGTTCAAACCGCAGAGTGGATCAGACCACACGACTGTACGTATTGTCTCCAGACACACACGAACCCTCGCATCTTACTACTCGACCGAAGGTCAATATTACCATGGCGACGACGAAGGTGGCTCAGGACAGTTTCGAGGTATGTCATCGGGATCGTTACCATATCGGAAGGAGCTTGATGCAACATTCGTACTACAGGTGCCAAGAAATGATTTTTCGCAGCACTACGTGTGAAGGGCTGAGCCATGTCATTCAAACAAGTTAGTTGGCTAGGATTGCTGTCCTTCTCATTAAGACGTCTGTAATATTCTGAACGTTGCCAATATAACTATCAGTGTGGAGGACTCGTGTCACCTTCGGATAGCTCTAGAGGCTTCGTTTCAGCGTTTGGCGTGCTCGAAATTTATATGTAGCTTCCATAGATCGTATAGAACATTTATGTGGACTCATAATTGCGCATTTTGGCATCGTAATGGACTGGTAATGATTTTTCTCGTTCTCGAGCCTTGAGTGCGAGACCTTGTATGGCGCGTGAACATAGTTGCCCGATATGGTAAGTCGCGTCTTCGTTGATCGCAACGCCCGCACGACCCCCGCGTCGTCTCCGCCCCGTCATCGGCACTCTCCCAGCGTCCTCTCGTGGATGTGCAATGGCATTAGCACATTCCTGGTACATGGTCTCGCCCTCCTGCAGCCTGCTGACCTTTCGGGATTCGGTTTTGATTCGTCCTCGTCGACGTCTCGGCTTGGTGACTTCATAGGATCGCTTTCAAAATCTTTTGGGCGGCCCAGGTACGTCTTTTGGCCTATACAGTTGCCACTGGTGCTGACCAGCTTTGTCTTCAGCGAGCAGCTTTGTTTTGACTCGTTTCGAGTCGCAACACATGCAGCTCGTTGCGCCATCCATCTCGACTCCTCCAAAATCGTTTTGATGTTTCCATTTGCCGTCAGCAACTCCAAATGCTTTGTTGGCCTCATCCCGGCCTTCCTGTCCTCCAATTCGACTTGGGACGTTCGTATTGACGCTGTGCCGGCTTCGGATGCCTTCAGAGCACTCTTCTAGTGTCATAGGCTGGATGGTAAGTTTTGGAGATGTTCCAATACCTTCTCGAGCATGCGAAACTGTGTCATTGCAGCTTCGGCACATTTCCTCATCCTCTCGCCTTCTACTGACGTTTCTAGCTTCAAATTTGATTCGTTCTTGCTGGCGCCCCGGTCTAATGGCCTCGTAGGGGTGTCTCCGGAGTCTCGTGAATGGCCGTGACGACATAGGTAAGCTGCCCTGCAAGTTCTGGTTTCGACGCATGTCCTGATGACTTCCAGCCAGCAGCGCTGCTTCGACTCGCTCCGAGTCGACATTGCCGCTGTTCGCCGTGTCGACCTCGCCATCTGTCGGCTCGCCATTACCTCCAGCCTTCTTCCCTTCGACTCCACTTGCCACACACCCTTCACTTGGGCTCGCAGGTCGCCCAAAGGTAACATCTTGTTCTCGGGTACTCGGCGCCTCGGTTGGCACATTCCATGGGAAAGTTACATCGATGTCAACAATGCCTACTCATTTCCATGGCATGGTGGGTTCAGATAGCCTGCCTGTGCATATACTGAGCACTCTCGAAGTATTCTGTGCCCTCGTGGGTGCGTCTCGTCGCTGCTCGTCGACCTAGTCTGCTCCCCCTCGAGTAGGACTCCTGTCACTGGTATCCTTTTGTTTTCAGCTTGGTACGGCTCGATATTCCTGCTGCCGCCATCGCACGCCTCGGCCCTTGTTGGTCTGCTCGTTATGGGCTGTTGGCCATCGTAGGGTGCCACCGGGGTCGTATACAGGGAGATTTGGCTCTTTGGGATTCATTCGTTCCATGCACCGCTGGCATTCCGATCCCCGATGGATCATTGATGTGACTGAACGCCGTGGTGTCATGCGGCCATCGATAACGCAAGGGTTGAGGGTCTTCTACGAAAGTTCTAGTGCATGGCGGGTTTGATGCATCAATGCATCAGCGAGAGAAGCAACCCCTGATGGCAATGATCCCCGATTTATTGTCACGTGAGCCAACTTGGTTCGCTCGATTTCATCGAAGCTAGTATGGCCTTCCGAGCAGCACGTTATGAAGTACGTGTTGCATCATGGGCAGTGCCAACCCAGCCAGCTGCCTCACGTTATATGTCACTTGAATTGGGGTCATCCTTTCAGCACTACCGGGTGCCACCTTGCCACCCAACCGTACTCGCAGTTCTGCCGGAACAACATGGGTTTCGGGTACAACTTTTCCTGTAATATCACAACCGCCGTTGTGTCCCTGTTCAGTTTGAGTGTCGCAATCCTGATGTTGTATGTCTGTCGTCACAGCACACGTTTACCCCCGGGTATGTCCTTCGACTGTTTCGGGTCTCAGGATCTCGCTAACTATGAATTAGGGCCGCCACGCAACTTCTTTACCGGACATCTGAGGGAAATCCGTCATTCTCACCCATGGAAGATGTATCAGCAGTGGTCGCGGAAATGGGGTACCTCCCAAACTTATCTTCCGTCACTGTAGCATGTTGAAAGCCCCACAGGAGATGTGATCTCTCTCCGCATTTTTGGTAGGGACATAGTTGTTTTAAATGGCGCACGGATAGCAGAGGAGTTACTCGAAAAGCGCTCCAAGATATATTGCGATCGGCCTACGTGGGCAATGGCAGATCTCATTGGCCGACAAGACAATGTAGGATTCGCGTACTATGGCGAAAAGCTTAGGACGGCAAGGAGGCTACTGCGCTCGGCGCTGGGACCTCAAACAAGGGCTACCTGGGGTGCGGTATTGGAGGAGCAGACTCTAACCTTGCTAAAGCAACTCCTGACACCGAGTCAGGACTGGCAGTATTTGTTGAAAAGGTGTGCCACGAGCCTTTTTTGTATTTTAATTTTACTCGAACATGATATTCTACAGGCACGTAGCATCCGTATTCGTCCGGTTCACGTATGGGTCAGATGCGACTGAGGAATACGTGCACTTGGCCGAAGAGATTGCCCTTCACACGGGGTTGGCGCTGCAACCAGGATGGATTGTGGATTCATTTCCCTTCTGTATGCGAATTCCTGTTCCACCTTTGGTAGAGACGTAGTTGATGGACTGAGTCTTAATCCTCAGTGTCTACATTCCCTTCATGGCTCCCTGGGATGGGCTTCAAGCGATGGGCAAGGATGGCTAGAGAAAAGTTCCTTCAATGTACGCGGGAGCCATATCTGGCGACTCGATCTGCAGTTGTGAGTGATTTTGATTTTTGGCGAGGTTGCTATACGAGGGCTCATGCTTAAAAGCTGAACGGGACGGCTGCACCTTCATATGTCGCTGACAACCTAAAAGCGATCTTTGATGGTTCTAATTCGGTGGATGAAAGTATTCTCATGGCCACTGCGGGCAGTATCTATGGAGGTCAATGCCTCGTTTGATGTGCTACGTAGCTCCTGATTACTTCTTTCAGCTGCGACTGACACCGTGGGTTCGCAACCAGCGATTCCGCTTGCGTACTAACGTACATCAGACGGTAGCATTTCTACTGTCCTTCTTCCTGCTGATGACAACGCACCAAGATATCCAGAAGAAAGCTCAAGACGAAATCATGTCCGTTGTGGGCGCATCGCGACTTCCGACACTTGAAGACCAGCCTCGCCTTCCTTACGTTGAGGCTCTCATAAGGGAAATTCACAGATACAACCCTGTTATTAATCTTGTCTCCCATAGTCCACTTATTGATGACGATTATGAAGGTTACTGCATCCCTCGGAAAGCTTGGGTCATGTGTAATGTTTGGTGAGTCTGAAGATAGTCCGACGTTAGGTCGCTCACTGTTGCCAGGTCCATGACGCACGATGAAACTTTATATTCAGACGTTGATACATTTTATCCCGAGCGCCATCTTGACTTCACTGCAACTGATCCAAGACGTTTCACATTCGGTTTTGGAAGAAGGTACTTCTTACTGTTGGGGTTTTTGTCACTCTCAAGCGTATTCGTATGGTATAGGGCTTGTCCAGGCGTCCATTTTGCCAATGCCCATACGTTTCTTGTCATCGCTCGTGTCTTGGCTCTTTTTCGGATTCTACCTCCTATCAACTCGGACGGCACAGAACAGATTCCGACTGTGGGTTTCACCAGTTCGTTCACATCGTGAGTACGAGGATTTGTTTATTACTGTTACTGAGTAGCACGATAATCATCACGTAGTCAACCACTACCTTTTACTTGCCGATTGCAGGTCCGCGACCAAGAGCTGGCGAAGGCCTTAGAAGTGACCGGTGAAACAACATAGTACCATCCAATCACAGTGTTTCGACTTTCGACTTCCATAAATACTTCCTAGTCACATATATCACTTTGTGAGAGATTTACTAGCAGTGCATCAGTGACACGGAAAAATTGGATCCCACTCTTCTTGGCTTCATTTGGGGCTTTGAAAAGCTCTGCTCAAGGCATATCACGGCCAAAACTTGTTCCCGAGCACCCACCACAATCATAAACTTGCAACATTAAAGCACACACAAACACCAAAGACAATCTCTTCAGATACGAACCGCCTTCGCAACATATCTTGGGACAGGCAGATGTTTAGTAAAAGGGTTGGACATCACGATGGTGAAACGTACGGCTCTTCCAAGTAGTTGATTTCTTCGGGGGTCAACGTGAATTCCCTGATTATGCTCTCGCGAACGCGGGGAACGGAGTTCGCACCGACGATAGGGCTGGTCACCTTAGTCTGACTCCAGGCTAGAGCGACCTGGGACATCTTCCAGCCTTTCTTTTTGGCGATCTCGTTGACGCGGTTGACGATTGCCGTATCGGCATCCGAGTATACCATCTTGAAGGGGGTGTGCTCGAGTGCCTTAGTTCTCGTAGTACTGACACCAGGAAGACGCGCGAGGGCACCTGAGGCGAGCGGAGACCACGGAATGAGACCGATTCCATGGTACTTGCAGTACGCATGCATTTCACGTTCCTTGTATCAGACGACGATGTAAGCACGATTGTCTCAGTACGCAATAGGTCACATACCCCCTCCCGGTATAGCAGGGAGTGCTCGTCTTGCATGCTGACGAACTTAGTCCAACCGTGCTTCTCAGCAACTTCGTTCAGGAGGGCGAACTGCCAGCAGCGCATGGAGCTAGCACCGATGTAGCGAGCCTTTCCGCTCTGAATAATGTCGTGGAGTGCTTTCATCGTTTCCTCTGGGGGAACTTCTGGGTCGAAACGGTGGATCTGTAAGAGATCGATGTACGAGGTACCGAGGCGTTCAAGGCATCCTTCAACGGCGTTGAAGATGGCGGTCCGTGAGAGGCCACCCTGGTTAACGTAACGTCGCTGTTTTGACAAGTCTGGAATGAGGTAGGTGTGTACACCAGGGTCCTCGGACACGAGGCTGAACACCTTCGTGGCAATCACGACCTGGGCACGAGGAATGTTGTACTGAACAGCAAGCTGTGAGCAGAGTTTCGCGAGGACTACGCAGCATACCTTCTTGATGAATGCTCCAAGGATGCGCTCGGACTCTCCATTGGAATACACATTTGCGGTGTCAAATGTGTTGATACCCTGATCCCAGGCTGCTTTCAGGATTGGAAGAGACGCCTCCTCGTTAAGAAGCCAAGGCTGGAGTGGGGGTGATAAGAGAACCAGTCTCTTCAAGGAATATACTAGTTTTTTACGCACGCCCCATTGCTCTTCGGATCCAAATGACATGCAGCCCATCTATGGAGTGGTTCGTCAGACCAATATCTCGACGATTGGTGGATGTCGAAGAACTGACGATAGGGACTGAGACTCTGAGACCCGACTTGCCGAGCTGGCGGTACTCAACGTTGGTGTTGGCCATGGCGGTTGCGATGATATCGTGTTGTGGTGAATGTAATGGAAGGAGATTGCAGTGAGGCCACTTATGTACTGCCCGGAGGCCATACTTGTGGGCGGAAGTGACGGTGAACTATGCTTCGACGAAATCGAACGAACCAAGCTGGCTCATGCGAAAATAAATTGGGGGGGTTGCTTCTCTGGCTGATGCATTGGTGCATCAAACCCGCCATGCACTAGAACTTTAATAGAAGACCCACAACCCTTGCGTTATCGATGGCCGCATGACACCACGGCGTTCAGTCACATCAACGATCCAGCGGAGATCGGAATGCCAGCGGTGCATGGGCGCGAACGATGTGCACGGATGTTTCGTGACCATGAAGCTAAGGCGTGGAGTTACGTTTGTGGGTTTTTGATGATCACAGCGCACCAGAACTTTGTGCACTTTCCATCGAAATATATATTAGTCGATTCGATGCAAGTCCTTGTTCATTTCAACCAATTGAACTACTATATGACGTCGTTCGACTCGTGGCCGAAGTTCACCACGCCGCCACTGGATGGCTCGCTCTGTATTTCTCAGATCTACGACTTCCATGCCCATCATTCTCCGGACTACCCACTCTTCCGCTATGCAAGGTCTTCTCTTGGGCGACACGAATTGACGTGGAGTAACGTGACTCTGGGTATTCACGGTGCCGCTAGGATGGCAGTGGAAGCTCTGAAACTTGATTCGAACAGTGGTCCTACTGGCACGACAGTAGGAATACTTGGAGTTGCAGGTAATGACCCCTATAATCGTCTTCCAGCATCAATTGGTGAACGGTTATACCCATGCAGATTCGATCACCTATTTAACGCATCTGTTTGGAGTTATGCGCGCAGGCTTCGTTCCGTTTCCCATTTCTCCTCGGAACTCGCCAACAGCTACCTCATATCTCCTTACCCAGACTGGAACAAAATTCCTGTACGTCGGTCGTGATCTGGCGACACGCGACACCGTTTCATCGGTTCTCGAAATGCATCCGGGCGATTTGAGGATCCTCGACATGCCGACTTTCAATGATTTTTACAGCGTAGTCGATCACTTACCCCTTAATCATGATATGCTCCCGCCTATGGTTACCCCTGACATGCTGTCTCCGTGTTTGATTTTGCACTCGTCTGGTTCGTTCCTTTATACTCAATTTGTCGTATTTGATAGCAATTGGTGGTCACAGGAACGACCGCGTTCCCGAAACCGATCACATATAGTCATCGAGACCTTCTCCAGTTTGCTCGCTTGCGATGTATGTAAGAAACTTGAGGTCGTGCCCCAAAGTATTCTAATTATATATTGAAGCCACTGGTGAAATGAACGTCCCGGGCCAAGTGCATGCCATGCATGCTATACCCATGTATCGTCAGTGGAGTAATTCATATGTTTCACTAATTCTACTGAAAATGGCTTCAGATGCGATGGGGATGACTAGTATGAGTCGAGCGGTACGTGAGCGAGTGCATCCTGCTGACCACCTCGTTGACACATTCTAATAGGCAGTGACGGCGACGGTCATTGCCGTATTTGAACCCCGCGATCCACCAATGCCACCTTCTCCTGATGAATTATTGAAAGGAGTTATTAGAGAGAAGTGCACGATCCTTCCGTGTGTGCCAAGCTTTCTTGAGGTAAAGTTTTTTCCACAAAAAATGCTTCCTGACGTCGGACTCTTGATATCCTATTAGCGTTGGTCATCTGACCCTCATGCTGTCGAGGTCCTGAAGTCATTAAAAGCCGTGGTGCGTAACATTTGTGAGCATGTTGCCTTGGGAAGTCATCGATTCATCCATCACATGCAGATTTTCGCTGGTGGTCCGCTCAGTCAGATTGCCGGCGATTATCTCACAAGCCAAGGTGTAAATTTGTACACCGTGTATGGAGGGTACGCGCCTTTCCTTTGAACTGGAATATGATGTAAGACGCGAGTATCATTAGAACGGAATTTGGCACAGTTTCTGTGATGCTACCCGGTGTGCTCGACTTCACTCTTGCAAAGGCTGACCTATTGATTGACGTCGTCAAGAGGAACCACTACGAGACAAGTGGGAATATTTTCTTCTTTCCCCATCGATCCATGTTAAGCTCCTGCCATGGGAGATACCTGGCGTCTTTGAGCTGATCACTGCTGTAATGCAGACGTCTACTTTCTTTCACCAAACGAGGCTTACCCGCCCTGTGACAGGAAACGCCTGAATACATGCCAATCGTCACCTCTTGCTATGTAGACGGCAAGAAGGCTTATGAAACTAAGGACCTCTTGATTCAGCATCCCATGGATCCCGATCTGTGGAAAGTTTACGGCCGTTGTGATGACCAAATCATGCTATCTACCGGCGAAAAGGTGTGTCCACAGGATCCTTACTTAGCACGTGGTGCGAACTCAGTCGTTATTTGAAAGACGAATCCAGGTCCTATAGGCAAGTATCTTGCCCGACTAGACTCTTGAGTGACTGATGGGTTACTATAGAGCATATTTTTTGCAAGGATCCTCGGATAGCATCTGCGGTGATGTTCGGGCGGGGCCGTCCCTTTAATGGAATTGTCTTGGAGTTAGCGCCATCACATCGCTTCGATTCTTCTGACAAAGAATCCCTTGCGGCATTCCGCACTTCTATATCGTAAGGATGAAGCCTTGTCATCCGCTTTGTTCTGAGTTTCTACAGAGCACTCGTGGACGAGGCAAACACCTTCGCCCCCGCACACTCCAGAATATATGAAGAGGTAGGCGCACTGAGCCATACGTCTACTAGCTTACACTTGTCACATTTGCAGATGATCCTAGTTGCTAATTCGACCAAGATGTTCGACTATACGCTTAAAGGAACTCCACGCCGACACTCGATTATCGCTGCTCACCAAGCCGAAATCGATGCTGCATACAATGAGTTCGAATTGGCACCGACATATACCATTCAGGGTCCTTGTGAATGGGACCTAGATAGCATTATTCGTTGGACCCAAAATCTCCTGCAAAGCATTCTCCGCTGCCCGGTGCCGCTCGATACCGATGTCTTCTTATTAGGTTGCGATAGGTTTGTCAAGTCTTTTTCAGAAACATCTATCAACGTACTTACGTATTACAATAGTCTCAAGGCCCTTCGGATCAGAAGCATGTTTGTTTATGTGCTCCGAAATGCGCATCGGACGGGCCATGTCACCCATTTACCACCTGATTTCGTCTACCGTCACCCTACCGCACGAGCAATGGCAAATGGGCTCGTTGCACGCACGGCTGACTACTTTACCGTATCGTTGAGTAGAAAAACAACCGCAATGGCTGACATGGTTCAACAAATGGTCAGTGTGCAGGATCCAGATGTGCCGTTCAAGCTACCTGCTCAGAGGAGCCAGGTGGTTTTACTTACGGGATCAACTGGATCACTTGGTTCGCACATCCTTTACCACCTCCACAGGTGCGAGGAAGTCAGGCGTATCTACGCCTTGAATCGTGGAAAATCGGATGATCTGGACAGCTTGTATTCCAGACAAGAGAATGCGCTTAGGGTTCGAGGGATTCCTCCTAAAATGCTTCGAGATGGAAAAGTTGTTTTGATCCCCGCAGACCTTACATCAGATGATTTGGGCCTAGAGTCGAGCCTCTTTCAGGAAGTAAGTGAGAAGGTTAATTTAACTGGAGAGCATTCCTGATAGATTCCTCTGCAGCTCCGGGGCTCGGTTGATCTTATCATTCACGCTGGTAAGCATTGTTGAATCAAGTATCTGCTCACGTCTCACGGTCGTGTAGCGTGGCCAGTGAACTTCAACTACACTCTTGCCTCGTATACGAGTTCCCTGCAGGGAGTACGAAGTCTGGTTAACTTCGCTCGATACACGACTTCTGATCGGAGCCCCCGTTTCATATTCACATCTAGCGTGAGCGTTTTAAGAAGTGAGTTCTACTTTGTCTGTACGTGTGCCCTTCGACTAATCCCTGGCTTTCGCAGATTGGTCAGGGGGGTCGCCTGTCCCTGAGGTTGCCCTGCCCAACCCTGAGGTAGCCGTTGGTTTGGGATACGCGGAGTCTAAGTGGACGGCAGAACAGATTTTGGGGGAAGCGGCTGATCGCGGACTCTGTGTCTCCATATTCCGAATCGGCCAATTATCTGGTAGCCCCAATGGGTACTGGAACCGCCACGAGTGGTTCCCAAGTGTTGTCCGAGCCGCCAAAGTCCTCCAGTGTTTACCAGGCACAGAAACAGTAAGTACGCTGTTCTTCAATATGGCGAGTTTATTTTAGCCAATCAATTCTCTTCCAGCAATTGCTCCACTGGCTTCCGGTTGACTCGGCTGCCGCTGTGATTGTTGAGATGAGATCCAACTTACATCGCTACGTTCACCTTGCCCATTCCCGGCCGGTTCCCTCTACCTTGGTATTCCAGGAAGTAGCATCTTTACTTCAAGTTCCCGTCGTTGACTTCAAAGATTGGCTTCGTCGTCTGAACACTATGTCACAAGTGACGATCTCAGATACGCGAAGCAACCTAGACCACATTGTGACAGTTCTCAATGGAGCTGTCGAAGACTTTGCACGCGGCTCTATCGAGTTGGATCTTACAAACGGGTTGCGAAGTTCCAAAACGCTTCGGGACGCCCCCCAGCTTAACAGACAGGAAGTCTCGCGGTGGCTTACATCGTGGACAGCATATGGCCATAAGTAAATTCGCGCATACTTATTTCCGCTTTTGGCACTTGTACGAGTACAAAAATACAAAAAAGTAAATAAATTAAATAAATTAAAAAACGGTCTTCATGCTTTTCTTACTTTTCCCACTTTTCATCAGCAAAAAGCACTTCTCTGGCATATTCAGAGTCAACTGCAAGATTTATGGAACTGCGAGGCACTCATATGAACTAGCATAGCAGGACTCTTAAGCACACCATACACAGCTTGATAAACACCTCCCAACACTCTTCAGCAGATTTGGTTCACCCTCTCCTTGATCACAGAGATGGCCTCTTTCGAAGCAGGCGATATATTCACCTCAAAGTGCTCCGGAAAACTGAGTAGTTACATATGACACTTTCAGTTTTGGCTCATTTGTCCTGGCGCGGGTGGGATGCACTCACCTTACGAGTCCTGGACTATATGAAGGGGGTAAAGGAACCTCTTTGCCGTTTGCGTCACATTTCTTCGAGATATTAACGGCGAACACGATGTTAGAGAGGAGTAAGAAGAGTATGTCGTCACCTAAATGTTTGCCTGGGCAGATTCTATGAGGAAGGGGTTTAGCTCTGGCGTAATCTCGAATTCGAGGTCCACACCCATACCTCCGCCCAAAACCGAAGACATATGAGTATGGATCTATACAAGTCTCCTTGACGTAAGTTGCTAGATGACGCTCCGGAGAAAACTCTTCAGGTGGTATGCCACTCTTGTCGTCCTTAGAAATTGCCCTGGAAGTGGATGAACCTCATGCGGAGCCGAGGTAAACTTGTACCATACCACACGTTAGGAAGTACTATAGTCTCTGCAGGAATATAATATCCTGAGTGCATGATGAATGAACGCGGTAAAGGCTATATAAAAATAAAATAATCACCTTTATAGAAGTCAGCAGATTTTGTTCTTCGCGCGATGCTGAGAGGAAGTGCAGGCTTCCACCGAGTAGCTTCTTTGACAGCCGCGCTCATATACGGCATCGCATCACGATCACGGAGACCCGGGAGGCGGTCATTACCAACGACTCTGAACACCTCCTCTTTCAACTTTGCTTGAACTCGAGGAAACATGGCCATAGCGAGGATAAAGCTCATCGTGGTAGAATACGACTATCGTCAAACCTAGTCAGAAGACTATAGACATATACAAAAATAACTTACGCTTTCACCCCCGGCTAGCTAGCTTGTTAGGACAAAACTGCAATTATACACACGAGATCGCTTACCGCCATACATCGATCCGGCCGCCCACAGGATAACATGTTCCATCTCGGCTCGTGCCGTAGCGTCACTGGCCTCAATCTTGTCCAGACAGTTGGAGGTGAAAGAAGGAAGAGCCGTGCCTTGAAGTCTTTCCCGCTTGACGTGTTCGTACGGACGGGTGACCAAGTCCATAATTTGAGCCCGACCATTGGCGGCTATTTTATGGATGTTGTTGAATGGCAGCCAAGGAGGTAGGTACTTTACTAGGTATGCAATGTTAGCTGAAAGCACAGTTCAGAACGAGGGTTACTTCACGCTGTGGGACGAGATCGACCAGAAACGACCCTGGAACAATCGCTTTTCCGATCATTTCCATGGTTCTTTCCGCATGAGTTATATACTAGAACCAGATTTACTAAATAAAATCAAGTTTGAGGGAATCAGGCTTACCAGGTCATCTGGTGTGTCTACTGGTAACCCATAGGTTACAGACATGATGATACGCCCGGTCGCACTGAAGTTTGAAACTCTCTCAGCAATATATATATATATGACCAACTGTATAACTTACAGGCGGAGCTGTGGAGCAAAGTCATCAGGTTTGTCGAGTAAACTATCCACATATTTCGCGACGTTGTCACTAATCAGGTCACTATAGTTCCTCACAGCCTCAGGACTGAGAGCAAGATGCGCGGCCTTCCTCTGCCTCCTCCAAGATGGATCACCGTATTGACGTAACGACATACTCTGACGATGCGGTCAGCCCACAGAGGTGTGCCACTACGTATACACACGTTGTCCAGTTCCATAAGTTCACCTAGCATCGTGAATGTTGGACGGTCGGAGTAAATGCCTGGTCTCGATTCGAGCAGGTCCAACACGGCTTCCAGTGAGTTTAGAATGAGAATGCGGTTGCCGAGTGCTTCCACATAGACAAGTTCGCCTAGATTAGTATGCGTGAGCGGCGTACCGTACCTACCCCAAACGGGCCTCGCACCATACAGTTCCTTCCACTCCAGAAATTTGTGCCAGGCGCAGAATTGCGGTATATCGAACAAGTTGCCTATGACAGGCTTCCTGCGGGGCCCAGGAGGTAAAGATAAGCCTTTCGAGCGTCGCTCCGCGACGACTCGCCGTCTCCAAAGCCACAAAATCAGAACGACGACCGCGATGACCGTGGAGTTTGCGAACATCGCAGCAGCTACGTTTGCGGGCGGTGCGTCGATAAGCTGTTGCCGCAAACTTTATAAAAATGGTTTTATACAAGAATTTCCCTACGCATGGCCCGAAGGTCATATTAGACCGCTTCAAGGAAGCACTTCACAGCTTCAAAGTGCTGTGTTCACCTTGATCAATCTCAGGTTTACACTGATTTACTAAACGAGTACAAATAGAACTTAGCCAAACTGGAATGGTTTTGCTCCCGTTGTCTTTCGCAGGAGTCTGCCCCTCCGCATCTTTTGCGTAACACCCAGTACACAACAACTTGAAGTCCTTACCAGCTGGAAATGTGTGTAAGTTCATCGAGACTTTGATCAATTCAAGCACTTATTACAGACTGTGAACTAACCCCCGATCAGTGTTGGTCACGGTGGTCGTAATGCTGCGTACACTATGTAATTCAAGCTAGAAGTTCAACACGGATCCTGCGGACTTCAGCCAGGTGGTCATGCTGGACAGCCTGGAAAGGTAGTTATAAATGCACGGAGGTGAGTCTCTTGAGTCCCAGTGATACGTCCGTTAATCCTTTCGATATACTTTCTCTCGCTGATTTTAGCCAAAGTTCTATTTGTACTCGTAAATCAGTTTAAACCGAGATTCAGGGTGAACACAGCAGAGCGGTCTAACGTTTTGAATTTAGCCTGTAAGTGGAATGCGTGGCCTGGGTTTGGCCATGTTATTATACAGCGGAATGAGGTTGGTTTCCGGTGCGCTACATAATCCGATATTCCCTGAACTAACCAGATCAATCTTAGATGTTGTAGACGGGGATCAATGTGGTATGGGCGCCGAGCTATCAAAGCGTGTGCGCATTGACCTTGCCATCAGAAATGATGTGACTTAACAACAAACACATGTGGGCACTTCCGGCGCGGTCAAGGGGGGTAAGCGTAATGTTACACCTACGGTGACAAGGCCCGAGTCTCAACGTCTCGAGGCTGCGTGATATCAGACGACGTGTTCCACAGCTCTGCACGGCTTATCATAGCCAGCTACGACCACAAGATCTGGTACATATGACGGTTGGATCTGGTCTGAATCTCATCCTGCTAAATCCTGCTATGTCTGACCCTCGCATTTCATACTCTAGGCTTGCATTCTACCTCGAAACCATATACCTATTCACTCGATCTGATTATAAAACGATATTCTTCCCTGTGGTTAGTTGTGTTCTACTGTAACTGGCATCAGGGAGTGACTTCGTAGCACACAGATCATTTCTGCTGCGGCCATTGTACCTTCCGCAGAAGCCAAAAAACTCATTCATACCGCTTTATGGGTGTGGATTCATCTATTACAAGCGAACGTGTCCAATCAAACCTACTCAGCCCATGAGGATGTCATTAACAAACCATGGCGACCTCTGCCATCCGGCAGGATAACGGTCAACGAAACCTCGCAATTTCGCTGGTTCCTGCTTGCTGTCTGCCTATGTCTTTCTAGTTGGCACGGTCCTGGTGTCCTCTCGGCCAGTGCAGCCCTTTCATTAGTGGAGGTCCTCTATGACGACCTCGGGTTCAGCTCGCACCCGGTACTCAAGAATCTCTGCAATGTTGGCGGTTATCTTATGTTCGAGTTGGGTGCTACCATAATCCTCTGTAGGTCGGACGTCCGTCTCGAGAGATCTCATCGCCTGAATTTTTTTCTGAGCTTCCGAAGCATCTGTCGATCGCACGTCACTCGTGGCCTTACTAAGCAGTGGTCTCTTGATATTTACAACCATTCATGCTCAAGATTTTGCAGATGTCGATGGGGATCGCCTCTCAGGTCGTCGAACACTCCCCATCATTGCCCCCGAAGGATCACGTCTGTACATGTTAGCCGCCCTACCGGGATGGTCTATCATTCTCTCGATGCTTTGGGGTCTTGGACCGTTGTGTGGCACGCTCTTTCTCGCGTTTGGGCTGTTCGTTGGAACTCAGTACTTCCGATTCAGAGATGGACCGCACGATCAGTCGTCGTATTTGTTGTATAATGTGAGCTGTGACGTGATTTGGGTGTGCTTCATCTCATTCATCGATGGGGGCTCTGCAGGTGTGGCTGCTGGTAGCACATGTGCTGCCCATGAATGCTCGTTCCAAGTTACTGGGTTGGTGACTGGGGACGAGTATTGATCATTACTTCACTACTTTCAGGCATCAAAGAGTTTCACGGATGAGTAGTAGCACCAGAAGGAGATGAACCAAACACATCAGTAGCGATGCTCAATCCTGGAACTAGGTTGCAGACGGGGTGACTGTCAGCAAGGTTAAAAATTTGGCGTGCGGTGCGCACGACACGAAAAGCAAAAATTGAGAGCGAGTGAGAAACTTGGGAATGGTCCTCTCCCTTCCAGTGATCCTCAGGACGGACACAACAGGGTCGTGCACCTATAACACTGTTCCCATCACGGAAAGACGGCACCGGCCTCCCCGCAAACGTCAAAAGATATTCAATAATTGCAATTTCAGAAATTTACAGTCAGAAAGCTTGAAATGAAGTAGGCAGATGCACACTAAACGATCCATCTCATGCCCCGTACTGTGTAAGAGGAAAACTAGAAGGTACGAATGTAAGGCAATATTCGGGGCGACAGATGGTATTCCGTACCTCAAATATTCCATCTCTCAAAGGACAGTGATAACGATTCTGCCCTCATAGTGCCGTCCGTGAACATCAGCGCAATATTCCACCACGAGATCCTTTCCGTCGAGCGTCATCGTCAACGAGCCCTTAACGACGGGCGGGAATGTGATCGGAAGCGTGACACCATCGCGCAGATTTCCAGCAGTCTTGGCAATCTGAAGCTTGCCGATGAGCGGGAGGTACATATAGACTTCGATGACGATCACAAGTGTCTTCAGGTTAATAGCGACGTCAATCTGCACGCAACATTCCATGAGCGGGACAGCACATTGCAGTGACGCAAGAAAGCTTCACTTCGAGACGACCAAAGACGATCTTGAAGGTCTTGACATCCTTGTCGTTGCTTTCGGCAGCATAGACGAAGGCGTCACCGGTCTGTGTCTTGATGACCTTCACTTCAGACTCAAATTCTTGGATGGCGCCTGTCGGTATTAGTGACTCGAGGTCAGCCGCAGCCCAACCAGACGAGTGAATGACAATATGCTCACGGATGAGGTCTAATGCGCACGAAAAAAAAAATTGAGAGAAAATTCGCCTGTCTAATCCCAAGGGCACTCACTTTCGCCAGAGATGATGGTGTCGTCGTTCAAGTCTTGGAACTTCTGGAAAGGATGCTCAGCAAATGACGGCATTGTGCTTGTGTGTTACTGGGCTGGTGCTGGTGCTGGTGCTGAAGGTAGACGACACCTTCCCAAGTCGCTTTTTATACTGTGAGCCATCATCATCCTCCAGGCCCGTTCCCAAGTACAACGTCGAAACAGGGATCGAACCATGCAAATGGAACAAGGTAGAATGTTAGCCCTTGGCGTCGGCATCGGACTAAGGTCCTAGCCGTTCAAGCATGGTGTCAATCCAAAGCGTTGATGTTTGACACTGGTTATGGGCCGGACATAGATACATGAGAGAGAAGGGGTCGAGGTGAAAATGTGTACATACATACTTGATGTCGCGGGCCTGGATGGCGCCCGTTCGCCCCTGGTGCCGTTGCAGAGGCGTCCAGACCACTTCGAAGTCAGTGGAGTCACGATCTTGGGAGTTTTACTATAGCCCAAGATCCCACCGCTTCATTCTGGCACTTCAAGGTACTTCAGATATGTGCTTCACCGTCCACGACAACAAAAATTGAGCTTTATACGCTATTGTTTTCAGGCAGAATTTTCCAGGTGTACGTGCTTGTGGTGGCGCAGCCCAGAGAAGACTTGACCTCGAGATGATAATAAGTTATACATGTCAGTCTGTCGAATCCTTGACCGCGTTATTTGTGGTTGCGCGCGGGCCGGCCGGCCCGGCCCGGATTCTGTACGCTCAACTCTGATTGTCACTGTGCGGCCAACCATTGCATTCCGTTCCACCAACTGTGCTTCCAGTACGAAACTACCTAAATTCCATCACAGGACATCCACGCCAAAGGAAGGGGTCGAATCTCTGTACCAGACCTACACAGGTACGCATATGCGTAAGTGTTCCTTGCTGGGAGAATGTTCCTGCTCGGAGACTAGTGGTAGTAGCTGACACCGAAACCTGATGCCTTGCGCATGGTAAATACAGGCACAGGTCGTGTTGTAGCCTCACGCTCTACCTCCAGCTGAAGGTCGTTGTAATTTCAACTACACTGCCCATGTCTATGGTCCACACCGGATTACCGTGTGCGCGGCGGGCCTCACAGTACGTGTTCAATGTCAGGAACACTGGTCACCGGTCCCTGAAAACAACCCTTCGATGTAAGTCTACCAATACCCGCTGAATATGCTGAGACCCCGACGGGCGCCATCCAGGCCCACGACATCAAGTATGTATGTACACTTTTTCACCTCGACCCCTTCTCTCTCACCTATCTATGTCCGACCCATGACCAGTGTCAGGCATCAATGCTTTGGATTGACATCATGCCCGGACGGCCAGGACCATAGTCCGATGCCGACGCCAAGCATTAACATTCCACCTCTCCGCTATTTTGCATAGTACGATCCCAGTTTCGACGTGTACCTGGGAACGGGTCTACGGGATGATGCATGTCCCGCACGTATAAAAGGTGACTTGGAAAAGTGTCGTCTACCCTCAGCACCAGCACCAGCAACACACAAGCACAATGTCGTCAATTGCTGAGCACCCTTTCCAGAAGTTCCAAGACTTGAACGACGACACCATCGTCTCCGGCGAAAGTGAGTGTCCTTCGGATTAGACAGGCGGATTTTCACTCAACTTTTTTTTTCGTGTGCATTAGATATCATCCGTGAGCGTCGTCGTTTCACTCGCCAGGCTGGGCTGTAGCTGATCACGAGTCTCTAATACCGACAGGCGCCATCCAGGAATTCGAGTCCAAAGTGAAGGTCATCAAGACAGAGCACGGTGACCTTTTCGTCTATGCTGTCGAAAGCAACGACGCGAACGTTATAACCCACAAGATCATCATTGGTCCCATTGAGGTGAGGCTTCCTTAGGTAGCTGCGAGGTTACTGCCCTGCTCATGGGCTATTGCTTGTAGATTGACATCACCGTCGACCTGAACGATCTCACGACCGTCATCGAAGTCTATGCTAAGATCCCGTTTGTCGGAAAGGTTCAGCTTACCAAGAAGGTTGGAAACTTGCGCGATGGCGTCACCTTTACCATCGGATACCCGCCCTTCATCGGGGGCTCGTTGACGGTGAAGCTGGACGGAAAGAATGTTGTGCTGGAGTATTCCATCGATGCCTTCGGATTCCACTATCAAGGTAGCGAAGTCATCTTCACTCTCCCTTGAGAGGCGCAACTTTTGAGGTACAGTACACCACTCTTCTTCTCGGTGCCGCTTAACTTATGCATTTTATAAGTCTCCTCTTACGCAATGTGGATGAGGCGGATCGTACTATTAACAGTTTCCCAGCGTGTATCTGACTGTCTTGTCGATTGGAATCCATTTGACGTTTTTCCGATTGTGTGATTTTCCCGAAAAGCGATTCTGAAGATACCTTCCGAGGATTGTTGGAATACTGATGCTGTTGTGTCACGATAGGAACTCTGCTATAAGTGTACTGCCCTATTGCGTGCATCGTAAGGTCTGCTGGAGAGCGCGGATTATTCGAAGCGCTCTTGCTCGTTGCAAACGTTCAGTAAGCTACGTATCTTACCCAGTGCCTTTCCTTATTTTTTTTTTGCTTCGACTCGTGACCATCATCGAACGCATTCGCCTGTGGTTGGTGCTCTTCCTGTCGAGTGACGGTACTACAAGCGATCTACTACGCGGATGGTCATAGTAGTGAAATACATTCTACTTTCCCGCAGAAGTCTCCCGGATCGAAGTTGCTCCAGCGCCTAGCTATTCTTTCCCCCTCCGTGTACTGGCGATCGTCGACTGGGACTTATTACCATCTAGTTACATCGACCTCTGCCTCTCCAAACATACTCGTCTTGGTCACTTTGAAGTCGTCCATCCCCACTTCTCCTAGAGCTTCTTGCTGATAATAGTCTGGGAACTCTCTCTTTAAGAACCTAAGTATATGTTTGTTAATCTGTTCAAACTCAAGGAGAAACCCGTCGTGCCCATCGGGGGACGGAATGACCACAAGTTCCGCTTCGGGTATATGGGTCGCTAGTTCTTTCTGCTCGCTAGGCGTGAACAGACCGTCCGTCTCTATACTGATGACCAGTGCGCGGCGGGGAAGGGTCGCGAGCACGGCTGCAAGAGCGGTCGCTTGTGTCGCACCACTGGAATTTTCGGGGAGGACAGTGCGTCCCCGCGCCACATCGTGCGTGTCCAACTTGCGGGTGATATGGATGTAACAGTTGGCGTCGAACCGGGAAACGAACTTCGCGCCTTGGTAACGAAGGTACGACTGTGCAGAGAAAATGGGAGGAGCGGGGGATGTCATTCCTGTGTCATTGGATTGCGGTTTCTGTGAGCCGGGTGTCTTGGACTGGCAATTTGCGGGAGATGATTTCTGGCAGCCTTCATTGTGGGCAGCGAGAGCGACGTCGACAGCCGAGAGTGACAACGAGGGGGCGATCGCACTCGGATCGGAGACGGGGGAAACTTGTGGGCGTCGTCCGAATCGTTTCTCAAACGAGTCACGGGAGCGGTATGTGAGGAGAGCGGCCATACGTGCTGCAGCGAGTCCGGAGGATGGTTGGGTGTCATAGTAACCGTCTTTGTAAACCGGGTCGCTATATATACTCTGTCGTTGTGTTTCACCCCAGCTGATACACCACGCAGAGTGACGGGCGGATGTAGCGATAGGGATGATATGGCGGACGTAACCGGGGGGAGTGCAGAGTGGCCATTCCAAGACCTCCATGCCTCCCATCGACCCGCCGATAGCGACTGCTACTCCAGTGATGCCCAGGTTGTCCAGCACGAGTTTATGCAATCTAGTTAAGAAGTTAACGTTCTGAAGTGTCCTGGCAAAAAGATACTCACCGAACGTCATCTCGGATGGTCGTTTGGGGAAATTGGGGACCATATGGTTTCCCTGTGTCCGGGTTTACGGTTACAGGCGATGCGGTTCCATACGGCGAGCCCAGGACGTTCGCACAAAAGACGAAAAAACGTTGTGGATCGAAGGCCTTGCCCCGGCCCATGAGAGGCCCCCACCTGTATTTAGTTAGCGGGGTCGGTGGCCAACTGCTTATGGAATGAGTAGAGCACTGACCAATCTTCCACGTCTGCACTGCCGGTGAATGCATGACAGATTACCATGACGTTATCTCGTGTTGCGTTGAGCTGACCCCATGTTTTGTACGCTACGGGGACCTGCCTCAGCTCCGTTCCAGACTCTAGCTTGAACGAGGGTACGACGTGTAAGCTCTGGCCTGCCAATGGCTCAGTGACGGACATGAGTGGTGAATGTTCGAAACCTGAGTAGGGCTAGTTGTCTTATCTCCCTCGAGCTTCAATGGCGTTGAAATGGCGTGACGGTGGCGCGTTGAGGAGCAAATCCCAGCGTCTGTGGATGCTTGCAAGTTGAACGGAGATACGGCCGAAGTGTTCCACGGACAGGTCAGAAAAACTCGCACCGCTGGGATTTGATCTGATTGGTTGCTCTGTCCGCTTCCGACGTTCTCGCTTACATAACGTTCATTACTAATTTGGGGAGTCACTTCGATTCGACAGCAGCACTGCCACCAGCAAATCAGCTCGATCAAATGCACACCGCGCCGAGGAATATCCACGCCCTCGTCCGCCTCCTCAAAGCACCCACTGACCCACCCTCACCGGAGGGCCCACTGAAGATCGACGTCGCCAATGAGGCTTGGCTAGACACGTCGTTTGGTGCAGCGAAGAAGGCAGAAGTTCTCGTCGAATGGTTACTCAGTGCTCTCGGGCGCGACGGAAAGAGGTTTGCTTCATCCACTATCATATTCATAGCTATGGCTTACTTGGTTTACAGAGACGACAAATTCGGTGGCCATGGTCCCATTTCCAATCCAAAATACTGGTCTTTATTACGGCAGACGCTCTCGTCTTCCGCATCCTCCATTCGCCCGCTGAAGACTTGGTTAATTCCCCTACTCCATCGCACCAACGTTGCCGGCATGGTCAAGGAACTGCTTACCCTTTCAAACGTTCGCGACGTCGACTTCGGCGGTGTATATGTACCTGCGCGTGCCGTGCTCGCGATACTATGGCCGCTGGCTGAGAAAAGAGTGGGAATGGATGGTTTGATGGAATGCTTCGCTGAGGTGTTGGGCGTTTGTGTACCTAGGAATGTGAGTGCGATTTTAACTACGTTTAAAGATGCACTCCCTCAAGGTAATGTATCAAGGATGATTTGGCGTGGATATGTACCACGGTAGTCGCTTCGTATAGGGAAGCACTCGGGAACTTCGGGAACAAGAAAAAGGTAAACTTCATATCCCATGTTTGTTCTCCGTGAAATTTTACATACATACCAGTTGTACATCGGCTTTCTTGCCATACACCTGCCCAATTGGGTTCGTATCCTTTCGCCTTCGACAAGTCTCCAACTCCTCAACACCCAGTCAAGTCGGGAAGACTCGTCGTCTAAGATCCCTAAACAACTCCACGACACGCTTTATCGCGCAGGTATCGATACGCTATTCTCCGTCGAGGGCCTCAAGCAGCCTCTGGACATGTTCTTGGATGCGCTTTCGCGCGCGGGTGCAGACTATGGCCTCACTCTCCTGCCATGTCTCTTTTCTGCACGTCTTAGTGCAGTAAATCGCTGCCGGACAACGCTTTTCCCGTCTTCGTCCGGGTCGGCTTCTTCTACACTGGACACTCGCGAGGCCATACGTTCTGATGCGATGCAGGTTTGGGAGTCGTGCTGGAGAGCTTTACTATGCGATGCATTGACAACGGAATCCGGAGTACAAAGGCCAGATGCATGGGCGGCACTCGTAGGGATTTTAGCCGTCATCGAAAGCGAGCGTTTGTACACCCCGAGCTCCACAGTTAGGACAGGAAATCAAAATGCGACTGCCAATCGCGCCCCGGAATCCGCTTTGATTGCTGCGAGGGGGCTTGCATTGGCTACGGTAGAAAGCGCGGGTCGAGCTTCGGATTCAAACGACATGTCTATTGTACCTCTGGCAGTGGATACTCTCGACATGCTCACAAAAATCGATTATGAGTTGGTAGGAGATGAGTTGCATAGGACGCTGGGTGCAGTTGTCACTGTGAGTATTACTTGTTTTTCGTGTAGTGTGTCACACAGGTTAACGTCGTTCTAGTTGCCACGCCCGCTCTCCTTACGGGCAACGGAAGCTGTACAACGATTGCTCTCCGACCTTCTCGACTATCACGCCAAGACCCGCACGGTACACGCGTACATCCTCACCCTGCTTACTGCGCTTTCTTCATTCACCCTGCCCGACTCGGTGTCTTCGCACTCTCTTCCTGTACCCGCCCATGATGTCATGTTTAGCCCACTTTCGTCGCATCTCTCGTCGCTTGCTAGAGCTCTACGCGTGGCTCTGACGCCCACACAGTCCACAGAATTGGGACCGGCCGTTTTAGAAAAACTCAGGGGTGCTTGGAAGGTATACGCTACCGAAAGAGATTCAAATCGACGTATCGGAAAGAGACGAAAAACCTGTGACGAGGCGACACCGGCGGAAGAACACGCTGATGTCGATGGCACGAAGAGGTCGAAGTGTTACTCACAAGCGGCCGCATTTTCCCTTGTTGCCCGAGTCTCCGGCACCGTTCTCGCGAGTCTTTCATCATCATTTGCGTACGTGCACGACGCTCAGCATTCAGGGGTCGCATGGGACGAAGTCGGGAAATTGGGGTGGGACGTCGTCTGGGGATGTATAAGACACGGACGCGGTGAGCTGCAAAAGGTAGCTCCTCAAAGTGAGGACGACGGCAAGGTGAAGAAGCGCAAGAAGCGGAAACGTGGAGGGGAGGAAGAGGATCCGGACGGCGATGATAGGCTAGGCACCGATGAGGTCGTCGCTTCTGCAGGGCTCCGATTCCTATACGATGTCCGTGCTCGGTTTATGCGAATTGACGGCTCGCCGACGCCTGCAACGCTGGGCCAAAGCGACGCCTTGGGAGGTGATGAGGTTGAGGATTTGCTGCGTGTTGTCAGGGGCGAAAGCACGGCAGCAGAATTGGTACTGGAAATTGTGCGTACGGCCGTTTTTTCCTCCTGTCTCGACTGCATGTATACATGTACAGATACGGACGCTCTTCGCGCAAGTTTCCCAAACGCGCGGCTTTCAACATGCTCAGGCTGCCACAATTATCCAGACGAGCATCGATATTTTAACTGGCAACTTCTCCCCAAAAAGTCGATGGTGCGGCTCTTCGGCAGCGCTTACGCGGGAAAGTCTAGGTGTCGCTCTACTTTATGTACTGGTTGATCGGTGGATAGGTGTCATTGAGTGAGTTGCTTCGATTATTCCAGACTCGTTCTCATCAGAAACGTCGTTCTTCGTAATTCTCCAGCACAGTCGCGCCTGAGGAGGTTCTCTCGAAGTTCGCTTCCCTTCTATTGTCCATTCCCATAGAACCCCCGGTCGAGACCACCGACGAATTAGATGGTCAGCCTAGTTCGCACCGTGACATTTCTCCCTACGACGTCCTTGTCCTCGCTCTACGGAATGCACAGTTCTGGGAACTCCGGAACATGCGAGGTG
The DNA here is from genome assembly GCA_024613165.1 of Pisolithus albus. NCBI lineage: Eukaryota > Fungi > Basidiomycota > Agaricomycetes > Boletales > Pisolithaceae > Pisolithus > Pisolithus albus. The sequence continues at coordinate 481,605 of JANFAB010000030.1, forward strand.
CGTCTCGAATGTGTTGGCAGTTCCATCCAAGTCTTTCCAACGTTCATTTTTTGATTCTGAAGGTGCCCTCTTGACATTCGCACTGAAACAGGCAGCCTATCTGTCTTCATTCTCACTCCTCTCTGGATCTACGAGGACAAATAGACCCGACAAATTCGAGCTCGTACGTGCAAGTGAAGTATATGCCCTGCTGATGTATGTGCCTCCCGAGTACTTCACCCGGACCTCTCGTGCAGAACTCGTGAAGAGGGCGGTTGGTGGGGACGTCGCAATATGCTTGGCACTTCAGGGCGCAAATGGCAGCGGGGCGGTTGATTTACCGCAAACAGTCGATGGTGGATTCGATATGGACACGGACAAGGAAAGCGGTTCCAGAAACCGAACGTTCAGAGAACTCTGCGTCCGCCATCTCACGGTATTCCGCGCCTTCCTGTATCGTATGGGCCAGTTTATGAACGGGTTGGATTACGCCGTGAGTTGGACGTTGTCTTCGGGAATCTGCCTCGGTTATTGAACTTGATTAGACATCTCGTGCATACGTCGAACACCTACTCCAGCCGTCGTCAAGTTCGGTCCTGTCGTCGGACGCAATTACAAAGGAGACGTTGAATCTTGTTTCGTTTCAGCTATCGTAAGTCTCCCAACGCTTATTCCTGGCGTGGTGCGGTTACCGATCTTTCTAGTACCCTCCTTCGTGCCCAGGATCCAGAGGCGGTGGCGGAACTGATCAACATATTGAGCCGTCTTCTTGCTGCTGAGCCATCCGCCGATTCATTGTCACCGGGTCGACGGAAATGCGAGCTTATCCGATCTGTTGCTTTCCGACTCGTCGAATGTCTAAGGGAACATCATACCCCAGGAAGGTGAACCCTACATTTCGGAAAGCGTCTCCAGTTTGGTTTCTGACGTAGCGGTATAGCCTTGCAACAGTGATTGTATCGTCGCTGAAAACACTGTACGAATCCTTCGCGCCTGTCCTTGTAGAAGGGGAAGGACTTGCAACTGACAACGCGTTCGGGTTGAACGAGCACGTCGAAGCTCGCTCTTACGCACTATCGTTTGCTCGGTGGCTTGGGATTGACGGTGTGTGGGCTTAATGCTTAGCTGCAGGTATACTCGCTCATACTCTTGCAGTAACGGACAGAGTTGCACCTATAGGCGTCAAGTTAGCGACTATGGCTATGCGAAGTGCACTGCGTAGTCGCGTGCCACTGGTGGGTGCAGAATATGTCAAGACCTGTCCCATTGTCCTTGGTCTGCTCTTCGAGGAACTTCGTTGTCTTTCCGATAATTCGAACCTAAAATACCTTGAATCGATCGTAGGACTGTATTCAATATATGGCGCTGAGATGGAAGGTAATAGCTCTTTCGACGTCAGTGGCGGTTTAACGTCTCACCCCATTGCTGTAGTGCGCAACGCGCTTGATATGCAAGTCGTTAAAGCCACGGGAGAACTGTCCGTAGACCATTTTGCTGGCCTACTCAGCGTGATAGCAGAAGGAATTGAAGAATCTCGCCTTCCGGCAGGTCAATGTAAAGGCTTAATACATCTCTCGACAGTCCTACTGCGTGATACCCCCCAAGGTCAGTACAAGTCTCCTCTTATGATAGGTAGCGGGGTTCAGTAGCGAGTTCACCACAGGAACTTTCAAGGTGGTTCAAGCTTTCGTAACGCGCTGCCTTGACGCATTCACTGGTCGGCCTCACCTGTACGAAGGTCCATCGGAACTGAAAGAATGCTATCTAGAACTAATCGCGAAGCATTGCTCTGACAGAGTGGGTGCAGTGTTTCATGTATCTTGTCTTCGCAGCTGATCTCGTTATCACAGCCAGCCGCTGTTCGTTCAGTTGACCTCGGGAGCATCTGGTCTTTGCTCTGTAAAATACTATCGAGGACCACCGACCACGATCCCGCCACCTCCTTTGCCATTTTTCATTGTATCGTTTCCATAGCAGGTTCTCTCGTGCGTCTGCGGCGTGACATAGTTATACATACGCTCCCGCACCTAGCCTTCGTCCTGCATCGACTGCTGTTGATAACGAGGCGCGTGCGTTCCCAACTTGGGGCGAAGCAGAGTAAACTCGTCGCGGGAACACTTCCGTCCTGGGTGTCACCTTCTCAGCCACTCGGCGTTCCCGAAAGCCGTGCTCTCGGTCGACTTCTTACCGCACTTACCGTAAAGACTGTACCTCGTACCAATACGACCCAACACACCGCGGTTGCCGCCGAAACACAGAAGGCCGAATCACTTGCAAAGCCTTTCGCGAAGCATGTAGGGCACGTCCTGCTGGCATATATCGATTCCATGAACGACCCACTGTGCATCCTGACACCAGAAATGCGGCGGGAACTCGAGCCTGGGTTGTTTTCGTTATGTGAAATGCTGGGTGAGTACAACAGAGATGCCTTGATGGTCTCTGCACTTGATTCCGGCGGCAAGACTATCATGAAGTCACTCTGGAGGGAGTACGAGAAACAACGATATGTTGGAAAGGGCTAGTGCGATGTTCTCGTGATCTTCGAGGTGTCTTTAAAATCTACGTAAGTAAAACGCAGAAGACTTGTCCCACTATAGTAAAACCTACGATCGCATGTAGGAGACTGCAGCATACGCTACTCTCGATACGTATGCAGATGTTGTAACACAATTGTACAACGATTCCGCCGCTCCCATACATGCCTCCAGTAGGCACCCATGGTTGTTGGTGGGAGTCACAGCTCTCAACCGGGAACCCATAGCCTAAGAACCGCATCTCGCCTGAGTCGCGGGTAAGGGGAAATGTCGCTTAGCCTAAACACAACACACTGAATGGGTCCATATACGACCCCAACATCATGCCTCGGCTGAGCAGCCACGCGGAAAAGGCTGCGATGCCGAATACAACAGATATTATTGCCTTGGCTTTGACACTAGGATATAAGATGGTAACGTCGCAGAGAAACCTAAGGGGTTCCCTCTAAACGTGATAGTGAATTTGATAGCAACCCACAATCTAAATTGCAATTGCAATCGAGAACAAGAGGACCAATACGTTTCGACGAACTCGACAATGGCGGGGAGTAGATCACGAAGCCATTCGGGGGTTGGACTATAACTTATAGTGCGAGACGGCATAACTTGCGAAGACCATCGGTCGATAACGAGTTCTTTCGACTTGAACTTTGGTTATGTGCACCACGTGTAAACTTTGTAGCATCTCCAGTACACCTATTGACTGATCAGCCGGTAACACTCATAGAAGGTATCCACCCCTGTGTCGGAAAGCTTCCGCATGCGTGCTATTCCTTTGTACGTTGATAAGCCGTTCGATCGTGTTCAGCTATGCTCGCTAGTCTGAGTTTCTTCGGATAATCTTGATCGCAGGCTTCTAACTCGGCCATCTTTGCTGTCTCCTGTTCAAGATCTTCCACGAGTTGATCGTATTCCTGCCACTGCAAGCCAGGAAGGATACTTTGGGCCTCGCGGATAATTTCTTCCAGCAAGTTGGCATCCTTGGTACGGTCTAGTCTCGTCCGTTGAGTCGGACGAACCCTTGACAAGTTGCGGCGTCATCTTGAGTGCTTCCTCCTCAGCCTCCCGGTATATAGCTTGGATGCGCTCGATCCACGCTTGGAAATCCTCGTTTACGTAGCTAAATGATAGCTCGAGTTGTGGTACGTCGACTGCCATAGCTACCATCGTATTCTGCTCAGGGTATTTGTACCTCGACCGATGCTCTCCGAGAAGGACGAAGGACAGAGGGATGGATGCTTTGTCGATGAGGAGCAGAGATTTCGTCCATGAATCAAATGCCTATTATCCCAAAGAGATGTTCGATCGAGATAGGCGGTCCTTCTTCCCCTTCGTTGCCTGCTCTTTGGTCGTCCTCTCGCCATTGCTCGGTCGCCTCAGTTGTTGGCTCACCAATTGGCAGCGAGTTCCGTGTGACTTCATCGTTCCCCGGACTTCCCGACATTATGCACTATGAGCGCTCCTTCTGAACACGAGTCAGGAACGGTCCACTACTGCCCCTCAAGGGGTCAAGTATTCTGGGCTTAGACCAAAATGAATATGTATTCGGTGCTAGTCTCATCTGTCCTGGGTGGCGATTTCGGAATCAAAAATGTTCCAGTGCACGTAATGACACGTACGCGAAGCTCTCGCAATTTTGCCTCACGAGTAGAGGAAATATTCGGCAGAGGCAGACATCCTCTCTCGACTTGTATCATCTCGTCTCTGAGGTACTTCGAAAGCCTAAATGAGATATTTTCGCATTTTACTGCAGGACAGTGGAATAACTATCCGGGTGCCAGATTGAAGCAGTGAGTACTGCGACCGCTGAATCAATCGAAAACTCCCAAGAATATAGCATTGGTGACTTTGAAGTGATCCCGATGCCACAGGGGTGGATAAACTCTCACCCTCGCTTGTCATGCTGCCGTGGGCACTTTTTTTGTCCACGCACAACTACTCCTCAAGAGGTCGGCCCGAGATGGGATCGTCCTTGGTTTCTTGATCGCTCCAAACAGCTCTGTTCATGCCCGTATGATACGCCGAGGCGCAGGGTGTATACCCCTACTCCCGCCAATACAGCTAAATGGGTAAGACTACAACACAATGGCTAGGCATCATACCTACTGCTTTAGTGTGTCGGCTCATCATCCGTATAATCTGTAACTTAATCAGCAGATGGTGTGAGAAGATCAGTATGTGGCGGCCTTAGTGAACTCGCCAAGTCGGAAGCTTTGCATCCACTCCGACGCAGAATCAAGGGCCGCGACCATGACACCTTCCATTTCGTTCATTTCTGGGATGGGCCCGTGGACATAGATTTTTCTGTGACTCCCACCCGATCTGAATGTAACGCGATCTGGAGCAAAGAAAAGAACTGGATATAAGCAGCACAAAGAAAGCAACTTAAAGATTTCACGCACGCAGTCATCGTGATGTGAAAGGATAAGCTGAAGTTCGGCATGAGTGCGGAGAGGCATCTGAAACGCCTTGCTTTGGAATTGACCGAACTTGATAACGCCCCATTTTTTGCTGGTGGATTTCTTGATGGGGGTCGTATCCAAGGTATGACCGAGATGCTGCATCACATCCACCAAAGTGGGTCATTCGAATGGAAGGAAGGGCGCGAAATCCGAGATTCTCTACGAGAACTAGTGATAGCCAAGTGAACGGCCCAAGAGCGGGATGACCGTTGGGAGCTTGTGCGTAACGGAAATCGAGCAGGAGTGAGGAGTGATGGCATGTGGGGAATAGCATGATGATCGATTCGAGGTTGGTTATAACATGCCAACTCTTCCCAAAGTCCCTGTACAGGTATGATGTACATCATCAGTTCTAGGGTCTCCGCTAGCAAGCTTCTGTGAAGGGTGATGAGTAGGGAAAAAGATGGAAGGATTCGCGGGAGGAGGAGAAGCTTGATCAGAACCGCCGGGAGACTCGCAACAGCGTTTGCACAAGAGCGAGTGGTCTTTCCCTTGTTTCGTTGCAATTCTGGAATGGACGGCGCAATGTATATCTTCAACCTTTGTCATGCCCGTTGCCCGTGACCCGTACCCACATCAAACTCTAGATAAACTTGAAACGGAGCCCGACGAAATGGAGAGCAAGGTGAGTTGACAAGGCTCAAGTTCGGGAGCGGTGCAGTTGAAAACGGAAATTGGAAACAAGGGTAGACGGAGAGAAAGACCTTCACAAATATCCTGAACACAGGGTGTTTTGTTTGTATATTATGCCTCACAGAGTCGGTGTAACTGCACAATTCGACACATGTACTCCTGCGACGCATAGAGTCAGCGCAACAATGGGGTGCAGCTGGCACAGAGACGCGAATGTCGGCAACTGATGGGGAAGAAGCAGCAAAGAAGAAAAAAACACGTGGTCACCCGCAGCTCTCTGGACGGGTAAAGTGCGATGATCACTTGTAATGACCGCGCATCAATACTAAACTGTGCTTCTGAGGCATTTAGGAAGTCGCAGCTTGGCCCGCATTCGATCGCTCTGGTGTCAGTCGCTTGCGACCTGTGTATTCGGTCGTTGGAGAAGCGGTACAATGTCACTACTCCTGTTACCCAGTGGCCTTCCTCCTCGCGTTGCATCGTCAGAGAGCGCGTTGTCGATGTCCTGGTTTCTGACCCGAGTACTAGGATCCCAACTGAGACGGTTCGCGCGTTAGGGCTTCCCCGAGCAGAAGATGGGCTTTTCAGGACGGGCATCAACGTCAGTAAGTTACGAACTCCGAATACGACCTTACAACAACAGGCGCAATCCCCCCTATTTGCTCTGGTCTTCGTTGGATGGGCGCACCCTTGATCACACATTGCCCGTGCACGATCCCACTAGTTCTTGTTGGCACTGGAGGGTCTATGGTACGATCGGTAAGGATGTGGTAGTTTCCCTCCAAATACTATACCCGACACCGGACTGGACCACCGTGGGTGCCGAGCAGCTGGTATCCTGCTTTTCTGGATCGGCTGCTGTGTAGTCATGTGTTCCCGTATACTTGCGAGCATATCAAGGTTTTGTGGCAACCGAACAACCCCGACGTCGTCTTCATTTCACGGTCCGGCGCAAGGTAATGCCTCGTTGTTTTGTATTGAAGATTTCAGCCCACATCACGGTGTGGGGTTGTACCTACCTTTTCCGTCTTCATTTCTCATATCGGTGACAGCATCTACCAGCGTCTGATGGGCCCCCTAAGGACTAATGCACAACTTGATTGCTTCCTTCTCAAGCATGCTGCAGCAGCGGCGTGATGGGCTTCCCGCAGCCGGTATGTACGTTGATTTTGAGAGGGACCCGGCGTTTGCATATTTCCAAAGGCCGTGTCTGTCGACCGTAACGGGACTTTTGCAAAGGTATAAATGCTCTGTCACCTCTGTCCATTCTTGACCCATCACTTCGCTGACGCCGAAACAGCACTTCAGACGAAAGCTAGATCCAACTATGACTGACTTACCTATATACTATTACCCTGTGGTTGGCCGCAAGAGCACTGGAGCTGTGTTCGACCGCATCTCCATCGAGGACATGCAGCAGAACCACCGACGTCAATTCACGCTCTTCATCCTCGGTTATGCCGCCATTCAGGGCATTCCCCATGACGGAAGCACTCAACCCGTGCCACCTGCAGCCAGCTATATGGAAATGGCAGGCATTCACGGTAAACCGTACCGAGAGTACGCGGGTGACCGCAAGATGCCCGAGCAAAAAGTTGCGGACTATGACCCTACCGACCCGAAGGACACTTTACCGATTCCTTCAAGGTTTGGCGGTAGGTCTTATTGCCTAAGAGCTTTGCGCACACTGAACACGCCGTCTCTCAGGTTACTGCAAGTGTGTATCATGCACTTATGTATATCCCTGTTGCTGAACTACTTTTTGCAAGCCATGGATCAGTGTCGTTCCCTACCTGGCATCGCCCATACGTGATGTTAGTCGAGGTGCGTCGATTGCATGCGTGCTTCGTTTCTGTGAACTGACAAGTCGATGTAGCAAGCAATAGGCGATGTTGCTGATCGCCTTGCGGTGGATATTGAAAGGGAAAACCCCGGAGAAGTCGGTTTATGGGTCCCAGAGGCCAGGAGACTGCGCTTCCCGTGCGTCTTACTTCGTAGCTCTGCGATTCACTACCTTATCGTCTTTTCGGACAGATACTGGGACTGGGCTGCGCCTAAAGTTATTACAGAAGGGTTCCCCCCTGTAATTGTTAACGACACAGTGGAAATCTTACTCCCGGGGGGTCAAACCGCAACGGTTCGCAATCCGTTGTCGTACTACGTTTACCAAGGTGGCATTCCTCCTGACTTCGCGGACGAGGCGACGAGGGTGAGTTTGTGACAGTAGAATAACCTCCCTCTTTGTTGATATTCAACGCCACTTTTTCCAGGAAGGCATCGCGTATTTTTCCCAGTGGTCGCGAAGTTTCCGTCATTCTCCAAGCGACCCCAATGGAAGTACTAACAATGAAGCTCTGCAAGCGTCTGTAGATTTCTGCCGTCGCACTAGGGCACATGAATTGATCGAGCGTTTACAGAGCGATGATCGGTGATAGGGCGGAGAATGTACGTAGGCAGTTGGCACTTCTGTTCAACGTCCCCGACGGCGAAGACCCTGCACGCACGTACGAAACTTAAGCGTTGACCGGGATTCGCACTCACCGTTGGTACAACAGATGGGACGAATTTTCGAACACGGTACAAGAATCTCGCTCGGATCTTAACTTACGCAACACCGGCTCTCTGGAAGGTATACATGGCCTCATCCATGGTGCTGTTGTACGTTTCTTGTTCGTGTGGAATTAATTCCGTGTCGCTGACTCGCGCTATAGGGTGGAAATGGACACATGGTCTGCGTATTTGCTCTTCTACTTCAGGTATCTCGCTGATAAACGTATTGACCTCTCCAGGCTACCCCAGATTATGTAAGTCCCAAGTTTTGTATGCTTCGTCGTCCCTGACCTCGCCATTGCGTAGGCTGCTTTCGATCCGTTCTTCTTCTGTACGTCTGCGGCTTGCTGAGTCAATCATCTGTCTGACCACCTATCAGTACATCACAGTAACGTTGACAGGATCAGTGAGTGCCTAATGACCGAACATACGCAATAATTATTGATACCATCTGACCCAGTCGCGCTGTGGGAGTGGTGCTACAGGGACTATTGGATGGGCGATGGCTACATTGACCCCAGGACTAACAGACCCGCCGTCTGGACCCAGGTGGGCGCAGTGCTATGAAAGCGTTACAGAAACCTCAAATTTCTTAGGAACGCGGGACTTACGCCCAAGTATACAATGAGCAAATTCTTCCTACTGGCGCTCGTGGTGCTTTGTACCCGTTCAGGCTTGAGAATGGAGAGTACTGGAACTCCGAACAGACTCGTTTCTTGGATGCAGGATCATATCCCAAGTGTGAGTGTGCCTCCCTCTCAGACGTACTTGATGGAGTTTCATAAATTTCTTTGATGTAGACTATTCTTACGATGAATTCCTGGGGATCAAGGTTGACCAGCCGGCTACTGCAGCAGAACGTCGTGCTGCTCGAACCAGGATTTACGACTACTACGGCTATAATCCCGGAAATGCAGCAACGAAGACAAGCAAGGCATCGTGGAGCCACGTTCCCGTCCGCTCTTCAAAGGAAGCTGGACTTCCTGAGCTGTTCAAGGAGATCCCCAACTTCCGTATTTTCATTGTCGTTGTCCGACTTCCAGAGCACGCCTTCAACAGATCATACAACTTCGAATTGCATTACGACCATGGTACTACTTCTAAGTTCATTGGCGCGGTTGCTGTGTTCGCCCGGCCTGACCACTCGCCTTGCAAGGCTTGTGCCAAGCGCCGCGCTAGCGGTTCTATCATCCGCGGTGCCATCCCGCTTCCATTCTCGCTCGTGAATGATATCATCGTCAGGAGTGGCATCAACAGGACCAATGTCACCTTGGAAAACTCCACAACGGACATAATCAAATGCCTTTCGGGCAGGCTGGTAGATACGGCAGGCAAGGTTCTTGCGACTGCCAGGGGCGGCAAAGAGGCTCCCATGGTGCCAGATGATCAATCAGCTTCAGAAACCGTCGTGCCCGCTGAAGTCGCTCTGTATACGTCGGCCGCTGCGGAGAAGACGGATGACAAGAAGCACCCTGTGCAGTTGTACGATTGGCAAGCCCACAACGAATTGTTCCCGGTTTGTTCGCTGTGCTTGGTTGCGACCATGGCTAACGCGTGTTAATTTCCGCAGAACGGGTGGAAGGCCGAAGACCGGGAAGCCTTCTAAATCTCCCAATACCATAAATCCAACATGCCTTTCCTCTGAAACGCGAGTGTACGAAATTGTAGGATGCAGCGACAACCCCAGAAAAGCCTTTGCAATTGATGTTCTATGTAATTCTTTTGTATCTCCGTCCATGTCAATGTCGGATGCGAATGAAATGTGACTGCTTTGTGCCTGCGACATTTTGACGCGCAAGATGATCGACGATCTCCACAAATGGAAATTTGAGTTCCGTAATGAAATTTCGAAAATGCCGCAGGGGCCCAAAATAACGATCATGAACGTTCATCGTTCGGTTCTGAAGGTGCCTTCCTGACATTCGCACTGAAACAGAACGCCTATCTGTCTTCATTCTCTCTCCTCCCTGGACCTACCGAGACTAGCGGACCCGACAAATTCGAGCTCATACGCGCAAGTGGTGTGTATGCCCTGCTGATGTATGTCCCTCCTGTCATGAGTTCTTCACCCGGACCTCTCACACAGAACTCGTGAAGAGGACGATTGGTGGTGACGTCGCAACATGCTCGGCACATCAAGGCGCAAATAACAGCAGTGCGGTTGGTTCATCGCAAACGGCTGATGGTGGTTTTGATATGGGCACGGACAAGTTACAACGAAAGCGGTTTTGGAGACCGAGTGATCAGAGAACTTTGCATCCACCATCTCACGGTATTCCGTGCTTTCCTGAGTCGTATGGGCATGTTTATGAACAACTTGGATTACGCTGCGAGTTGGACTTTGTCTTCGAGTGGATATCCCAGTTATTGAACTTGATTAGACGTCTCGCGCATACATCGAGCATCTACTCCATCCATTGCTAAGTTCCGCCCTGTCGTCTGACACAATTACAAAAGAGACGCTAAAATCTTGTTTTGTTTCAGCTATCGTAAGTCTCCCAGCGCATTCCTGGCGTGGTGCAGTTACCGGCTTTCTAGTACACTCCTTCGCGCCCAGGACCCAGATGCGGTGGCAAAATTGATCAACATATTGCGCTGTCTTCTTGCTGCTGGGCCATTCGCCGAATTATCGTCGCCGGGACGACGGAAACGCAAGCTTATCCGAGCTGTTACGTTCCGACTCGTCAGTTAAAATGTCTCAGGGAACACCATATCCAGGAAGGTGAAATCTACATTTCGGAAAAGCTCTTCCAGTTTGGTTTCTGATGTAGCTGTGTAGCCTTGCAACAGTGATTGTATCGTCGCTGAAAACGCTGTATGAATCCTTCGCACCTGTCCTTTTAGAAGGGGAAGAACTTGGATCTGGCGACGCGTTCCGGTTGAGCATCCAAGCTCGCTGTTATGCACCATCGTTTTCTCAGTGGCTAGGAATTGACGGTATGCTTACTGCTTAGCCGCAGGTATACTTGCTCAGTTTTGCAGTAGCGGATAGGTTTGCGCCAATAGGTGTCAAGTTAGCGACTCTAGTTATGCGAAGTGCACTGCACAGTCGCTCGCCACTGGTGGGTACAGAACACGTCAAGATCTGTCCCAGTGTCCTTGCTCTGCCCTTTGAGGAGCTTCGGTGTCTCCCCGACAGTTCGAACATGGAGTACTCTGAAACGATCGCAGGACTGCATTCAATATATGGCATCGAGACGGAAGGTAATGGCTCGTTCGACGCCAATGGCGGCTTAATATCTTACACCATTGCTGTAGTGCACAACGCGCTGGATATGCAAGTCGTTAAAGCCAGGGGGGGAACTGTGCGTAGACCATTTTGCTGGCCTACTCAACGTGATAGCAGAAGGAATTGAAGACTCTCGCCTTCCGGCATGTCGGTGTAAAGGCCTGGTACATCTCTCGACAATCCCACTGCGTGATACGCCCCAAGGTCTGTGCAGGTCTCCTCTTATGACAGGTAGCGGCGTTCAGTAGTGACTTCACCACAGGAACTCTCAAGGTGGTTCAAGCTTTCGTAACGCGCTGCCTCGACGCACTCACTGGTCAGCTACGTCTGTACGAAGGTCCATCGGAATTGAAAGAATGTTATCTAGAACTAATCGCGAAACATTGTTCTGACAGAGTGAGCGCAGTGTTTCGTGTATCTTGTCTTTGCAGCTGATCTGGTTAGCACAGCCAGCCGCTGTTCGTTCAGTTGACCTCGGGAGCATTTAGTCTTTGCTCCGTAAAATCCTATCTGGAACCACCGACCACGACACCACCACCTCCTTTGCCATTTTTCAATGTATCGTTTCCATAGCAGGCTCTCTCGTGCGCCTGCGGCGTGACATAGTTATACATACACTCCCGCATCTAGCGTTCGTCCTCCATCGGCTACTGTCGATAACGAGGCGCGTGCGTCCCCAACTCGGAGCTAAGCAGAGTAAACTCGTCGCAGGAACGCTTCCGTCTTGGGTGTCACCTTCTCAGCCATTCGGTGTTCCCGAAAGTCGTGCTCTCAGTCGACTCCTCACCGTACTTACCATAAAGACTGTACCTCGTACGCACACGACCCAGCAACACACCGCGGTTGCCGCCGAAACGTAGAAAGCCGAAACTCTTGCAAAGCCTCTCGCGCAGCACGTAGGACACGTCCTGCCCTGGCATACATCGATTCCATGAACGACCCGGTGTGCATCCTGACACCGGAAATGCGGCACGAACTCGAGCCTGGGCCGTTTCCGTTGTGCGAAATGCTGGGCGAGTACAACAGAGATGCCTTGATGGTCTCTGCGCTTGATTCCGGCGGCAAGACTATCATGAAGTCGCTCTGGAGGGAGTACGAGAAGCAACGGTATGCCGGAAAGGGCTGGTGGGATGTGTTCGTGATCTTCGAAGTATCTCTTAAAGCTAAGTAAACCACATAAGATTTGACCCACTACTATAAAAACCTACAGCCGCATATAAGAGACTGCTGCATGATTAGCTACTCTCGATACGTAGATGTTCCATCAGTCACATAATTATGCCACAGATTCCGCTACTTCCATACATGTATCCCCAGGGGATCCCCATGGTTGTTGGTGGGAGTCACATCTTTCGGCTGGAGACCCATGGCCCGTATGGTGTTGACTGTTTGTGCAAATAATGGAACTATAGAATTAAAGTATTTCCCTACAGCCAACATGAATATCACTTCAAAGGCCGGGGTGTGAACCTGGCTTGAAGGGGAGTGTTGAGGCGATAGTCTCAGCAGGCGAGCCATCAGTGAACTGACTAGTCGGTACCTGACGGTTTCGACGATGCAGACTGGCCCTGACGACAGTGTGGCCCGCTGATGAGTCCAAGTTCCCACCATGACCACAGTGCTACTACGGCCCCGAGACATTCAGTTTAGGGCCATAACATAGACATGATCATAGGGTTGGACATATGTTGTCACAGAGGGCAGCTATTATACTAGTCAAATAACCGAGACTATATACTGGAACTCCTCGAAATCCATTTTGCACTCCCACGATAGTGATACACAGAAAAGCAAGCATTGACTAGGTCCACATGGGGTATGGCACTCGACCCGAGAGGTACATAGCTGAAATGGAGAGGAAAAAGAACAGAACAAAATACCAAAAGTAACTCGGAGATGCACCTGTCCACCCAGTATTGTTATACAGTGGGTATATGTTGGTCATCAACCTCTTGAACCTCGGTTGAAGGTATGGCTTATATGCACGGGCGAAATCGTACAGCTTACCCCTGGTACAAGCTACGTGCAATTCCAATGGATCGACCGCTGCGTAGGTGAAGAGATCCCTGTATACCTCTTTCAGAGATAGTACCTCTTCAGCCGTCTTGCAGTTGAAGAACCCATAGTCCACAGTGACCGATAGCGGAGCGACCGTGTCAGGGAAGTTAACGAAGCTTTTGAGAAGCCATACAGTAGGACACCAGTGGTTGCGTCCGATCGTCATGAAGCTCTCGAAATGCCGAACACCCTTGTGCATTGGACCAAGTCCCTTCGCATCCATCAACGCAACGAGAGTGTTGGATTGAAAGGCAGTCCAAAATTCTCTGAAGGAGCATTTGGAGATGAGACTCCTATACACCGAGTGTAAGAGTTGCTCTCCCTCGGAGCCGCATCCAGTTACGAAGCCGAAGTCGAAGTAGAGGTCTTTGGAAATCGCGTCGAAATGGATGGAGGGATCTAGGCGGCATCCGTTCAGTAGCAGAGCATAGAGCATGAACGACTTGGATTTCGCTTCTGGGACTAACTGGTGTGGCTCCTTCTCTCGATCCGCTGGGCTGAGGTATGGCCTGGCCACCGCTAGGAAATCGGGAGGTCTACCTTGCGGAAAAGCGGTTTGCAGGTTCTGGTGGAGCCAGAATTCGACGCGGTGAGAAGTTATGGTGATGGGCTTCACAATCTCGCGAACTAGGAGGTACCGTATCTCATTCACAATGGAATGGAGGACGATAACCATATTCGCAGAAAGCCCATCTACGTCCGGGATTGACCATGGTGCACAAATCCTGCCATGAGTTCCGCGAGTCTTGAATGCAACGCCATTGCGATCAAGAGAGTTGAGGAAAGCCGAGCAGAGAAAGCAGGATGGCTTGCTGCATCCAATATAAGGGTATACTTCCTTCGCCACAGTTTGGATATCCATCGTCCTTATGATATGAAAGACGAGCTGAAGCTCCACATGAGTTGGGAGATGTTGCCGGGAGATTCCATTCTGAAGCTGTCTGAAAGCGCGTTTCGCACCAATGACATCTAGCCTTTCGCTGATGAAATAATTAACAGAGGTCGCATTCAAGAGTAGCCCCAACAATTGCATCACATCCTCCAAAGGCGGCAAAGTAGCTGGACAGACACGTCGTGGGGGGTTCTTCACAAAGATGAGGGATAGATGGGCAAATCCTGGAATACTGAGCGCTCCTTCCATGAGTGTAAGATAGCAGAGCCTCAGACGGCCCAAGGAAAGGATGTCAGAGAGGAGTCTATGCCCAACAGAAACATTAGGGAACGAGTTGATTAACGTTCGGAGAGATTTCATATGACAGATGGAATAGGTATGCTCAGCGAGAAGACGCCGCTGGATAGCTCTGTCACTAGTGTGAAGAATAGCATCAAGTTCGACGATAGACTTCTGTGCAAGCTTCATGTAGTCAACGTGGGTAGCCTTTGAGTAAGGACCGATGAAATAGTCGTCACAGAAAGTTTTGTGTTCAGAATCATCATTCCGCGGCGGCCGAGGGGCATGATAAGGAGGAATGCAGTCCAGGGACCCGGCAGCTTTGAATGATTCCAAGTTGACGCGCAAGCTATCTGTATAACGATCGAGGCGAGGCTGGTTATAGCATAATAATGCCTCCCAAAGCTCTGCCTTGAGCACGGATATGTCTAGCATACATGTATCATCCAGTCCGATCCGGGCTCAGGGAAAGATGGACAAACCGTTTGACCCATTGTAAACCGACATACCAATAGCGGCAAGCAGGTTTTCGAGCCTGCAGCGGAATTGCTCGTCTACGTTCTTGAATGCAGCGGTGCGTGCAACAATCAAGGAAATCTTGACATCCTGGTCGACGCGTTGGTCTCTATATTCGCGGAGCGCCACAGAGCAGGCATGTTTTCCACCCTTCTCTCTCGACATCATCTCTGCAAACCTGTCCAGAAAACGCTGCTTGAATTCACCTTCTTCGCCACCCCCAACGGTGAAGTCATCCCCACAGACGTCGTTGTCATCAAGCTCCTCTTCTGCTGCACTTTGGAGTTCGTCCCTGTAGCGCAGAAAGAGCAAGTTAACTAGGCTAATGAACTGTTCGGGGTTGTCCAACCAAAACATGGCCATACTGGCTGGGTAGAGCAGGGAGGAAAATGGCGAATGGGAAGGGAAAGCGGCGAGGTAATATAATGCATGTGGCCCTCAGCAGATGTCGAAGGCAGGACACGTGTGGGTGCAGAACAGGGTTTGGGATTGATTACCTTTTCGTCCAGCACTACCGTACGTTCGATGTGACGTTTTGGTGTAACACCAAACGGGGGAGAAGAATCCCCATAAAAGCTACCGGGAGTCCCAGAGTGGTGGTTCTGGGTAGGTGAGTACGTGAGTTTGCATGGCGTACTGGAGTAGAAGGGGCACTATATGTCCTTACCCTGCCTCATTCCATCCTCGCCAATGAACCCTGCCCTATACCGGCTTCACACCCACCACGTTTACATGCAAAGCAGCTCCAACGAACGAAGAACGAGTTCAGAAACGTTTTAAATGAAAGGTTCCATCAGAAGAGAAGCCAGTGACTCGGGGAAGCTAGGGAAGACCCTGAAGTGAAAGAGCTCGTCGCAGGTATAGGGTGAGGCCCACGTACGCATGTACGTGGAGTTCATGTAACCACACAGTTGGCCACACGGGCGCGAAGGCGTCGCGTGAACATTGCAGTGACTCGAATTAGCGCTGTCCGATACGGTGAGAAAGAGATAACTGAACGGGTTGAAAATTTGATATGGACTGGTCACCTCATGTTGGTCACTTGGTCCTCTCCGTTTGGCTGCGGACCGTTCTCTGTGGTTTACTGGCTGCCTTGTTCCGTACGTACTTCACGGACTGCGCGTCATGTGGTCTGCTGCGTGTTTACAAGTAACTTGGCGTGTCCTCGATATACCAAGCAAGGTTTTGCGCCGCCACTTCCCGAGGGGCATAGAGGGCTTTACTTGGCGTTGTTTGCGGGGGGGCGCGGTGCCTAGCGTGTTCTACGTGGGGTGCGATGTTGTGTCACTTTCTGCTCGCCGCTGGCTTATCCGCTCGGATGTGTTCTTCCGCATGCTTGTGTGTCATCCGTGCGGGTGTGGACCGGGAGGATCGTCTCTGCTCACCATCCGTCTCTTCAATCTTATAAATTTTCCCGGGTGTGCTCTTTACATCACGTCCGCGCTCCTTCACCGATGGCTCTACTTATGGTCTCTGGGTATTTGGCGGTGGCGGAAGGTCGCCGTGTTTCATCTGTGAAGCCCAACTCTACCACGAAGACATATCACTGCTTATACACCACAGCTCTGCAAAGCACTGGTGGTGTTTGCTTCCCCGGCGAGCTCCGCATCTATAGCCCTTTTAATGATGTTATTTTGCCTGACGATACTGTTGGTTTTGTGATGGCGAAGGCCTACTTTCCTGCCAATGCCCCTGAGGAGAAGATTTTACTGGAGGCATCGCATTCCTTTGCTGTGCCTGGAAATCCTTCCTCTGATACGTATGAATCCTCCATTCCTGATTGTCTCGTGCCTTTTGTTTTTGGACTCGGTACTGTGCCTGCTTGTCCCTCCACATTGCCCGATGGGGTGTCCAGGGCATTTTCTGTCGTCGTCTCTGACTATGTTCGAGATGGGAGGAAGTCATCCACTGTTCAGTATGTTTCTCTGCTGTGTGTACGTGTGTTATCTCTGAAACGTTCTTCTTCACAGGTGTGTTTTAGAGGGGGCTCGTGCACGATGGAAGAGAACACCGTCTCCTGCTGTGAATTCATGTGTTCACTTCTTCGGTCTTCTCAGTGGGGTGGCTGCCAATGGTGGTGTCAGCGTCTCCTTGGAGAGTATTGTGCTCAATGTCGGCATTCCGGATCCTGCTGTGACTCAAGCTACACAGCCTAAGGGGAAGAAGCGTAAGTTGAGTGCTTTTGTGAACAAGTCAGTTTGGTCCATTTGTTTGACGTGGCACCACTGCTCATGGTTTGATAGCAATGGCCCTTCAGACACCACAGCCTTGGTATCCACAGCGAGTTCCACATTCGCTGGCGGTGTTGTGGGCGAATCCTCCCCTGTGCACTCCCCGCTTGCTGAGGAGGTATCTGAGGGCATTCCCTGCGTCTGTCCTGGTGTACTGCCTGTGGAGGGTGTTGTGGATGCAGTTGTGAGGGGCAAGGTGATGGACAAGGACACTTAGCAAATATTCGTTGCTATCTCATCCTTACCGTGAATGCAATTTCGGAATTATAAATATTACGCCTAATGGCACGTATGCGAAGGTTTGCCTCGCGAGCACGGTCGAGTTTGGTCGACAACTTTGTCTCCCCCAGGCCAAACACATGCTTCCAACAGAGGGAACATTGATTGAGGGCACTCGACTTATCATCTCGTCTCTTGAACTGCTTCAGAAGCCCACATGACATATTTCCGCTCGCAAGCACGAGCACACGATGCTCAAATTGTATTGAAAGACGGTGGAGTAAGTATCTGGGCGCCAGAGTGAGGTAGTGAGCGCCGCAACCACTGTAACCAATGAAAACTCCCAAGATCATAAAATTAGTGCTTTGAAGTGGTCCCGATACCTTTGCAACGCCTATGGGTGGATGGGTGCCATCCGAACTCGTGGACGTACTCTTCCTTGCTGTCATGCTGCCACTGGTCGTCCGTGCACGACTATTCCTCGTGATGGGCCGACACGCTAAGGTAGTAGGTATGATACCCAGCCATTGTGTCGTAGTCTTACCTATTTTTTGTCCACGCACAACTACTCGGGAAGTCTGCCGAAGATGGGATCGTCCGCAGTCTGGTGATCGTTCCGAACACTATTTTCATGCAAGTATGACACCGTCCACCGAGACACAGGGTATATACCCTTACCCGCGAGAATGCGGCTAAATAGGTAAGACTAACACAATGGATGGGCATCGTACCTACTACTTTAGTGTGCCAGCTCATCTCATCATCCGTATCGTCTGTAGAAGATCAGTATACGACGAGCTTCATGAACTCGCCAAGTCGGAAGCTTTACATCCTCTTCCTTTCTGATGACCTAGATGTAACGCGATCTAGAGCAAAGAACTGGATATAAGCAGAAAAAAGAAAGCAACTTAAAGATTTCACCACACGCAGTCATTGTGATGTGAAAGGATAAGCTGAAGTTCGGCATGAGTGCGGAGAGGCATTTGAAACAACTTGCTCTGGAATTGACCGGACTTGATAATGCTCCGTTTTTCGCTGGTGGATTCTTGACGGGGGTCGTATCCGAGGTATGACCGAGATGTGGCATAACATCCGCCAAAGTCAGTGATCCGAGTGGAAGGAAGGGCAGGAGACCCGAAGTTCTCTCCGAGAAACACCGATAGCCAAGCGAACGGCCCGAGAGCAAGATGTTCCTTGGGAGCTTGTTCCTAACAGAAGTTGAGCAGGCTTGAGATAATTTCATGCGAGGAATGGCATGATGATTGATTCGGGGTTGGTTAACCATTCCCAAATTTCCCGTACAGGTATGATGTACATATCATCACTTCTAGAGTCTCCATTAGCAAGCTTCTGTGAAGAGTCCGCCGGAGATGAGTAGGAGAAAAGACAGAAGAATCTGCACAAGAGAAAGGAGCTCAAGGATTGTCGGGAGGCCCGCAACGGTGTTCGCGCAAGAGCGAGTGGTCTTTCTTTCGTTTCTTGGCAATTCTGGATGGCACAGTGCATATCCTTGACCTTTGTCATGCACATTTCCGCATTGACCTATATCCACTTTAAACTCTACATCGACATGCAGCGCAGCCCCACCAAACGGGGAGCAAAGTGAGTTGACAGGGCTCAGGGTTCGGGGGTGATGAGGATGAAATGTTTATCTGAAGAGAGAGTGGTGAACTTGGAAACAAGGGAAGACCCTCTGGATGCGAAGGACAGGAAAGGTATCATAAACGCAGTGTGTCTTCGCTGGTGGTCGCTTTCCTCTATTTATACGCTTCACAGAGTCGGTGTAGCTGCATAGTTCGACAATACGGATGCGAAGTGAGGTGCAGCTGGCATATGGAATCACAAATGTTAGCAACTGATAGATGAGAGAACGTGCTCAGTAAAGAAAAAAAAAACTCGTGATCACCTCAACTGTAATGATCGTGCATCAATACCAAACTGCGCTTCTGGGACACATAGGAAGACGGCTTGGGTGCCCCGCATTTGATCACTCTGGTGTTAGTCGCTTGCGACCTCGGTATCCGGTTGTGAGAGAAGCGATACTATGTACCTCTTGTTTACCCTGTGGCCTTCCTCCCGGCGTTCATCGTCGGAGACTCTGCGCCTTTTCGACGTCCTGATTTCTGACCCGAGTATCAGAATCCAAACCGAGACGGTTCGGGAGTTGGGGCTTCCCCGAGCAGAAAATGGGGGCTTCTCAGGACGGGTCTCACAAGTAAGTTACGAACTCCGAATACGACCTCATATAAACAGTAGGCGCAATCCCCATCTCTACTCTGGTCTTCGTTGGATGGGCGCACCCTCGGTCACACACTGCCCGTGCACGATCCCAGCTCTTGTTTGCACTGCAGGGTTTACGATTGGTAAGTCTCCCTCCGAATACTATACCTGACACCGGACCACCGTGAGTGCCGAGCAGCTGGTATCCTGGCTGCCTGGATCGGCCGTGGTGTGGTCAGGTGTTCCCGTATACTTACAAACATATCAAGGCTTTGTGGCAACCAAGGCTTCAGCCCGTCGACTTCATTTCACGGTCCGGAAGACCTCCTGGCGTGGTGTTGTACCTACCTTTTCCGCCTTCATTTTTGTGGACTTCCATGACGATGTCGGATGCAAATGAAATGTGACTGTTCTGTTCCTGCGACGGTTGACGCGCAAGATGATCGTCGATCCATACAAATGGAAATTTCAGTTGGGTAACGAAACTTCGAAAATGCCGCAGGTGCCCAAAATGAATGCCGCACCGTCGCCGATGTCCCCCAGTCGAAGCTCGTATTTACTCGTCCGGCTCTGGGAATGGAAAGTAACCGATCTTCTTGACGACCCCTGGCATCACGTGCTGTGGAGTTGTGCGAGTGAGAAGTACAAGTATGCTGCGCTTGTGGTGGTAGGCCGTGCCTAACTTCGCTGGTATGCAACCGCACCGTAGCTATAGACCAGTACATGTATGAGAGTAGACGAGAGTATAATAGGGAAACGGAGCCTCCAATCCTCGTAGGACTTCCTGACGGTACATACACGGCAGAGACAAACCGAGTCATCGAGTCAAACTATCATTTCTTTGTGAGGACTATGTGAACATTTTGTTGACCCAAGGCAGATATCATATTTTGAGCGGCATCAGCCGTCAAACCATGGATCGCGACACGCTCTGTGCACATGCCAGCCCATTCAACATCGATGGGGAGTGGGTAGGTGGTGGTCATCAGCCTCTTGAACCTCCGCTCAAGGTTCGGTTTATGTCCACGAACGAAATCGTATAATTTTCCCTTGATACAAGCTGCGTGCAGTTCCATGGGGTCGACCCTTGCAGACGCAAGGAGCTCCTTGTATACCCCTTTGAGAGAGAATTTCTCTTCGACTGTCTTGCAGTTGAAGAATCCATAGTCCACAGTGACATATCGCGGAGGATCCACGTCCGCGGAGTTAACGAAGAGTCTGAGGTGCCATACGGTAGGGCACCAATGGTTATCTGCAATCTTCATGAAGGCCTCGAGATGCTGGACTTCCTTGCGCATTGGACCAAGTCCTTTCGCATCCATCAACGCAACTAGAGTGTTGGATTGAAATGCAGTCCAGAACTCTGTAAAAGAGCATTTTGGGATGAGACTCCTATACACCCAGGGTAACTCCCGTTCGCCCTCAAAGCCACAGCCAGTTACGAAGCCAAATTCGAAATAGAGTTCTTTGCAGATCGTATCCGACTGGATAGAGGGGTTTGGGTGATATCCGTTCAACAAAATAGCATAGAGGAAGAGCGACTTCCGTTTCGCCTCTGGGACCAGTTGGTGAGGTTCCTTCTCTCTATCCTCCGGGTCGAGGTATGGCCTCGCAACCGCTAAGAAGTCGGGGGGTCCACTTTCAGAGTTGAAAACATGCAGGTTCTTGCGGAACCATGGATAGTACCCGCCACGACTGCGTTCGGGTATGGCTTCATACTTTGCTATGATATTCTCTGCGAGGGTGCCTTCGGTTTGCCACTTGTGTAATTCCCGACTTCTAACTCCCATACGAGTAAGGCCGACGTACAACCCAAAGAGTCTCTGTACATCATAGACCGACGCAAATTTTTGGAATCCAAAATCTTCCTTGGTGTCTTCATCAAGGTCATCCAAGAAGTCCGTCCAGCAGGCGCGGACAAGGTAGTCGGCAGTATCGAGCGGCCGGCCTATGGCACACTTGAATGTATGCCCATGATAGTCCCACTCATCCTCGCAACGTTTACTGCATAACCATGGCCCACGACACTTAGAGCATTTCCGCGAAGTCTCACGTTCGCAATTACAGCACTCTCCAGAGAGTTCTGGAGATTCGGTACGCTCCAAAGATTCGGGTACATCGTGGGTTTCCAGTTCTTCGACTGGATCGAATTTCCTACGCATAACACGGTTGGTATTTCGAGTCCGATCGCACTACGGAAACACGCACCCGACCATATTTTTGGGTACATACGCACTCAGCGAATCAAATTCACGTTGGGCAGCCAGAGTTTTGTGATATTGATTGACAAAAGATGACTGGGGACTATAGTCCGTAACTCCAGCTGTGGATTCGGAGGTATGAGCGGCCGTCGTAATAGGTTTGATCATTTCCCGAACAAGGAGATTCCGCGTCTTCTTCAACGCGGAATGCAGAGCGGTGACCATGTCCTCACGAAGCCCATCCATATCTGGGATGGACCACAGGGTGTAGATCTTGCCGTGACTTCCCCGAGTCCTGAACGTAACGCCACCATGATCAAAAGACTCGAGGAAAGCTGAGCAGAGAAAGCAGGATAACTTGCTGCATCCCATGTACGGGTATATTTCCCCGCTTACAGCCCTGATACCGGCCACCTTTGTAATATGAAGAACAAGTTGAAGCTCCGCGTGGGTGTGGAGATGTTTGCGAGAGGTATTGTTCTGAATCTGCTTGAAGTTTCGTTCTGCACTAATGACGCTTGCCTTCGCGCTGATGAATCTCTTGACCGAGCTCGGATTCAACGTCTGACCCAAGTATTTCATTGCATCTGCCAGTGGGGGCAAAGGAGCCGGACACACGCGAGGTGGAAGGTTCTTCACAAGAACGATAGATAGACGAGCGAACCCTGGAATGTTGAGCGCTCCTTCCACAAGTGTATAGTAGCAGGACCTCAGACGGCCCAAGAAGAGAATGTCCGAGAGGACTTTACGCCCAACAGAAACTTTAGGGCAGGAATTGAGATATATCCTGAGGGATTCCAGATGTCGGATGGAGTGAGTTTGTTCAGCGAGAAGGCGTCGTTGGGTGGTTCTGTCGCCGGTGCACAGGATGCTCTCCAGACTACGGACATGGTCCTGCGCAAGTTTCATGTAGGCATCATGAGTAGCCTCCGAGTAAGGACCAATACTGGTGCAGTCACAGAAAGTCTTCAAATCCGAATCACTGCTCTGGGGTGAGTAAGAGGCACGGTAGGGAGGGATGCTGTCCAGGGATCCAGTGGCTTTAAATGCTTTCAAGTTGTCACGCAGACTATCCGCATAGAGTCCCAAACGAGGTTGGTTGTAACATACTAACTCTTCCCAAAGCTCCTTTTTGATCACAGGGAGACCTAGCACGCACGTATCATCAGTGCTAAGCCCTCATGGAGAACACCAACGCACATACCGATTGTCTCCTCATACACGGAGGCACCAATGGCTGCGAGCAGCCTTTCAAGAATCCCGCAGAATTTCGCGTCCTGCTCGTTGAAGGTATCATTACGAGCAACCAGCAGGGAAACGTTGATATCCTCGTCAAGGTGTCGGTCCCCCGACTCCCGGAGTGCCACACAACAAACATGTTTCCCGCCCTTGTCTCTCGACATGATCTCTGCGAATCTGTCCAGAAAGCGTTGCTTGAGCTCATCCTCCTTGCTATTCCCAGTATCCGAGTTGCCTCGGTCGAAATCGTCGTCAACCACAGCACCTTCGTCTCTGTTCATATTTCCCGGTCCAAGTTGTCCACCATTGCGTAGGGACAGCAGATTCGTCAGGCTAATGAATTGCTCGAGGTTCTCCCACTGAAACTTGGCCATAGAAATCAACTGAGGAGGTTAGACGATGGGGTGCATGGGTAGAGGGCTCAATAGAATGACCAGCAGGATGCAGCGTGTCTGAAGGCAATACATTGACGCTCGTACGCGCTTGTGTAGGGCCCACGAGGCGATCCCAAGATCTGGAGCCGAGCTGCATATACGTGGGGGTGTTACAACTGCGCCGCGTATACGGTGCCGCAACAGGAACCGCCGGACATCCTAACGAGCTGCTTCCCTGTTGAAATTTGGAAAGTATAGATTGTCCCCAGTTGTGAACAGTTACTGCTGAATTATGAGAGCTGTACCTCATATAGCATCTCTTCAATGTTCCCGACGTTGGCTGTCGTGCTCTAGTCTTGACACCCAGACTCGACAGAACACTATGGTCTCAAATGGACCAGTAGGAAGTCATATAGCCAGGCATAGACTCGGATTCTGAAGCCTTAACCCCCTGCGGCGGATGTCCATCCACACTGAGGAGCGAGGATTTGCTGCGACGTGAGTACTTGAGTGATCATGCTTTCGTTGACGGCTTGTTAGGTGGGATTGTGAGCAGTACTCCGTGGTGATTTCGCGCGACTCTAGTTACCACGCGTACGGTGGTTCAAAATCGACTTCGACAGGCGATTTAGGACCGATTCGGGTTTGGATGTTGTCCCGGCCTTGTCTCATGGAAAATCGCCGAACACCGACTTTTCAGCTTTGACACAATCCTCGGGAAATGCCGCCGGTTGGCGGTCATCAACCTTGCTAGCAACACATGCGGTTTGTGCTGACATCTGCCTGAATGATTCAGGATGTATTGGGCGAAACCGGCGTGTTGAGTTACAACTTGGGGAATGAACGCATGGCTTTGTTCTTCAGGCCTCAAGGTTATCTGTCCCAGCCAGAGGTCAAGACGGGAAAGAGGGCCCCTTCAGGTCGGTTGTGCTGTTCTTCAAAAAGCATTCATTTAAAGAAATACCCTTCTTAGTGTAGCTTCCTGATGATAGACCGTTAATGATGCATCATGAATCGATGAGCGATGTCATGGCGCGGAGAATTGAGCGACTGCTAGTACATTCTTCGGACGGCTTACTGTCTTGTTCGAATGTTCGCGACGTTTCGGCCGCTGATTTACTGCGGATTTTCACGACGTAAATGAAGGTTAGTGATCCACTCTATAATTCTTATTATCCTGCATTCAGAAGCTATGCACGGGTAGTTGCGTAGTCGGGGATCTTGCATTTTATGAGAGTCAACGTTTCAGGGGCGTTTCCTTTTCTGAAAAATACCAAACAAGTGCACACAGTCCTAGCTTCCCAGTTAGGAACTCGACGTCAACCCCGAATTTGCCTGAAACACGTCGAATGTGTGCGGTCATTACCGCATCGTGGACATCTTCCAGAATGCTCGACGTAATGGACAAGACAAGGGTATTTAAGAAGGTGCGACACAGTCGTGTCCACACAGAAATCGAGCCATAAGTTCACGAGCAGCTATGTCTTCTATTACGCGCTTCTACTACGACCCCTTCGCCGAGTTCGATCGTCTTTTTGACGACGCATTTTCAGCTCGCTTCTTGCCTTCGTCAGCCGCCACAGATACCAGCAGCGATAGGCAAGCTCTTGTCCGTCCAAGGTACGTACGGTAGTGTGTGTAACGCGAGCTGGAGTATCTAACAATCGTCTTCTAGGATGGACCTCTACGAGAACAAGGACGCCAACACTGTCACTGCATCAGTGAACCGTGCCAGATTACGACATGCGCTTCCTACAGCTTTTGAATGCTTTGAGTGCTCGGCAAGTGCTGTTACGAAACGTTAAGCGTCCAAAGACCTGCTCTTTGTGCGCTTAGGTTTTACAGATGTGCGGCGTTCGAGTTACCCGGACTGAAATCCGAGGACGTCTCCATAGAAGTCCATCAGAACCGCTTGGTGGTCTCGGGCGAGTTCAACACGACGGAGTCTCGCGAAGAATCCGGATACGCTGTCCGCGAGCGCCGCCAGGGTAAATTCTCTCGTACACTTCAGCTCCCTTCCGGCGTGAAGGTAAGCTTACCCTACATTGGTTGCTTATTCGAATGAAAAGTGCTGATGAGGATGTTCTGTAGCATGAGGATGTGAAGGCCAAGATGGAGAACGGTCTTTTGACTGTCACGTTCCCCAAGGACGCCCCTGAGCAGAAACCCCGCCGTATCACTGTCTCATAAACGTTATCGCGAGTGGGAGACCGAGGCACTACGGCCGTAAACAAATGAAGATAGAAAGACGAAGATTCCAGTAAAGTTTGACGGTGTAATAATACATGTACTCGTTGTCTAGTTATCTGTTCGCATAGGATATCGCAGCGCGCGCGCAATAAGTGTTACATTTTGAAGCAGCATTCGCCTACGTCGCCCGGTTCACTACGACAGCTGTATCACTCACTGGAGAAAGTGCCCTGCCACGATTCAAGAACCACAACCTCCCATTGCCGTACTTCTACCCGTGGCATTACAGCAGTCCCGGCCGCTTGATAGTACAACTACAACTGCCAGAAGAGGTAGAAATGCAACAGGTGTTCTCCCGGAAGTCGAAGTCTCTTCGTGGTTCCGCCAATTTAAACGTGGGGGGCTACAGCACCGAGACAGCTCTTCTGTTACTGAATCACCCCACATGTGACAATACGTGCAGAAGAATTGCGTCCTCTACTCTTAGCCCGTAGAAATCACCAACGTTCTCCAAAGCTAGTCAAGACGTACGGATAGTCATGGTGTTGTGACATCGGAATGAGCACTTGAGTATATCATGGCGGCAGCTGACTTGATACGATAGATGGCATATCTCGGCAGCACGCTGCCACTTGCAGCCAATGGACATGATGTATCGGGCGAGTGCCGGACGCGTGAGGATTGATTGGAAGAGCTCCAGCTATCAGTCAGAGTTGATTGCTCAGATTCAACCTGCGTGGAATGTTGAAAGTAATTCCAGTATTGCTATGGGAGCAGCGCACGATTGCGTCATGTCAACATCCATTACCAGTGAGATGATCTGCGCACGTACAAAGATCCAGAGAATGACATCAACAGCAGGTAAGCAGCTGATCCAGCACGAAAACAGAGCAAGTGGTAAAACAGTGTATGAAAAGGAAAACGCGGGTAGAGCTTGAACCGGCTCGTTTGGGACACCCCATTAGCTCCACGTAGCTTTCGCGTTGTAGGACACAGCCGCTATGTACGTTGGGATTTTTGGAATGGCAGCTCAAAGAATTGAAAACGGAGTGTACGGCTTCCAGGTCGATGCAAAGAACCACTCCGGATAACGCACAAGAGGCGTCCGTGCAGGAACAGGAGTGCGGATTGGTGGGTTATAAGCCACTATCCTATAGGAAGCACGGAACGATTTCCGATAGCGGATTAGACTAGACGGCGCAGCCAATACTGTACCTGCCTCTGAACTTCCTGCCGACGTCACCTTCTGTCGGAGACAACATCGAGTATCATCACTGCTACATCGTCGCACCCATCAGTATGGGGATTCACAACCGGCAGACATTCGGAAGTAATCAACGGGATGGACCACGGCAGGAGTCATGTTCCAGGACCCATACATGTGTACTCACGCGAAACCAAAAAGTGTCTTTTGCTGATTAAGACTCGTCTAAAACACGGCTTTCTCCTTTGCTTACCTTTCTACGACCGTAATGTTGACAACGTGAGAGTTGGGAGAGTCGGCTTCGTCTTTGAATCTTGCGCGAATATTCAGGAGGTAAACGTGACGAAAAGAAGGTAAGGACATACTAAACAGGTCTGTGGTCGTGGATGATACTCGAGTCATTTGTCTTACGAGGTAGCGCGGTGTCACGACGTCTGCGCGAGTCAATCTCATTGCAACCTTTCAATGCGAGCGGGTGGATGAACAACCCATCGTCACAATCGGGACAAGCAGCCATTGGTGTGGGAGTCTGTTTATAGTTAGCGAAGCTATTCGAGGTCGTAAGGCTCAAGGGCTCGCCTTTTTCGAAGTCACCGTACGTGACACACAGCGAGCCGATGATTCGAATCCTGTGGCTCGTCTCGCGTTTCCCTGCGCTCGATATATGCACTGGGCATTGGAACGAAATGTTCATACCATTTGTCGCGGAACGTACGAGTTATCACGCTGATGGTGTCGTAGGAGTGATCCAATCACGCACACACCAGTAGTCAACCAGAGAAGGGCACAGATTCCCAACGGGAAGGTGACAGGGCCGCATGGGATAAACGTCAATGAAGCAACGATGCATAAACTATTATAGCGGCCACGGGCAAATGATGAATACTAGCGCACACCTGGAAAACGAGCTGCGAGCAAACTCACCTTGGAATCGTACACGGTGTGAAGGGCAGACGGGTCAAAACGTGGAACGACTCGCCTGATAATCCAGATCGCTACGGGAAATGCACGCCGTCCATGACAATCCCGGTTACTAAAGTTGAAAGGCCAACACCGATAAAGTTGGACGGTGTGAAGGGTTCGCGTCACCCATTCTGCAGGCCATGTAAGACGAAAAATGGGGCACACCTATATAGTCCTCCAACAAATTGTAGAACCAATTCCGGGAGTCGCAATGAAGAATTCTTTTCTGAGGGACATCAAGTCTAGCACATCATACGAGACAGAAATTGCGACGCGAAGTCGAATTTAGGCGCGCCAACGTGTGATCTGCACCAACGACTTGAGGTTCGTTGGAAGTCTTGAAGTCTTGCTCACCAGCATGTTAGGCACTCCTCCCCCCCTCCCTCAAGGTGGGGAAAGACTATGCTGTACACGATCGACCTCCCGTGTTGCGATAAAACGGGCCACTGAGCAGTCGCCGGCAGCCAAGAGACTCGGTCTTTCCCAAGTTTTTCATCATCGACGTCATGGACGAAGACATGTTCGCACACTCATGTGCAAGACTCGTCAGCAACCGAAATTTTTGGAACACGACGGTGACGGTATGCGCGTATAAATAGCGAATACTAAATGCAATTGTACCCCTCGTGCTCAGCTCGCAGAAATCGTCCTCCCTTTTGAATCATGCCCGCCATCCGATCTCCCAGCAAGATACTCGTCACTGGCGCAAACGGGTACATTGCAATGTGGGTAGTCCACGAGTTCCTCATACGAGGATATACCGTTCGGGGAACGGTGCGCTCTGCAAAAAAGGCAGAACACATCCAGAAACAGTTCGCAGGGTTCGGCGATAAGCTTGAGGTCGTCGTCGTGGAGGACATTACTAAGGTCTGCTTCCTTTCAGCCCCAGCTTGTGGTAAAAAGAGTTTTGACTTGACGTTTGCATGTGACCCGAACTCCACAGGAAGGGGCATTCGATGAAGTTGTTAAGGGTGTAGACGCAGTCGCGCACACTGCTTCCCCTTTCCACTTTAATGCGCATCGCCCTGAAGGTAGGTGTCCAACCAGCAGAGTCTCATGTACAGCACACTAAAGCAAGTCCACAGAATTGATCGAGCCAGCTGTAAAGGGTACGGTAGGAGTCCTGCAAAGCGTTCTTAAGCATGGGTCAGTGACAGCGGTTACAACCGGCTGAGTCCCGTGCCTATCACTGACATGTCTCCAGCACTTCTGTTAAACGCATTGTCATTACATCGTCTGTCGCGGCAATCCTACGCGATGAACCTACCCCGGTTACGTTCACTGAGAATGATTGGAACCAACAATCCCTCGATTTAGTGAACGAGCTGGGCGAAAAGGCTCCGAACATGGTGAAATACAGGGCATCGAAGACACTCGCGGAAAAGGGTCAGTTACTTGGTTCGTTTCATGCTTCTGCCTTTCGCTCACATCACCAATCACCACAGCCGCTTGGAAATTTGTGGAAGACCATAAGCGGGAGATCAATTGGGATGTGACTACCCTCAATCCTCCATTCGTACGTCCCTTTTGGTGTTTGTTTACCCCAGTGGTTAACGAACCATGCCTTACAAGGTCTTTGGGGTACTCGTTCTCTCGTTTGACGAACATACTTGGAGTCTTATCATTCGCTCGACAGCCTGCTATACATGAACTGACAGATCCAGCTTCACTCAATACTTCTGCAAAGGTGTTCTATGATTACGTCGCAGACGCTTCGAAAGCTGAAGCAGTCGGGAATGATTTCCTCGCCACGAGTGGCGGCTGTTGGGTCGACGTTCGCGACTTAGCAGAAGCCCACCGACTTGCACTTGAGAAACAGGAAGCGGGAGGTGAGCGCATAATCATCTGCAGTGGTACGTACCTTCACTTGGAAGACTATATCCCATGCTAAAATCTACTGACTCTTCGCAGGTCCTTTTAAGTGGCAAGATTTCAGTGAGTAGTTTTTGGCGGTTCCGCACTCCATTGTGCTGACTCCGCGATAGTTGATGCGGCCAATGCCCTGGACCCCCCTCCCAAGCTATCGAAGCCTATCCCCAAAGGCCGCCCTGGTTCCGGTAGCGGACATCCAAACACTGTACACCTGACTATTTATGATAC
This sequence comes from Pisolithus albus, assembly GCA_024613165.1. NCBI lineage: Eukaryota > Fungi > Basidiomycota > Agaricomycetes > Boletales > Pisolithaceae > Pisolithus > Pisolithus albus. The sequence continues at coordinate 511,678 of JANFAB010000030.1, forward strand.
GTCGAAGTCCGATCGCCTGTTTGGGCTGCGATATCGTACAATGGCAACGACGACCAAGGACACGTTTTCCGATTATCAGGCTCGTGGCTGGTGAAGGAATGTGGCAAAGGGGAATGAGTACGCTGTTTATGAGTTAGCTACAGGTAGGAGACAACGAGAATGTAACGTACGGGAGTCCACCTCGAAGAATCACTGATTTTGTGATTCAGATAGACCTAAACGATCAAGCGAAAACACAGTCGAGAATTACCTTCGATTTTCCGACACGCTGCGAATCATATGGTGGGTTTCGTGGGCGTACCTTGCGGTCTGAACTGTCATTTTCCCCTGCGCCTCGTTCAGCCCATTTTCGGTTGTGACCCCACTGAGACGTATCGTCGACATGTATTGTCGCCGCGTTCACTTGCATTTTCCAGGTCTCCTTATTCGTGTCCCGTTAAGTAAGAAGATACCAAGTTGCAACACGGAAGGTGGTGTTTCGGTATGTCCTTAGGTCGATCATCGCGTATTTTCTACCCCGTCATTTTTCTGGAAGCCAGCTTGCGGGGGTTGCCCACCACGCAAGGCATTCAGTTTTTTAGCCGCATTGGGGGCAGCGTTCCGCTTGTAGCGTGACGTCGATGTTGGTTAGTGACGACAGCGCATTGTTGCGGGCCAGGTCCGCCTTGCTGCTGACCCCGGTGATAAATGGAGAGCAAAGAAACATGAAGCGAACCTCCCCCCAGCCCCCCCACAAGCCCGTCATAGCTCCTGGGACTTCACAGATTCAATAAAAATCGCGGGAAGTTCAACGCAACAATCCACAATGCTTGATAGCTGTTATTTTAGAGAGACATGCCACTAGCTTACCCTCGTGGTCTTGGTCACTGACTACTAACCATTGACCACCGGACCTTCTCGAATCTCGCCGCCCCCCTTCCCCCCCCCCCCCCCCCCAAAAAAAAAAAAAAAAAAAAAAAAAAAAAAAAAAAAAAAAAAAAGAGCAAGAACTTACTTTCGTGACCTTCGTTGTTTTGGTAATCGGTTCGGAAGCATATTCATGCGCAGGTCAGCAGATCTGCTCAGGTAAACGGACCCGAGAAAAGTCCACGGCGAAAGATTCAAACCATTCTTGACGGAGCCTGAGAAGATCTACGCCACGTCGCACTATACGGGAAATTTTAGGTGTACACGATGCATGATGCGGTAAAGGCCGTGTTGGAAAACCGTCATGCAACGAGGCTATCGTCCGTCTGTTTTGTCATCTGGGCCTTTTTCGAGCTTATCTGCTGCAAGTGAGCCTCACGGTCACCGTAACCGGCTTCCCCCAGGCTCCACAGATCATATCTGCGCGGCTCTGACAACACCTTCTCGATTCGAGAGCAGTAGACCGCAAGGGAGCGGGAAAGGCTGACCTGAACCACATACTGCTTTGTCCAATAGGCTCCTATGACACTTCCCAATCGGCTGTCCAATGGGAATGTGCTGGATAAGTAAATGAGCCTCGGGTACGTACACTCACCTCAACGGCAAGATTGTGTGAGAATATGCCCACAGCCCTGAAGACGTACGTACCGACGAGTCTAATCTGACTGACAGCCGTGCCAGTTCCCATAACAATACGCCCTCCAATAGGGCTCTCCCCCCCACCCCCGCAGCCTGGCCCAAGTCCGCAAGCAAACGTGCGCTGGACAGTGTCCCTCATATGGTATATACCTCCAAAACGATTACAGCGGCTTGCGCAGATATCATCCCTGACCAAGACTCCCAACGCACCCTGTGAAGTATTATGTCGTTGAATGACCTTTTCGTTCCACTCAGCCTCCGCTGCAGCGGAGATTGCATGCCTACGACCGTTTGGACGCAGCAAAACGGTGCTTGCTGCGGCGACCGTTATCGCTGGTTGAGCATACCGGCACCGACTTTCCTTCCCTGTTCACGCGCTCAAGGATTGCTACATACTCGGACTGCGCGGGTCACTCTAAAAGCTCCAAATGGAGTCCAGAACAATTTCATTACGAGGTGAGACATTAGCTACTAGTAACATAACTCAGTCAGTGGCATGAGACGAAGCATACACTACAACTCCCAAACCATTACGCAGGCAGGTATAATCGCAGAAACGACACTTCACGACTGCACACGAGACATTTCACACGCAGCCCCAGACATTCAAAAGGAACTCCGAGGTATTCACGCGACGATGCTAAAACTGAACATGGGCGAAGGGTCAGCGATAGGGCTGTTAAGAAGCAAACACCGACTTACGCTTCACTCCTCCATTCTTGGCCAGCCGTAGCTTTCTCTTCGCGATCGATCACTCGGTTCATCCAACCAGCGGGAGTCTCAGCCCCAATGATGGACTCGCGTTTAGTGTGGACGACCTTGAATTGCGATTTGCTCTCCGTCGTCTTGACGCTCTCTTCCTTCTTATTACGTTTGAAAAGCTAGAAGGCAAGTTGAGCGCGTTTTGAAAACGCCAAAAAAAAACATGCGGTATCACGCTCACATCTTGGAGAGCCTGCTTCCTAGTGGTATCGCTACTTTCCTTCGCTTCTTTCATCCGGTCTCGGACAGAGACCAACTGACCGTCCAGGTACTCGAAGCCCGTTTGGATGCCGCCCGCGATAGCCTTCTGAATCTGTCTCTTGACGAGGGCGGTGGCCAACGGCTTCAAGGTCTTGTACAGTAGATCATGCTTCGAGTCGCGGATGCTGAACTTGAGGGTGTCGACCTTGACATGTACGCTCTTAACTTTGAAGACAGAGCTCTTGTCTTTGTCGGCAGAGACCAGATGGACTGTGGCCGTCAAACCAGACCCGCCGAGAAGAACGTCGGCGATACCCGAGTCTTCGATCTTGGGGAATCCGGTCTTCTTGCGGTACCAGATCGCGACGTCTCGCATGTCCGCCTGCACCTGAGCGAATTTAAATTCAAATTCGTGATGCTGCTCGTCGGATATCGTCTCATAGGGGCTAAACTTCATGAAGTTGTGCGCGTCTAGTGTAACGATATTCGGGAACAGGTTGCGGCCTTGAAGGGTCAGGTTCTCGACGACAAGATCGATCGCATCATCGGTATACTCGACACGTGGGATAGGGATATACCCGACCTTAAGAAACGGTCAACCAACGTACACAACGCGCCATAATTCGCATTACATACCTTGTCGACGAGAGTTGGAACGATGACTTTGCGGATGTCTGACCACAGTTGTGGTTTGAAGTGCAAGTTGCCTGCGCTGTCGAACAGTAGGTCCTTCGTCAGACGAGCCCAGTCTTCCCCGAAGCGCTTGTTCAGCGGGTCGTCTCCCATAGCGGAGAACCATTTTCCGATGGCATCGAAGAGGTTATCGAAGTGGGTGCGGTATTTATCATCCCAATATTTGCGACCCGTCTCGCGTATTTCAGCGCCTTCAGCGTTGCAACTTTCATCGAGGACGTAACCGGTCTCCAACAGGACCTGCGACTTGGTGAGTGGCGATTGACACTGTACGGGACGAACCACTGACCCTACGAATGTAATTGTTCAGGCGCTTGAACCAGTTCCTGAACTCCTCGTCCCGCCTCGCATCGTCAACCAGCGCGTCCGTGGCATCGAAGATTATGTTCATACTCTTCCCGTTGGCGAAGCGCTCCAACAGCTCGCGCAACTCCGACGTTGCCTGGCGCAGAGCAGGGTCCTTAAATGGGAGGTCAGCCTCAATCATGGACAGTATGTGCGTTCACCGACCGATATAAATGCTTGACCACTTTCCTTTCCTCGCCCTGCAACGGCCAGCCCGCGATTGGCATAATCTTCGGTCACCGATAGGAGCCATTTGAACGCGTCCTGGTAATCGTCGTGTTTCTGACACTCGATGATGACCTTCTTCCCGCGATAGATGAATTGGTCCCGACGTTCTTCTGGGAAGTACTCTTCCGCCAGGAACTTTCGTCCACGCTCGAAATGTTCGTGGGCCTTGTCCTTGTGCTGTTGTGGTATGCGCTCGGCGATATTATCCTGAAGTACGAGTGTCAATTTCGTCCCCAAGTACTAAGGTTGAACGGTCACGCACACGAACACCCCTAACACGTTCCATGAATCCTTGTTTCTTCTCTTCCGCTTCTTCGGCGGTCTCGGCCCGGGCGCCTTCGACATCGCTAATACGCCATCAGTTAACTCGATCGGAAACGAGACGTCAAACCACTCACCCTCCTTCACGGGCCCTCTCTGCCTTCCGTTGCGCACTTTGATTCGCTTGATCTTTTAGCTCACCAGCCTGACCGGCGGCACCGCTGACCTGCCGCCGTGCTTCTTCCATGCCCTCTTTGTAAGCTTGACTGCCTGGCTTCTGCTCGCCTTCTCCGGTAATGACTTTAGGTTCGTCCTCGTGTGGGTGTTGCTCGACAGTGACGTTAGTACCGGGGATATTGACCTCCAGGACAGGAGCTTCTCCGGGCCCCACCTTCTTTCCACCACGGCTAACGAATTGGTCCGGGGGTGCTGGCTCGTCGACTTTGGCAAGCTGTTCCTGCGTCGGACGTAGAGCCTCCGCCGCCTTTCCAGCGCCTTTGGCAAGAAGATCGCGCCCGATGACTGAGAAGTCCGAGAGTAACTTCCGAACTTCCGAGTTCGTGAGTATCAGAGACAAAATGGTACGGAGGTGGCGAACGGCTACCGGCAACCGTCAGCGTTATGATCCCGGAAGACCATTCGAAACGTTACCTAGTTTGCGATCTTCAGCCACTTTTTCTTTGTCCGCCTGCGGTACGTCCCCTGGCTGCATTTTCGCAGTTTCGAGGGATACGTCCCGCGTGTGCCAAACGAACTTCTGGAATAGCTCGTCTGCGTTCTTCTCTTTGACGATGATGCGTGCGGTCTCGATTATGTCGCGCGTATCCTGGATGAGCTTCTTGCCATCTGGCGATAACTGGTCAACATTGACCGGCGAATTATCATGGACATATTTCAAAGTCTTGTCAATCTGACGGTTGTCGGGCATACGCCCTTCTCTGAAGGCTTGAATGACGCCATAGAAGCGGAGCTGAGCGCGATTCAGTTTTTCGTCCCTGATTCTTAGCGGCAACGAGCGTACCTTTCTGTCGACGTCCGCTTCTTGGGCACGTCTGTCCACTGGGGCGGTTACAGCACCAGCTTGCGGATGTTCAGAAATATCTTGGGGTGCGGGAGGGAGAGACATGACTGATTGAGTAGATTAGAAAATGAATGCAACGCAAGAAAAGCTGGCTGAGGGGTAGGTGGGGTTTAAGTATGCGTACGCCCCCTGAAATGCGAGGGATGACCGCATCGCGACGTCATTAACTTCTGGTGCGGGTGGTTCGTCGAGACAATCCTTCTAGTGATGTCACTGTGACCAGACTCGTTTCCTTATTTGGAATAGGCAAGCTACAGCTTGCCCCAGTCCACTCCACAATCGAATGGCTGTTGGTGGAATGCTGCGCCCGTGAGCGCGAGCCATGGTTCTAGCCTATTATGATTTGGGTGTTTAGCATAATAGATAGATAGCTCAGGATGGAGCGAGGATACTCAGTTAGGGGTACAAAACTTCCAGTCACCTGCCGCGATTTCGGGAATTTCGTCGATCGTCGCACGTCGAGAAATTTCAAGAAAGAAATACGGAGACACACGTGCTATTAGTTACTGCGTTGCAGCTTTTCTTCATCCCAGTGGGCCTTGCAATGTCCCGCCAACAACGACCGTCGCGAGCGCGTAACCCCTTGTCAGGGCGCTGTCGGTACCTGGCGTAGTAGCCGTAGGTCCCGACTTATCTAAGTAATAAGCTCGACGTCGTTCACGCACGTTCCCACCACCAAGGACGACTTGCATTCGTGCGTTTTCGAACGAGGACTCTCTCTAATAGACAAGTTGAAAGCCGACGTGCGCTTGTCATGTCACTGAGAAATATTATCGTCGAGTCGAGGCTCTCCCCCGATCGCACGGACGCAATGATCACTGAGTGACTCGCAGGAGGGGACACTCCGCTCGTCCCAAAATGGTATTCCAATTCGGAGGCCACGGTCAGGGCTGCCGAGAATCTCGCGATCACGTGATATCCTTGTGGCGCACAGAACCTTGACCTTTTTTTTCTTTTCGCAGGCCCGTCGTGAGGAGTAACAGCATCACCCAATATTCGACGCTATTCAGTTTTTGAAACCTCTTACGAACGATGAAGGTACCATCATGTGCGCAGCGGTGTCGTCTTCTTGGGTTTCAGGGATCAGTCTCCTTGGAGAAGTTCCATCGTCTCCACAGCTCTTTTCATTTGCTGAACAAATAGATGGCATAGCCTTGGCAGTCTTGATTTCGAATCGGATCAGGTTACATACCATTTCAAGGGTTGAGATATGCAGGGTTTCAGCGTCCTCTCTGACCCAAAACGACTCACGGTATGTACTGGAACAGGCAGTGAACACTTGATTACATAATATAATCCTGCAAACCACAGCTGGCGTAGTCGACCATCCTATCCTGTTCTGATCTCGGATCGGTAGCTTTCCATCATTCCCGCCGACGGAACTTCTCGAGTCAAATTACGACCACACTGGAAGGTCCATAACAAACACTCGGACCTCGAGTCAGATGCGAATAGATTTGAACGAACGTGGTGTTTCCTGCGTCCCTGGCTAGCACACGCGGAAATAGTAAGCAGCGTGATATCAGAGGCAGATCTTCGAATTCGAGCGTGTGTGGGTATTTCTTGCTGTCAGTCAGTTTGTTTTAGCGTTTAAATTCCTTTTCAATAATGCCAGTTGACCACAGACTGTCCTAATCCATGCCGACACGTGCGTGGCCCGCGACCAACGTGATTGGCTGGGATTCCATTGATCGCATCGGAAAGTGTCCAGATTACGTAATAATACGTTCCCATTGCATTTAGGGGAGAGAAAACCGGGACGGGCGCTCTGCCCACTCCCTGACACTACATAAAAACGCTAATATAAGCTCTGGGCGTGCTGCAGAGTTGACACCCATCCCCAACACCAGCCCCTTCATCATGGTTGGCACCCTCAGCTTCACCGGCGATACTCACTTCGAGGTACGTTGTTTTACTCTCTCCGTACCGGGAGCCTCGGTTTCTGACACCGAAGCAGGTCATCACCGTTTTGGCAAATTGCGGTACTGATACCGTGCGGGCAAGAGAAGCCCTGGTGACGTGGATTCAGCGCAAGCAGGTCAAAGGCAGGTCGACGGACCATATTCTCACCAAACTGCGCCAGCTCGAACAGAAGGTCCGTCCCATCGTTCGATGTGGCTATCTGCTCCCGCTCACTTCGTTTCGGCAAACAGTTCATCAAAGACACCACGCTGCATGATGCCTTTCGACAAGCTCGCGCAGTAACATTTCTCCCCAGATCCCCTGATATCCCACTTCCCGACTTCATAACCAAACGCCAATCTTATCCGTCGATGCAAATGCCGGACAGTCCGACTCTGGACATCACTCATGCCGAGAGCTCGCGATCCAGCCCGCTTCTATCTCCTCACACTCCCGTCTCTCCTTCATACTTCGAACGCAGGTTGGACTCGTACGCCGAGGAGGCCGAATATCAATACGCTTCATACGATCCCCCGTCCCCAGGAGGGAGCCGGAATCCGATCTTTTCCAACTCGTTTGCTCCACATTCACCGATTGTTTACACGCCACGTCCTTCTGTCGCAACTTACAGCCCACAGTACAATTCGAGGCCACGAACCCTATCCCCTCCCTCCCCCACGATCCTTCCCCGACGCTATCGATCCGTCTCTAATCCCGTTCCTCCCAAAGTGGCCGTTGGCCGTCGCTCGGCACCGCCCCCAAACCGTCTTTCCGAACCAGCCATGGCTACACCTCCTACTCCCCGCCCGGCCCCAACTCAGCCCATCCCTCAGTCCGCATGCTCCTCAGCTGCAAGTTCTACGGTATCCCTAGTATCCCCAGTATCCCCAGACCCTCAGCCATACAATGACTGGTGTCTACGTATCCCATCACCACTACCTCATTCCCCTTATTCATCTAAAGAATCGGTCACGACAGTGACAGACATCGAACGATACCTTCCTTCCGATATCGACGTCACCGATCAAGAATGCCTCTCGAACTTCAGGGTTATCACGCGGTCGGACAGCCCCCTCCATGGCATTACCGGCGAAGCAAGCCAGAATCGCAATAGCATCGTCGGTACCGGTTTAGCTACTTCGTACGCGGACGCACTGGCCCATCTGCAATCAGAGTACGGATGGGAGATAGGCCCCCGCCTTGACAAAGCTCTCAAAATATGTAGCGCCCCGCCGGCTGTGAAGGAGCAAGTACTCAGGTGCCTTCGTTCTGAGCCGGGATGCGATCCACCCCATTGGCAGACTCGATTGAGGGAATTCAACCTCAACGCTGAAGCCGTCGAATTCATCGTTGACGAGATGTGCAGAGAACTGGAGGCCACACCCGGGAGAGCGGTGTGACGACGCTTTTTTTTCTTGCTTGGTCAAACAGAACCCGATCGGAATCAAATCAAAATGAAAAGAAAGGTGTTGCCCGTCTAGACTGCTGGTTTGTGATTCGGCGTTTTTGGATCGTGTATATTGTACCGTATGTCGTGCATTCTGTTTGATTAATTGTTTGTACTTTCGTTTGCTACTTAGGTGTCCCGGTATCCGTGCTCGTTGTGTTTCGTTTCTTGCGTATAGTTAGATTATTGGAATGCATTCCTGGCTTCGATGGTCCGGTACTATTGCTTGCTCACTGCCTCACGATACCGGAAGGAACATGCAGCAACGGGAAACCGGTGAGAAATATATCACGGGTAACTGTCGGTACATGCATATCCAATAGCTGAAAGGACGTTCCAGTGCGATGGCGGAGCTCGCAGCTCATTAATTCTTTTGCACCCAACCACTCTCCCTCCTTGCACGTTCGTCGCACTCCGGACACCAAGTCATTAGGATGATGGCAGGCTGTCCTCCATCCTGTAGTGCATGATCAATTCTACCGGCCTCATCCTGTCAGAGCCCAGTCAGCTAATACATATCCTTAGCTAACCAGCGCTAACCCCGTTCCTGCAGTCGCTCCAACTGTCTTCCCCGAGGATTGGCTCGGCGACCCTGATGGGACTTATCTGACTTATCCGGGTACATAGCATCGCAAAGGCCCGGTCCACTAGCGGATACACGTGACTAGGTGATGGTGAAAAGTGCACAGTCATATAGCCTATTGGATCCTGCGGGCATCCCACGGATGCACTTCGACCGACAGTTGAGCCCTACTAAGGCCCTGAAATGTCGTCGCGGACCCGTCGCGAGTCTATCTACGATGTCAGCCCTTTTTTTGCTGATATAGTCAGTCAACTTTCCCATGTCAAGCCGTTGGAGGTCAAAGCGTTACCGTATAACCCAGCCACTACTTATTAGTGCATCGATCCCAACTCGAGTTTACGTATCGGGTCATGGGGTCTGGCTGATGGGGACGACAGAGGCAGGTCTGTCTCCATGGTCATACTACACATGTATGGTATCTGCCTCTCGCTGATACCCTAATGGCGTACTGCTGATCGCGTATTGTGTACACTAAACAGGGCCGCCGAGCGAAGGAAGCTTATCTATAAGCTTTTGTACAATCCCCACAACGTATAGCGAAATCGGGCGTGTCTCAGCTGTGACTTTTTTCGTCCACCATCTAGATTTACTTACCACACGAGAAATGCCTCGCCCACACCGATAATCATTTCGTCATCGTATACTTCGCGAAGGACTCTACCAATATGGTCTATCTTACAACTTCTCCTGCTCTTCACGACCGTTTTTTCACTCGCGCGTCCCGTGACGGAGGTTTCGTTTGTATTGATGTGCGGTAGCTAAGGAATACACACTTACGAATGATGTTCATGCCCCAGGATTTGGCGACAGGGGTCGCCGCTCGTTCTAAGTTTCATCCTACCTACGTAACCAAGCCGCCTTGAACTGTTAGCTTCCCCTGAGTTATCCCTTGAATCATCATGGAAACCTCGATCCTGCCTCGAACGGGAATTAACTTCGGAGCCTCTAGCAGCACCGTCGGTAGATCTGGACCGCTCGCTAGCCTTCAAAGAGTGGGTCAAAGACAGATTCCGCGCAGGCAGTCTGATAAGTCAAAACATACACACGACAACGTTGGCAGACTTGACAGTGATCGGCAAAAGTGGCGGGTTGGCGCTGATTATGGGTCCCAGTGGGTGAACTTCAAAGCGAGGTGGGGCGCAAAAAGGGAGATCGTACTAACCATTCTCACATACGAATGGTTCTTCTGGCTAGAAATGCAAATGTTCTACGTTTCCAGCCCCTCGGGACTTTTTACTTTTCACTATCCCAGACGACCTCGGGGAACCCGGAGGCGAAGTCAGACAAGGTTGTCCCAATTTGCTAGATATATTTGGGCCTTGAGTATCTGGTTTCTATGTATGGGTTCGTGAAGGGGACCCTGATCAATATCCTAACCGTGGATTGTTCGTGTCGGTTTTATGCGGACCTTTCCCATGATGACCCTCCGAGGTCTTCCCACGCAAAGCTTAAATCGATCTTGGCTTGCTGCACCTCACGTTGATCATGTAAGAGAGACCAAGAGTAGGATGGCTTATCACGGATACGTCGAAAGGTAGGCGAGATAAGTCAGGCGCAACGATTGGACTCACTTGGGTATGATGATCGCACACGCCGTTGTGCAACGGAGGGTCTGTGAGCCTTTGAACTCATGATGAATAGGCTATCAAAGGTTTAATGTCTGCATGTCGTGTAACCACTCGCTGAAGTTTGGCTTGGCGTTTGAAAAGGCGGTCGATCGAAATACATTCGATGAGGAGGGCTGAATGAGATACTGCAGCTTAGACAACAATGACCCAAGAAATTGGTGATAGCCGTGCGCGATATCGCTTCAGGCGTCGCGGTGCACGGTACCGGTTTCTCCGCATGCCTCGACTTTTCTGATGCGAAAGTGAATAATTCTTTAACTGGCTTCGCCTCGGGTATTCGGGGACTCGCCGCCACAAGGATCAATCCTTTAGGACCGCGGCAGCGGAACTTCCGACTTAGCTATCTGGACCCACTTGAGTCCCTCGGGTTTGGATAACTGGTTTTCCAGTCAGCACAGTTTATAATAGGGAGATAGCATAAAATATGTCCAGCATTCCACTGGTGAGGGAGGAATACAATCATGGTGTCCTCGACGTGCAACTCGCAGGGTAAGCAAGCTCTGAAGGGTTTGCAAGGTGGTAAATTTAGGTGCGGCCTCGTGAGCTGCGCGATGAAGCCATCAGCAACATCGTTAGTCGTATAGTCGATTGCAGGTTTCTTCTTGCTCGAAGAAAACACGTTGCAAATGTCCCTGCCAATGATCAGCTTATCGATTGCTAGGGGGAAGGAGGAACGATCAGTGCAAGTAATCGAGTAACCCACGGATATCTCACTTCCCTACGAGTACAGAAGACGATACGAACGTTATCAGTTAACGGGATATCCTTGCCAACGAACCTCGAAGGCATATCATAGAGCATGAATATTCTCTCCAGTGAGGAGGCAGAAAAAGCAAGGATGGGATTGCCTTATATGGACGTAGAGAAGATTTTGAATCCATCGGATGTTGCCGGGGGCAAAATTGGCATAGCCACACACCCCCTTTTCATTTGATGGACACCTCTTCGACGTGCACTGCAAGTAAGTGGCAGAGCCTCTGCTGATTGCTACTTCTTCCATCCCTAGCAGTGCATAGTACGTAGCACGATGTGACTGGGCTACATATAACACCCGTTCGTCGCATTCTCGCCGTTCCTATGACATTTTCCTGGTAGTTCTTCACTTGAACATCACAGCGTACGCCGTTTGCTCGATGTGCGTTCGTATCCTTTTCTATTTCTTCTCCAAGCAGGCCAGGATCCTCAGTTGACATGTATAATATCCCAGGCTTAACTCCTCATCTGAGAGAGGAGTCGTAACAAGTTCTACTGAACAGTAAGTAGAAGTCATCGACATCATCAACCGTGTTCCGGTGTCCGTAACAACGGGCATGTCATATTAACAGATCAATCAGATCGAAACACCTTCTTTTTATGGAGGACACAGGTCGTTGATCTTCCGAGGACATTTACTTATCTTCCGTCGCATAAGTAGCGACTGTTCACAATCCAAGGGGCTTAACCCTCCCAGCCTTCACGCACGCTCCTTCAAGGGTGCAGGTCATCCTCGTTTTACGACCTTCAAGGACATGTTCTTCCGCATCTTCCGGTTCAGACGCAAGCAACGTCAAGCTCCCTCGTCGACCCCCCGTTCTGCAAAGGGGTCGACGCGTCCGGAGCCTTTAAGTCTCCCAGAACACCCCGCATCTGCTGCAGCACGAGAACCGACCTCCGTCCAGCTCAGTCCTATCATTTTCGTTAGTCAGGATCCCAAACAGGTTGATACATGTGCTGGTCGTGTGCGCGTTTCCGCAAACTCCGGATCTGGAATATTTTCTCCGCGTCCCGGGATGCCTCGGAAGAAGAGGCATGTGTCTTTCAGAGTCATCAAAGACGACGCTGAGGCTGGGCTCTCGTCGTCTCCACCGACTCCATATCCACTCCTTACTTCGTTCCCCACGTCTTCAACCCGGGTAACCCGCGAATCATTTTCCTCGGTGTCGACACTTGTCGATACTGACCAAGCTCCACCCGAATACTCGGCGGTTGACACACTTGTCTGGGAGGATATACATGATGGGAATGTCCCCGACGCTGCCCGGGCGCGTACCAATACTAGGGCGCAGACCCAACTCGTGTCTCCACCCGGAAGGGAGAGACCCAGGGACAAGAGTCGTCACATTTCGATGCTTCCGTCTCTTTCCAAGCGGTCCAAAGTCAGCCGATTCTCTGTGCCGGTTCCTCCCTCCGGAGGGCTGACTCCTCAGACGCTTTCAATTCCATCTGGACCGTCCATCAACACGCCCGTTTTTTCGCGTCGTGCGAGTAGAAGGATCTCAGTGATGTCCACCGCGAGTCGCTCGGGTTCAGTTAAAGCCAGCAAGTCGAAGAGGGCGTCGAGATGGAGTCAACACATGAATAGCCCGGAGACCCAGGAGGTGTTGAAAGCGTTGAGAAACATATCCTGAGGAATGGTGCGGTGCCCAGCAATTGACATTGTGGTATGCAATGGACGGGGAAGGTTGTCGTGTTGCGACTTGTGAGGGGATGTTAATAGAAGACGAGACGGAGGTTGTTGCTGAGCTAAAGGTTGAAGAGATAGGGGGCATGTACCAGTTTTGTTCGGTCGATAGTACGATGGGGTCCATATGACGGAGTGAGAGTTGCTGGGAGATCTGATGTTTGAGCCGTAACTAATGTCCTTTGCACACATTCTTTTCTTCACATTTTGAGCATACTTGCTCGTTGCCACAGACCTGTCGGAAGAGCACGACATCCCGCATTTGCGAACCCGCTGGTCTAATACTATCATCCGCGTTGAGACAGCAATCTTTCCAAGTTCCCTTAGATCAAGAAATCCGAATACGTCGACAGTATTGCTCAAGACGTAACGTTACAAGTTCGATAGGTATGCTACATTGCTATGCGTATCCCTTACTGTTCCTCTTTGGCCTCTTCCGACTCCGATCCCTCTTCAGACTTGTTCTTACGGCGCACGATAACGTAGCTATCAGCATCTTCGCCGGCTGGGACAGCTTCGATGTCACCCTTCACGACACCGGAACGCTCGGGTTTGTAGTAATTTCTGCGATGTGTTAAGAAGGAGAATCAGTGGACATGCAGACAAGGGAGGGCGAGGGGGAGCTACTGACCTTTCAGCTCTGATCATGTACAAATCGTGCGACAGGAGACCGTGCCCGGCAACAGGACCATAATACGACGTGCCCGCTAATGAGCCGATGATGCACGTCCCAACGAGGAGAGAAAGGTAGAAACGGTACTGCGAGTACCATACTGGTGCTGTGGATGGGACAAAGTCGTCAGTGATTCCAATCCCAAAACGATTGAACTGCTGCATAGCGAACTCACTCCACCCAAAAGCGGTAGCCCTGTTGTCTGCGTACCACAACCCCACGAAGCCAAGCCACTGACAGAGAAGGGCTGACATAGGCTCTAGCGTGATCGTAGACCATGCAACGATGGCTGGGGCTACACCAAGGCAGAGGCGCCTGTAACCTTTATATCCGCCATACCCGGCGATCTCCATACCCCAGTGTAATGCGCCTGAGGGCGGAAAGGTCCATTAAGCAACCCTTACAAACATCAAAAATTATCGTACGAGGAGACTCGTACCCAGGAAAGATAGCAGGACGGCACCGTAGTGGACTTGGAAGTTGAGAGCTTGATCGAGGACCGTGAGCGCAATACCTGGATCAAGATTCGTGGCCACTCCTATCGCGGCCAGTCCTGCCTGATGGGCAAGGTATACGGTCGTTCCCGCAGACGCGATGTACGGCAAACCACCAGCAAGGCCCATCACAAACAATGGTGTGGGCACCTTGACGGCGACGGCACCCGTAATTCCAAGCTGCGAAAGTGATGATTATGATATATGGAACGATGCGTTTCATGCCCGAAGCGCACTTACGAAGGAGTTAACTCTAGGTTTCACGGTGTCGACTGTGAAGACGCCGCCCGCAATCTCGCGCGCCCAGTCGGTAAGCGAGTTCCCTAGTTCCTCTTTCACATTCTGCGTGGCATGCTCGACGGATTGACTACCGGGTCTTCCGGAGACTGAGCTAGCAGCGAAGCGTGCATGCACTCTCGAAAGGCCACCACTGGCTACAGGACCGATTGTCCCCTGGATGCGCCCGGGACGTTTGAGCAATGATTGGGTATTGCGCAAGGTAAATGGACGCGCAAGACAGACAAGACGTTGGTACATCGTTGGCAGTGAAGAATAACACAATCAGCCTGACGCAAGTACCATCTTATGGGCGTTGGGCGCAACCATGGTATGACGTCATAGCCATATCGTTATGTGGTCCAGAACTCCAAGTAGGTATCCCATGACGCCACACTGCACCGGACAATTCAGAACATTCATTGGAAGACGTCAGTCGTGGGTCCACTGTCCGATGTGCTCCATGTTGAGGTGGAAGGGTTCTTGGTGCACAACGCCGTACTGCAGACGTAACGTCCTGTAAGTTAAAATACTGATCGGTACGCTCTGAACTTGGTTATTGGTACCCGGCGCTCTCAAAACTTGAAAAATCTCGGCTGCAACGTCAGCTTTTTCCCAGAGGATAGGAGCACAGAGACATTCCTTTTGATTCCAAAAATGCCATACAACTCAGGTGGTCTTGGTTAAGTTGATCGCGGGGCAATCACGGGAGGTTGGGAACTCACGGCGGCTGTCGGATGTGGCATGCGAGTACCGTCCGAGATCTAGCAGCTTACACTTGGGGCGAATTCAGGCGACTCGTCGCGTTCAGTCTTTCTCCGTAGCCTTATCTTCATTTTCGCAACTTGATGTATTCTTGCCAGATCATCTGTCTGACTTACGGTAGTATTCGGGGCTGTTTATTTGTTGCAGCTATCGTACCGACAAGCTTCCACATGAACCTGAGCTTTTATTAGCGTTAGTCGGTCGCACCATATTCCATTGCATCTCATTTCATGTGCGTGGGTCACTTCGACATCTATGTATGCCATGGAGACTGACTTAGCTTACCTTGGAGATCCGATAGAAGGAAAGAAGGGACTGCACTCTCTATTGGAAAAACTTAGCTCTAGGCCTTTGGGAATACAAATGTCGAGATTTTTTTTTACTGTGACTTTCGAGACTGAGAGCAGCATGTGAAACACGATCAGGGGGGATCGACAAGCGGGGAGGAGAAGGTTGGTTATCGAGCAAGCTTGGGATTCGGCGGCGGTATGTATGTGGGAGAGGGTACTGGGAATTGCCAGGACCCACTCGCATTATTTCCCGCGTTCGGATCTTGGCTTGAAAAATACCGTCAGGTTCTGGCCACCACGTATACGGCGCCATCATACAGACGCGGTTACCGTAACCGCCTCACGAGCCTAGGTATCGGATCCCCCTGAGGGGTGTGAGTTTCTGTACTTGATGAGGCGGTGCCACCGTCAGCGTGCTTGTTTTCAGTCATCAAGACAAATCGACAGGTATCCGCCCCCCCCCCCCCGAAAGGTAATTCGGAATCACCCACTTGACAGTGGATATTGTACGGTTCGATCGCAGTTTCGTGCAGTACTGTTTCCCAGAACACACTGCCAAATTCAAACGAAGAGCATCCAGCATTCGAAATGGAGTCACACCGCAAGGCACGGAAGGCACCGTGCACTCCCGTCAGGGTGTTCTGCTTACAGCACCAGCCGCTCCGAGGTGCACAGAATGGATGAACGTGCGCTCTCTACCACTTCGGGATCTATGCAGATTACACCACAAAGACAAGAAAATAGCGTCTATCGCTTACCAAAGTAATCTACTCACGCAACGGGATCTGCCGTTCGTGGCATGCCTCCCCCATTGGCATTGCCCACCTCACTGCCCCCAGATTCCGTTTCCACAGACTTTCGCCCATCCAGGTCAGTGGCATCCACAGCGTTCTGCTTGTCTCCCAGGTACCAATTTGGCATTCCCAGCGCGAGTAACATGGGTAGTACACTGACAACGATGGCAGCAATAACCATTACCTTCATCGTGTCGTCGTACGCTGTCGTCATTTTTTGGTCCATATCATGCTCCGAAAGGTGAGGGATTCTAGGCGTACCTTGTATGACACCTTCACGGACAGGGTCCCCGCGCGGTAACGACGTGACCGACGTAATACTGCCATACAACTCAGCACGCTGCTCTTCTGTCAGCCATGGCAAGTATTTGTCAAGATTGCCAGGCATCGTGTTGGACCATATGGCCCCAGCTTATCGTGTGATGCGTCAACTCTCTCTAAAAATGTCTTATCGAGGCGCAAGTTACCCACCACATGCATTCCCAGTAGCCGCACCGATCTCAGTCAATAATAGGACGAGTGCAGTAATGATGGCCACATCTGCATGGGTTACGGATGCTTGGGCACCGACCTGAGAAGAGATCGCTGCAAGGCCGCCACCCAACCCTTGCAAGATCTGGGTGGCAACGAGTTCGACGTCGGAACTATCCGCACCTCGAGAATGGATCATCAACGTGACACCGCTGCAGGCCAGGGTAAGAACGACAACGACACACGTAGTCCATGTGATTCAAGAGCAGCTCACACAAAGCGCACGATCAACCCGATAATAAGGACGTACTGAGAAATGTGAGACTACTGCACAGCGAATTGGTAACAAGGAGTCGAACCTTGTAACGATGGAGATAACGCATGGATATGCCGGCGATAATACCGGAAAACGTTAGTCCGACGGACTGAATCTGTATGAAGTATGTCGCGTTGATTAACGACCTGCCACCAAGACCAGCGGATCAGCGACTTGCGCAACATCAAATAGAACAGACAAACCTACCATGGCTTCACAACCAGTACAAACGAGTACAAGTAGGTGAAAGTGAGATAGAACGACATCTGGTATAGGCGTTTAGGGCTCAACCGGGAACCTGAGGTAAATGAACCCAACGGCAGGACTCACGAAATCAAAAAATCCAATAAATGCCGCGAGAATGACGCTCCTATTCCTCACAAAACGTGGCGCAATAACGGGGACCTTCGCGACACGGATATCCCAATACGCAAAAATGCCAAGTAAGGCCACTCCAACGACCAACATAGTGATTATCGGTCCTAACCCTCGACAGTCAGTCCCACACTTCAGTGAAAACAGCGGGATTAATCATACCACTTTTCAGCGATCCACGGACAGACATGGTGAGGGGAAGTAGGATCAGGGAGACCGCTACTCCTAGTAGGACGAGCCCCACGAGGTCAAGTTGTTCCGCTATCCGTCGGAGCCGTTGCTTCAGGATAGTATAACTAAGTCGAAAACCAATCTCTGATCTTTGCGATGCTTGGGAGTAGCGGGATAGCGACCTGGCTCGAGATCGTGCACTGCTTAGGAGCGAATCCACCAATGCCAACTTCTTGGCCTTACGTTCGCCCCACAGGAGGGTGGTAATGAGCGGAGCCAGCACAAGGGGCATTACGATAACGAACATGCCGTCTGTAGATTACACTCATGAGAGCCTTCGCAACGCCGAGTGCGCTCTGAGACTTACATCCCCACCTCCATCCAAGATTCTCGATGATGGCTGAAGAGATATTGGGTCCTATGAATCCATTTATAATGAACGGCGCAGCAGCGAGTGACACAACAAGGCCTCTCCAGGTTAGAGTGGTGATATCAGCAATTACGATCTGTGTAAGCAGTTGTAGTCCACTGACGTGCGGCAGTCAGAAACTGGAGCGGTCATGTAGGGATAAGGCGAACGCACGTGTTTCCGCTGTGACGACCAATGGAACATCATCGGTCGTGTGTCATGTTAGCAGGGCGGTGTGGAGGAATTAATACAACGATGACGGACATTGCGTAAAGGACGATGCCGCCCGCTATCGCACCTACGCTCGGCGCGGACGCGATAACGGAGTAACCTGTGAGGGATGACTTAGCGCGCCCACAGGAAGGCGAGCCGAACGATCCTCACCGAGGACGTAGAAACATACTGCACGACAGAGGGGCAAGGTTCCATAATGAGATAGGGGGGACAGTAAAAACGACACAGGTGCACTCACGAACGGTTACATATGCCGTTCCGCGGGAGGAGACGTCAGCTATCTTTGCAATGACGGGTTTTCCGACGGCGACTGTCCGAAATAACAAATGACTGTCAGCAATGTCGCAGAGTTTCCAAGTCACTCCGGCCCAGCGGATGCTACGCAGCGACAGCAAAACAACAAAGGGAAAGACGCGTTTGCCCACCTATGAGTGACTGTACGACGGTGATAGCGCCGATGAGACTATGTTCTCCGAAACTCGACGTGGCAAAGGTGAGATAGGCGGATGTCGTGGAAGCATCGAGTGAATAAACGAACGACGCCAGAGCGAGACTGACACGCGCCGGCATAAACAGAGGCGTCATATCGAGGTCACACGACGTTCCCATGGTGAGACGAGCGAGAAGTGAAGAAAGCGCATAAACGGTACATACCTTGCGAACAGAACCCATCGCGAATATCGTCCGTATACTTGTAAAGCAGCCTCAACCTTTTTCACGCCGACATGTGCTTCTTCCTCCAGCACTACGACGGATACGGTATCGTCGTCGACTTCCGACGAGTGTGATGGCACTTCCTCGTCTTCACCTGTGTTTTCGTTGTGGAAAGTCCACGTCGCGCAGCTCATCCGTGCTTACCATGAGAATTTGGTTCCGTTGGAAGGCGTCTGTAACCTCCAAGCATCGTGAAGACGGAACTGAGAGCAGACCGAAGCGCCGACAAGTTGCCACATACCGAAAGCGGCACTTTATCAGATAACGAGAAATGCTGGGCTAACTAGTCTCGACGTATGTATGTATTACACGCACGCAGAAGAGAAACTTGTGTAGTATCTGATTACTTTGTAGTAGCACTGGTCTCGTCGTCGCTCCAGATCAAATCTTCGTCGTCTTCTCCGATGCTAGAACTCCACAGCGCAGGAAGACCTCGTGACGAACTCGATATAACATGGTGTCTGCAAACCGCATCAGAAACATACGCTAGACCAGATCCAAACTAAAGAGAACATACCGTGCCAGCAGCTCATCCACGCCCGCCTCTCCAGCCTCCCAGTCAACTCGTACCCAGTTGTGCACGAGTTGACCGTCCCGATACACAAGTAGCGTAGGTAGCATGTCCGTGTCCACTTCTACTTCTTCGTCCTCCTCTTCGTCGTCGTAATAAGCTGCCTTTTCGTCCGTGTCTTCATCATTACCGAAAAGGTCATCGTCATCTTCTTCGGCATATCGACCCGGCATTGCCTGTTGCTTTGAATACGACTTATGACGCCTCGGTGCAGGCCCCTTGGATGCAAACCCGAGGGCAGCAGCGCGCGCACGTAAGAACTTGGTCTGAGGATACACCCGTGCCAGCCTCGACAACGTATCATCAAGATCATAACACCTGTCCAGTGACTGGAAACGCGTCAGTCCGACGTCATCCGCTTGGAGCGAGAGACCTCCTGCTCACGGGGTCATACAAATGCACGACGACCCAAACCCCGCTGTCCTCTCTTTCGACGGCACCGACAAACCCAGCCTTGCCCACCTCCCTCAAATGCCCAAACCGCCCATCCTTGGCACGCCCCAACACATCCCGCCTCACCTTCAACTCTTCCTCCTCCAACCCTTCCAACTCGCGACGCTCCCGCTCCTCCTCCAAATAAGTCATCCCGCCCAAATTGGCCCTCTCCATCCGCTTCCGCAGAGCATCTATCTCGCGCTGACGCTGCGCAGCTTTGATCAGCTGCGCCTCCCGTTCGTCCCTGATCACACCCTTCACACCCGTCCTCCCAGGTGCCATCCCGATAGATTCGCGAGGCAGCAGCGTATCGTCGATCTGTCCACCACCACCACCACCACCACCACCACGACGACGCTTCCCGACCCACGCATTCGCATTCCCTCCTCGATCATCAGCATCAAATCCCAGGTTCTCCGTGTCCGAATCAGAGTCTCCCGACGAGTCGCACGTAAACGAGATCGTGGGTGATGTGGATCGTTCGGGCGAGGAAGAGCGCGACAGTCCTTCGAAAAGCTTCCCTGACTGGACGAGGTACTCGATGTCGGCGTCCTATGGATGGATAAGGATGCGCATTTAGCGTGCATTCAACATACGCGGATGGGGATCACATGGTCAGCGGACATATGCAAGACAGTACATATACATGTTTATAAACGTACCATTCCTCTGTGGCTGGACGTGCGTTGGTAGTACGAACGCAAAGTTTACCGTCGCCCCTGTACGGTGTATTGTTGTGGCTGCCGTCCGACCAGGGTTGGTTGGATGGTCGTGGCCTGATGAGTCTGATAGTAGTGACGTTGAGCCACTTCCACTTATGTACGCGCACAGATCTGTGCGGTCGACGATTTACTCAAAACTTCTCGGTTCCAACGGGAAGTCATCGGAAGTATATAACAATTCGCAGTAGCTAAGACAGACCACGCGAAAATATGATAGAGGCGAAAAAAAAGCGATTCAAACTTTCTCGCCCCTAAAAATGGACAACCTACAGAGAACGGCCACAACGTGAACAGCGTTCGGCGTCCGGACAAAACCCGTGAAAAGAGAATGAAGTGACAAAGGCGAGAGATGGAAGGAAAAAAAGAAAAAGAAAGGAAGTAAGGAGCGGACAGCTTTAGATTAAAGCCCAACGGTAAGGCAAGGCAAGATGTGAAGTAGTGTGAGAGGCGGGAGATGCATATGTCGATGGATACAGTGATGAACGACTAGAGGGTGGAATATACAATGAGACACCAAAGGACGAGAGCGAATGAAGAAAAATAAGGGAATCGAATGCGAGAGATAAAGACACGACGCAGCGGTTGCTGAATGGGAACGAAGTTCGAAAACGGAAAAAAAAAAATGCAAGCGAGATGATAAATGAACGGAAATGCAGCGCGATTGTCCTTGCATCATACTGTCACGAGTCCCGCACGCTTGAGGTCGCGAACGGTGATGTTGACACCGCGATAATCCTCAAGCCAGACTTGTCGTTGTCCGCAACGGGCAAGAACGTTGGCCCAGAATTTCAAGATCCTGACTTGAGGGCGGCGATCGGAACGCATGGTATGCGAACTGGGACTGAGATCCCGGATATAACGCAGACACGGGAAGGCATCGTTGAAAAGTAAAGAAGAGATCTGTTCCAGGAGCGGGAAGAACGGCGCATCGTCTTCGGGGTCAGCTGGAAATGCAGCAGCATCGTCTACAAGACGCTTGTCGATGTCGCGAATTCCGATAAAGTGCAGGCGAGGATGGGCAGGGAGCAGAACGTGAGGTGCGATCCAGTCTGGATTCCTCCAATTCCACTCTGCATCGGCAGAACAAATGAATTCTTTCAAATTCGGGCACCAATCTGCAAGTGGTATATGTTGTATGGGGCGGGGATTGAGTGAGAGATTGTGCTCCACGATAAGCGACGAAGAATGTCCAAGCTCCAACTGTTCAATCTTGGAACCATGAGCCTCGAAAAAGTTGGCGAAGCCCTGACCAGCATAGCCAAAATCGGAAGAAACGACAGAAACGTTGCGCAAACTGGGCATCTTCCACGATGCAAGGACAGCGAAAGTGGTGTTATCCAATGTCAACTTCAACGACTGCAAAACAGGAAGAGAAACGATGGGCGACGTGCGGGCAGGGGCTCGACTTGAAAGAGGAATGCTGGTTGAAGACAACTCCAAGTATTCCAGGTTTCTTGCTGTTTGCTTGAGCATCGGAGACATGTGATACGGAAAGGGAACGTCGCTGTAATTGGTCAGGGACAATCGCCGGAGCTTGCTATTCGGAACTGCAAGAGCAGAGACGAGCTGTTCAGGCGAGCACCGGACGTCGCTGAACTCCTGGTAGCGCGTGCACCGTACCGCATGGTGATCCGAATAGATGACAAGGTGAGGAGCATAGTCAAGGATAGTTCTTATATCGTCCGTTGCACAACGCTTCAACGCCGGAGTTTCCATGTGAAGTCTCCGAATCCATCGGCCGCTCGATGGCTTGCGCTCGATGAACTGAGTCAGCAGAGTGAGGGCAAGCGCTTTGGCCTGACTGGCGCGGCTGATCCAAACGAACTCGTAGAGAAATTCCTGCATATGTTTGTTCCATGCCTTGCTAACCAGGGAGAGGTCCCGTTTGACACGCATCGCCGCAAAATATTCCTCGACTTCGCATGGCGTCTCGAGGAACGAGAGGCCAAGGGAGATGTCGAGAGGATCCGGACACATGGCGGTAGCTTCGCGGAGGATGAGCAGCCATATTTCAGTTGGAAGATATGGCAGGTCGTGCGCTGGGGAGTGTGAATACCGCCGCATGGGAGTGCTGTGGGCTCGGCTACGCCTAAACGAGGGGAAACGGTGTCAGTTTCGACGACGACTCGCCACACCGGTCCTTTAGGCATGATGGCCACAGGAACAAGCGTGTTTGAGAAGACGATCGCTCACCGTCTGGGATGCATTTTTGCAGCGATCGATTGCACAGCATGTTCGATGCGGGTAAGAAGGTGAGTGTCCTCGAAGGGTCGCATCACGAATGTGAAAAAAGCGAGACTTGCATGCGAAAACAAGGCGAGAAAAAAATGGTCAAGAGAAAGACACGATGACAGACGATCGACGTCGACAGCGAACAAAAATGAAGAAGTGATAAAAACTCGACTGAGCTGCGTGGCGGTCGCTTGCGCTGGTCGTGGCTTGGAGTGCGTAAAAAAGTCTGACGAAGTCGGTTTCTCACGGGTGACGAGGATGGGCTCGCTCGTGTTTTATGGCCGAGTCGAGAGCTGCAAGTTAATACAAGTCCCGTAGGGTGGATTGAAGGCTGTCATCAGAATTAATTATATACATTCTTGTACGAACACTTGACATCTTCGCAGTCACCATCGCGGAGATGCACTGTCCCACCATGGACCATCGAGTGGATTCCCGGGCGTCATCCCGATAGAAACGGCCAGGAAGCGATTGTGGGTTTCATCTCAATCTCAACCGGTTCAATCCAGATTCGTGTGCACGAAAATAATCCTGAATGTTCCAGTGGGCGCACGTATGTATTTGCTGGACTGATGCAATCTTGCTGCGTCTTCATTTAACAATAATAGCATGCTGAGCAGTTCGGAACTTGCGATCGGGAAGCGATATATTAAGAACGAATGGAGTCCACGCAAGAGATAATGCGGCGTGTGGAGTTGTCCATAGTGGTAAGTGCTCTATCCAGGTATCAAACAAACCAATCCACATCTCTAAAAATGATGTACAGCTGTCATTAGTAGTAGAATGCACCCCACGGAAGGATGTGGTAGAATATGGCAGGCTCCCGTGTATGTCTATGCAAAGCTGGCAGTCATCCCCAAAGATAGCAGCAATGCAGCTATCAGCGACCACGAGGTCGAATAGTCAATTCGCCGGGTCACATGGTTCGAACGAACTTGCGGACAAAGTTCTGGAGACCCCTTGACTACCGATACCGGCATCAGAACCTGCACACGTGTAGGGACAGTCAGCAAAGGCTCCACCTCGCACAATTGTCTTGCGAAATGGAAGCGATACCTTTGGCATCCCGTTGGTAGTGACCATTTCCACGCCCCCATTCTCCGCGGACAGATGCACCCGACAAGTTAGCACATCCACTAGCTGTTCTCGGCTTTTAAACACCGACTGCGTGACGTTCCAGTGCACCATTGACGAGAAGTTTTGGCCAACATTGGTGAGTAAGGAGAGCATGGGTGGTTTGGACACCGCTAGTGTGTGTCCATCTGCACCGCGGAGGAATTTCATCTGTTTAACGTACATATGATTAGCATGGAGGCGCTCGCGCAACTAATGCGCCGAAACAATTACAGGTGTGGTGAGGAAATAATCCCCTGAATTTATAGCAGCCTTGCGGGCAAGATTAAGTGACGTGATCATCTTGTAATAAGGATGCGAAGTATTATAACCTGTGCGCCAAAGACTATGCGGCATGAGCAACAGTGCACAGAATAGAGATACAGATTTACGGCTCATGGTTGTTTGGAACGGCCCCTCCGGAGAACCCTTGTTCCTGGCCTACTTCTCGGTAAGCTCACGGAAGAGTCACAGCACAATATAGCAATACCATAATAGACAACGGGAATACCGTCATAGATGAATGGCCAGACCATCGCATTAGCTCTAAGCTACTCCGGTACGTTAGAGCGCAGAGCGGCAGACGGGGGTAATGTGTGGACGTACTGCAGAATCGTTTGTAATCGCACCGAACCGCGGTTGGTCGTGGTTCTCGAGGAAAGCACCAGTCATGAATGCCCCGCTTTCATACGACTGCTGCGAGTCCACAGCGGCATCCACCACGCTCGATAAGTTCCCCTGAGGGGAGGAAAATGCAGATACCAGCTTGAACCATGTGGGATAGTCCAACACCGCATCCATCACCTCTGTTTCGGAATTTGACTGCATCGCTCGCACCACAAGATCGGAGGCTTACCTGTGTAAGCACTCGTATGGTTGGTACTGTTGGAGAGTACCTATTGGAAGTTAGGTCATCCCGGTAACTAAGGTCTGAAAAAATCTTCCATACCTCACCCATAGTGAACACCCCTGCCTCGGTCGTGAAGGTCTTCCAGAAGTCCTGAGAGACGTACTTCACGGTACTCAAGCGTAACCCGTCAACTCCAATATCCGAGATGACCTTGCTGATCCACTGGCTCAGCATTCCAGCGACACCGGCGTCTTCCGTGTTGACGTCCGCCCACGGCATAGTCTCGTTCCCGAGCCAACACTGTTCCACTTCCGTCTTATTCGAGTAGTTACCGATCCAACATGGTTGGTGAAAGTATGACACGTCGGTGAAGGGTGCGACGCCAGTGCTGAAATTCTTTGGGTTAGCGCTAGCCTGTTCGGAGCTGAACGCTGTCATATTAATCGGA
This sequence comes from Pisolithus albus, assembly GCA_024613165.1. NCBI lineage: Eukaryota > Fungi > Basidiomycota > Agaricomycetes > Boletales > Pisolithaceae > Pisolithus > Pisolithus albus. Next base: position 537,147 of record JANFAB010000030.1, read on the forward strand.
TTCGGGGGTAGCATATGGTTGACGACGACGTCCAGCATGAGGTACATGCCCTTCGAGTGGAGGGATGCGCTGAGATTTTTGAGATCGTTCACCGTTCCAAAATGGGCATTATAAGAGGTTAGATTTTGTGGCCAATACCTGTGTGTGGGCGACGAAGGTCTCAGCGTACCCTTCCGTCAATCACGTAGGAATGTCTACTTACCCGTGATAAGCCTCGCCGGAGGGCGTAAATCCTTCGACGTTCGTAAAAGGAGGCGAGATCCAAATGGCATCGAACCCCATCCCTTGGATATAATCTAGATTGTCGACGATACCTTGCCAAGTTCCACCGCAGTACCGCAGAGCAGATGGATCGCAAGACGTATTATAACTCGGACCGCTGAGAGCGAACCTATCGGTTACGATCTGTCGATGATGGTCAGTGTCTCTTCGTCATGGCGGTTACCCGGTTGTAAGATAGACCTGGTAGATAGAACGCGACCTCCATTTCTGCGCGTTCGCAGCAGAGGTTACGCAGCAGTAGAAAGAGAAGAGTATCCAAATCAGAAGAAGGAATCGGTGCATCGTACGAAACGAAGGAGTGATGACCGTCCTCCTTAAGCAGTCGCAGCAGCAACAGAACCGTGGGGCATTGGGCTCGACAGGTAGAACAAGGCGAGAGGAGCTCGCTATGTAAAATCGTTTCTGAAGAATTATGTTATGCGCATTTTCTAGTCAGCTCGGCAAGCGCGGATAGTGTGACAAGCGCTCCACCGTGGTGGCGCGTCGCGATCACGTGAACAGGAAATCAACTGTGCTCGTCTCCGATCATCCGCCCGTTTTTCTGTCCACTTCCTGGAGGATCTCGTTTTCGTCATTGCGCGCCTATCGTGAGTTTACTGCAAGGAAACTGATCCGTTCAAGTCGTCAATCGTATGCCCTGGGCTCCAAACCAGCGACACAGAAAAACGATCGTCGGCACTGAGCGTCCAAGTGGAAAGCCTTGCTCACCTCCCGTGTCTCAATACTTCAGGGGTTCTACCGAGCTGCAGCAGACTTCACGCGCAGACTGCCACCAGTACGTGCATGCTTTGCTGCTTTCAGCTGAAGATATCGGTTGTCAACCAGATCAAGTCATTGCGGTATCGCAGCTCCATCGGCTTTCTCGTCCAGTCCACATGTCAACGTTTTCAAGATTGTGGCAAGAAGGCATGCGAACGAAATGTACAAATCATGTGATTGTCGCGCACTCCCTTCGTACTGTCGCTTTGACGATGAGCATCAAATCTTCAGTACGGACTCCCCCACTAACCAGTATGTCAATTCCTGTGTCTGCTTTGGACGCGCTCCAGACAAGTGAGCTCGTGGAACGATAACCTCTTTCCTCTTTTGCCTATAACGTGAGTGGGATCTGAGGTGTTCATTTAAGATTGATAGGTACCAAGTCAGAAACTCAGTCACCAATGGTCTCGACTCTGCTTGGTAAGTTAGCCCGAGAGGCAGTGAAGTTACTGACATCCACGACGTGCTGAAGTCGGCCCTTGAGTGCTCGTATCTGAGGCAGCTCCCACCTGACAGCCCATAGTTACCTTGCTGGCCGCGTTGGGGCCGGGGTGACCCGGCGCTCCCGCCAAGACTTACCAGCCTCTCGGTCAAACACTTCATGCCAGTGCTACATATCCACATCAGAGGGAGTTATCAGCTCAGTTTCTATCAACCGCTGGTCGTCTCTGTCTCACCCTGGGCTGACTGATAGGCTCATAGTCATAAGAATGCTGTTGACTATACGTTAAGTAGTCTAAATATTGAGCTGGGAATGCATTCGGCTGCGAACCGGGCAAGATGTCTGTGAGGCTGTAGCCTGTTATGGCTCGGTGTGGCATGGACACGGACGCCTCTATACTGCAACCGATTTTCATCTCTTGCAACCGCATCACACCGCCGCTACAAGGACGCACCAATGGATGAACCCAGAACTTATCCACCTTGACCCCTTCTGCACGCACAAAGAACGCACGAACTCCGTCAGGCTATGATTCCAGCAAGCTGTGTTCCCTTGCCCACAGCCTTTGGAGTCGGCAATTAGCAGTACGGTTGCACGTCAAAACCCGGCTAACTTATCTGAGCAACGTAAATTTCAGACCGCCTTGTCGCCGGGCCATTCATATAACATCCGAGATGCAGCTCGTTCTGACGTGTGTTTTCATCCCTTCTCCCCTTCTCTCGCCGTCTCCACCGTGTACTGTCTGTGTATCCGTACAGTCACATATAGAGAAAAATGCTCGAGGAGTTGTTGCGAGAGTACGGTCTCCAGGCAAAGGCAGTCGGTGCCCTCGTTGCCCTTGCTATTCTGGGCAAGGTCGTGCGGTCCCAGCTCAGGGCTAGAAGGCGACTGCCTTTGCCTCCTGGTCCTCCTGGCCATTGGTTGTTTGGGAATGCCCTTCCCAGAGAAAAGTGCGTTCTTCTTGCTTGTATTGTATGTTGTAACTACGATATTCACACTTTTTCCAGCCAATCTCAGCAGTTCGCTGAGTGGATCAACGAGTATGGCCCTATCATTTCGCTACGTGTCGGCCCAAGAATAATGGTCATCATAGGGCGCTATCAGGTGCGGCGCCTCGTCGTTCTCTTAGCGAATTAGTTGAAAACTGAGCGAAATACCAGGAATCTGTGGATATCATGGAGAAGGAAGGCGGTTTGCTGGCAGATCGACCCCGCGCAGTTGCAGCGGGCGAAATCTTGTCTCGTGGACTTCGGATGATCCTTGCCCCCGCTGGCGAGCAATTCCGTAGATTGCGTAGGTGAGCGAAAGAGGGTTGGAATCGTTGCATAGGTGATGGTCTCGCTGACCGTATTGCAAATAGAGCTGCACACACCCATCTTCAGGCGAAAGCCGCGGAGACATATGGTCCCATCCAAATGCAAGCTGCGCGCGATGTCATCCTTGACATTCTTGACGACCCCAAAAACCATCAAGCACACGCCAACCGATACGCTGCATCCGTCATTCTGCGTGTCACGTATGGCAAGTCGACACCCACGGGGACCAACGCGCCGGAGATCGTCCTCATTCACAAGATGTTGAAGCGCTTCCAGACACTCATGCGTCCTGGTGCGCTTCTCGTGGAGAAGTACCCCATCTTGAAGTATGTGCCTGGGTATGCGAGCTACCTTCACGAATGGCGCAGAGAGGAGCGTCAACTGTTCCACGATCAACTCAACCGCGTTGCGTCGGAACTGGTTAGTTCATATTCAATGGATAAAACAACATGTTCCTGATGGATTTCCACTAGAAAACGGGAAATCCAGGTCCTTCGTTCGCGAAATATCTCCTTGAGAACCAGGAGACGCACAAGTTGTCGGATGAGGAGATGGCATACCTCACGGGTTCGCTCTATGGTGCTGGCTCTGACACCGTAAGTCGTTGCTTCGTCGGCTCCATCTCGGGCCTAACGCATGTGTCATGTCTAGACCGCCGTCGCTCTCATGGTGTTGGTTATGGCAGCTGCTTGCTTCCCAGAAGCACAGGACGCCGTACAGGAGGAACTCGACAATGTCATCGGTCGCGACCGGGGTATGCCCGTCCCATCTGTGAAACGTGTGTGGAAGTTATTGACGCGTGCACATAGCTCCTACCTTTGACGATTACAATGCATTGCCTCAAATTCAGGCGTTCATGCTGGAATGTCTGCGCTGGCGTCCGGTGACTACACTTGGTAAGGCTATTGTCTCTGTACGCCATTCGTCCTGACCCCGTCGTCTGTAGGCTTTGCCCACCGTGCTCAGACAGACATCATATACGTACGTTGGTGGTTGACAGAGTTGGTGGTCCCACAGCTCACCGTCATTGCAGAAAAACATTTGCATCCCTGAGGGTGCGATCGTTTTCGGAAACCACTGGTGAGTCGGATCTTTGAGTCTATCGGTCTCCATCGAATTTACCGTCCCTTGCAGGGCCATCTCTCGGGATTCCAGTGTATACCCGAACCCCGATAAGTTCGACCCTCAGAGGTGGTTGGGCAGTGACGGGCGTATCCGCGAAGACCTTCGGTTCCCCAGTTTCGGATTTGGAAGACGGTGAGGCCTCCCGTTTGCGCATTATATTTTGTCCAGGTTAGGTGCTGACGACTGTGTCATCGCGTTTAGTATTTGCCCTGGCCAACACATCGCCAACCGGTCCATCTTCATCAACGCTGCTCTACTTCTTTGGTCTTTCCGTATCACTCAGGATCCTAAAGCTCCCATAGATGACAAGGGTTTCGTTGACGGTGTGATTGCCCATCCCAAACCTTTCGCTGCGTGCTTCACGCCTCGTATCGGGGACGAGAAACATCTGAGAAAAGTTATGGAGACGTACGCGAAGGACATCTGAGGCGTTTACACTGTTCGCTAGTTCTTACGTGGCTCGGTTTCTCGATTTCGTTTCGGTATACATCGTTAGTACTATGGATCACTTTGCAATTCAGGTAAACTTTCGGAAGCTTTCGTCCTTGCAAGTGTCGTCCGTCCACCAGAGGGAAACAACACTAGTGGGGAATGTTCTCTGAATCAAACGCATGCGTGCCATGTCCGTAAATTCAAGTACACGTGTCGGGAAGATTTGTTCTGTGTCCAGACATGTTGATCATCCGTCAAAACGGAGAAGCAACTGTCTCAGCAGCAGTTTTCAGCATTACTGTACCCGAGAACACCACAGCGGCCAAAACAACGAGATCAAGTTCTCCCCTGTTCTCGGGTGTCACTATCGACACGCCTTTTAATTACTGCCGTCAGCTACTTGTAGCGAGGCTTCTCAAGCCTGAGAAGACACTGCAATCCTTCGACTGCCTGCTATTCAGGCAGCGCCAATGCTGCAGGATCTCTCTCATATGGACCGTATAACGCAGCTGCAAGATGAGATACAAAGGGTAAAAAGGTCTATCACTACGGTCGAAAATGTGAACGCTGATCGGAACCACAGATCCTTGTAATTATGTCTAGTAGTATCGCCTACCTCACCACTCGATCCACGTTTCTTCAAGTCAGCGAGGAGATACCGATCACGAAACAGCGGAACCCGGACAAGTTTGATCCACCAGAGGTGTTTGAAGGTTCGGTGGGTTTCTACTTCTCGTTGGGCCTGTGTTGACGAGGACGCCCCTCGCCAGCGAACAAGAGAGAACTCGTAGATGACCTGATCATGAAAGCGAAGCAAATTGAGGTGTTGATCCAATCCTTGCCCGTCCCGGAACCCGAAGAGCAGCAAGTTTGTCGTACCTCAATATCTGGATATTTCATGCTTCACTGAGCACCTTCTCGTTGACCAGGCAAAACGACTTCAAGAACTGGAAAACGAGATGACAGTAGCAAACCAAGAATATACCCAAGCTGTCGAGCGGGCCAGTATGTCGTTCGTTTGTACACTGATGGAAACCCTGTCCCCCATTTACGATATCTCCTGCAGAAAAATTACACAGTCAGTTCTCTGAACTGTTACGCACGATGCTCGACGCAGCCGACATCGAAGCCAGCCTGCTTTCGAAACAAAGATCCATCTGAGGTTATGTATTTCTCAAGCCTTCAGCTTTTCCTCGAATACACACACTCTGCTCTCGGCCCACGAAGGATTCCAAGTATTATTGTCACGCTCTGTAATTCGCATATGCATGTTAGTACTCTAGTGTAATAGCTCTCCCGAGGTTTGTCTCGTCCGGGTACTTGTTGGGTGTGTGTCAGGTGTCTAGCCTGCGCGCATAGTACTTGCACCGCCGGCGGCTGTATCTCGGTCGCTGATACCAATCGCTTGACTACCGGCGTCTGTAATGGCGACGATATCCGGTGCATCTGCAGCTGCTCTGCACTCCTTGTCGCCTTCCGACGTTGACTTTCTGCAGTCGTTACCCAAAGCTGAGCTACATGCCCATCTCAACGGGTCCATCCCTTTACAGACCCTTGTGGACCTCGCTCATGAACATCTGACGCTATCCCCAGACAACGCCGAGGAGATAGCAGAAACGATCGCAAGATTGAAATCTGGTTTGATGCTGGATGAAATTTCCGACTTCTTTCCGTTGTTCCGCGAGATCTACGCGATTACCTCGACGCCATCAGCGTTGAGCCGGGTCACTCGCGATGTTCTCGACTCGTTCCTCAAAGCGCAGAGCGTCCCTCCAGCTGGTTTCACGTACAAGCCTGTCCCCGAATGCACCTACATCGAACTGCGCACGACTCCCCGTGCAACTGCACGCATGTCCAGGTACACCTATCTAACCACCGTACTCGACGAGGTCGAGAAATTCTCAGCTGATCAGGCAGCACTGATCGTTTCCATCGATCGGCGGATGTCTGAGGCAGACGCGAAAGAGTGCGTCGATCTTGCGATCACGCTCCGAGCTGCAGGTAGGCGCGTCGTAGGACTGGACCTGTGTGGTGATCCGGAAAAGGGCGACGTTGCTACGTTCGAGAAACATTTCAAGAGGGGCAAAGACGCGGGACTGGGTGTGACTCTCCACATCGCCGAGGTGGGCAGCGTGTATCTCCACAGTTCTACAGCTTTCCTGAAAGTTATAGTGCAGGCAAAAGCAAGTACCACTGCGGAGTCCCTCGCCCTACTCGGCTGGCATCCAGAGAGACTTGGACACGCAACCTTCCTCTCCGACGAGCACAAGGCGTCGTTCTTCGGCGACGTGTCACAACCGAATTCTTCCCTTTCGTTGACTACTGGGTCAAACTCGGTCCAACCCTGGGACCCTAAGCATCCCTCGCACGCAATATTCATGGACGCCTATCATAGACACCTCCAGCGAATTCACGAGGAAAGCACGGAACCTGAGGAATCTCGCCGGATGTTAAGCTACCACATGGACGCTGACAAAGGAGCGCGTCGAGCGGCGCTGAAAGAAATCGAAGCTTTGTCCAAGCGGAACGGTTCAGTATACAAGCCTTGCATCGAGATCTGTCTTACCTCCAATTTCATGTGAGTTTGGGAAGGCCGTCGACCACTTGGGTTAACGTCTCACGCCGACGTGCAGCTCCAAGACTGTGCAGTCTCTCGAGTCTCACCACGTACGATATTACCTCGCAAACGACCACCCTATTGCAATATGCGTATGCGTTGAATTTTCTTTCATTTCATCTCGCTGTACTGAAATTGGTGTGGTCAATGCGCCGTCATGGTCTGTAGACTGATGATACCCTCGCATTCCGGACTACTCTACTGGGCGAATACGCCCAACTTCTCGCAAATCCTCCACTGGGCCTTGGGCTTCGCCGCGAACAAGTGAGGAGGATTGCAGCGATGAGCATGGAAGCCCGTTTCAAGTAATAAGCGGTACGGAAGATACGGAAGCAGCGTAGTCGTAGGTCGCGTAGGAGTTCGTTTCCCTTCTTCGAGATTCGCGACGCTCAGGCAGTCAAAGTCCAAGTGTATTCATTATGATGCCCAGCCCTTTCAAGGGTAAAATGTTTCGAAAACTGAAAAAGAAATAAATTGCAAAAAATGGGCTCGACCGGGAATTGAACCCGGGTCACGTACAATCTGACCACCCGGGGTGGCGGGTTTTTCCCGAAGCACGTATCTTACTACTGGACCATCGAGCCGCCATTCATCAGCAAACAACTCTAGCCTACGTGGTACAACACCGACCACCGCCACCTCTCCTGAGGTCAATTTCCAGCGTACATCTTCGCGGCGTCAGAAAGTGGGGCTGGCGATAATGACAACATTCGGTACGATGTGAGGTGAGTCCGGACTCGAGACAGCTGTGGAAGGTCAGTGTCTCGCTGACCTGGTCCAAAACCTCTAGACTGCAATATGACTTCCACCACTTATGTGACGACCCAGGGGGAGGAGTTCGGCCGATTCGCCACACCGAACTGGTATCTATCAGATACGGATCGAAAGGTCCACGAAGGTACGTCTTCTAGAATCATTGAGGGTGAACGTAAAGGCAGCCCTTGAGTACATAGCGCTGAAGAACTAATTAGTACGTACTTGGCGGAAAGGAGGCGACGAGGTTGGTAACCCCTCGATGGCCTCGTCGCGTACCAGCAGACTGGTGACATTGTGGTCTGCCAACACTATAATAATCAGCCCATCGACGGATACGGTTCATCCCCGATCTTGAGAGGTATAATTCGCCATCTGCTACTTCTGCGTTCTAACCTCGCAGCACCCGTTATCACGTAGGTTATCGTCAGACTGTTTTGCTGAACAATGACTGAGTAATGTATCTGTCCTGGAAAGGTCATCATCCGGGTCTCGGTAACGTGAGGGATACCGGCAACGCTTCCAGATAGTTCATATCAGTCGGAGACGTTTGGCTGACTGTAGGCGAGGAAAAAAAGCGGAGAAGCATCCATGTCGACCAACATCCATACATGAACTGTGATGGAGAATGACCGTATGCGTTACGGATGCGCTGGTAGGAATTATGGGATCAAGCGTCCGGACACAAATAGTACCCACAAAGGCAGTGATCCGTCACGCACAGGAGTGCCATCCATTGCTCACTAAACGGTGGATGCTGTCTAGGATCCTGATTACATGCTGGAGGACGATCGCGATCATCTGAATGACTTCGCCACATTCAGGATGATAGGTGCCACATCAACCTCTTGAACGTCATCGGAATACGGTTTTCGGCTCGGTGGAGGACCGATTGAACCAGCGCTCCGCGGAAGTTTGGTTCTGTCTAACAAAGGTCCTATTTCTCACAGCGGAAGGGGTCAGGGGTTGAAACCAGAATTGGAATGGTCTGCCTTTACGAAGGCAAAGGCAACTCAAAGAGGGCGTAAGTGAACACCGATGGATAATCTGCGTAGTGCTGCGACGAAAGTGAGGAATTCAGTGTTGGTATGGCCAGTGGTAAGCACGACCGGTACTTTTGACCTGCACTTGATCATGGAGAGCTTAATAAGTTATTTGACTCGCCCATCAAACTTGAGCTAACTTTACCTCCCGCTGAAGTCCTCGGAACTCCACTCGGAGTGGGTGATTGAATCCGTGGTCCTCTGAAGTGCCCGAAGAAGAGTTGGAACTCCGTGATCGTTGGACCTGAGCAAGTTTGCGGTGTGTCATGATCAGGAGGCTTTGAACCAGTGCACATAGGACCAACCACCGAAGTCCTTTGAAATTCCTTGGTGTGAGCATTGGTAGGAATCAGCGAGACATCACAGACCTGAATCGAATATCCGAGCATTGCCCAGACAAGTTGCATCCCAAGACGGTGATAATCAATGCAAGTTTAGTTTACCGAACGAGAAAAACCATGAAATGCGAAGTTGAATGGTATGCGCTACGACCTCGGGAAAACATTGAGTCTGTGGGGAGACTGTCAGATTGCTGACTTGTACGATGTCGAGGCTGTCAGGTGGGGCCCCCAAGCACGATGTCGAGACTTGGAGGTGGCAATATGGCACGCTCTGGGCGTCTGTCACGTAAGTTAGGCTATCAGAGTGATGGCATGATTGATCGGATTTCTGTAAATGGAATGGCACCGTTTTTCGCTACAAAGGATTTTTGTTTTTGCAGAGTGCTGCAGCGGGGCAGCGTCTCTTTTTTTTTCCTCTGAGAGGCGACGAGGCCTGACAGAACTTCGCTCCTTTTATTTCTTATAATCTTCATCGTCTCTCGTTTATACTGATCATTTTTATAGTCATGACTAGCACTACTACTTGCACACCCACTCGCAGATCAACTCTCTCTATCAAAGAGTTCAGCCATCTCGTCAGCGAGTCTCTCGACATGCCGCCTTTTAACTTGAAAGAACTCGAGAAAGGAAGCCCGGAAAAACAAAAGTCTTCACCCTTTCAGCGCATCTTTTGGCGCCAGTCACCTCATTCTTTCCCCGCGGGAGACCATTGTTCTCCCGAGAAAAACACAGAAGATACGCCGACTACTCCGCGTCGAGTGGGTTTTCCGTGGCCTTTCTCTCGTGGCTCTCCCAGCAAGCGCTCTTCATATTACGAACCGAACGGCCGTGTAAGAAGATCTCCGTAATTCTTCCGTCGAGTTCTCATACGTATACCCTCTAGGACATGTCTGACGAACAAAAGCCGCCGCACCTTGCAGACACACTGGTAGCCTACGGGTCGGATTCCGCAATCTCTGCGAGTTCCGTGGTGGGAGGCTCAACATCCAGTTTGGGGTCTCTCATCCCTCCTATTGAACAACGTTTTTCCCCGGCACCTCGAGATGACTCTTTTGACGATAGCCAGTGTTCACTAGATTCCACTACATCACCCATCACTTTCGCTAGACCAAACTCTTCCGCGCGTGCTACGGCTTATGTCGCTGCCACCCCCAACTCAACTTCTGGATCGCTTTCCAGTAATAAATCTACTTCCAGTGGCATTGATTCATCAGGCACGGAAGTCGTGGAAATTGGCATTGCAATATCAAGCGAAGACTACGTCCGCAATGGCACCGGCGCATCTTCGCCTTCTACCCGGAGCGAAAGTGACTTCTCCGAGGACGACCCTACTCCCCGAGCAGCAACTTTCAATAGTGGTGCTATTGCCCCACTTTCCCCAAGCATGGGCGATACCCTTACCCTGACACAGCGCAGACGACTTCAAGCGCTATCGTTGATACTGCCTCCTCACGGCGTGCAATCTAACGAGACACCTTCTCAACGGGAGACCGAAGCAAGTAGCGACCCTTTGTCTTGCACATCGATTACACAACCCACACCAATCTCTTCGATGCAGAGTCCTGTCCCGATCGTGCTAACAACTCCGCCTGCTGATGCGACTCCACTTATGTTTTATGGAGCTACGGCTGGGAAGTCGCCATCATCATCGAGGCTATCGTCCTCTCAATGCTCTCTGAATTCCCTTTATTCCGGTGGGGGCCGCGCGAGGTCAGCATCAAGAGGCACAAGGTCGCCGCCCCCATCTCCTCCTGGCCCACCGCCAAGTCGGCCACTTCCTGCGGTACCGACTCTAGAGTCCTCAAAACAATCAGTACCGCAAGTATTCCTGTCGGGGCCCGGAGTGTCGGTGCCAGTCTCGGCGGCAACGTCCGTATCTTCTCAGATCTCCTTATTCCCTCCCGTCCCGCCACTCTCGCCGTCGAGACAATCGATGTTGGCTATGCAGCTCCCTTTACCAAACTCGATCTCGAGTAATACTGCTGCTACAAGTAAACTTCAACCCCAAGAGCAGGTATGTTCTTTTTCATCTCTCCTTTTTTTGACCCGGGCGTTGGCTAATACATGTTCAAAAATACAGGTACAACAGGCACAGGGACGGGCGCAGTCGCCCTCTAGATCGCCCACGAAACAAACACAGTTCCAGATCCAGTCTCCTCCCGGCGCGCTTCGGCTTCCTTCGAGGTTGTGTGGAGGGGCACCCGACGGTCTCGCACCGTCGACCTCTACGTCTGGCTTACTACCGAGCCCGCCTTCGTCCCCCGTCAGGAGTATCAGCGCTCCTGGATCACCTAACACTGGTCACTGCGCGTCGTCGCAGTCAGCGAAGGATACATCTACGCTGGAACCTCCACGCACACTGAGACGACCAATCAGTCTTGGCGTTGGAATTCTCGAGGCAGCATCTATTGCTGCTGCTGTTGGAAGGAGTGCTACGTCGGGTAGCGAGTCTGTGCAGGGGAACGTGAGGAGGACTAAAAGTATACTGCTGTTGGGATCGAGGAGTAAGTTTGCGTTTCCTTTTGGATCTGGTGGTGCTGGTGGTTCTGGTGCGAGTCGTGGGACGGCAACGGGTGTAGGGATGCAGAAGAGGGTGCAGATACGTGCTGAGTGTGAGGGCGGACAAGCGTGTAAGGATGGCCAAGATGATGAAGTAAAGAAGGATGAGAAGCATGGTCATGGTTGTGGAGGTATTGGAATAGGTGCGGTCATGGGTGGAGAGAAGGAGGCGAAGGAGAAGGATGTGAGCGCGTTGAAAAGTGGTAGGAGAAGGTCTGCTCTGGGCTTGATGAATATTTCCCTTGGGATTGGAAGGGACAAAGATAAGGAGCGAGACAAGGACAAGAGCAAACAAGGTATAGGTGTGGTTCGCACCAATGACACAGGGAGTGCTAAGATTTTTTTTGAACCCACAGGACGAACAAACCGCACTTCCGATCCAACACCGACGTTGGTTCCGCCCCCGACGGGTGCGCCATCTAATCTAGCGACTCCACAACTTCTTGTTCTCCGCGAGCGTCGACACTCGGCTCCCATTCTCTCCCGCATGCGATCGCGAACCCGGTCAAGGCTTACGATGAATAAAGACACCCCACAGGAGAATACGCACAGTCAGAGGGAACCAAGCATGGACTGGACGCTTTCACTCCCATTGTCGACTGATGTTCCGGGCGACAGGATCTCACCTAAGGGTGTTGCTGATGCCACAGAAGGTGAAGGAATGGCACCGAGCGAGGTGGAAGAAGAGGAGAAGGAGGACTGGACACTTTGTATGCCTCTGCGGGTGCGGGTCGAGGTAGCTGTAACCCCGCCTGGCATTGGGAGCGATAATGAAGTTAGCACTGTTGCGGAGGGCAACGCAGAGGATGGAGACAACCCAAGCAATTTCGGGGTTGAGTCCAAAAACGATCTGGACTTTGAACCAAAGCCCGACGACGAATGCATTCACGACGCCTCGCATGAGCTCGAACCCTGCGGCGAGCCCGAAGAAGACGGTCTTCTGTCGGACAAGTATATCGACATGCGGGAACAATTACCCACACCAAGTCCGTCGCCAACTCCTTCGTCACCCCTACTTGTTCCGGGCCCGGACGTGCATGTCCATGGTCAGGGGACAGAGTTGGAGCATGGTGTGCGTGCAAGAGCGATGTACGACAGTGACGGAGGGCTGGACGTTAACAGCGGCCGAGGCAAACGTGGTTCAGGGTGGAACGCATTGGGGTGGTTCGGAGACCCAGTTTCTGACGTCACCGAAGAAACGACGGAGGACGGAGATGGGCTATCTCCGAATGATTTCGACGCCCTGACGAGGAGACGGGAGAGCAGTTACCGCGACGAGCCCCAACACCCTACCCAGCGACACTTGAGCAAGAACAGTACGGCGACGATGGCAAGTACAGCGACCGAGACGACGATATATTACAGTGCACGGTCAAGTTGGTTCGTGGCATAGTAATGCTTTTCGTGTTCATCGCATGCTCATTTTTCTGTTTCAAGTTATTCTCGCCAGTCTCCTCTCAACACGGATTTCTCGCGTCTCATTTGAACGTCCTATCATATCAACCTCATCCCCGTTGGGGCACCATACAGCTTATGCTAGATACCAGTACTGTGCACGTACATAATATCTTCCAGTAGACGACGCTCCCCATGTCTTTTGATACTCTATGTTTTGGTGCGCTACATTGTTGGTGCATGTCGACCATCCGTATCGCAGCGGGACTCGTAGCAAGTCTCTGCCTCTGCGTGTACCTTACTATTCGCCTGATTTTGTACTTACCGCTGTGTTGTGGATGCTTACTGTAATTAGGGTGATGATTTGGAGACATTCAGAGACATTTTCGCTCACTGTTTCAAGTAGATTTCATTCAGAAGTGGACGAAACAACGTACGTCGTTCCACGGCTGTCACGTTCCACAATCGATTCGCGATGCTAATGATACAGGTTGAAAGCATCACATTAAAATACATGGCGCTCTAAGAGGCCGCGGCACGCGACCTCACGTCAGAGTCTGTTACGCTTCCTTTGCTGTTTGGCAGCCACCTCTGACAGCCCACGGCTTCGAGACACTCCTCAGTAAAAACATATGTGGTGAGATCTCCGCACTCACCCTCTGTTCCTTATCTTCACGTTACCCTCTGTCGGTGGATCGTCGACGTCCATGCTATCCCCTGCGCCACCAGGATACGGACCTGTCTTACGACTTGATTGTTTCGATTCCTTTAGGCGTTCTTGTACTTCTTTTAGATTAGCCGTGCAAAGTTCTTCGTGTAGCTCGATTTCCGTCCGGACAGATCTGCGATGCTCGGCGGCCTCGACTAGCTTCATATCCAAGGCTTCGAGTACGGATGCCGTTGTACTCGCCCTATCCAACATCATCGATCATTGGGTTGAAGGGGGGACATGGAACGGAGGGGGGAGAGACAAACGATGCAGAAACACACAAATACATACCAGTTTTGAAGGGCTGCTAAGACCTTTTCAAGTTGACCGGGTTCCAGATCTCTGCCCATCGTATACTCGATTTCGAGTTGTTGTTCCTTTTGATCGAACTTGCCACGGAGGATGTCTAAGTAGATCGCGTCGATGATCAGATCTTCGAGCTCGCGGATCGTAGGCATCTGCAATTCTTCGAGAAGCAACGAGTACGGGAGTATCTAAAGCCGTGACTACATATTAGCTCCTAAACGAAACGGCGAAGAGACATGACCGTACGGACCCGACGTTCGCTCGCTAGGGATACTATTGAGAGGTATTTCAACTTGGTGGTTTGTGCAGAGTTCAAGGGTGGAAAGGAGTCCTTGTTCTCTGGAGTAGAGCATCAGCAGTGTAGGGTCGTGGTGACATAGAACGGCGAATCATCCTACCCAAGTAATACCTATACGTGCGATAGGAGAAGAGTTGCAACAGCGAAAAGTAGGGCTCATATTGTTTGTTCGTGGACAACTAACGAACAGAAATGGCGGCGCGTTGAGGAAAGAGCGAGTGGTTTTGTGGAATGAAAGAGTAGAGACTTGCCTCCTGGATGTTTGGCATGTCTAACAGTTCGGCAAAGACGAACACACCAGGGGCAGCGGTGGCGTCTTGGATGAGCTTTGCAGCTGCAGCACCCTTTGCTGATTTGGACATGAGCAGGAACGGTTCCAGCCGTGCTGCGAAGTTGGCTCCCAATTCCATATTCTCGACGCTGGTGTGTACGTCTGTGTAGGACGGAGGAGAGGGAACGACTGAAGACAAACAAGGCAACACCTTTGATCACAACTTCATCACGTTTTCGTTGTTCCTAATCTAGGACCACCACTTCTGAAGGTACGAGCTCATAGTTCGAGAATTTCGATGGCTGTGATTCATCGTCTCAGATCCATCTTAGCCATTCATTACCGTGTATTATCACTGCAAGGTTTATAGGGACCAGGGACTGGCTAGATTTGATTCCACGACATCGGTTCCCTTTGGAATAGGCGAGACGGCATATGCAGATGATTGAGCTTGTTACTGTCGGTGCCGAAACAACGGTATGTCAGTTTCACGTGCTGGCAAAAGTGAGCATCAAACTAGGCAGTATCTAACGCTTTGCAGTGAACACTGGGTGATTCCCTCAGGGTTGGGCCTATGTTCGAGGCCATATCTTTACTGGCCTGTCCATTCTTCTTTAATAGCAAATGATGATAGCATGCTGGACCAAGCTAGAGAATGCCCACCAATTGGTATATGTAGATCCAAGCTCGGTGTGTATGCAGTGTGGTTTTAGCCAAGTTTGTGTTTTGACTGGTCTGCAGTGACCTTTTGGTTGCTCTCTCACCCTCTTTTTGGTTTCCGCCCTCGCTATGGAACCACTTCTGCCTGCCAATTGGTGATGACATGTCCTTCTGACTTTCATTGTGCTGTTAATTCCCCCAGAGTCATTGCAGGTGCTGAAGATCAAGTGCTCAACTCCATTGGGTGTAGAAATTTTAAGTATAGTTGTGAGCAACTCAATTTTGGTTCCTGATAATTTCTGCTCATACTTGTACATGTCAGACATCTAGCCATGTGGTTATGTATGTGATAAACCATGTTACTGAAGTGTTGGTTGCAATGCTGGATGGCAATCACTTCATGTATGCATAGGAGCTCCACTTTTCACAACTTTACCCAAGGATATCTTCTCAGTAATGCATCAAATGATACATTTTTCTATGCAAGATGTCATGGCTTAAAGATTAGAGAGCTGCTTATCACTTGAGGATGGCAAAATAATCAATATACAACTTTCTTTGCAAGAGGCTATAATACAAATGTCTCTACTACATACACTTTGTTCATACAAATTCAATCAGCTGTTCTCAGACACTTGTACCACCTATTCCCATGGACCATGTAGCTCATGTCCAACTCTGTACAGGAATCATTTGGAATCACAGCTATGTTGGAACCTGAGTGAAATGGCCTCTTGCATGTTGGAGGCAACCAAAGCAACAATTCCTCCCTTGGACCCTTGATCCAGCCATCAGGATGAAGCTTGACGGGCTCAAACCAGCCATTGGCAGCATCTGGATGGAACCCATCCAGGAGTTGCTCACTGTCATGCAGTGCATGTGAAGGAATGGATGAAAAGCAAACAGTCAATGATTTAAAGACTGGAAATTCCATGAGTAAGGTCACAGTACACAGCAGTTGGAGAAGCCTTACCATCACCCATCACATGAGATGGGACAAGTGCACCCTTGGAAGTACTTGGAGATAGTTTGAATTGTTGTTGGCCAGTGATCATACCCTCATACAGTTGAACATCCCATATTCTCATGGTGCTGTCATAAGAGCCTGAGACAATCCTTCTGCCACCAGGAGAGAATGCAACTGTAGACACTGCACCAGTATGGCCCTGAGGAAGGCAGTAAAGCTGTACACTTCTCTCAGCATCCCATACCCTCACAGTCTTGTCAGATGACCCTGATACAATCCTTCCTCCATCAGGGGAGAATCCAACTGCAAACACTGCACCAGTATGGCCCTGGAGAGGGCTTCCAATCTGCACCCTTCCCTCAGCATCCCAAACCCTCACAGTCTTGTCCTCAGATCCTGAGGCAATCTTCTTGCCATCTGGTGAAAATGCAACTGGCAGCACCCAATGAGTATGCCCCTGGAGAGAGCTGCCAATCTGTGTACCACCCTCAGCATCCCAGACCTTCAGAGTGGTGTCATCTGATCCTGAGGCAATCCTTTTGCCATCAGGGGAAAACACAACTGAGTGGACCCTGCCAGTATGGCCCTGAAGAGGATTCCCAATTTGCACACCTCCCTCTACATCCCAGATCCTTACAGTCTTATCTTCTGACCCTGAGACAATTGTCCTTCCATCAGGAGAATATGCAACTGACAGTACCCAACCAATATGCCCCTGAAGAGGACTGCCAATCTGCACACCACTCTCAGCATCCCAAATCCTTATAGTCATGTCATCTGATGCAGAGACAATCCTTTTGCCATCAGGGGAGCATGCAACTGAATGGACCCAATCAGTATGCCCCTGGAAAGGGTTCCCAATTTGTACTCCTCTCTCAGCATCCCAAATCCTCACAGTTTTGTCTTCTGAGCCAGATATGACCCCTTTACTGTCAGGAGAAAATGCCACTGACAAGACCATTCCCATATGCCCCTGAACAGTACTGCCAGGCTGTGCACATCCTTCAGCATCCCAGACCCTCACAGTCTTGTCCTCAGACCCTGAAACTATCCTCTTTCCATCAGGGGAGAATGCAACTGACTGGATCCTATGGGTATGCCCTTGAAGAGGGCTGCCAATTTGCCTCCCTGCCTCCACATCCCAAACCCTCACAGTGGTGTCAGCTGATGCTGAGGCAATTCTGTTGCCATCAGGGGAGAATGCAACTGATATTACCCAATCAGTATGCCCATTAAGAGGGTTTCCAATCTGTACACCTTCCTCAGAATCCCAGATCCTTATAGTTCCATCAGCTGCACTTGAGACAATTCTCCTGCCATCAGGGGCAAACCCAACTGACAGAACTCTACCAGCATGGCCCAAAAGAGGCCTCCCAAGTTGCATACCATTCTCAGCATCCCAAACTCTCACAGAGGCATCATCTGATCCTGAGGCAATCCTTTGGCCATCAGGTGAAAATGCAACTGACTGGACAACACCAACATGCCCCTGAAGAGGGTGACCAATTTGCATGCCTTCCCCAGCATCCCAGACCCTCACTGTCATGTCTGCTGACCCTGAGACAATCCTCTTCCCATCAGGAGAGAATGTAACTGAATGAACCCAGTGGGTGTGCCCTTGAAGAGGGCTTCCACATTGTACTCCCCTCCCAACATCCCAGACCCTCACAGTCTTGTCATCTGATCCTGAGACAACCCTCTTGCCATCAGGGGAGAAAGCAACTGACCTGACCTGATCAGTATGCCCATGTAAAGTCTGTATACAACCCCCAGCATCCCAAGGCCTCACAGTTTGCCCCTGTAAAGTCTGTATACAACCCCCAACATCCCAAAGCCTCACAGTGTTGTCATTTGACCCTGAAACAATGGTCCTGCCATTGGGAGAGAATGCAACTGCATTGACTTCATTGGCATGTCCCTCTAAGGCCAACAGGGTAGTTGTCCACTCTTTAAGCCCTCCCACAGCAACTCCAACAAGATTGCAGAACCTTGGAAGAAGCATTTTTGACAGTCGAGAGTTTGAGGGAGCAAGTGGCAATGCAGATATGTAAAGATGGGGAGTACTGTGTGAGATTGCACTGCCAAAGTGGTGAACAAACTTGATTTCATCTTGTATCATTTCCAATGCATCCTCAAACCCAACTTGCCCCTTGCAATATTGCATGAGGGGACATTCAATTCAAATGCAGCTCACTCACCTGTAACCATGCTACAGTGTGGACAAGAGCATCTACAGCTTGTCCAAGTTCACCAATAATACTCTCAATCTCCAGCCAGAACATGAATCTTTCACTCCCTACAATGGCTGCCACCAACTTTGCAAGGGCCAAATCAAAGGCAGTCTTGTGCAGATGCTGGGCCCAGAATTGGCATGAGTAGGACAGATGGGGTGCAATATATTTATTCATCCTTTGTTGTAAATCGGGGACTCCAGAATTGCTGAGGTAGGAACTCTCCAGTCTGCAAATGTTGAATTGCAGCTCCTTGCAAAGAATGTGCAATGAGGCAAAGGCGAGATTGTATGGCTGAGAAGTGTCGATGAAGTAATCCCGGCTCCGTGATTGATCAGTCAGGAAGTCATAAAATGACATGTGGAGAGGGCGAACAGGAGAGGAGTCATTGATACCACCCAACACTGGTGCCATAAACTCGAGGATGTCAACGACCTCATAATGATCCTTCTCATCAGGAAAATATTTGCGCATGTGCTGCAATGTCACCATAGGCAGGGGCACGAGCATTGTCAGTATTTGTTGCATCACTGAGTGGAAGCGTAGCAGAGATATCCGGTCTCTTGATGGAATAGCAGTCTCCAGTATCGTGGTATATGTGCGGTCTAGAAGTGTACTTCCCTCTTCAGACCCAAGAGTGATCACATCATTGAAGCGTTCCCTCAAAGACCGTCCGGCCCTCTTCCACTTGATGAACTCGCAAGCCAACCGTGCCCATTCAAATAGGCCATCCGACTTCTGAGTAATCTGATCTATTTCATTTTGTCCAATAACATCGTCGAGGTTGCGGTGGCGGAGTTCATTAGAGATGAACAGGGAGATGTCATGTTCGGTAGATGCTGGGGGAACATCATCCAGAGAGGTTACTGTTACATGTTGGCAACTGCTGAAGGCTTCTGCGATATCGGGCAACTGCCTGGATGTTATAAGAATGCGGAAATTTGTAGGCAGGTGGGCTGCTTCCTGAGATGTGAGAAGGGATAGGATACAGCTTCTTGATGTCTCTGGACCACTTTCGTCCAATGCATCGATCACCACGACCACATTTCCGATGCTTTCCCCATTGACCTCAGACAACGGTCCCAAGAGAAGTCGTCGCCATTGCTGCGTCACGTCTCGCGTCGTCTTGAGAGAGTGGTCCACGGAGACGACATTGGCCAGCGCTCGCCGAAAAGCCGGATCACGGTCTGCCAAGTCACGAGCAATGGTTGTCAGCATCTTTTCCTCGCGGTGTTCGGCCAGCCTGTCACGCTCGAAGCAAAAACAAGATCCGAGGCCACCTGAGTCTTTGACCCACATCGCAATTGTGTGTGCAATGGCCGATTTTCCTCTTCCAGCCTGCCCGTGAAGCCACATAATACGAGGGGCGTCGACACGAGAGTCGATCCAGTCAGTGATATGCCGTAAAACCTCTGTCCTCGTGCCATCAAGGCATGCCTTGGTTGTGTCCAGGCCTGCACCACCAGCATAAGCCATACCGTCGAGGTTCAAACTCTCCAATACACGGTACATGTTGATCCGAATGTCCCGAGTTGTGCGGTCGCGGTACTGCTGCATCAAATCACACAATGTCATGGTGTAGTCATCGACAATGTTCTGCGTTTCGGAATAGACATTTTTGAGAGTCCTTTTCCCTGCAGATGAATCGCATCAATGAGTTGAGCCCGGAGCATGTCATGACCTACAGAAGCTCTTAGTTTCAGAATAGTTTTTGATAAATTGTGCAGAATCGCTTATAACCCGCGCAATCTTTGCGAGGGTATCTTTCATTTGATCGATGTTCTTGATGGTATCTTCTTCGGAAAGGAATTCATAGACACGTCGGACGGTTTGCAGAAGGTCAAATACCGCCTTGTCTAGATTCCCTTGTCTAATGAACACCTGCGGACCACAAGTTGAGATGACGAATGCACTTGAAAATAGGGAAGTACCTGAGCGGCAAGCACCAAGACTCCCAGTGCAATCTGGGCATATGGGTGGACCTAGGTCATGTGTTCCAGAATTGGACTGATCGAGCACGGAATGCTGATACTTACCTTGGAAAGAGTGATGATAACTTCATTGAAAACCACGAATGGTTTGATATACCCTTCAACATTTTGAATGTCGATGTAAGGGGTGTCAGCGAAAGTAACAAGTTCGATAGCGCCTTCGCCGAGATGCGATATGGGATGTATATCGTCAAACCGCCGTACTGCATCCTCGGCACTCTTTCCTGCTGTGGCTGACGCCGGTTGTGGTTCCGCGCCATCGCTCACTGCTTCATTCTGTCCATCATGCCTGGTTAGTACACTTTCGGTCGGACGTACTAAGTCACATACGACATCCTCGGGTGGGACCCCTGACGGGCCAGAAACTGGCTGGCTGTGGTTCCGTCGACTAAAAAGGCGCCTCACTGTGGCAAGCCTCCTCCGAAAAGCACCTCCCGATATTTCAGCTGCGGAGCCCGCACCCTGTGCAGAGGCCTGCAATGGTGCCCAGAACCATTCCGTTCACTATGGGTAACCACGAAAAGGGGTGAATTGGCGTACCGAAGGAAGGTTAGATGTGGAACGGCGCTTCCCAAATCCCAGGAAGCGCCGTTTTCTCGAGTCCTGGCGCGCCATTGAAGAACGAATATTCGGGTTGAAGTAGACAATATGTGAGTTATTAGGTTCGAAGAGAAAGAGGAGGGTCGTAGTGACGAGTAGAGTCAGACCACAACGATTGCTGTGGACAGGCTGTAATACCCACATATCCCCCAGTTTGGTATGTATGCTACACCCCCCCCCCTTCCCATGCATCACTTCAGAGTTCAGCATTCATATATCATAGACTGACACTTGCCG
Source organism: Pisolithus albus (assembly GCA_024613165.1). Taxonomy (NCBI): domain Eukaryota; kingdom Fungi; phylum Basidiomycota; class Agaricomycetes; order Boletales; family Pisolithaceae; genus Pisolithus; species Pisolithus albus. Next base: position 558,481 of record JANFAB010000030.1, read on the forward strand.
AGAGTCCAAGACTGATTTGATATTGTGTCGAGCGTGGAGTGGACTGAGCGGTATAGCCGTGAGACATACGGATCACGTGACCTCAGTGTTTGGTGTATGCTACCCCCTCGCCATCGTTTCTGCAGGGAACATCCACGCAGACCAAGATTGAATATTGAATATCGAATCCGTGCTCTCTACTTGGATATACGACGACCATGTGCAAGGACAGTTGAGATGACGGTTCGCCGATTTATTTCACTGTCAAACACGCTTGGTGACCCAGGTATATGGCACTTCTGGGTATCGAAGTTCCAATCCTTGATAGCAACGTCCAAACTGCTAAGCACGTATGCCGGTCTACAACTCCAACGGCCCCGCTAGGGATCAGGTTGGACGAAGGGGAGGCGGTCGTTGATTTCCCTGTGGTTATATATAAATAATTCGTAGCTTGACGGTGAGAACGATGGACAATCGGCCAGCGTCTTCCCATCGTCGTTCGTCGTCCTCTCCGACACTTTCTCAGCTACTCTTCGTGTCGCATACATATATACCCGTTCATAACTGCTTCCAGAGTGCGTCTCATCACTTCAACCACAGTTAGCTTCGCGACCGCAGTGGGCAATGTCTGCGCAGAATGAGTCCACGACGACTGTGACGACGGCCGACGCTCTCGACTCCGCGATCAGGGTGCACGTATCTCCGTCGCAAGCGTCCTATTTCGCAGGCGAGCCGTTCACGGTGACGATCACATTCACGAACACGCGCACGCCAGAGTCATCGCCCAGGACGAGAAATCATACGCACAGACGGGGTGCCCATTCCATCAGCTCTGCTCCCCTTGCGAGACCGCCTACGTCCCCTGGCATCTCCAGACCATCCGCAGGTGTTCCCCTGGCAACTGCTGCCACCATCGCCTCCACACCGGGCAATAGTCGTGACATACCCACACGGAAGAGACTTATCGGACAACAAGATTCTTGTAACAGTGGTGTCAACGCCAGAGCTGGAGGCCGGGACATACTGGAACAGAAGAGACGAAGTCTCATCGAAAAGTCGCGCTCGCTGTCGGTGGACATTCCTGCCCCGGACCACGATCTGTCTGTAGGCGAGAGCCCAGGGTCGCAGTATGTTAGAGCCTACAACGAGTTCTCGGACGCGACCCCAGGTGAGCACTTCTCATTTCTCTTCGTTACGCGTTCGATGATCCAGTTTGCTTGAACGTTTCCTTCAGGCCCGACGCCAACGGCACCCTCGCCTCTACCTCGCACGTCCGACTTTCAGCTTCCCCCACACCATCCACATGCACGCAAACAGTCCCTGGCAGATGGGCAGACGCAGTTCAGCGAAGTACCCGCTCCTCCGCCTCCACCAGGTCTGGCGAGTTCGTCGACATCCACATTCTCGCTAGCCCTCGATCCGATCGCAGAGTCTCCGGTGACACCTTACCCTGGTACGCCATCCCCTAAATCTCCCCCTATCAACGAACCCATCCGACAGTCACCTGTGCCGAAGCGAGAACCTCAGCCACACCTGCGACCTCCACCCATACAGTCTTCAGGACGATCCTCTCAACTTGGCTTGGGTCATGGCGCACCTCCACCTCGAAGCGCGATCTTCCCGGACTACAATACGGAACTTATCCTCTATTCTTATGCACAGTTACTGGGTACTGTCTCGGTCACGCCTCTCCCGGGTATAGTGATGTCGCCAGAACACACCAAAGCGCTGAATGCACTCCGAATGCGCCTCCTCAAACGTCCTATCGTCGGTGGCGGCAGTATGGATATCACGTCGCGACATCGTGTACAGGAACGTAACAAATTCCGGCAAGGTCGAGCGTTATCGCTAGCAAGTGGACTATTTTCACTCCTGTCGCCATCGGGTCCGTCGTCTGCACCATCATCGCCTTTGCAGCAACCTTCTTCGCCATGGAGATCGGGAAGACCGCGTACGACTTCAATCGCGTCAACGGCGCCTAGCGCTGCACCTTCCGGCCACTCGACGAACGGTCTCAATGACGTGGAAGAGGAGAACGTCGACGTCGAGATGCCATTACCAACGTTCGAAGTACAACCCGCAATGCTCGCCGTCGATCTGTCCCTCGCTCCAGGAGAATCACGAACCTGTGAGCACCGAATTTTGCCAACGAAAAGTTACAAAGAACATATTGTGGTGCTGACTTACCATGCTCCGAGACTCGTACTCATTGATGTTACCTGCCAATCTGCCACCAACGTTTCGAGGCAGGTCGCTCAAATTTTCTTATGAACTCATTGTCGGCACGTGTCGTGCGAGCGCTTCGGCGATGCGGTCTTCGAGCAGTCTGGGTCCCACAGGGGCAAATAGTGTAAGTCGTGTCATGAAGGTACCGATCCGTGTCTACAACCATGTCGCCGGTACGAGTTTTCGTTTTTTTCGTTGCTGTGCACTAAGCTTAAAAGACTAACTAATGGTATTTTTACGCAGTGAGTGCGACTCCAACGTCGTATGACTTGCTGTGGCCGGTAACGAGACAGCGGGCGACTGCTGAGTTCGCACCCAAGGTCGTGGATGGCCCACTCAAAAGTGCGAGTGGGTCGAACAAGGGTTCTGCGCCACCACCGTCATCATGTACGCATTGCTGTGCATTACTGATTCATGAAAAAAAAAATTCACTCAGGTCGCGTGATGATTTGTAGCGAAAGCCAGCTCGCGCTCTCTAGATGAAACACGGGAGTACGGACGGCGCCTACTGGGGACCCTGGTACCTGGCTCTATCTCTAGTGGCGCCACTGCCGATTTCGTCGATGCAGGTGACCTCGAGCGTGAGATTGAGTCCGAGAACGGTTCGCTGACAGGATGCAGAGAGGCTGTGGAGATCATAACTCGAAACCCAAGAAAGGGTAAGTGACATTGATAATGCATTACGCCCGGGGGTGTGCCTTTTCATATTGATGTATGTATGTCCCCTAGTTTCTTACGATGTCAACAAGGATGGAGTCAAAGTTGCTGTATTGACTTTTCCTAAATCGGCATATCGACTTGGCGAGACTGTGCTGGGTGTGGTGGAATTAAACGAAGTACGGGGTCGCGCGAGAGTGTTATCGGTGAGTGACTACGGTTTTTTTTTCAGCTTCAAGTGATGTGGTTGGCCCAGTTGTCGGCTTTGCTGGAAGCCCAAGAAAGATTACCCGGGCCTATATCTACTGCTGGCAACGTGCGGCACATGAGGCGGGTGCACGCGGAACACCATTCTTCATTCGTGGCAGCGACCTTGCGAACAACTTTTTCGCTGGATATTCCCTCGGATGCGAGCCCGGCGTTTCAAGTCCAAATCGGGGAGGAGCAGCAGGGTGTGGGAGGCCTCTCATGGCGGGTCAAGCTGTGCCTGTTGGTGGGAGTAGCAAGCGAGTCCTCGGAGGTTGGGAGCAATGGGTCGCGGTTCAAGCACCTCGTTCGAGACGGACGGGCTGGAGAGTGGGGGGTTCCGTACCGGGCGACGGAAACAATTGCGCCGATGGAGCGGATAAAAGGGGAAATAGAAACGGGCCCGGCAACGTGGACGCAGTATCTGGTGTCGTCTCTGCTTGGCAGTGGCGAACGACGATACCATGATGGTGACGAGGAAGAAGAGGCAGGTGAAGGTGAAGAAGAAGAAGAACGGGGTTGGCCTGAACCAAAGGAAGAAGAGAAAGAGCGAGGTTGGAAGGAGGTGAAGGTGGAGACGGTGGAATGCGAGGTACCGATCAGGGTTTGGCCAGGCAACACTGCCTTTAACGCGATGGAGGTTGTTTTTGACGTATGACGCACAAGGTGAGCAGCTGGACCAAGTTAAAAAAAATTGAAAATGGGGGGTTTGGGGTCGAATTTGACATCTCGACTGCGCCTTCCTCCGTCCTCGTCCTTCCTCACAGGACGGATCTTGGCTATATACATTCGACGAAGAAGGTAGAGTGATTAGGATAATACCACGTAAAAGCCTGTATACATCCCGACTTTGTACGGATGACTCGGAAGTGGCAGGCAGGCTGTCAACTGAGCTGAGTAGTTTAGCAAAGTCAAATAACGACCCAAACCACACGTCTCCTTGTTTCCCTGCTCATACCACGGATGCACGCCTTCAGCAACACCCCAGCAAGCGGTGGTCGCGCTGGTCCGGGGCTGCCCACTCGTTCAGCGTCCTTTTCAAACCCTCAGTTCCCTTCGACCTTGCGGGGATCGTCCAGATTCGCTTCGACTGCCACCTTCGAGGACGACGAAGAGCTCGAAGAAGATGCCTACGACAACAACGCCAGCACTCCGTACGCTCAATCATCGACGCCAGTGCCCCGTGGCCGTCCTTTTCCATCTTCAGCGGATCTGACCCGTAGCAGGTCTCAGTCGCTAGCAACGACGACGATCCGACCCATATCGAGTCCCTTTCAGGCTGGCACACAGCAAAATTTCTGGTCTTCTTCTCCGACAGACTCATCCACCAATCCGCGTAGCATCCCATCTCGCTATGGGGAAATAAAACCACCTGGATCCAGCCGGTACGGGTCGCTCGGAACCATCGGAAGGTCGCCCCTGGGCGGTAGCAGCCATCCTTTCGACTCATCGTCCGGTAACGGGAATAATGGCAATGGTTACAGACATAACACTATCGACGCTTCTAACATGAGCCCGTTCGTCAGGGACGTAGGGCAAATTCTCCTCGACAACGGCTCCGCACTTCGCGAGCTATGGGCAGGTATGAACCCACCCAAAGACGAGAACGGCGGTGGTGGAAGTGGCACGACGAGCAGACGTCACAGCGTCAGCGTCGTCCAGCCTCGACGGCCTACCATCGTTGGCTTCAATGCCCCAGGCCACGACACCCAGGACGAGTCGGCTGCGGGGGCGCACTCACGCGTATTCCACGCTCCCTCGTTTGGTCGTGGTGGCTTCGTGCTCTCCGACGACGACCTCGCTGCAGATCTGGGCTCGCTCAGCCTCTCCAAGGACGGGTCTGGACCATCGTCGTCAGCTCATCCCCCAAGCCAGCCATCCTCGCTTCCCATTTACGCCCCCGTATCGAGAAGTCCTTTGTCGTCCGACCGGATATCCCCCTATCAACGCATCAACCTCAATATCCCAACTGGTACCTCTTTCGCATCCCGCCAGCGCTTCGGCTCTCCGAGCGATAGTGGTTTGTCCGCTGGTGGCAGTCCTCCCCGCAGCCAGTTGGAACAACAGTTAATAGATGCCCAATACCTCGCTGGTGGCAACAACGGCCACGGCTCTCAGCAGCAGCAACAGCAACAGCAGCAGCAACAGCAACAGCAGCAACAGTCGTCCCTTACAGCTCGTTTCATCCCCGGGAAGGGCATCCAGTATCTCCCTCAGGGGAACAACGATCCCCCACCTTATAACCGATCGACCTCACAGGGTTCCATGCCATCCCCCCTGTCTCCTACGACGGGTCGTCCGATCCAGCCACAGCAGGGCCCGTTTTACCCCCAGCAAATGCAACGTCGTTCGTCCGACGCACCTGTTCCGAATCTCAACGATCTCGGTAAAGGCGTGCCGCTGTCGTCTGTCCCGGCTTCGTGGCCCCTCTACATTGTCGAGTTCAAAGCCGGTCGCACCGATCTATTCTACCTGACCGACCTCAGTCTCGACATTCGTGTGGGTGATCTAGTCATCGTGGAGGCAGATCGGGGGAAGGACTTGGGTACCGTCGTCAACGATTCAATCACACTCAAGGAAGTCGAGGCCTTCGAACGAGAGCAGAGGGAACGGGTCGCATACGGGGATGGCGGTCCGCTGAGCCCTGGCGGTCAGCAAGGTTCTAAGAAGGAAATAAATCCGAAGATGATCTATGGGAAGGCCCAGCCTCAGGATAGACAGTACGCTTTATTTTCCCCGACGCTTTTGATCTCAGATTTTTAATCTTTGCGCTTTGCAGACAACTTCTTGCCAAGGCACAAGACGAATTAAAGGCCCTACAGCTTTGTCAGAACAAAGTCAGACAGAAGAAGTTACCAATGGAGGTCATAGATGCAGAATATCAGTGGTTCGTCTTGCACGAATCTCTCGGACCAAATTTGCTGAACCGCGCTGAAATACACAGGGATCGACGAAAATTGACTTTCTACTTCATCGCAGAAAAGCGCATCGACTTCCGAGAGCTCGTGCGAGAGCTGTTCAGGTACGACGCCGCGTTTACTCTTGTTGCCGTAGTACGCGTTCGCTCACCGTCTCGTTTCCAAGGCTATACAAAACGCGTATCTGGATGGCCTCTCTCCAAGGCCCCGGTGGTTACGAACAGTAATAGGCCACCCTTCGCCGAAACCAAAGAAAACGTTAACAAATCTGAAATCAAGATAATAATGCCACGATATAGTCACGACATCCGTTCCCCTTGTCTGTTTGATCGTGTCTCTCAATTTTACAAGTAGATATGCAATCCCTCCGATCTTTCTTCGTTTGTTACATTTCTAGGTCAACCTAGACGCTCTTAGGTCGTGAGTGTACGCGTACCCCTGGCAGTCTTAACTATTTATTCCAGCGTTGCTTCGTCCAGAGATTTCTTCTATACGTTTGTCACTCTCCAGTCTCTTTCTTGCGCCGAGTAGGTCGCGCATGTCAGACACCAATGTATTACTACTGTACACAATCGGAATAGTGTTAGCGTTGTGGTTGTGCAACATGTGGGCAGTCATGTCTCCGTCAATTGATCTATTAGTGTTGGTGTCGTAGGATACATTATGTGTCTACGTATTGATACGAATTCGGTGGTGTATATCCATGGACGGCTTGTCAAAGTGCTTCGTTCCTGGTGTTGTTGTTGCTGACCTTTCGTTCTGCGGTGATTGCGCGTGACGGCAACGACAAAGGATGTAAGAAGTTGAGAAAAATGGAGGAAGAAGGTAGGGGACGTACCCCATGGTCTACGGTCCATCGGACACTGCTGTTTTGACGTGGGCGTTCCGAGCCATTTGAGTAGACAGTGCATATGATAAACATGACTGCACTGTCCTCATACTGTGTTCGTTGTTCCGAACCTTGAATATCCAAGGGGAACATGGTTCGCATGATGAAGAATGACACGTACTGAGAGGACAATCGTCTCCGGGCATTTTACAAGTAGAACAGCATCCCTCATAGGGGATTCTACAGATCCCACATACGTCGCCGTCGTTGTCGGCCGTTGCATAATTATCGTTGTTGTTGTTGCCGGTATTCCATCGCCACTTCGCGACTGCGCTCCAGTGTTTGACACGGGCTTTCATCATGAGTGTATGGGTGTGCAAGATGCGAAGTGGTTGACTTTGCACATCGTCGGAGCCAGACGAGGTTTGCCATATTCCACCAAACCACGGAGTTATTTTGTATGTATTGTGTGTCCGTCGAAGGTGGTCACGTGACTTGGATGTCGCAGCTCAGTAGGATGTGTGGATACTTAGTGCCCGCGCGCACCATCTATCATCGGTCTTGGACTCTTGGCAAGTGCGAAACTGTCATAAATGATATATGAACGCTGAACTTCGAAGTGACACATGTCATAGTACTATTGGCTCAGAGTGCCTTAGCGCTCAGCTGCTGTACAGCCTGTGCACTCACGTGCTGCCTCGTGGTTTTAGGTGAAGTATTGCAGTGGACCTATCGCCGCTGTGATACCTCTCCCACCACCACCTCTGTCGTTCGATTCGTCTCAGTGAAATGCCCAACAGGACTATAGGCAGAATTATTCCCATTCGTATCAGGATCCCGTGGAGGAGAGACAAACCCACCGGATTGCTGCGTGATGGCTCTATAGCTGCAGGCTTATTTGTCTCTCTACCAACACTTGCTTTAAACACGTTCCAGGATCTCCTTGCTCGAGATCAGCAGCTCTCGACTGGCGTTCCTCCCTCTACAACTTCCCAAGGACTATCTTTTCGTAATATCTCTGATGCTGCGCAGATAACTCTACCCATGGTACAAGGAGCTGTGGCAGCAATTCCAGCTGTTGGTGCTCCAATGGCGGCTGTGATCGGCGGATTACTGGGCATTCTTAAAGTTATAGATGTGATTTTGGTCCATTTCAGAGTTCCGTTTTGATTCTAAACCTCGTTATCGTAGACATCGATCCAGAACCGGCAAGCCTTAGACAGCCTCACCCGCCGACTGTATACTCTCTCTTGTTATATAGCCAACGCCCCAACCGCTCGGACCCAATTGGAAGAGGCTAATCGACGGGCGTTGATCAAGTGGGTCTCTCGGTAACAATGCATAGGATATTTGACAAAGGAATACTGCCTCACGACCAGGGTGCTGGAGGACACAACGAACGAACTGCAGAAAATGCAAACCCGCATCTCTGGGTCTGCACGTCTCGCACAAGACATAGCTGGATGCTTCAGCAAAATTAACGACTCTCTTTTCCATTTTATGGTGACGTTACGTCTTCTTCAAGCGGCTTCTAACTTACTTGTTGTCCCGTTCAGGTTTCTTCGCAATGGCAGCTCACCGAGCTCGTGCACATCCAGCTTACAAAAACTGATTATATCTGGCAAGCTATGATGGCGCCGGAAGGGCGCTTGCCAGCGGTCATGACCCCTAGCTGTGTGGTAGTGGCTGACGCAACGGGAGAGGAGCATCGCATGCTGCTTGACCAATGCTGCTCGTTTGATGTCTGTTCCTGAAACTTAGAGATGCATGAAGCTGACCACATTTTTAGCAACTGCTCGCCTTTCTACCTGGCATACTCAGCAAATGTCGGCCGGATAAAGCTCGCATCCAACAGTGGTATATTGATAGGGGGCAGTTCGATTTTGTGATTGATAATGGCACTAACATGACTCAACTGACGAGGGAAAGTGATGTTTGGTCAACCATTGAAGCAGGGACCAAAATTATCATGAGGGTTATTACTACTGAAGTTTCAAGGAGGTTTTCAGCAAGTTATCAATGCCATTGTGGAAAATGGAATGAGGTGAATGGAAATGAGGCTGCTGTGTTAGAAGCATTGAAAGATGGTGTTACCATTACATGGTAAGGATTGTCCGTCTACCACCAGGGAGGGCTGATGATCACTGGAAAGTTCCTACTGCGAGCGACGATTTCAGATCACTGTCACTAAAGGGAAAAGAGTATTGAGAAAACAAGGGGGACAATCTCAAGCTGAAGATCATGGACTGACAGTAGAAGAAAAGAGCCTCATTCGAAACTTGTTGAAGAAGCAAGTGGTGTGTGGAAGATGTATATATTTCTGTATTGAGAGTCAGCTGACATCATTGGCTTGGGCCACCACAGTTGGTATGGAGTGACACTAGATTTCAGTGCCATCTACTGATCTTGGTGTCTTTCCCTTGCCTGCAGGAAGAGGTTAGCCCAAACTATATGGCTTTTGCCTAGTAGCTGACCCCCAATGCACTATTTCATGCCTACAGGAAGTAAGCATTTTGACCTTTTCATTTACTGGTCACTGGTGAAGTTATGGCTGACTCATTTATCTCCAGGAGGTGGGTACTATCATGTATTCATCTTTTGGCCATTTGTTAACAGTTATAATATTGTCACCCATCCACAGGATGTGTGTATTCTTACCTTTTGATCTGCTGGCCATTTCCTGACCCTTGTCCTGCTATCACCCATCCACAGATGGTGTGTATTCTCACCTTTTGATCTGCTGGCCATTTCCTGACCCTTGCCCTGCTATCACCCATCCACAGAAAGTGTGTATTCTCACCTTTTGATCTGCTGGCCATTTGCTGACCCCTGCCCTGCTATCATCCATCCACAGTTTGTGTGTATTCTCACCTTTTGACCTGCTGGCCATTTCCTGACCCTTGCCCTGCTACAGTGAGTGAAAAAACCCTTGCAATGTTTCGCTATTTTGCACTAAGTGCAGTGTAGCACTGGAGGGCATGGGAATCTCACTTGGCAGTAGTGGGATGGATTGTAGTACTGACTCTTGGCTACCAAGGGGTCACTGTATCACGTGATTCCATCCAGTAGTCATCAAGATATGCTGGTTTTAAAACAGGTACACCATTGCAAGGGTTTATTCACTTTTGGTAATGGAAGGGTATATGGGGGATATCAGTACTTGGTATAGCCTCCTTTTGCTTTAAGCACTGCCTCATACCCTCCTAGGCATGCTTTCAATCAACTTCTGACACTCTTCAGCTGGTATATTATTCCACTCCACCTGAGTCCTCTCCCACAACTCCAGTATTCCCTTGGGTGGATGCTCATACTCTGCAAGCCTCCTCTTGAGGTAACCCCAGGCATGTTCTATGGGGTTGAGGTCAGGGGACTGTGCAGGCCATACCATAGTCCTAAAATCCTGCTCCTCCAGCCACTCCTTGACCTGCTTGCAGGTGTGCTTGGGGTCATTGTCCTGCTGGAAGATGATGTCAGGAGGATGAAGACCATAATACTCAAGGGAATCTTGTAGTTCATCCTTCAAAATTTGGAGGTAAAGGTCTCCATCCATCCTCCCATCAATCTTGGTGGCATATCCAACACCCTCCCAAGTCATACAGCCCCACATCATGAGAGAACCTCCTCCAAACTTCAGAGTCCCCTCCACTAGCCTATCATTCAGCTTCTCCCCTGGCTTTTTCCAAACCCATTTGCGACCATCTGAGCCCAGGCGGTTGATTTTAGTCTCATCAGACCATACCACCCTCTTCCAGCCCTCCAGAGTCCAATCCTTGTGAGCATAGGCAAAATCAAGTCTTGCCTTGCGATGCTTGGCAGAGAGGATAGGATGTTTATGCTTGACCACAGCCTTCATACCAGTCTTCTTTAGGTGCTGCTGGACAGTGTTTGGGTGGAGGGGTTGGTTGATGATATTGGTAAGAGTTTTGGTCACCTGGACAGCATTTTCTGCCTTGTGAGTGGAGATGAGGTGGATGGCATGGCGGACATTGGCAGGGGAAAGCTTGGATGGACGACCTCCAGTGGACTTTTGCAGGGTGGAACACTCCTTGGAACAAAGCCTAGAGATGGTAGAGAGATGGAGGCCAGTACTAGAGGCAATAGAGGAAGCAGAGTGACCAGCATCAAGCATAGTCAGGATAGTATTCCTTTGGGTGGCAGAGATGGATCTCATGGTGGTAGAGGTTGGAAACAAAGAAGCGTGGGAACTTTTTGGAACTCAGACACATTGTTGATATGTGTATCTTTGTTTGTCGGACCAAACAACCACAATTATCCCTTCATTTGAGTGAGATTCCACCACCCTGGCCAAAAGTGAATAAACCCTTGCAATGGTGTACCTGTTTTAAAACCAGCATATCTCAACATCCACTGGACAGAATCACGTGATAAAGTGACCCCTTGGTAGCCGAGAGTCAGTACTACAATCCATCCCACTACTGCCAAGCGAGATTCCCACGCCCTCCAGTGCTACACTGCACTTAGTGCAAAATAGCGAAACATTGCAAGGGTTTTTTCACTCACTGTATCATCCATCCACAGTATGTGTGTATTCTCACCTTTTGATCTGCTGGCCATTTCCTGACCCTTGTCCTGCTATCACCCATCCACAGGAAGTGTGTATTATCACCTTTTGATCTGCTGGCCATTTCCTGACCCATGTCCTGCTATCACCCATCCACAGATGGTGTGTATTCTCACCTTTTGATCTGCTGGCCATTTCCTGACCATTTCCCTGCTATCACCCATCCACAGGGAGTGTGTATTCTCACCTTTTGGTCTGCTGGCCATTTCCTGACCCTTGCCTGCTATCATCCATCCACAGAAAGTGTGTATTCTCACCTTTTGATCTGCTGGCCATTTCCTGACCCTTGCCTGCTATCACCCATCCACAGATGGTGTGTATTCTGACCTATTGATCTGCTGGACATTTCCTGACCCTTGCCCTGCTATCATCCATCCACAGGTGGTGTGTATTCTCACCTTTTGATCTGCTGGCCATTTCCTGACCCTTGCCCTGCTACCACCCATCCACAGTCTGTGTGTATTCTCACCTTTTTATTTGCTGGCCATTTGCTAACCCTTGCCCTGCCATCACCCATCCACAGAGAGTGTGTATTCTCACCCGTTTACCCCCTCTATTGATTAATGGATTATTCTACCGGGTGCAATTCAATTACAACCTATGTTGACCACACCTATCCAAACCAACACAAATCATCGACAAACAACCGTAGACGGAATCCGATTCGAGAGATTCTGAAGCGGCAGTCATCAATTCCCCACATGAACCCGAACTTCCAAGTCCCGAATCTGCACACCACCCCTTACCGCGAGCAGAACAAGACGGTACAGGGGAAGAGCAACAGCAACAAAGTTGTGATGTGGGACATGTTGTACACCAACATCGGAACATATACAAAGTGCGAGATGGAGAACGCGCACACCGACGACCCCCGCAGTACGGTCAACGAGGAGAATCTGACCATCAACATGGCTCAAGACACGACTCTTGGAGACTTCATGAGCATGTTGATCCCCAGCGACATCGGGATTGTTACTACTCCCATCAGCTGCTTGATAGCCCTTATTTGCCGGCTTTGAGAGCGGAGCTACAAATCGGAGCGAGTGGGCATCAGGGTGGAGAAGGAAGTTACCACTATCGTGAACAGAGTGGCAGTGGCAGTGGACATGGGAAAGGAAGTGGAAGTGGTGAATACGAACCGGCACATATACCAGCTGGGGTGACGTATCCTGTGCCACCTGTCTGTCCACCTAGGCCGTCGGCTAGAAGATACGCCAATGTTGGGGTGAAGACAAAGGGAGAGAGGTGGGAATGAGAATCAAGAGGGAGATGGGGGGGACACGAGAGATGAATGAGGGAGAAGCCATGGATACTATGAGGTCCCAGTCTCCAAATCTTTCATGTAATGTCAGCTGGTATGGGTTCTTTTACCGTATAGTCTGTCGTTGGTGGGTGGGTTTCGAGTTTCTCTACTCCTTTCCTGTTTTCCGCTGGTGTTTCGGTTTCCGTACTTACTTTGTTATCATGCACTGCACACTTGTTGAGATTTCCAGCCACGAGTTGCCTGCACGTGACTTCCGTCGACTTCCGACCACCGCGGCGAGTTACCTTGCTTGCAAGGTTTCTGCCAGACCATAACTGCGTGGGAACCATCCTGTCACTGAAAGTCCTTCCTATTCCACACATGTTTTGTTCTCACGTTCCTCACACTTGTAAAAGCCAAACTGAGTCTGTCACGGGTACTGTACAGATCATACAGTCATCATTACACATGTGCAGAGTTGTGCGGCTTGTCTCGTAAGAAATCCGCCCACCATGCCCTGGTTTGCCTGTCCAACTGCAGGAGCTGGTCATCCTCGGCTAACAGATCAGGTGAATGATTCTTGCCATCTAACGAGAAGGGATGCAGGCATAGGAAAAAGAAAAGATCTAAGTGTCCCATCACTGAGCAAGCTGGCGCCTCGGCCTCAACCCATAATTCTGCAGGTGGTACGCAATGGCGAGAGGAAGAGGAATGCAAAAATGCACAGTCGGGGACCCCGCCTGAACTTTGAAGTAGCTGCCGATGATTCTCAGTTGTTCTACTTCGATGCAGTCGCTGTTCCTGTTCCAGACTTCATCAACCCAGAATATGCTTGGCAGCCCTCTGACGCGCCCTCTGAAGACTGCAGCCAGGATGAGCACAAACTACTTCTACCCTCAACATGTCTCCTTATTGGCCCCAAGTACGGATGGTGCTGACCCCATTGAAGTCATCCCCCCGCCTATTGTCAACTCGGATGATGATTACATAGACTTCTCAGAGTATGAAGACAGGAGCATACGAAGTGATTGCTGTTACTATCTGTGTACTAACTTCAGCCAAGGCTCCAGGACTTGTGTGGTATTTCGAAGTCGAAGCAGACGGGGTGATGCAAGCAGACCATCCATCTTCAAGTGTAAGAATTGCGGCGCAGAGGGCAAACACAAGACCTTCGAATATCCAGTGTTGATAGTCAGGTGTCTCACCTCTAGTAGTTACTTGGTACTGATTCGAGTCCTAGTGTCTAACTTGCGGCTCTCGTGATGAGCATTCCACGCGAAGCTGTCCCATTAGCAAGACATGCTATACTTGTGGCATGAAGGGCCACATCAACAAAGTGGGTGGCAAAAAATGCCTAGTCCACATGGCTAACGTTCTTTAGCTGTGTCCCAATCGCTATTCTCGCTCACTCAATTTGGACTTACACGACGACTGCGACCAATGTGGTTCCAAAGGTCACAGGACGAACGTACATCATTGCGTGTTTCTGAATTGAGATGCCCACATGAACCTTCGTCATACTCTTGTAGGAATGCCCAACTGTGTGGCAGATATACCAGTATGTTACTAATGAAGAACACATGCTTATCAGGGAAAATTGGCGAGCAAGGCAACATCTCCGGATCGGGCACCCCGGACGCCCTTCGTTTCGTTGGTGCTACATTGTCACTGTTGACTGGACATATTTTCACTTCATTGATCATCTCTTCCGCATGCCCATTGTTTGGACATACTCGACACTGTTCGCTGAGCACTGGATGTTCCCATTACCTTACAACTGTACCTTACAACTGTACTAGGACACTTCGTACCTCACATCGTAATGAGTACACTCCTTCACATACTGCCGCCGGCTGCCAGTTATCGAAGAGTAAATGGTCAGTGTTGCAAGCAAGGTTTCAGCCGCCGCAGGCGGCACTTCCCGAGTGACACGAGGGGCACGATATCACTGGCTCATAGGGTGCCCCAAGTACCGTTATGCACCACCAGTGCTGTATCTCTCTCGGTCTTCGCATGGTTCATGATCCGTAGCTGGGCACCACGACGAACCAGACTCATCGCTGTTGGTAAAGAAAGAGTCCTCGTTCTCGGCGCCACGAGCGGTGTCGGGCGTGCCATTGCTCAGCAGTATGCCTCTCGAGGTGCATATGTCTGTGTGGTAGGGCGCCGAGAGGAAAATCTCAACGACGTCGTGCAGGAGTGTGTCGAGCTTGCTGCTCGGAATGGGTTCGACGATAGAATGCTTGGTGTCAGAGCCGATATCTCGAATGTCAACGAGATGGTCAAAGTGCGCCAGACTTTGGAAAAGGGTGCGTACCTTATGCCGTTGCGAAAGTCGGGAGGATGGTTCAAGTGGCATTTTTCAGTGTGGGGCGGCTTGGACACTCTGATTGTTGCTGCCGGAGTTTCGTCTCTGCAGCCTCTCATGTGCGTTGCTGGCGTTGAGATGTCAACTCCAGATATCGTAGGAGCCCAGGCAAGTCCGGAGGGCATTCAGCATGCGGTCGATGCTGCTCAAGCCGCTGTCAATGGCAATTACCTCGGCCCTCTTGTCGCCTCAGTCACATTTGTCAGTCAGCACTCTCATCATCCTTTTTCCTTTGTTGACCCATTTCCTTAATAGATCCCTCTTCTGACATATACATCTCCCTCTCCAACGATACTGTTGTTGTCCAGCGTTGCAGCGGTGATCCCTCCCCCCACCCGGTCCATCTACGCCTCAACCAAATGTGCTTCACTTATGCTGTTCCAAGCCCTCCAAATCGAACATCCTTCTATCAACTTCACCTTCGTCCTCCCTGCGACTATAGAGGGTAATTTCCGTGCCTCTGCGGTGGACAATCCACCCGATTGGACTGGTGCCCCAAAGGTTCACGAAAATGACCCAAACAAGAATGGTTTAAAGCGGGAGGTGGTGGCAAGGCGGTGCATACGTGCGATTGACAGGGGAGAGAAGAAGGTGTACATTCCTCGTTATTTCGGGGCCGCCCAGGTCCTGTATTGGTTGTGGCCTTCGCTCATCGAATGGAGGGCTCGTGTGAAGTACAACTTCAGGTAAGCCATGCCTCACATCGTGTTAGGTACCCGTGTGTCCAACCATTTTCTCTGCTCAGTGCCAACTAATGGACCGTTTCAAATGAAATGAGAATACGGTGTCGCTCGCTCAGAGAGGTCACGTGCCCTGTGAGGATTGTAGTAGTACTGTCGCGTTGTATTCTAGCCGGTAGTACTCTTGCTTGAATGCCCTCAAAGGCACCGTACGTCGTGTTCGGGTATGGGTCCCTCATATTCAAGGTGCAGTGCGACCAACGAAGATGGGGTGTTTTATTGATTTCACTAGCCGCCTCCAAACGTCATATCGCAAGGTACCAGCAATCTGCCATATCGCCTCAGCGAATGGGTTTTCTTATGATCTTATACTGACCATCGCGATCATCAGTTCCAGGATTTCTGAAGGGTTATGTGCGGCGGTTCTCACAGAAATCGCATGATCATCGAGGAACACCCGAGGTATGTACAGACTCGTTCAATGGTGTGCAACGCCCTACACGTTCTCGATTTGCCCGTCCATCTCCTTGTATTGTTGTTGTGAACGCACTTCAAAGAACCCCGGGAGAGTCGTTACCTTGATCCACAAAGAGGACTGGGATCACTTTTCTGCATCCGTACGTCTCTACCACCGTCCTGTCGTCCCCACTTCGTTACTGACACCATCATTCTGCATATTTATGTACTGTATACGGATATGTCATTCGTTCCGCCACAAAGGATGCCTTTCCGGACGAAGACGTTGTTTGGGGCGAGTCCGCTTGTTCCATTGTGAAGCAGAAGCAGGTCCAGTATGGCTAACTTAGGGATCGTATGCGTTGGTATGCAGGTATTGCATATGCAATAAACCCCCTCTACGAATCGGAGGTTCGCGATTATCTAGGTGAGTCCTCGTGATGCTCTGATTGGAATTTTTCTCCTTGCTGTATCAATCAACGGCGCGGTGCATTCGGATAATTGACTTTATTCCCTTCTGATCCGTAGATTACCGCGAAAAGGTAAATGGTTAGATTTAAGAATATTCGAGAGGCACTTCACCCGTCCTAGGATGGATATACCCTAGAAACGCTCGATGTGTATACCATAGAAGACGGGATCGACAAAGTCATCGTCCACAATGTGCGTGGATGTGTCTCTAGTACATCTGCACGCATCCCTAACCTCGGCCTTCGATTTTGCAAAATTCAAGGCATATGTCAGTGCTTGGATTCACGACGTGGTCGTATTGAATTGGATGTTTGAACGTTTGGCCGTAGTGTTATGTCGGCCGTCCACATAATCCCTCGTTCGGTGCGTGATGTCGTGCATGGGGTCACTTCCACTGAGCACAAACTGGTGTCTTCAGTTGGGTCAGAGCCGTTGGGAGATCTTGCAGATCGTATCTGGAGATCGGTAGGGCCGTCGGGCAGAAATAAGGTGGCTTCGCAACACCAAAGGCTATCCGTATATCTGAACGAGCCCCTCTTTCATACAGGACTACTTATACCAGCTGGCGGAGTGCGTCAGGAAGCTCGCGCCAGTGTCCTTCGACTCCCATTTGTTTACGTTAGAAGTGAGACCCGCTTCGCGCTTTGAGTTGTCAACCTTCTTACTACCCTCAATGCAGGACAGAGTTCGCGAACTGGATGATAAAAACAGCAAAGAAACCCAAGTTCAATAGCTAGAACACGTGTCACTGTAACAACAGTGAAACGAAGCAGTGGATATATGACACAATTGAGGCCTGTATGCTTCAGATATTAGAACCCGAACTTCAAAGTTCGATGGATGGCCTTGTCAACACACT
Organism: Pisolithus albus; assembly: GCA_024613165.1. Taxonomy (NCBI): domain Eukaryota; kingdom Fungi; phylum Basidiomycota; class Agaricomycetes; order Boletales; family Pisolithaceae; genus Pisolithus; species Pisolithus albus. The sequence goes on from JANFAB010000030.1 coordinate 575,995, forward strand.
TGCAGGTGATGGGTCAGTGTTTGTAAGATGCACTGAGCGTCCCGTAACCACCACGCGGAGGCGTTCCAGCTGGGGGAGAAATGGGAAGTAGGGGTGTGCGTTGTTCTGGCGTCTGGCGTGCCATGTTGCGTTCCCGCTCGACAATACTGGTCATAGCAAGACGAAAGTTAGGTGCATCTGGACAGCATCATTTGCATAAACGTTACTCACCCTCGCATCACTGCGGCGTTAGTTAATCGCTTGGCTTGCTTCTTGCTTTGGTTGTCTTCGTATCGATCCGTCTCGTCCACGATCTCTTCGGAAATGATTTCCTGCTAAAAGCGTCAGCTCTTGAGACAAGGTGAGGCAGGCAGTTACTGACTTCGATGACGTCTGTGTCGTGAGGAATGAGGTTAGATAAGTTGCACGTAGCTAACTTCGTAGGAAAACTGACCTTCCAGCGTGATCACACCAATGGCACCGCCTGCAACTCGCCTGGAGTACGACTGACCAGGAGCAAGTGCGCGCGCCCGGTCTGGCTAAGGGGAAACGGTCAAAAACCATACAGCAGCTAAAATAAAAAGCCATCTTACAAGTAATCCAATGCTTGGAAGCAATTTATAGTAGGATGAGCTTCGGGCAGAATGGAGAGCTTGAAATGAGAAACCGGTAAACTTTTCGACGGATCATAGATCAAGAGCTGGATCGCCAAGTCAAGGCCAATGGGTCCCCTGGACGTCAGATAAACGAGACTACACCACGTCCTGAGGAAAAGCTCGCATAAGGAGGAGGAACGCAGAAGCTTTTGAGTGGAAACTAACACATCGGTGCCATAATACTGTGACCTCCTTGTTGTTGAGTTCCAGTACTCCGTTGAGGATGCTAATCTCGTCGTCTCTGAGGGGTTCGACGGAAATGAAGGAAGACTTTCATAACGGTAGTGTACTGCCACTGGCCAGTCTGCCCTTCTGTCGGATGGCTTATGTAAGTTCCGCTTTCTTGTCCCATTCTAGATGCCGATCGTCCAGATTCGCTTCGACTGCCACCATCGAGGACGACGAAGAGCTCGAAGAAGATGCCTACGACAACAACGCCAGCACTCCGTACGCTCAATCATCGACGCCAGTGCCCCGTGGCCGTCCTTTTCCATCTTCAGCGGATCTGACCCGTAGCAGGTCTCAGTCGCTAGCAACGACGACGATCCGTCCCATATCGAGTCCGTTTCAGCCTGGCACACAGCAAAATTTCTGGTCTTCTTCTCCGACAGACTCGTCCACCAACCCACGTAGCATCCCATCTCGCTATGGGGAAATAAAACCACCTGGATCCAGCCAGTACGGGTCGCTCGGGACCATCGGAAGGTCGCCCCTGGGCGGCAGCAGCCATCCCTTCGACTCATCTTCCGGTAACGGGAATAATGGCAATGGTTACAGACATAACACTATCGACGCTTCTAACATGAGCCCCTTCGTCAGGGACGTAGGGCAAATTCTCCTCGACAACGGCTCTGCTCTTCGGGAGCTATGGGCAGGTATGAACCCACCCAAAGACGAGAACGGCGGTGGTGGAAGTGGCACGACGAGCAGACGTCACAGTGTGAGCGTCGTCCAGCCCCGGCGTCCCACTATCGTCGGCTTCAATGCCCCAGGCCATGACACCCAGGACGAGTCGGCTGGGGGGGCGCATTCACGCGTATTCCATGCTCCCTCGTTCGGCCGTGGTGGCTTCGTGCTCTCCGACGACGACCTCGCCGCAGATCTGGGCTCGCTCAGCCTCTCCAAGGACGGGTCTGGACCATCGTCATCAGCTCACCCCCCAAGCCAGCCATCCTCGCTTCCCATTTACGCCCCCGTATCGAGAAGTCCTTTGTCGTCAGACCGGATATCCCCCTATCAACGCATCAACCTCAATATCCCAACTGGTACCTCTTTCGCATCCCGCCAGCGCTTCGGCTCTCCGAGCGATAGTGGTTTGTCCGCTGGTGGCAGTCCTCCCCGTAGCCAGTTGGAACAACAATTAATAGATGCCCAATACCTCGCCGGCGGCAACAATGGCCATGGCTCTCAGCAGCAACAGCAACAACAACAGCAATCATCCCTCACAGCTCGTTTCATCCCCGGGAAGGGCATCCAGTATCTCCCTCAGGGGAATAACGATCCCCCACCTTATAACCGATCGACCTCACAGGGTTCCATGCCATCCCCCCTGTCGCCTACGACGGGTCGTCCGATCCAGCCTCAGCAGGGCCCGTTTTACCCCCAGCAAATGCAACGTCGTTCATCCGACGCACCTGTTCCAAATATCAACGATCTCGGCAAAGGCGTGCCGCTATCGTCTGTTCCGGCTTCGTGGCCACTCTACATCGTCGAATTTAAAGCCGGTCGCACCGACCTATTCTACCTGACCGACCTCAGTCTCGACATTCGTGTGGGCGATTTAGTCATCGTGGAGGCAGATCGGGGGAAGGATTTGGGTACCGTCGTCAACGATTCAATCACACTCAAGGAAGTTGAGGCCTTCGAACGCGAGCAGAGGGAACGGGTCGCATACGGGGATGGCGGTCCGCTGAGCCCTGGCGGTCAGCAAGGTTCTAAGAAGGAAATAAATCCGAAGATGATCTATGGGAAGGCCCAGCCTCAGGATAGACAGTACGCTTTATTTTCCCCGACGCTTTTGATCTCAGATTTTTAATCTTCCCGCTTTGCAGACAACTTCTTGCCAAGGCACAAGACGAGTTAAAGGCCTTGCAGCTTTGTCAGAACAAAGTCAGACAGAAGAAGTTACCAATGGAGGTCATAGATGCAGAATATCAGTGGTTCGTCTTGCACGAATCTCTCGGACCAAATTTGCTGAACCGCGCTGAAATACACAGGGATCGACGAAAATTGACTTTCTACTTCATCGCAGAAAAGCGCATCGACTTCCGAGAGCTTGTGCGAGAGCTGTTCAGGTACGACACCGTCGCGTGTACTCTTGTTGCCGTAGTTCGCGATCGCTCACCGTCTCGTTTTCAAGGTTATACAAAACGCGTATCTGGATGGCCTCCCTCCAAGGCCCCGGTGGTTACGAACAGTAATAGGCCGACCCTTCTCCGAGACCAAAGAAAACGTTGACAATCTGAAATCAAGATAATAATGCCACGATATAGTCACGACATCCCTTCCCCTTGTCTGTCTCTCAATTTTACAAGTAGATATGCAATCCCTCCCATCTTTCTTCGTTTGTTACATTTCTAGGTCAACCTAGACGCTCTTAGGTCGTGAGTGTACGCGTACCCTGGCAGTCTTAACTATTTATTCCAGCGTTGCTTCGTCCAGAGATTTCTTCTATACGTTTGTCACTCTCCAGTCTCTTTCTTGCGCCGAGTAGGTCGCGCATGTCAGACACCAATGTATTACTACTGTACACAATCGGAATAGTGTTAGCGTTGTGGTTGCATGTGGGCAGTCATGTCTCTGTCGATTGATCTATTAGTGTTAGTGTCGTAGAATACATTATGTGTCTACGTACCACCCTCCACGGGACGGCGGTACGGCTTGTCAAAGTGCTTCGTTCCCGGTGTTGTTGTTGCTGACCTTTCGTTCTGCGGTAACTGCGCGTGGCGGCGACAATATAGGGCGTAGGAACTCCGGAGAAAACGAGGCTGGGGGACGTACTCCATGGTCTACGGTCCAGGGGACACTGCTGTTTTGTCATGGGCGCGCCGAGCCACTTGAATAGGCAGTGCATATGATAAACATTACTGCATTCATTGTTCCGAACCTGCAGTAGCCACTGGGGTACACGTACTGAGCGGACAATCATCTCCAGGCATTTTACACGTAGAACAGCATCATAGGGGATTCTACAGATCCAACATACATACGTCGCCGTCGTTGTCGGCTGTTGCATAATTATCGTTGTTGTTGTTGCCGGTATTCCATCGCCACTGTGCGACGGCACTCCGGTGTTTGACACGGACTTTCATCGTGAGTGTATGGGTTGACTTGGCACACGGTCGGAGCCAAACGAGGTTGGCCGTATTCCATCAAACCACGGTGTTATTTCGTGTTGTGTACGCGTCGAAGGTGGTCACGTGGCTTGGATGCCGCAGCTCAGTAGGATGTGTGGACAGTGACACTACCCGCGCACCACTATCATCGATCTCGGACTCTTGACAAGTGCGAAACAGTGATATATGAACGTTGAACTTCGAAGTGATGTACACCATATTACTATTGGCTCAGAGTGCCTTAGGCGCTCAGCTGCTGTACACTGTACAGCCTGTGTACTCACGTGCTGCCTCGTGGTTATACGTCTGGTATTGCAGTGGACCTGTCGTCGCTGTGTTACCTCTCCCACTACCACCTCTGTCGTTCGATTCGTCTCAGTGAAATGTCCAACAGGACTATTATTCCCATTAGTATCAGGATCCCGTGGAGGAGAGACAAACCCACCAGAATGCTGCGTGATGGCTCTATGGCTGCAGGCTTGTTTGTCTCTCTACCAACACTGGCTTTAAACACGTTCCAGGATATCCTTGCTCGGGATCAGCAGCTCTCGATTGGCGTTCCTCCCTCTACGACCTCCCAAGGACTATCTTTTCGCAATATCTCTGATACTGCGCAGATAACTCTACCCGTAGTACAAGGAACTGTGGCAGCAGTCCCAGCTGTTGGTGCTCCGTTGGCGGCTGCGATCGGCGGATTGCTGGCCGTTCTTAAAGTTATAGATGTGATTTTGATCCCTCTCAGAGTTTCGTTTTGATGCTAAACCTCGTTATCATAGACATCCATTCAGAACCGTGAAGCCCTAGACAACCTCACTTGCCAACTGTATACTCTCCACTGCCATTTAGCCAATGCCCCAATTCCTCGGACCCCAACTGAAGAAACCAATCGACGGGCGTTGACCAAGTAGGTCGCTCGGTGAAAATGTGTGGGATACCTGATGCAGGAATACCGCTTTACGATCAGAGTGCTGGAGGACACCACAAGCGAGCTGTGTGAAATGCGGGGCCGCAGCTCCTGGTCCGTACGACTCACGCAAGACATAGCTGGATGTTCGAACAGAATTAGTAGCTATCTTCTACAATTTACGGTGACGTTACATCTTCACCGAGCTACTTCCGACTTATTTGTTGTCTCGTTCAGGCTTTGTCCCAAGTGCAGCTCACTGATCTTATTCATACCCTGTTGACGGAAATTCGTTATACCCGGCAAGCTTTGGTGGCACTGGAAGCGCGCTTGCCAGTGGTCATGACCCGTAGCTGTGTGGTAGTGGTTGACGCAACAGGAGAGGAGCATCGCATGCTGCTTGACCAGTGCTGCTCGTTTGATGTCTGTTCCTGAAACTTAGAGATGCATGAAGCTGACCACATTTTTAGCGACTGGTCGCCTTTCTACCCGGCATACTCAGCAAATGTCGGCCGGACAGAGCTCACATCCAACAGAGGTTTATTGACCAAAACCAATTTGACTTTGTTATTGATGATGGCACTAACATGACCCAGCTGACAAGGGGGAGTGATGTTTGGTCAACCATTGAAGCAGGGACCAAAATTATCATGAGGGTTATTACTACTGAAGTTTCAAGGGGGTTTTCAGCAAGATATCAATGCCATTGTGGAAAATGGAATGAGGTGAATGGAAATGAGGCTGCCGTGTTAGAAGCATTGAAAGATGGTGTTACCATTACATGGTAAGGATTGTCCGTCTACAACCAGGGAGGGCTGATGATCACTGGAAAGTTCCTACTGCGAGCGACGATTCCAGATCATGGTCACTAAAGGGAAAAGAGTATCAAGAAAACAAGGGGAACAATCTCAAGCCAAAGATCATGGACTGACAGTAGAAGAAAAGAGCCTCCTTCGAAACTTGTTGAAGAAGCAAGTGGTGTGTGGGAGATGAATATAATTCTGTATTGAGAGTCAGCTGACATCATTGGCTTGGGCCACCACAGTTGGTATGGAGTGACACCAGATTTCAGTGCCATCTACTGATCTTGGTGTCTTTCCCTTGCATGCAGGAAGAGGTTGGCCCAAACTATATGGCTTTTGCCTGGTAGCTGACCCCTGATGTACTATTTCATGCCTACAGGAAGTAAGCATTTTGACCTTTTCATTTACTGGTCACTGGTGAAGTTGTAGCTGACTCATTTATCTCCAGGAGGTGGGTACTATCATGTATTCATCTTTTGGCCACTTGTCAACAGCTGTAATATTATCACCCATCCACAGTCTGTGTGTATTCTCACCTTTTTTGATCTGCTGGCCATTTTCTGACCCTTGCCCTGCTATCACCCATCCACAGTGGGTGTGCATTCTGACCTTTTGATCTGCTGGCCATTTTCTGACCCTTGCCCTGCTATCACCCATCCACAGTTGGTGTGTATTCTCACCTTTTGATCTGCTGGCCATTTTCTGACCCTTGCCCTGCTATCACCCATCCACAGGAAGTGTGTATTCTGCCCTTTTGATCTGCTGGCCATTTCCTGACCCTTTCCCTGCTATCACCCATCCACAGAGAGTATGTGTTCTCACCTTTTGATCTGCTGGCCATTTTCTGACCCTTGCCCTGCTATCCACCCATCCACAGTTGGTGTGTATTCTCACCTTTTGATCTGCTGGCCATTTTCTGACCCTTTCCCTGCTATCACCCATCCACAGGATGTGTGTATTCTGCCCTTTTGATCTGCTGTCCATTTCCTGACCCTTGCCCTGCTATCACCCATCCACAGAGAGTGTGTGTTCTCAGCTTTTGATCTGCTGGCCATTTTCTGACCCTTGCCCTGCTATCCACCCATCCACAGTTGGTGTGTATTCTCACCTTTTGATCTTCTGGCCATTTTCTGACCCTTGCCCTGCTATCACCCATCCACAGTTGGTGTGTATTCTCACCTTTTGATCTTCTGGCCATTTTCTGACCCTTGCCCTGCTATCACCCATCCACAGAGAGTGTGTATTCTCACCTTTTGATCCGCTGGCCATTTTCTGACCCTTGCCCTGCTATCACCCATCCACAGGAAGTGTGTATTCTCACCTTTTGATCTGCTGGCCATTTTCTGACCCTTGCCCTGCTATCACCCATCCACAGGAAGTGTGTATTCTCACCTTTTGATCTGCTGGCCATTTTCTGACCCTTGCCCTGCTATCACCCATCCACAGGAAGTGTGTATTCTCACCTTTTGATTTGCTGGCCATTTTCTGAACTCTGCACTGCCACCACCCATCCACAGAAAGTGTGTATTCTCACCTGTTTGCTCTCTCTGTTGATTTAATTGATTTATCTTTCTGATGTTACCTTGGAAAATCAACAATATACTCCTCTATCTGGTGCAATTCAATTTTGATCCATGTTGACTGCACCTATCCAAACCAACACAAATCATTGACAAATGACCATAGACAGAATCCAAATCAAACAATTCTGAAGGGTCTGTTGTCAATACCCCACATGGACTTGAACTCCCAAGCCCCCAATCTGAACATCACCCCTTACCACGAGAGGAACAAGGTGGTACCAGGCAAGAGCAACAGCAACAAAGTCGTGATGTGGGTCATGTTGCACGTCAACACCAGAACAAATACAAAGTGTGAGATGGCAAATGGATGGCCCCACAACCCACACAGTATGGTCGATGAGGGGAGGGTTGCGAAGATGAATGAAGAGCCACTGGGGGGCCTATTGTCGATGTTTGATGAATGATGTCAGCTGATATGAGTCCTTTTCCATGTAGTCTGTCAATAGTGTGTAGGTTTTGAGTTAGTTTACTACTTTTCTTGTTTTGCACTGGCGCTTCGGTTTCCATACTGGCTTTTGCTATCATGCACCACACACTTGAGATTTCCAGCTATGAGTTGCCTGCACCGCTGTCGACCGCTGACCAACGTGCCGAGTGACACAATAGGCACGATATCATTGTTGAGCCTGGCTTACTGGCTGCCCCAGGTATCCATCACTAGCGCCGTATCTTTGTCGGTCTTCACATGGTTGCTTATCCATAGCTGGGTGCTACAACAAACCAGACTCATCGCTGTTGGTAAAGAAAGAGTCTTCGTTCTCAGCACCATGAGCGGCATCGGGCATGCCATCGCTCAGCAGTATGCCTCTCGAGGTGCATACGTCTGTGTAGTGGGTCGCCGAGAGGACAAGCTCAACAACGTCATGCAGGATTGTGTCGAGCTTGCTGCTCGGAATGGGTTCAAGGGTAAAATGCTAGGTGTCTGAGCTGATATCTCGAATGTCAACGAGGTGGTCAAAGTGCGTGAGACCTTGGAAAAGGGTGCGTACCTTATTCTATTGTGAATGTCGAGAGGAGGGTGAAGTTCAAGTGGCATTTTTCAGTGTGGGGCGGCTTGGACACTCTGATTGTCACTGCCGGAGTTCGTCTCTGCAGCCTCTCATGTGCATTGCCGGCGTTGGAATGTCAACTTCAGATATCATAGGAACCCAGGCAAGTTCGGACTCATCAGTAAATTCGCACATTACTTATTTCCGCTTTTGGCACTTGTACGAGTACAAAAATACAAAAAAGTAAAAAAAAGTGGTAGCTTTTAAAAGTATCATCATGCTTTTAATAGTAGATCCCTTTGCTCAAAAAAGGAGAAAAAGCATTGCTCTTCATGCTTTTCTTACTTTTCAGACTTTTCATCAACTTTTTTTTACTTGATAAAATACAAAAACTTATAGTAGTACAGTGACTAGTGGCTCTCCATGAAAACTAAGATGCACAAATCACAAGTACAAGTACGACCACTTACCATCACAAATTCTGGTGGGCTCGAAGGTGGGTGGAAGCCTTCATCAAGAGGTATTTTCGAAGGGTGAGAGGCACAGCTTTGACCTGAGGAATGGCCTGGGCTGAGCAGACTTGGGAGGGGGGCAGACAAGGTCACTGGATGATGATTGAGGGGACGAAGGACATGAAACTAACAGGTACAGTCAAGGATATCAGGGCAATCATGAAGAAAAAAGAATCAAAATGATAGACATACCCAATTCCAAGATATTTACCAAACTATCTTTTACCACCTGCATTCACGAAATCCCAGATATCTCCACAAGTACCGCACCAGTTACAATGTGACACACGTCACCCGAAAGTGCTAAATGAGTAGTATTGTTCCCCGGAGACATGAGAGTCCTGGCTAAGAACTGAGGGAGCTATGGTGAGTGCGAAGGGGTGGGGCGGTGTAGGGAGTGTACTCTCCCTAGGGCTGAAACCCGCCGCTTTTCGGCATTCCTTTGCCGCCACAATGCTCCGACAGTCCTCAGGGCCTCAGACCGCCATATTGCAGCAATTCCCGACCACTACGACTCCTGTAATCATCCCCACTGTCGTCTATGGCATTCTGCTGCCTTTCCACTGCTGATACAGCCAGAACGACCGCCTCCGCCATCTAAAAATAGCTCCGCCCACCCTTGTGCCTTCCGACCGCCTCACATGCCCCTATCACCGCCACAAAAGTGCCGCTTCGCTTCCAGGTTCTGTTCTGAGGGCCTAGCCATGTCTTTTCCGACCGCCTCAGCCCCTGGACAGGTGAAACCTGTCCGTTGGCTGTCGGCAACCCTTTCCGAAGTGCCAGGTGTCAATCCTGTCACCCACCGCCCACTCCGACGCACATTCCGCCGCCATTCCGCTTCCAGACCCCATGTTTCATCCCCCAGAGTTTCTGCAGCTTTCCCTGCACTTCCTTGCTGTCCAGGCATGTCGTCCATACCCTCTCTCTTTACTTACATATTTTTCTGGTCAGTTTTACTTTGCTTTCCTTTCCCTAAGTGCGATGCATGTGATTTACCATACGTCGGCCCTTTTCTGTCACTTTTTTTTCGACATTTGACAGCTCCGAAAACCGCCGATTTTCACATAGCTACCGCCGCCTCTACGTTACAAGTATCACCGCTTCACTTAGAAAAAAAAAACCCACCTTTTGCGGTCACCATCTGTGTTTCTGAGCATCCCAGAGTCCCCAGAGTCGAGTCCCTTGAGTATTTTCGAGTTCTATGAGTCCTTGCTGAGTCCACAGAGTTCTTCGAGTCTACAGAGTCTCCTACGAGTCCCCAGAGAGTCCGCTTCGAGTTCCAGAGCCTACTTCGAGTCCCCAGAGCCACTCCCTTCGAGAAACCGCCGCCCTTTGAGTCCTTCTGCCGCTTCCAAAGTTCTGCAGTGTTTTGGAGCCATTTCTGCCGATTTACAGAGTCTAAGCCACCGCCATTTGAGTCCCAGCACCTACTAGCCTTCATAGCCCTTCAGAGCCACCCTATTTGCCCGCCTGGTGGCAGTAATTCGAGTTCTTCATCGCCAACTACTCCTAGACCTTAGGGGATCTTTTCCCTTGCCTCCCATAGCCTTTCCGACACCCCCTTCCGACTCACGACCCCTTGGGACGAGCCTAGGCTTTGCCTACAGCTTTCCCCCCCTTTCCCCTTGCGCTCTCACAAGAAGAGTTGCCCACAGCGGCAGGGTGGGGGAGGAGAGGAGTGCACCGGATGATGACCACTGGGACGATCAATACAAAAACGTGGGTGGGGGCAGGGGTCACTTAGTAGAGCATGGAGAAAGAGGAATCAAAGGAATAGATGCACCCAATCACAAGATATTTATCAAACTAACCTATACCTTATGCATCCACAAAAATTTGGATATCTCCGCAAATACTACATGTATCATGACGTGAGGTATGTCATCGGAAAGCCTTGAACGAGTAGTACCACACCTCAGAAAAGCGAGAGCCCCGGCTAAGAACTGTGGGAGATATAGCAAGTGCAAAAGTGTGGGACAGCAGGGTGGGAGGTGAGGAGACTGTCCAACAACAACTGCTGCAGTTGGGTGATTGACACAAAAATTTGGGTGGTAGTAGAGGACACCTGAATGAGAACAAATAACCAGACTGACACAGCACTTACCACATGTGATGGCCAGCATCAGGTCTTGTCTTGCACGAAAGGGAGAACGTGTGGGAACTTGGGCATTTTTTTGAATCGTATGACACTTGTGAAATTCCGCATGCTGACATAAGCATGCATGCAAAATTTCTTCCAAGTGCGTGCATTCCATTTCCAAGCTGTCCCTGTACAGATCCTGCAACTATGTTAGTGACTTCGATGGCAGCCAGCCATGACTTGGAGCTCATGCCCCCTTGCCATTATCCACTTACAGTGATAGCAATCCAAGTCATCACAGTTGTGGATAGATGAGGCAACTGATAATCACAACTACAACTCTGCGCCTTGCTACATGTGCCTGTAATAGTGTGGTACACCTTGACTCGGAAAGCCGGAAAAGTAGAAAAAGATTACTTTATTTACTTTGTTTACTTTTCATGCTTTGCAAAGTTCAGGAATTTGGAAAAGCTCCAAAAGAGGAAAAAAGTAATGTGCAAATTCACTGATGCCATGAGGGCATTCAGCATGCGGTCAATGCTGCTCAGGCCACTGTCAATGGCAACTACCCAGGCCCTCTTGTCGCCTCCGTCACTTTTGTCAGCCAGCACTCTCATTGTCCTTTTTTCTTTGTTGACTCATTTCCTCAATAGATCCCTCTTCTGACCTATACGTCTCCCTCTCCAACGACACTGTTGTTGTCCAGCGTTGCAGTGGTGATGCCTCCCCTGCCCAGTCCATCTACGCCTCAACCAAATGTGCTTCACTTATGCTGTTCCAAGCCCTCCAAATTGAACATCCTTCTATCAACTTCACCTTCGTCCTCCCTGCCACTATAGAGGGTAATTTCCGTGCCTCTGCAGTGGACAATCCACCCAATTGGACCGGTGCCCCAAAGGTTCACGAAGCTGACCCAAACAAGCATGGTTTAAAGCGGGAGGTGGTGGCGAGGCAGTGCATATGTGTGATTGACATTCTGTGTTATTTCAGGGCTGCCCAGGTCCTGTATTGGTTGTGGCCTGCGCTCATCGAATGGAGGGCTCGTGTGAAGTACAACTTCAGGTAAGCAATGCCCAGTATCGTGTTAGGCACCCTCGTGTCCAAGCTTCTCTACTCAGCGCCAACTAATGGACCGTATCAAATGAAATGAAAATATGGTACAACGGACTACACTCACTCAGAAAGGCGTTGTCTGGTCACGTGCCTTGCGAGTAGATGGTGTACTGTCATCACTGAAAATGCACATTTATGATCAATGCATTATATAATGTTATAAGGCAAGTAAACCTTGCCATCTGGTATCATGTGGCGATGTAGGGAGAGAGTCCTCCCCACCATGGCAATTCCTATATTTCTTTGTTTTTACCTTAGTTTTTGTTTTCATACCTTTATTCTGTCTTTTTACTTAGTGTTTGGACGAGTTTTGGCTTATGTAAGCGAGACTCGTACTTACCTTGTACTGTACATACTTAGAATAACAGAAGCCACTTCAGCACAGACAGAGTAAGATGGAATTCGAAGGCCAGAAGCCTCGGACTTTCATTTCTCCATTATCAGACAGCCAATAGATGTTATCTCAGGCATTTCTGGGACTATAGGGCGCGTTTTCAGACTTTTCCCCTACTCCCTGACTCTACCAGGCAAACTCCAGTCCCCTTGGGTCGAACTGACCCCCTTCTTTCACTCAGGGAGACCTCATGTTACGAGTCAGGCAGGACTAGTCGACGAAAGACAGCGACCGAAGGAGGAACACTAAACAAAACAAACCAAACCAACAACCAGCAAGGAAGGATGACGACGACAGGGGGATAGTCGGAGGGCAGACACACAGACCAAAGAAGACGACAGCAAAGCCTAAGCGAGGCTAAGAGCACAGTCACTCAAACAATGACAAGAGGGTAAACGCCCAAATATGAAAATGAATAGAACTAAGGATCTAGTACAGGGTTGTGCCTACTTTATATACTCTCTAAGTAGGGGCCATGAGGGAACCTCAAGGCATGGGCACTGGGCATGACGTCAGAGGTGACATCAGGATGACATCACTATGACATCAGGATGATGTCAGTATGACATCACCGAGTACTAGGCCTAGGTTCTAGACTGTAAGTATAAATAACTCTGAAACTGTGAAAAGGGGAAAGGGGATCTGTAATTGGGAGTCTGGATCGGGTCTGGATAAGGGCTAGGTACGAAGCCCAGCGAAGAAAATCCCAAGATAAGATCTGAAAGATCTAATCGGTTATCTAATCAGTGATTAGATAAGATGAAAAGACAGGGGTGATCTTCGATCCATTACACCTCAGGCAAAACCCCAGGCCTCCCATCTCCCATCTCTACAGCAAGCCCCATTGTAAATGTATGCACAGCTTTATAAAGGTACCTTCCCAGTAGAATTGTATGTAAAATGATGGTTGCTGACCTGAAATGGCCATCTACTTGATTGGATGTATGGATCTATGCAGTTCTTTGTCCAGTTATCGGGCATCGTCATCAAGGTGGTCCTTGCTTTGGTATCATGCAAAGAAAGTACCACGGCTGCTACTAAGTCACACACTTCGGAAATAATGGCATCTTCTCATTACTTGGTCACCTGTGCCTATGAGACATACACGTCCCAGATGTAGCTACCAGGTTGTCATGATGCTCTCGTTAACACTATTGAGATTATTGTACTTGAAAACAGTGCATTGGCATGGAATTGCAGTATAGGTTGAGGTGTGCATTGTCTTCCCAAGCGGTTTTGCATGTGCTGTCAAATACACTTTGTGCTACTATTTCATTTGCTTCTTAGCCTGCCGACACCTGTATGTCTCCATCATTGCCACAACATCAATATGACGTGCCAGGCCCTCACTTCCGCTTTTGTGATCAACTGCACTGTTGAATCAATCAGGTTCCATTGCTGCAGCCATGCATCCATACTTACAATCAATCTTGTTTGATATACAGTACAATCGCTCATAGTGCATAACGTAATAATGCATAAATCCACTAATGCATTGATTTTGACGAGTCCCATCGTTGGGCTCACTGTAAATGCACAGACAATGCATAATGCATAATGCATTGACCGCTGATGCTCATTATGCAATATGATAATGGTAGACTATGCTAAGTACACCTTAATTGTTTTGAAAAATATGAAGGATCTGGTACCGACATTCCACCGAGTTCAGAACACCGAGGTCTTGTCATGCCAGAGACTCGTGATCTCATCAGGCTCTGTCCTTCTATCTCAACAAGCCAGAATCACACAAGGCTACACTATGGACAATCGAGAACATACGTAGCCCAGAGAAAGAGTGAACCCCCCAAGATGGCAAAATGACATCGATAGTGGGTATGAGGGCAGACATAGATACTTGTCTGCCCCCATAGAAAGAGATACGAAATAAACAGAACGTATACAAAGGTAGCTACCAGAGTATGAAATGAGCATGAGATGAGAAGTCCACTCGCCACCTCCACACACCCGTTGGATCCCTAAGTCCTCTGTTGCCTGTGCTAGCTCCAGAGCGACCTGCTTAGTAAACCATCCAGAATTCATTACGCTGTCAGCAGCTTGCCCTCAACCGTATGCAGTATGGGGATCCTCAAGCCTCCCTCGATCTATCCAACCAACTCCTGAGATTTCAGGTTACATTACAATGAGAGGAGCTCTTTAACTTGAATCAGAGCACTTTGGATAGATATTTTGTAAGATAATTGTCTATACCATGCTTCGCTACAGTACACTACAATGTCACACCCCAGTGCAGGTCACATTTTGTCACAAAGTGTGACTAAGTCCGTGCTGCATAAACCTCATAATGCATAAGGAATTGGCCATCCCAACTATATGCATTATGAGTGATTGTACTGTAGTTGTGATGAATGGTCTGTTGGCTTCCAGATGGTTTGACACACGCCGTCGAACGTACTTTGTGGTACTATATATCTTTAATGTACTCTTTGTGCTTTCTAGACTGTTGTTCTCATATGCCTTCATGGTTGCCACTAATATCAACATGACTTTCTGGGGTCTCATGTACCTTTTTGCTGGTGACCAGGCGGCCAGAACATTGGGTTTGGTTGTTACAATTGTGGCATCGGCATATGCGGTTACTTGTTCAATGCAAATTCATTCATGCTATTCTAAAACATACAAAAAAATTCACGGTAATAATGATGCTGCATAACCAAGCTCGATAAACATCAAGCCCTCCTGGATAATGAGACAGAAAGTGAATCCACAGGCTGAGGTCGGTAGTGTGGAGTGTTCTGGCGCCCAAATATCCTCCTGGTTTTGGTTTGTGAATGGGTACCAATAATCATATTATTCACCATACTCACTGGTTCCCCCACATGAGGAGATCGTCCAGCTCAGCCACTTTCTGGGGTGAGGACGGAAGCTCGAAATAGTCAACGATATTGTGATAAAATTCTTCATGATTGAAGTCTTCATCGACAATCACCCACGATGAACAGCTAGAGAGGGCAAAGCGCAGCTGGTGTTGTGTGCATGAGCTAGCGGTAGATGTACATCGAACCATGCCAATATCTTACCTGTGTGGCCACGTAGGCAATCGCTCGCAGCTGAACACTATTCATCTTCAAGAGTCTAGCTACATGACACTGGGTCTTCTGTGTTGTCCTTGTCAGTTGGGATGCTCGTGGTATATTTCCAGAATTGAGCTCATTTTGGGCGGAGCTTGGGGACATGAAGATGCATCGAAATGCCTGAAAGGTGTTTAAATGTCAGAGTAGCTCCGTGCACTTAGCTACAATATTACTCACCATAACAAGGTACTTTCCTTTGAAGAGTCCTTTAGCAGGCCTTGTTGGATCATAGTCACCATCGGCATAAAGAAACGAGGGCCAACTATGAGTGTTACGATACGTACTCTTTTCTTTTTCTTTCCCTTTCTTTTCATCTTATCTAATCGCTCTCTATCTTATCTTAAGATCTTATCAGATCTTATCTTGTCTTATCTCTCCTCTTATCTATGGACTCACCCAGACCTTGGCCATGTGCTTGCCATGTGGCTCAGGCCTAGGCCGGTCCAGACCATGATGTCATAGTGATGTCATGCCTTATGTTTCCCTCATGTATGCCTCACCCCTACCTCATGTACAATAGTATATATACCCAGCTCAATAGCCCAGCTAGCCCCAAGCTAGTTCATTTGGGTTTCGCCCCTACTTGCTTCTAAACCCTCCTCTGCCCTCAATCCTCTTGTCTCTGCCTTCATCTTCGTTCTCGTCTAGCATCGGTGTAGCGAGCCTGTGACTTCGAGTCTAGGGTCGTAACAATGAGCCATGACGCAAAAGTCGGGTTGGAATTCTCTGATAGCACTGCGGATACTAAACATCAACAGCGTCAGCACAACAGCCGAGATTCAATGGGGAGGGTCATGCACTCAGCGTTGGGCTAGTCATAGTCTACAGGACAAAGGAGTTTTCCTGTAATGTCATGATTGAAACCTCTTCCATGTTTTTCCCATGAGCTGAAGGGGGGGTCAGGTGGAGGCCAACTCTTGTTCAACCATTGGGCTATGGCCACCTTCAATGTAGCACCATCATCCCCTCATGCTCCATCTGCGCCCTTCTGTAACTATCACATGGTGAGAATGAAATAGAAACTAAAAACGACAGCTACGAAAAATGTACCTCCTTACATGCAAGTGCAACCTTGAAGCCGGCAGTATCAGCATCGCCAGCAGGGCAAACTAGTTTGTGCACTGAAGGGCACCACTGTATGAGCTTTTCATATGCATGGTAGGTGCGCTGCTGTCTAGCATGCTGTGAGTATGGAACGACCCAAAAGTAGTCAAGAAAGACCAGTACTCACTCGGGGGTTGGTGGAATTACCTCAGAGTTGGATGAAACCTGTTGTTCAGCAGCCTGAACCTCACGGCGGTCGTATTCCGCAATCAAGTCAGCCACCGGTGTAGGGAGAGCAATCTCCCTACTAGGTGATTTCTTTTATTCCATTGTTTCTACTTACTGTTTTGTTTTTTATATTTTTATGTTACCCTTTTACTTACTGTTTGGACGAGTTTTGGCTTACATAAGCTAGACTCGCACCTAGGATACTTTGTACTTAGCAGAAAAATAACAGCAGCTTTAGAGACGAAGACAGACGGAATTCCGAGCCCGGAAGCCTCGGAATATTGTTTCTCCTTCCCCAGACAGTCTTTAGACGTTATCTCAGCTACTCCTGGGGCTGATAGGGCACGTTTTAGTCTTTTCCCTTCTCTCTGACTCTCTGCCAAGCACCTCAAGCCCCCTTGGGTCGAACTGACCCTTTCTTTCACTCAGGGAGACCTCAGGCAAAACCCCAGGCCTCCCTTCTCTCAACCTTTCATCTGGAGCCCACCGCGAGGGGGCTGTTTTGCTTGGTAACCCCCTCCTCCTCCTACCTTCGTGCTCGAGCACGCGATATCTCAACAACCGACGCGCCTTACCTCTCGCTTTTCGAGGTCCTGATTCTGCTCGACGAGAGCTTTCGGACGATACCTTTTTCGACGCGTCTGCCTCAACGGTTCCTGAGATATCTTGCTTTTTCTGGAGAAAGGCACTGTAGGACGGAAATTGGCATAGCTTGGGATTGGGTGCGCGGATTCTCTTATTTCTTTGATCTCCCAGGAGCCCTAGCCGCCCTCTACCACCACCCGAAGTTTCGTGGAATTCCGCCCAGCGGTTCCTTGTCAAAGTGCCATTGTCCTCCCCCCCCTGCCACAGCCTTGCTCCCTGGCACTTCCCCTCGCATTTTCGTGCCCTTCAGAGTTGTAGGAAAGTATTCCCCAGTCACCCTGAGTCAGTAGAGACCGCTTCGAGACCCTATCGAGACCCTGTTGAGACCCATACGAGACCCTTCGAGATCCCTACCAGACGCTTCGAGACAGCTTCGAACTCCCCTATAGACGCCTCGAGACTCCGATTAGACACTTCATAACCCTTACTAGACACTTCGAGACGACCCCGAGACCCCCCGAGACGCTCCACAGCTACCATCAGACGCTTTCGAGACTTTCGAGACACAAGACGCTTCATTAGACGTGCAACTTCATTTATAGACAAATATAACTCATTTTCCAATCGTTGTCTGCGCGTTTTTTTTGCAGTCCAGTGAGCCTGCACAGTCGAGATAAGCTTCGAGTCACAGTCGTGACTAAATTCAGTTTTTGGTGGTCGAAACCACTTCGAGACGCTTCATACAAGTTCCCTGCACCCTTCTCTCCCCTTCGTGGTTCGTTTCCGCTCCTCTCCACTTCCCTTAGACATTTCAGGTCGCATCGAGGCGAAATCGAGACTCAGAAGTACCCTTCGAGACCTCCCGCAGACACTCGATTTGCTCGTTGGCCATTCCCTGTGCCTATTACGTCCAATAATCAGGTTTAATTGCGAAATATATTTTCATTCTATCCTCACAGCTACTACCTGCTATGGATAAGTATTCGAGAAGGTCTCGAGACCAGCTCGAGGATCGACCGGCATATGTAGGCTACATGCGAGTCTTGAGAAGCCCTCGGCCTCGCCTAGAGACCCTCTCGAGAAGCTCGTCATCTCGTGAGGTTTGGTATGAACCCTCTGCAAGTTCCGAGAGACAGTCTCGAACTTCGAAGGACCCTTCGAGAGGTCCCACTCACGATCGAGACGAGAGGTCACCTCAGCGCTCATGTTCTCCCTTGGACAGTAACCCTCGAGATGCCCCTGTGGAGTATTCTCGGTCTCACTCTAGAAGATGCTCCCAGGGAAGCTCGAGCACGAAGCCTCTCCCTCATCCCCCTTTCGAGGCATCCCCTCGAACTTCGAAGAACCACCCTCCCACTCCGGAGCTCGCTTCGAGCAGCTCATTCCCTCTCCGAGTCACTCATGCAGGCTCGTGGCACCCTGAGGCACATCCAGCTAGGTGTGACCATGCTCAGCAGGCTGGTGACTCGCCTTTGAGCTCGCTTCGTGCCTCGAGAGACGATCGTCGGTCGCATTCGTACTTGGTGGATCATTGGGATGGTATGGGGGATCATTCCCCTCATGCTCAGTCATCTTCAAGCAAGCTTCGAGACCTCGGCTCGTCCGCGACCTCTCGCCCTCGTCCTCACGAACTCTCGAGCGCTGCTTCGAGGTGTTCCCCTTGCCTCGAGCCCTCATCAAGGTATAGTCCACCTCTCGAGACCTCGTATAGACGGCCCTCGCACCTCAACCCTCCTTCGAAGACCTCGTCGAGACATCCTTCGCATCTCGAGCCCCCTTTGAGACACTCTTCGCATCTCGAGTCCCCTTCGAAGACTGCTTCGAGGCACTTGTCACACCTCGAGCACCCCTCGGGTACTGTCACCCAGCGTCCTGAGCCCATATCGAAGAGTTCCCCTCGCCTCGAGACCACCTCAAGACTCTGCCCTCGCTTCGAGGCATCTGAAGGTAGCTCGCCTCAGCCTCGAGAGGCCTCGACCTCGACGTTGAAGCCTACCCCTGCCCCTTCTGAATCGCGTTCAAGAGCGTCAAGGGGTGTGCCACCCCATCGAGAGTGCGAAGGCTCGAGTGAGGCCCTCCCTGCCAGTCGAGGAGCTTCGAGGCACCAGACACACCCTCGAAGGTTTCATTTTTGTTTCTTCTGTGGTCGAGAAGGACACATTCGAGCTCGGTGCAGGGTCTGCACTTCGTATCTGGCTGCAGGAAGGTGTCAGATAGTCCGAGGTCGAGTTGTGTTGCCTACAGGTGAGGAAATCCCTCGAGAGGCGCTCGGGCGCAGCCTACAGGCTCGTTTGGACTTCTGGGCCCTCGCTCGAGGCCCAGGAGGTCTAGCTACCCAGGTACAGATGTCTCCTTCGAGTTCTCAGACCCCCACCCCTTCTCGAGCTCGCCCCGAGGCCATCGAGGGTCAGCTATCAGCTTCGAAAGCGACCCAACCCCCTTCGAGCCAGCCCCTGGCCCCCTCTCGAGACCAACCCAAGACTGTCAAGGGTCGGATTATGAGTGTGAAGGTATCCCATCCCCCTCCGAACACCTCTGAGACCCTCGAGCTCAATCCAGAGGCTAAACTCGCCTTCGAGACCCTGCAAGTCGCCTTCGAAACCCTCCGAGTCGCCTTTGAAGCCCTTCGAGCTACCTTTGAGCAACATTTGAGACCCCTGGGATAGCTTCGAGCTGCTGGTAAACCACTTCCCCTCCTCCAGCTCGCTTCGAGCCCCCCTCGAGCACTTCGAGGCCCCCTTCGAGCCACCCCCGAGCCACCTCTTCCCCTTGAACACCTTCGATTTACCTTCGAGCTATGTCCCCTCCCAGCTGAGTAGTCATTTCTGTTTCATTTTCATGGTCTATTTCATTTCGAGTTCGCATTTTTGAGTTTCTACTTAGAGTTTTGTTTCGAGGATGATACCCCTCACCTCGCCTTATGGTACAGCTAGGTATGAGATGACTGGGGACAGTCAACATTCAAAGCCCCCCTCGGATGTAGGGAGAGCAATCTCCCTACTAGGTGATTTCTTTTATTCCATTGTTTCTACTTACTGTTTTGTTTTTTATATTTTTATGTTACCCTTTTACTTACTGTTTGGACGAGTTTTGGCTTACATAAGCTAGACTCGCACCTAGGATACTTTGTACTTAGCAGAAAAATAACAGCAGCTTTAGAGACGAAGACAGACGGAATTCCGAGCCCGGAAGCCTCGGAATATTGTTTCTCCTTCCCCAGACAGTCTTTAGACGTTATCTCAGCTACTCCTGGGGCTGATAGGGCGCGTTTTAGTCTTTTCCCTTCTCTCTGACTCTCTGCCAAGCACCTCAAGCCCCCTTTGTAACACTAACAATCCGAAGACTGTTATCGGTCACTCCTTGACTGATAGGAAGGCTGAGGATGAGGAACGGAGTTAATGCGCAATGCACAAATGAACTCGATTGGAGTGTCTACGACAAGAGAGACGGTATTTATACTACTACGAGTGTTTGTACCGAAGAACGTCGTAGAACAAACCAAACAAAGAGAGATAAACGCCATTGGCTACAGCCGAACACGCTGAGTCAAGGCGGCAACGCTGACCAAGCAGCTGACTAAGTAAAGCGTCTATGAGCGCGTCTAAGTAACCCTAACCAGAGAGTGGATAAATAAGGAGAAGTATGCTAAGACTACGCTACAACAAGTAGTGAAAAAGTACGGGCCGTTACACTATCCCCTCCTATGGCTCGACTTCCAGGCGAGACCAGATAGGCTGCACAGCAGTCAAAGGGTCGGGTACAGCGGAGAAAAAGAGACCTTCAGTCGAGAGTAAACGAAGTTTGCGGGGGGCACCGGGGTGTAACTTGTAAAAATCGTCTATTGCCTCCTGGGCATTCTTAAGAGCAGACCTGGGCTCCCAAGTGCGATCTTCTTCTGGGTATCCCCTCCAATGCACGAGGAACTGAAGATTGCCACGCTTCAAGCGGGAATCAACAACTTTTTCAACTTCAAACTCGACGTCTCCTTCATCCGTAACCCGTTGTGGGCCGGGCCGAGTAACCGGTTGCCCATCAAGAGCACCGAGATAGGGTTTCACCCGTGAAACGTTCACTACCGGGTGTATGCGCATCGAGCGCGGTAACTTTAACTTAACGGCGTTGGGTAAAACGTCCGAGACCTCGTACGGGCCTATCCACTTTTCGGTCAATTTACGGCTCTGCCGATCCTTCAGCGATAGATGGTCGGTAGCCAGCCAAACCTGCGAGCCTACGGAGTAAGCAGGGGAAGGAGATCGTCGTTTATCTGCCTGAGTCTTTTGACGAGTCCTAGCTTTTCCCAAACTTTCGCGTACTTCCTGGAACACCTGGAACCAGTCTTTAGCGGTCTCCTCCGCTGCTTCTACCTTAGAAGTCGTCGGCTCGACGCCCATTCGTGGTGTATACGAACGAGTAACTTCAAAGGGGCACTTGCCAGTAGAAGAAGACTTGGAGTTGTTGTACGCGAACTGAGCTAGGGGAAGCCAATCCTCCCATCGTTCCTGCTGATGGTTTGCATACATCCGTAGATACTGCTGAATTTCGCGGTTCAACCGCTCTGTTTGACCATCCGTTTGTGGATGAAACGCCGTCGAGAGCTTCTGCTCGACACCCAACATTTTAAATAACTCCTTCGAGAACTGAGATGCGAACTGCGGTCCGCGATCCGAGACGAGAGACTGGGGAAGGCCGTGATGCTTCCAGACGTGAGTTAAATAAAGCCGCGCCGTACTAGCGGCAGTTTCCTTTTCAGTGCAGGGGATGAACTCTGCTTCCTTAGAGAACCGATCGACGACGACTAAGACGTAAGACTTTCCAGAGGAGCTCCTGACTCCTATATCCATAAAATCGGTCGTAAGATCCTTCCAAGGCCCATCAGGGACGGGTAAAGATTTGAGTTCGCCTGCCGGCGGCTTGTTGCTAGACTTGCTAGCTTGACACGTCTGACAATGCTTTACGTACTCCTCGACATCGGGCTTCAAGGTAGACCACGTGAACCAGCGTGCGATCAACTCCTGAGTTCCTTTTACGCCTCGATGACCCGCTAGGGGTGAATCGTGAAGAGCAGCGAGTACCTTCTGTCTAAGTGCCTCAGGCACGAAAACTTTGTCTCCGTCATACAGTAAACCGTCACGTCGGTCGAGCGTCCCAGCGTCAACCTCGGCCGTTACACTGCGCAGTTCTTCTATGAAGGGACTTTCTAAGCGCACAGCGCGCACCTGCTCGGGTTTGATAAATAACGACTCCTCAGACTTGGCATTCTCGCGATTCTCTACCAAGTCCTCGCGGCGAGAGAGAGCGTCCGGACGTCCCATCGAAACTCCTGGTTTGTGGACGATGACACAGTTAAAGCGACTAAAGTACTGCGCCCAACGCGCCTGGCGTGGTTGAAGCTTTTGCGACGTCATGAACCATTTAAGGTTGTGGTGGTCCGTCCAAATCTCAAACTGGTACGGGGTAGCCTCGAGGTAATGACGCCATTGTTCTAGAGCGCGAATGATGGCTAGCATCTCTTTGTCGTGAACTGTATAATTAAGCTCTGCTCCACTAAGCGAGTGACTCGAATAGGCGACTGGTCTCCAGAGACCGTCATCGCATTCCACCGAGAGCACGGCTCCGGTTGCGTAATCCGAGGCATCGGTTTCTAAACGGAACTTCCGATCCTGATCGGGGAACATAAGAATAGGCGCGGTCGTGAAGGCTTCCTTTAACGTATCAAACGCTACTTGGCACTTGTCGGACCAGAGAAACGGAGTGTCCTTTTTAGTGAGATCATTAAGGGGGCGCGCGACCTGCGCGAAATCCTTTATGAAACGTCGGTAGAAGTTCGCAAGGCCAAGGAAGCCTCGAACTCCACGAACAGAGGTGGGGACCGGCCAATCGCGCACAGCAGCGACTTTAGCGGGATCCATCTTAACTCCATTCGTGCCAACTATCATACCCAGAAAGTCGACCTCTTTTTGCTTAAACAGACATTTCTCTGGCTTGACGAACAAGTCGTTCTCCTTCAACCTTCTAAGCACCTCTAGCACGATCCTGTCATGCTCCTTTTCATCGTCCGTTTTCGTAAATATCATAAGATCATCAATATATACTACTAGAACGTCCTCCATATCACCGAAGATGTCGTTCATCATATTCTGAAACGTGGCGGGGGAGTTACAAAGTCCAAAGAACATAACCAGCGGCTCGAAGGCTCCACGGTGACAGACGAAAGCGGCTTTCCACTCGTCACCTTCCTTGATCCGGATGTTATTGTATCCCCACCTAAGGTCCATTTTCGTAAATAATTTACACCCTTTCAACTTGTCAACAAGCTGCGAGATAAGCGGGAGCGGATACGAGTTCTTGACTGTATGCTCGTTTAAATAGCGGTAATCCTGTACCATACGCTTCTTTCCATCCTTCTTAGGGACGAAGAACACGGGAGAGGTTTGCGGCGATTTACTAGGCCGAATATAACCCTTTTTGAGCTGTCCATCAACGAAGTTGCTAACCTCGGTTTGCTCATCAGGGCTGAGAGGGATCAACCTTCCCTTTCTCGGGACAAACGACTCCTTTAGTTCTATCGCGTGGTCCCAGGGTTTCCTAAGCGGCATGCGTTCGGATTCCTGGACAGAGAAGACGCTTAAATAATCGTGGTATTCCTTCGGAACCAGTTCCTCAGGGGTTTTGTCCTTTTTAGGAGCCTCCTGCTTGTCGGCTCTGA